>JAJHZJ010000601.1:0-665000 GCA_023548195.1 Bettongia penicillata ogilbyi
GGATATCAAGGGAAATAATGGGAAAAAAGCACAAAGGAAGGTAGCCTAATCATACCATATTTAAACTATACTATAGGGAGCCAAGATGGCGGAGTAGAAAGACGGACATTTACAAGCTCCAACCCACAGCCCATAGAATTAATGTAAAAAGAGATCCGCATAAATTCTGCATCACTGAAAGGTGTGCAGAACCAGAGTGGAAGAGATTTCCGTGCCAAAGAGCCCTGGAGACCTGTCCCCAGGGTCCGTCCTGCCCCGGAAAGCAGACCCCACACCCAACACTGCCCTGGCCGCGGCCCCAGAGAAGCTGACCCGAGCAGGCTTCAGGGACGGAAGCTCTGGCAGCCGGGAAAGTCCCTCTGCCCACAGAAGCTACAGGTCAGTGAGAGAGACGGCTGGCTGGAGGGGGGTAGCAGAGTGTCTCCGTGACTGGGCCCCGTCAGGAGGAAGTGGCAGCGGCAGAGGCGGGGGCAGGAAGCGGCGGCAGAGGCATGGGTGGCAGCGGAGGCAGCAGCGGCTGCGGCTGCCCAGCACTCCCCTAGCAGCAGGCAGGATCTTCATTACGGAAGGTTTATGCATAAACAACATGAGGGAGCTGAGCCTGGGAGGCGGCCCCCATCCCACCCGCTCCATTCCTGAAGTTCTCTGCATAAAGCCCCTGAGGAGGCCGAGCCTGGGAGGCGGCCCTGCCCCCACCCCAGCACCAGAACTAAAGCTTGCTGCGGAAAGCCCATTTGAACCTCAGACCCCAAGCACTAGCTGGGCAGATCTAGGCGGGGGTGGACAGGAATCTCAGAAGTCAAGTAACTGGCTGGGAAAATGCCTAGAAAAGGGAAGAAAAATAAGACCATAAAGAGTTTTTTCCAACAAATGCAAATGATCCCAACATTTGGATCTGATGTCGAGGACGTATTCTCGCCATCGGGGAAAGATGTGGAGGGTGGGGCCTCAGTACTCCAGACACCCCAGGGGATGTCAGATGGGTTCAGGCCTTGGAAGAGCTCAAAAAGGATTTTGAAAAGCAAGTTAGACAGGTGGGGGAAAAGCTGGGAAGAGAAATGAGAGAGATGCAAGAAAAGTATGAAAAACGGGTCAATACCTTGGTTAAGGAGACCCAAAAAAATGCTGAAGAAAATAACACCTTGAAGATTAGGCTCACTCAATTGGCAAAAGAGGTTCAAAAAGCCAATGAGGAGAAAAATGCTTTCAAAAGCAGAATTAGCCAAATGGAAAAAGAGGTTCAAAAGCTCACTGAAGAGAATAGTTCTCTCAAAATTAGAATGGAACAGATGGAGTCTAATGACTTTACGAGAAACCAAGAAATCACCAAACAAAACCAAAAGAATGAAAAAATGGAAGAGAATGTGAAATATCTCATGGGAAAAACAACTGACCTGGAAAATAGATCCAGGAGAGACAATTTAAAAATTATGGGACTACCTGAAAGTCATGATCAAAAAAAGAGCCTAGACATCATCTTCCATGAAATTATCAAGGAAAACTGCCCTGACATTCTACAACCAGAGGGCAAAATAGGTATTGAAAGAATGCATCGATCACCACCTGAAAGAGATCCAAAAAGAGAAACTCCTAGGAACATTGTGGCCAAATTCCAGAACTCCCAGCTCAAGGAGAAAATCTTGCAAGCAGCTAGAAAGAAACAATTCCAGTATTGTGGAAATACAATCAGGATATCTCAAGATCTAGCAGCTTCTACATTAAGAGATCGAAGGGCGTGGAATAGGATATTCCAGAAGTCAAAGGAACTAGGACTCAAACCAAGAATCACCTACCCAGCAAAACTGAGTATAATACTTCAGGGGAAAATATGGTCTTTCAATGAAACAGAGGACTTTCAAGCATTTTTGATGAAAAGACCAGAGCTGAAAAGAAAATTTGACTTCCAAACACAAGAATGAGAAGAAGCATGAAAAAGTAAACAGCAAAGAGAAGTCTTAAGGGACTTACAAGAAGTGAACTGCTTACATTTCTACATGGAAAGACAATATTTGTAACTCTTAAAACTTTTCAGTATCTGGGTAGTTGGTGGGACCACACACACACATGTACATGCATGCATGCACACACACACATACACACATGCACATACACACAGAAACAGAGAGCACAGAGTGAATTGAATAGGATGGGACCATAGCTTAAAAGAAATTAAGGTAAATGGTGAGAGAGAAATGTAGTGGGAGGAAAGAGGGTGAAATGGAAGGGGGCAATTAAATGTCATTTAAGAGGCAAGTAGGAGACTTTTTAGTGGAGGGAAAAAGAGGAGAACTGAGAAAAAAAATCAATTCGTTTACCCTTATCACATTTGACTAAAGGAAGGAACAAAATGCACAGTCATTTTGGTATGAAAACCTATCTTACAGTATAGGAAAGTGGGGGGGGGGAGGAGATAAGCAAGGGGGGGGGGGATGATGGAAGGGAGGGCAAAGGGAAGAGGGAGCAATTTGAAGTCAACACTTGGGGAGGGACAGGATCAAAAGACAGAAGAGAAACAATGAGGGGCAGAATAGGATGGAGGGTAATTCAGTTAGTCTTACACAACACGACTATCAGGGAAGTCATTTGCAAAATTACACAGATATGGCCTATATTGAATTGCCTGCCTTCCCAAAGGGAATGGGTGGGGAGGGAGGGATGGGGAGAATTTGGAACTCAAAGTTTTAGGAACAACTGTCTAGTATTGCTGTTGCTACTAGGAAAGAAGACATACAGTTAATGAGGAATAGAAAGTCATCTGGCCCTACAGGAGAAAAGAGAAGATAGGGACAAGAGAAGGGAGGGATGACAGAAGAGAGGGCAGATTGGAGATAGGGAAAATTAGATTGCTTGGGGTATTGGGGTGGGGGGAGGGGATAAAAGGGGAGAAAATTTGAAACCCAAACTTTTGTGAAAATGAATGTAAAAAGTTAAATAAATAAAAAAAAAATAAACTATACTATAACATGGCAGTCATCAAAAGTCTTTAGTCCTGGCTAAGAAATAGAGTGTTGGATCAGTGGAATAGGTTAGTTACACAAGAAAAAATAATCAATGACTACAGTAATCTACTGCCTAAGAAACATAAAGACTTCAGTTTCTAAGAACTCACTCTTTAACCAAAAGAAAAAAAAACTGCTGAGAAAACTGGAAAATAGCATGGCAGAAACTAGGCATAGACCAGTAACTTCCACCATATACTAAGATAAAGTCAAAATGCATACACAACTTGAAGACAAAGGCTTATACTATGAGGAAAATAGGGGAGCAGTGACCAATTTACCTCTCAGATTTCTGGAGAATGGAAGGTTTTCCAACCAAGCAAGAGACAGAAAACATTTTGAAATGCAAGATGGATGGTTTTGATAAAACTAAGAAGTTTTTGCACAAACAAACCCAGTGCAACAAAGATTAGATGGAGAGCAGGAAGCTGGAAAAGTTTCCGCGGTCATTTCTAACTTTGAACATTCTTTTGTTATGATACTGTATTGCTTTACAATGTTTTCCTACAGAAATATACATGATGGGGCAGCGCGGGGCCTTTTGGAAGGGACATGACCAAGCTGGCGGCTGGGGGAGGAAAGCGGGAAGCCAGTTGGGGAGCGCAAAGGGCATTGAGATGGTTCAGGGCCCTGCTCAAACCCCAGCCCTGACCACTTACCGAGGAAGGAGGCAGCACAGGCTGGGGCCAGAGCAGCGTGTCGACAGCCCAGGGAGAGGAGCTAGATAGCGCCAGGAGTGTGGACTGGGTGACCTAGGCCCTGGCCGGCTGTAACTGCAGCTGGGTAAGTTGCAAGGCAGCCGCTGAAGGTGCTCCCTCCTTCCCCCTCCCCTGCTCCTCCCTTCCCCTTGGGATCCTGTTGGACCGGAGCTGACTCCGGAGGCGGCCAGGGCAACAGCAGTGGAACTCTTCTTCTTTCCCTCCCACTTTGAGGGCGCCAACCTTCCTTTCCACCTTCTCCCCTTCTAATTCGCCTTGTCCCTCAGGCGCGAGGTCCCAGCGGCCTCCAAGCTAGCTCCCCCCTGGGGAAGGCGAGGCAGAGGCGGCAGCCTGAGCTATGAATCTCCTCTATGCCAGCTTGGCACCCAGGGTTGTTGGGAGGAGCTACCCAATGTATCCGAACGCCCGAGTGAAAGTTTGAGACCCGTGCCAATGCACATAGAATATGAAACAGGTGTCAAAATGATATCCAGATTTGGGAAAACATGTAGCGGGAAAGGGGAAAATGGCAGTTCTAAATTTGATGAAGTATTTTCCAACAAACTGACCATCTTTAGTACAAAGTTAGTAGAGACTACCTTTATGGACAAATTAGGCCAAAAGAAGCCTAATTTAAATCCAGATATCCCATAAATTCCTAAGAAACCTTTCTGAAGAAAATTCAGAAAATCCTTTTGGATTTAATAGCGATGAAGAGTCTTTACTAGTTTCTTCAAAAAATGTGACCCAGGCTAAGAGTTCCTCCTGGAGCCTGGTGAAGCTGCTTATCTGGATGACTCTGTACTTGAAGGTAACAGTTGTATTAGTCACCAGTCACCAAACGCATTATTGTGTGAATCAAGTGTTTACCTTGTGAGAGTATTTTCCGTGGTTTAAAATAAAAGAGGGAAAACCAAACCTTAGAAGATAGTGGAAACAAAAGTAGTCCATAACTAATAACTAAAGATAAAGTGCAGAATTTTAATGACAATGAAAAGAGCCGTCACTTTATTTACAAACATGCTGAAAGTGGTAATAAACAATACAATCCCGAAACTACAACCATTTCTGGATACATAGTTGAAGTCAAGGATTCCTATGACACTTGGGATTCTCAAATTGGGAAAAGGTCAGACTCTTCATTAGAAATGTCCCATATTCATTGTCCCTGGGGTAACTTAGAAACTTATATCGAAAGATTATATAGCACTCAGATAATTATTGATTAATTTTATTAGGAGTGTTACAGTTTTATTTAGGTGTGAACAACTTAGATGAACAAGTATCTCTCTCTGTATACGTACACATACATACTATATATGTATATATATGTATATAGATATAGATGTTTGTATACATTCAAGTCATGTACCTTTATATATATGTATATGTATGTATACGTATACACACATAAACACATGCACACATACACATGTCTATACATTAAATACAGAGCAGCCAAAATTTCTTCAATAACCTCTTTTACATATCATTATCAACTTGAAAAACTTCATCAATGAATAATTTAGTATAGTTTAGGCAATATATCCATTTTTTATCTGATCTTTAGGAGGTAGTCTAAAAACTCTGGCTTTTTAAATAGCTTGATTATTACTCTTTTTTTCCTACCTTAGGTTAACAGAAGTTATTTGTGTAGTTGGCAAATAATTGAATGGGATGACGTGTCTTGATATAGGAATAAACCAGCCTCTATCCACGGAAATATTAACATATTTGAGATACATGATACTTCTATTTCTGAAACGAAATATTGTATGTAGAAAAATACTACTTTTGCATTCAGATAAATGATCCATTTCATAAGGCCAAAAATTTAGAAGATTATGTATCTCTATATCCTTCTAGTAACCTATCCCTTTTTGGGGCATTTCTGATCCATATTAATTTTTCATCCCATACTTTTATATAATTTCTTTTTTTCAAAAAGAGAAAACATTTAAAATATTTAATTATTATTTTTTTCTAACCAGAGATATTTTTAAGTGAGAATATGATTGTAATAATGGCAAAAAAGTTTCTAAGTTACCCCAGGGACAATGAATATAGTTGGAGAGTACTCAAGGGGATTCATTATTAGAAGAAACAATGTTGGGGTTTTTTTGTACTACTGATTATTTTGTTGATGTTCTCATTGCCAGTGCAATGATTGCCTGTTCCAATAATCCTTATGGAAACTAATTACTCTAAACTTTGCATGGAACCAAATTTTAAAAAAAAATAACGTAAATGTGTTTTTTAATGAGTCCTTTGGGGCATAAACTTTTAAACTGAAAGTCTATTATTAGAACAACTGAAATTACGTTAGAGAGGGGAACTAGCTAGATAATATTTTCTTATTTAAAACGAACAAACAAAAAACAAAGCACTGAAAAATACATAACAATAAATGCTAAGCAATGGCAAGGATCTAAGTAAGCAATGCAGGGCAGAAAATAAATGAAGTTTTGAGTTTAAAGACTTAAAATCATTATTTCTGTTTTGAAGACTCTCAGTATAGATGGAATTGAGGAGAGCATTGGGGTCTCAGCTTCTTCATTTTATTTGAGTAAAACCTATGGTAACTCACTAGGGACTACATTCATAACAGGAGGTCCTAACTTCGGGTCATGAATGAAAAAATCAATAACAGTAGTTTAATATTATTGATTGTCTTTGTAATGTAAACATTCAATTGTATTCCCTTAAAAATCTTACTCTGAGAAAATTTCCATTGGCTTTGTTGTCCTTTTTATTCAATCTTTTCACTCACATCTTCGTGATTCCAAACCAAGTGTTTTATCCATTATGCCTTTGGCAGTGTCCAAATTTCCAAAGAGGTTCGTAACACATACACAGACACACAAGTTTGTATGTGTGTGTATGTATGTACGTAGTTATGTGTATATGTATGCATATATGTGCATATATGTAGGACTTTTTGAAGATTGAATTAATCTATTTGATATGACATTTGCAATAGTCCTTAGACATATTAAACAGCGTACTTAATTTCATTTGAAATTATATATGACAAAGAAATGGGATAATAAATTTTTACCTGAGAGAGATATTAAATCATCTACTCAGAAAACTAAATTAAATATAATCACACATACTTATAGTCTTGGCAACAAAACTGATGTCCCGAGAAATTTGTTAACTAGCCCAAAGTCAAAGAGGGGGCAAGCAGTGTCACAAGGCCTTTGTAGAGTGCACCCTTGTGGCAGGTGCAGTGATATATGGGAGTACCTGCCAAAATATCACAATCATGTGGATCATCAATGCATCAAATATTCTGTACTTAAGAGTTTTATCAAAATATTGTTACATCATACTTTTGGGGAAATACATTATTTTCAAAGACTTAACAATTTCCTTCTTCAAAATCTATCCCAAATCCTTCCACTCAATTATATTTATAATGTTTTATTGTTTCCTTTAATATCTGTGAATCTAATTGCATGTTTAGGAATCAATTTATATAATTCAGGAAAATTACATGCACTACCTCCTACATTAAATATCTGTGACTTAAATAAGTCATGTTAGCTTTTTAAATCTTAGTCACTATATGTAAAATAAAGGAACTGGACTAGATGTCGCCTAAAGTCCCTTAAAATTCTGAAAATTAATGAGTCAATGGGAGAATAAAAACATTCTTCTATATGTGCACATGGTGTCTTTTCAACTAAGTTGTAAGAAATTTGAACACAATTATCATTATAAAACTAAGGGTTAAATTTTATATAACATTTTATTTTGTTCAATACAAACACACGAATATGTGGTAAGATTATTAATATTTCCTTTCCATAGTTCCTGCATGACTCAGTTATGAATGGACCCTTTGAATTATGTTTAAATTGTTTACAATCTCTAAAGCTCACCTCTTGCAAACGAACCATTTCAGTTTTCAAATATGTTGTTGTCCTTTATTTTCAAAGGCAACCAAAGACAGCAAGTTGATGTCTTGACACTTGAGTAAATGGGATTTAAGTGAAGCATAATTGCACAAAGTCATCAGTCCCACTCTCTTCCAGACTCATCAAAATCCAGTTGCAAGACAAATATCAGGATTGCTACTAATGGTCTAGGATACAGTGAATGATCTTGGTGACTGTGATGATTGTCCAAGCTCTAAGCGTCCCATAGTGTCTGCTTCATCTGCCTTCATGGCCTTGGAACAAATCATTTTAATCTGACCATTCCACCAGGGGAAGTCGTCTCATGTTTTGGGGCTAGATACCCTCCTCAACTTACTGATGGGTTTGTGGCCCATTGGGTACCCTCAACTAGATTTAACCCAACTACCCATACAGTTTTGTCAGAAGTGACTACTGTGCCTGCTACACCTTTTTGGAGCTACAGGTGAGAGTCGAGTGTAAGTTGGACATCAAAGGTGAATGAACAGCCCTGAAAAATGGCTCAGAAAGTACTCATACTAGAGTTCCTAATCCTCATTGAACACCCATACAACTCTATTTCAGATATGAACTCCATCTCTCTATATATCATGCTCTATTTTTTTCCAGTGAATATCAGGTTCCCTCTGAAGGAAAGTGGTTCTTTCAGGTATAAAAAAAAATGATCCAAGTAAAATGCTGACTTTTACCTTCAATTAGGAGTAGGAACATTATTAGATTAATTTTGCTATCACAAAGTTCCTTGCAGAGTTGATCCATCCATTTATTTAACATTTTCTGAACACTTTCCTTGTTCAAGTCTCTATGATGAAAGACACAATCTCTCCTTTAAGGAGGTAAGTTCTTCCTTCACTCTACACAGCGTTTAGGAAAAACTGAGCACTTATCGTTGAATATGTAAAACGCTTTTCAAATCTTCAAGTATTCTAGAAATGCTAGCTATAATTTTTCAATGAAGAAAACAATAAAGATGACTACAGTTAAACAGTATGAGTATTGATCAGGATTGCAGAGTGGTTGTGAAGAAAGACTATTTAAGAGATTATTCTCAGTATCTAGGCACAAAAGAATGAAGTCTAGAAATATTGTGATAACAGCTGGCTTCACCTTACCTTCTGAAATCTTTTCCCTCATCCAAAATGATCTGAGTAACAAAACCTCTGCAACAGTATTACGAAGCACATTTTTCTCTTACCCAAGTCTTTCATTTTGAAGACCATATCGTTTAATACACATGGATGGGCTTCCTGAATGAATACAACTTGGTTAGCTGGAGCAATCGTGCATAGATCAGCAACATACGGAACAAGTGAGATTTGTGCCATTTTACAGTTACACGGTAATGAAGATTATTCTGTCCTTTCATTGCTATCCGACTCTTTGTGATCCCATTTGGAGTTTCATTGGCAAAGATATTAGAGTGGTTTGTCGTTTCATTTTCCAGCTCATTTTGCAGATATGGAAATGACAGAAATAAGGTTAAGTGACTTGCTTCAGGTCACAACCCTAGTAAGTGTGTCAAGACAGATTTGAACTCAGGAAGATGAGTTTTCCTGACTCCAGGTTGAGCGCTCTATCCGTTGCACCACCTAGTTGCCCAATAAATACTTAACTATGTTTCTTGGCTAGTCATTATAATGACTACAATATACTCATAGACTACATAAACTGTTAGCAACATAACTTCCAATCCCTTTCCCATACCCCTAATATTCTTATTGTTCCATCATTTTTAGTCATGTCAGTCTCTTCATGACTCCACTTCAGGTTTTCTTGACAAAAAAATATGGGAGTGGTTTGCCATTTCCTTCTCCAGCTCATTTTACAGATGAGGAAACTGATGCAAACAGGGGTAGACGATTTGTCTACCTCACTAAGCTAGTATCTGAGGTGAGGTGTGAACTTAAGAAGATGAGTCTTCTTGATTCCAGGTTGAGCACTCTATCCACTGCACGACCTGGCTGCCTCAGTAAATCCTCAACTGACTAAAAAATAGTGAAGAGTCAAATAATTTACAAATTTGGATTAGGAATAACAAAGAAAATCAGGCAAAATCAATGATACTGAGAAAGCACTTCCAACTTTACGAAATACTTTAAATATGTAATGTTGCATATACTTTATTTTTCTTAAAATGTCTTTATAATACCTCTACAAATTTGGTAATATTTCTGTTATTGTCCTAGTTTCCAAGTGAAAAAATCGAGATGAACAGCAGTGAATGGAATTCCCTATGGTCTCATAGCTCTATGACGTTAAAGAAATTATTTTAACTCTAATGAATGTTTCACTAAAATCACACTCCAGTATATTAAGGATAAAACCCTTTTAAAACTGGATTCAAACACTGTATGTAACTTTGAAGAGAACACAGGGACAGGCAATGTCATGACAAAGGAAAAAAAGAACTTTTTGCTAAACTTCTCTAGCAGCAACATTTAAAAAAATATCTTTGACTCTGTAAGCGATGAATATGTCACACACATCTTAACTTTATCACTTCAAATTGCCTAAATCGTTTCTGTTTCCTAGAACATATTATGTATGGAAATATTATTAATATAATAATATAAATTCTATTGAGAAAAAAATCATATCTAATTAGAAAGTTATTTTTAAGCATTTTGATGCCTGAGTAAAGCATGCCAATTCACTCCTTCATGTTAGCCAATTATTTTTATTATTACTCTGAACATCTACTTCTTTTCTTGCAAGGTGTGGGCATTGTAATAATTTCCCCTAACATAAAAAGAATCAGTTTGAATAGTTTGACTTAGCTAAAATTTTAAAGCAGTAAATTTCCATTGGGAAGCAAAACACATTTCTCTAAAGACTCCCTACCATTTCACGTATGGAGATGTGCTCTCAACTCTTGCTAACTTCAAGGTTAAACCTTCTACCATATATTTCTATAAATAGAGCTATCAAACGTGTTATTAGAAAGTAAAAGGACATAATCAGTTAAGAAAAGGTTGAAAGAGTGAAACAGTGCTCTCTTCCAGTAGAAGATACTAAAAAAATCAATTCATCAATGGATTTATGATCTCATTTGTGTTTATACTCACACTATTCAGTTTAAAAAAATACTTGAGGTCAGGAGCAGTTACTAATACTGCCTTTACAAATATTATGAAGACAGTTCATTGCACATTGTCAGCATTTCATTAATAGAGTTTTACATTAATAAAAGGAAGAGGAATATTTACAAAATAAGAACCAGGTGATACATTTATATCTCTTATTGGTACTCTTTAAAGTAGCTATGCAATGTGCTGAATACTTCTGCCTAATTCAATATTACAATAATAGAATGGACTTATATAACATTTTAACATTTATATGAATATTTCTCACAAAACAGGCACATGAGAGAGATGCATTTCCGTTATGCTTATTTTAAAAATGAAAATTCTTGTAATTAAAACATGCTATAGAGGATACTGGATATAGAGTCAGATAGCTTCAAATCAAATTCTATTTCAGACACGAACAAGTTGTGTACCACAGGGAAAGTTTCTTAATATTTTTGGCACATATTTTCATAATTTCTTAAATTACAGGGTTGAGACTAATTATGATACTGTATGTGCAATCACACAGTTAATAATTACAAAAGCTAGGACTTGAGCAAAAGTATTCCAAATCCAGTGGCAATGTTCTTTCAATTTCGTGAGCGACTAGCTTTTATGTAGTACCTGAAACTTGACAAACTTTTCATTTCACAAAATGGCCAAGAAAATGGAAAGGTCAAGAGAACATCGGAGAAAACTTTTAGTGATAGTGTCTGAGGAACACCAGACAATTTTGAAAGGAAGGTTTGTTCAAAATAAAGCTTCAATCAATATTACATAATTGGCAACAAATAAATATATCATTTATTAAGCAACTCCTTTGTATTAGGCATGTTGATACATATGACCAATCATCAGCATGTAAATTCCTTAAGTATAAGGTCAGGTTTTTTTTTTTGTCATATTTGATTTCCCCATGCATTGGACAGTTCCTAGACCATTGTAGGAGTTTAATCAAAGTGTATTGATTCATTATTTTTATATGTATGCCACAGTGTAAAAATCATTGAAGTTGGAGCAATAGTTCCTGCTATCAAATCCTCTTAGTTTTCCTTACCACCTATGAAATTTTGGGAGTCATTTAATACTTCTAGGCTTTCTGTTGTGTCATCGTTAAAGTGTTGAGTATTGGGAGGTGCATTATAAGAAATGGCCTCTGGTAGCTATTCAAACTCTAGATGTAGAATCCTATAATCATATGACTTTGTATTCATTTTCAAAAAGAAATATACCTCCTAATGTTGGTCGCTAAATGGGCCAAAAAACATAAAAAGACTACTTCCAACACCTAAATCTTTCAAAATAAGAACAATTTTCTACCATAGATCTTAGTTGGCATAGCTGAAATTAATATGTTTCCAAAGGACTTTCGAGGGGAAATATCAACAAATTAGGACAAATGTAGATGTAGACCTTCAAGAAAAGCAAAAAGGACTAAGACAGCAAAGAGAAAATAAGAAATATATATATATATTACATTCAGTATTTAAAAGGTGAGTCAAAAGGAATTGACATGTACACTAACTTTAATGTTTATTTTTTCAACAATATCTAAATTGATTCTGACATCTCCCTCACACTTAAATAATTTGAATAAATATTTGACTGGAATCTGTTGGGTTGGGATGAAAGGAAATTGCAGAGGAATGTGATATTTGAGTCCACAATCCTGATTTATTTCCTTACCAGTTTTCATGATTGATAGCAGTCAACTGAGAAACCAAGATCTCACAGCAGGGTACATATGTGAGAAGAAAGGCATACATATTCCCACATTTCCACATGGAGTTATGTATACCAACTTTTTTATGTAAAAAAAAAAATAAGCTGTCCTGATACTATGAAGTAAAGCTAATTACTTATTCTCATCCCCAGGGTTAAAATTGTTCCTGGGAACATGTCCCACATGCCAGAGAATAAGATAAAATACTCCTCATTATTCACTCATGTGGTTTAAAATGTCAAGGAGAGAAATGTGCCCATATTATTCATGTAAGTTCTGAAAAATGAGACTTTGAATATTCTAAAATCATTGTACATTTTTATCAAATGTGAAAATTGTTTAAGGAAAGACAAAGTGTGGTGGTTGTAATAACGTGGGTCTCATATAAAAAAAAATGCTTCTACCACCAAAAAAAAAAAAATGACCTCTATGATCTGCTTCCCGTCTTTAGGATTGTTTTGTTCAGGTCTATCTTAATGCATTAGTATCAATGGAACTTTTGGGGCAGCTGTCCAAGGTAAGGTAAGTAGTAAGTCAGCGGAACTTGGGAAGATTAAATCTGACAGAGCTTCGTGAGCATGAATGGATTCCCATGAATGACCAAAGACTAACTCTATCCACTTGACTCACAGACATGAAAACCAAATAATTTGTCTTTGTAAAAGTCTACTTGGTGTTTTTTGTTGATCTGTTTTTGTTTTTGCAACTAATTTGTCTGAGAACTTATAAATTGTAACCAGATTTAAGCTTAGAAAACATAAGGCTTATGTCTTTAAACCTGTATAGTCTCTCAACATCACAACTTTTATATTCAGATATAAATGTAAAAACCAAGCTTATTTAGCTTGGTTTTTAGACAACAGCCTTGCCAGAAGAACTCCCTTGTGTCCAAGCTGGTACAAGCTGGATTGAGGAGAGCTCTTCCTGTGTAAGTTGACAGCAGCTTGTAACACATCCTCCTAGGTGAAAGGATAGAGCTGTGAGAATCCATCAGTTAAAAAGTAGCACTGGAGCAACTATTTGATGTTCTGTGCTGGACACAACAGAGAATACAAAGAAATAGGAGAAAAAATTCCTTACATCCAAGATACTGACAGACTAATTGAAGAATGAAAATTACGTATACATGATTGTTTTGTAAATAGGAAACTGGTTATATGTGCTTAATACTTTGGGCACTTATATCTTACTCACTTTATGTTGAAACAGACTGGAATCGGTTACCTTAGGACACAAATAAAGAAATAGAGAGGAGAGAGAGAGATGCATATCCACATTATGTCTATACACAAATACGTTTGTATGTGTGTGTGTGTGTGCATACGCGCATTCTTATAGGTATACACAGTTCCTTTTCACCTTTACCTGGTATCTTCATTCTATCATTCACCTATGACCTTGATATCTTTCCAGTTCTAACATTTATTCTCTCTTTTTAGCATTCTATAGCAAAAGGACCCATCAAGGTATACCATTCTATGCCGTATATGCTAGGACCCCTGACAACACTTTTTATTTTTAATTTATGGAATTAAAAAATATTTCCATAACATAGTATAAAAAAAGTGATTTTACATGAAACTGCAAATCTACTATCCATAATAGCCCTTCTATTTTATATACCATATCCTGAAGTGCCATCGTACTCTAAATTTCTGTATTTCATATTCTAAGGTTCCCTTAGGAGGATATGTTATATTCTATGTTACACAATCCCTTTCATTTCTGTGTTATGTGTCATGTGCCTTTTAACGTTAATAATCTACTATTTTTAAGTTTCATACAATAGTAGGAAATGTCAATTTGATAAAGTAATCTCTCATAAAACTCACGCTGATACTTCATAGTGGTAAGTATCAGTATAGTGCAAACTCTTTGCCGTCCTACATTATTGAAAAGTTCAAGTGCATATTCATCCATTTTGGTATTACTTGTTATTCTATTTAATCAGTATCACTGAGTGTGGAAAGGTTTCACAAATTTGGCTGCAGGAACTCAAATTTGACTGCCTACTAAGTTATAGAATAGCTGTGATCTGTATTAAAGCAAATCTGAAATCAACGAAATCATAGATACTTGACATATAATTAAGATGTACTATCAACACAAATAGAGTTTATGGCATGATAAAATAAGACATAAAGAGAAGTTAAATGAGAAATACTTTTATTATTAATTTTTACTGTACTTTTAGTTTTAAAATTCATTTTTATAAGATTTTTATTTTTTATTTTTTCAATCTTGCTGTGAAAAAAGAATGATTTTGGATAGATGCTACTTATCATTTTAAGAAAATATACTTTTTCTTAAAGTATTCTCTAGGGTTTTTAATAGGGTGTTGTTTCTTGCAAAAATACTTTTTTCTTCAACTTTTGAGATGATCTTACAATGTCTGTCAGTTTTGTTGATGATACGGTCAATTATGCTTACACTTTTCCTAATATTGAACCAGTCCTACCTTCTTGGTGTAGATCCCACCTGGTCATAGTGTATTACCCTCATAATGAGGTTCTGTATTTTCCTGGCTAATATTTTATTTAAAAGTTTTGCATTCTGTAGAGAAATGTCCCTAGAATTTTCTTTCTCTGTTTCGACTCTTCCTGGTTTAGGCAACAGCACAATATTTGTATCATAACAATAATTTGAAAGGACTCCTTTGTCTATATTTTTTCCAAATAGTTAAAATTGTATTTAGATTATTGTTCTTTTAACATTTGGAGGAATTTACTTGCAAATCCATCTGACTCCGGAGCTTTATTCTTAGGAAGTTCATTGATGACTTGTTCAATTTCTTTCTTTTTTTTTTTTTTTCTGAAATAAGGTTAGTTAAATATTTTATTTCCTCTTCTGTGAATCTGGGCAATTTATATTTTGTAAACAGTCATTTAAAATGTGAGACTTATTGGCATAGAGTTGGACAAAATAGCTTTTATAATTGTTTTAATTCCCTTTTCGTAGGTAGTGAATTCACCCCTTTCATCTTTGATGCTAGCAATTTGGTTTTCTTATTTCTTTTTCAAATCAAATAAACCAAAAATTAGTGCATTTTAGGTTTTGTATTCATAAAATCAATTCTTGGTTTGTTTTTTAGTTCGATCATCTTCTTAATTTCATTTGTATTAATCACTCCTTTGATTTTCAGAATTTTTAATTTGGTTTTCAATTGGGAGTTTTAATTTGTTCTTTGTTTAGTTTTTTTTTGTTTGTTTGCATATCCAATTTATTCATCTCATCGTTCTCTATTCTATTCGTGTAAGCATTTTGAGATATAAAATTTCCCCTAAGAGGTGCTTTGGGTGCATCCATATGTTATCCATATGTTTTGTATATTGTTTCATTATTGTTATTTTCTAAGATAAAGTTATTGATTATTTCTCTGATTTGTTTCTTTACCCATTAATCTTTTAGGAGTACGATAGTTTGTTTCCATGTAATTTTTAGTTTCTCTTTCCAAGACCCTTTATTACATGAAACTCTTTTATGGCATCATGGTCTGAAAAGGATTCATTAAAATTTATCTTTCTGAATTGGATTTGAGGTTTTCATACTCTGATACATGGTCAATTTTTTGTGCAGTTGTCATATACTGCTGAAAAAAACATATTCCTTTCTATCCACATTCAATTTACTCCAGAAGTCTATCATATCTAACTTTTCTAAAATTCAATTCATATCCTTAATTTCTTCCCTGTTTATTTTTTGAGAAGGGGAGGTTGGGATCCCACACTAATATTGTTTTGCTGTATGTTTCTTCCTATAACTCACTTGAAAACTTCTCTAAGAATTTGGATACTATACCACTCGGTGCATAAATGTTTAGTAATGATATTGTTTCATTATCTACGGTATTTTTTGGCAGGATATAATTTCTATCCTCACCCTTTTTAATTAGAACTATTTTTGCTTTTGCTTGAGATCAGGATTGCTGCACCTACTTTTTTTTAAATTTCAGCTGAAGCATAATCTACTCCAGCCTTTTACCTTTATTCTGTGTATATCTCTCTCCTTCAATTGTACTGCTTTTAAACAACAAATAGTAAGAGTGTGGCTTTAATTCCGCTCTCATATATGTTTGTTTTTTTTAATACGATATCTCATTCTATTCGCATTCACAGTTATGATTACTAATTGTGTATTAGTCTCCACCCTAATTCTCTGTCTCCATTTATGCTTTTTTTCCTTTTCCTCCTTGCTATTACTTTTTTTCCTTCCGATCTCCTTCAAGAACAGCTCCCTTCTAATAGCCTCCCATTCTTTTCTTTGTCCTTTACTTACTATTTCTCCTTCCCTTCTGCCCTGCTTTCTGTCCACCTGCTATCCTTTTCTTCCCCCTTTCCCTTCCTACTCCTATAGGGTAAGATCGATATCTATGTCCAATCTTTTCCTCTGAAGAAGTATGCTCATTTTTGCGTGGTAGCTGATTTTTTGTTTTATTCAAAGCTCCATTGCATTCTGGAATGTGATATTCCAAGCCTTCCAATTCGTTAAGGTAGAAGTTGCTAAGTCCTATGTAATCCTGACTGTGGTTCAACAATATTAAAATTTTTTTCTTTCTGGCTGCTTGTGGCATTTTTTCCTTGGCCTATAATTTTCGAATTTGGTTAAAATATTCCTTGGAGTTTTTATTTTAGGTTCGCTTTCAGGGGGTTATCGGTGGATTCTCTCAATGACTCTTTTCCTTTATGGTTCTAGGACATCAGCACATTTTTCCTTGAAAATTTTTTTTTAAAGATGTCTCCTAGGCTGTTTTTTTTTAAATCCTGGTTTGCAGGTAGACCAGTAGTTCTTAAATTATCTCTCATGCATCTTATTTTCCAGGCCAGTTGCTTTTCCACTGAGGTACTTTACATTTTCTTCTGTTTTTTTTTATTCTCTTGATTTTGTTTAACTGATTTTTAATGTTTCCTAGAGTCATTAGTTTCTACTTGATGAATTCTAATTTTTAATGAATTGTTTTCTTCAGTTAATTTTTGTATCTCCTTTCCATTTCACAAATTTTACTTTTTAAGAGAACAGTTTTTTTCAGGAGATATTTTCACATTTGACCTACTTTGTTTTTCAAAGAATTGTCAGTTTTCATCCTTCCTTTTCCAAGATGATTTCTCTCTCTTGCATACCTCTCATTTATTTTTCCTATTTTTCTTCTGCCTTTCTTATTTGACTTTTAAAATCTTTCTTGAACTCCTCCAGAAAGGACTTTTTGAGTTTGAGACCAATTCTTATACTCCTTTGAGGTTTTGGATGTAGGCATATCAACAATGTTGCCCTCTTCAGAATTTTTGGCCTGATTTTCCCCTTCACCAGAGCAGTTTTCTATGGTCAATGTTTGTTTTTGCTTCTTGTTCACCTTCTTTGCATTTTTACAAGATGTTAAAGTTGAACTCTCTAGTTCGAATTCGGGAGACACTGTTGCAAGCTCCACGCACTCAGGCTAGGGCCTGGTCCCTGGCTCCATGTACTGTGGCTTCAGATGCTGGCAGTTGGAGGCCTGGATGATGCGAAGTGTATACTGAGGCCAGGTGGGATTTTTATGCATTTCCCTGGTGTACCTGAAAGCATGTGGGAGTCTGGCCTCTGAAGAATACCTGCTTGCCCTTGCTGAAACACATAGAGGTCCATGTATTTTAGTATATCTGCCCACCTGGGGCTGCACTGGAGCATGTGGTGGTCTGGCTGCTGGAGGATGCCTATCTATTCAGGGCTGCAAGTGATAATTCCCCTGAGCTGGAATTTGAGAGTCTCCCTGGCTGGGTTAAGGCATGTGGGGCTTACTGATTTTGGCATTTGCTTGATCCAGTACCCTGGGATTCATGAGTCCTTTTTTTTTTTTTCATAGCATTTATTTATTTATTTTTAATAAATTTATTTATTTAACTTTTTACATTCATTTTCACAAAATTTTGGGTTCCAAATTTTCTCCCCATTTGTCACCTCCCTTACCCCAATACACCGAGAATTCTAATTTCCTCTATCACCAATCTGCCTTCTCTTCTATCGTCCCTCCCTTCCTTTATCCCCATCTTCCCTTTTGCCCTGTAGGGCCAGATAATATTCTATTCCTCATTACCTGTATTTCTTATTTCCTAGTAGCAAGAACAGTACTCAACAGTAGTTCCTAAAACTTTAAATTCCAACTTCTCCCTATCCCTCCCTCCCCACCCATTCCCTTTGGGAAGGCAGGCAATACAATACAGGCCATATCTGTGTAGTTTTGCAAATGACTTCCATTATAGTCGTGTAGTGTAAGGCCAACTATATTTCCCTCCCTCCTATCCTGCTCCCCATTGCTTCTATTCTCTCTTTTGATCCTGTCCCTCCCCAAGAGTGCTGATTTCAAATTGCTCCCTCCTCCTATTGCCCTCCCTTCCATCATCTCCCCCCCCCGCTTATCCCCTTCTCCCCTACTTTCCTGTATTGTAAGATAGGTTTTCATACCAAAATGAGGGTGCATTTTATTCCTTCCTTTAGTCCAATGTGATGAGAGTAAAGTTCGTGTTTTTCTCTCAGCTCCCTCTCTTTCCCTCCACTCAAAAGTCTCCTGTCTGTCTCTTCTTTGAGGGATAATTTGCCATATTCCATTTCTCCCTCTCTCCTCCGAATAGATTTCTCTCTCACTACTTAACTTCATTTTTTTAAGATATGATCCCATCCTATTCAATTCACTCTGTGCTCTCTGTCTCTGTGCATGCTTGCACGTATGTGTGTGTGCACGTGTGTGTGTGTGTGTGTAATCCCACCAACTACCCAGATACTGAAAATTTTCAAAAGTTACAAATATTGACTTTCCATGTACGAACGTAAACAGTTCAACTTTAGTAAGTCCCTTATGACTTCTCTTTGCTGTTTACCTTTTTATCCTTTTTTTCATTTTTTTGTTTGAAAGTCAAATTTTCTTTTCAGCTCTGGTCTTTTCATCAAGAATGCTTGAAAGTCTTCTGTTTCATTGAAAGACCATATTTTCCCCTGAAGTATTATACTCAGTTTTGCTGGGAAGGTGATTCTTGGTTTGAGTCCTAGTTCCTTTGATTTCTGGAATATCCTATTCCACACCCATAGATCCCTTAATGTAGAAGCTGCTAGATCTTGTATTTTCCTGATTGTATTTCCAAAATACTTGAATTGTTTCTTTCTAGCTGTTTGCAATATTTTCTCCTTGACCTGGGAATTCTGGAATTTGGCCACAATGTTCCTAGGAGTTTCTCTTTTTGGTTGTCTTTCAGGTGGTGATCGATGGATTCTTTCAATACCTATTTTGCCCTCTGGTTGTAGAATGTCAGGGCAGTTTTCCTTGATAATTTCATGGAAGATGATGTCTAGGCTCTTTTTTTGATCATGACTTTCAGGTAGTCCCATAATTTTTAAATTGTCTCTCCTGGATCTATTTTCCAGGTCAGTTGTTTTTCCCATGAGATATTTCACATTCTCTTCCATTTTTTCATTCTTTTCGTTTTGTTTGGTGATTTCTTGGTTTCTCATAAAGTCAATAGCCTCCATCTGTTCCATTCCAATTTTGAGAGAACTATTATCTTCAGTGAGCTTTTGAACCTCTTTTTCCATTTGGCTCATTCTGCTTTTGAAAGCATTCTTCTCCTCATTGGCTTTTTGATCCTCTTTTGCCAATTGAGTTACCCTATTTTTCAAGGTGTTATTTTCTTCAGTATTTTTTTGGGTATCCTTCAGCAAGGTATTGACGCATTTTTCATGCTTTTCTTGTGTCTCTCTCATTTCTCATTCCAGTTTTTCCTCCACCTCTCTCCCTTGATTTTCAAAATCCGTTTTGAGCTCTTCTATGGCCTGATCCCATTGAATATTTATTTCTGATGTTTGGGATACAGAAGCCTTGACTTCTATGTCTTTCCCTGATGGCAAGCATTGTTCCTCCTCATCAGAAATGAAAGAAGGAAACATCTGTTCACCAAGAAAGTAGCTTTCTATGGTCGTATTTTTTTTTCCCCTTTTCTGGGCATTTTCCCAGCCAGATACTTGACTTCTGAGATTTCTTTCCACCCCCACCTCGCCTCCAAATATGCCCAGCTAGTGCTTGGGGTCTGAGATTCAAATGCTACTTCCCAGCCTCAGGGATTTCAGCATGGGCATGACTGCTATTCAGTGTGAGATTAAGTTCAGTTGCTCGGGTAGGGGCAAGGCTGCCTCACAGGCTCAGTTCACTCAGGGGGTTTATTCTGAGACCTTCAACAATGGATCTTAGCTCCAATCCACTCTGGGAGACTCTGTCCACTGCTGCTCCCTCCCGAGGGGGCCCCAGTCATGGGGACACCTCACTCTCCTCTCTGTGAGCCAAACTAGCTCTCTCACTAACCTTCAGCATCCCTGGGTGGATGGACTTGTGCGACCCCTGGAAGATTCCGTCCTTAAAGCCTGCTCAGATCTGGTCCTCTCGGTGCCATACAGCCAAGGCAGGACTGGGGTCCCCTCTTGGTCTGGTGTGCTATGGAACTCTGGTGTCAGTTTATCAGGGAACTCTCTAACAGAAATCTCCTCCACTCCATTGCTGTATGGCCTCCACTGCTCTAGAATTTGTTGGGGGCCCTTTGTTACAGATATTTTATGAACTGTGGGTTCAGAGCTAGCATATGTGAATCTTTCTAATCCACTATCTTGGCTCCTCCCCCTCGGATTCATGATCTCTTAAGGATTTGCTGTGTTGGGGTTTGCTGGGATGCTTCCTATCCTGGGATGAGTACCCTTTTCCCTGAGTGGAATAGATATTTCTCTCCAGTTCTCCAAGTTTCCTGAGTTAAGAGACTGTTTCACTCCATCTTTCCCATTTTTCCTGAGGTGCTATTTTCAGGTTGCTTCAGAAATCAATATGGAAAAGAAACTGTGATTTACTGCTTAATCAACCATCTTGGCTTCTGTAAGTGAGTTTATGTAAAAAGAGAAAACTTGCTGAGTTAAAGGGAGACATGTACCATTGTTACTTGATAAGCTTCTTATCATTTTTTCATCAAAGAAATCTAGCTATTTTTCAAGGTATTATATTCTATTTTAAGATTTTTTATTTTTTTAATTTATTTTTAGATTATGACATTCATTTCCACAAAATTTTGTGTTTCAATTTTTCTCCTCACCTCTTACCTACCTCCATTCCATAACATGTTGCATTATTTCCTCAGTGTGCTCTCCTTCTATCACGCACTATCCTTCCCTTATTCCCATCTTCTCTCTTTTCTTGTAGGGCAAGATAGATTTCTATACCCCATTACCTGTATTTCTTATTTCCAAGTTATATGCAATAACAATTCTCAACATTTGTTTCTAATACTTTGAATTCCCTTCTCTCCCTACTTTCCTCCCCACTCATGCCCACTGAGGCCAACAATTCAATACAGGCCATACATACATACATACATACATATACATGTATATATATATATATATATATATATATATATATATATATATATATATACATATACATGTATATATATGTGTGTGTGTGTGTGTGTGTGTGTGTGTGTGTGTCATTTCGCAAAACACTTCCATAATAGTCATGTTTTGTAACACTAACTGTATTTCCTTCCATCCTCCTCTGTCTTCCATTTATTCTATTCTCTTATTTGACCTCCATTCCCCCATTTGCCCTCCCTTCTATCATCCCCCTCACCCCAATTGTCCCCTTCTCCCTTACTTTCCTGTAGTGTAAGATAGATTTTCATATCAAATTTAGTGAGCATTTTATTCTCTACTTAAGCTATATGTGAAGAGAGTAAGCACTTTTCCTCTCTCACCTCCTGTTTTTTCTCTTCCATTGAGAAGGATTTTCTTATCTCATTTATGAGTGATAATTTTCCTCATTTCATTTTCCCTTTCTCCTCCAAATATATTTCTCTCTCACCCCTTAATATTATTTTTTAATTGATATCATCCCTTCGGATTCAACCCAACCTGTACTCTGTGTTTGTGTGTGTGTGTGTGTGTGTGTGTGTGTGTGTGTGAGATCCCTCCACCTATCTAAATACCGAGAAAAGTCTTAAGACTTACAAATATTATCTTTCCATATAGGAATGTAAACAGTTCAGCTTTAGAGAATCCTTTATGATTTCTCTTTCCTGTTTACCTTTTAATGCTCCTTGACAATTTCATGAAAGATAATGTCATGGCTTTCAGGTAGTCCCATAATTTTAAAATTGTCTCTCCTGGATCTATTTTCCAGGCCGCTTGTTTTTCCAGTGAAATGTTTCACATTTTCTTCTAGTTTTTCATTCTTTTGGCTTTGTTTTGTAATTTCTTGGTTTATCATATAATCATTAGCTTATCTCAGCTCCCCTCTTATTTTTAAAGAACTATTTTCTTCAGTGAGCTTTTGAACCTCCTTTTCCATTTAGCTGATTCTGTTTTTTAAAACCTTCTTCTCCTCATTGGCTTTTTTCACCTCTTTTTTCCAGTTGAGTTAGTCTGTTTTTAAAGGTGTTATTTCTTCAGCATTTTTGAAATCTCCTTTAGTGAACTGTTGACACACTTTTCCAACTCTTCCATGGTTTGCACCCATTGCATATTCATTTTGGAAGTACTGGATGCAGAAGCCTTGACTTCCTATGACAGTATGCATTGTCCTTCCTCACCAGAAAGGTTGGAAGGAAATACCTGTTCACTAAGAAAGTCATCTTCTATGGTCTTATTTTTACCCTTTTTTGGGGGATTTTCCCAGCCAGGTATTTGACTTCTGCATCATTACTCAATTAGAGGTTCCTAGTGCTCCTCCTCTCCCCAGGATTGTGCTCAGGGCTGAGATTCAGATGAGTTGCTCAATTTTCCCAGGGGATTTAAGCTGAGCTGCTCCCATGATGGAAGCTGCCATCCCACTCGGCCACTGCCACTCAGTACAGCTACCCTGCTGCTGCTGCCATAGTAGCCTAAGGCCTATGCTGTGGGGAGGGAGATCCTGCTCTTCTCTTGTCCACCTGAGAAATCCCTTTAAATGACCTTTTAAGCTTTATTTGGCGCTTGTGGTGAGGGATCTGAGACAGTCCCTGCTGGAGATTCTGCCCTGGATGCCTGTTCTGGTCCTGTTCCTCCCGGGACACACAGCCAGGGCTGGGCTCCACTCTACTCAGTGTCCAGTGGGATAGATCTTTCCTGTCGGCCTTCCAGGTTATCTTTGGATGAAAATCTCTTCCATTCTGCCATTCTGTAGCTCCTGCTGCTCTAGAATTTGTTGAGAGTCATTTTTATAGGTATTTTATGGGCTGTGGGGGAAGAATTATAATATGGGAGTCTCCACCATCTTGGACCACCCCCCTTAAGTTTTTTTTCAAGAAATATTTTCTTGAATCTCAAAGAAAGTCCAAAAAGTTGCTAAATGCAATGGGACCAAATGAAGAATCATCTATCAAAAAAAATGTATTAAAACACTCACTGTTGTAGCAGGCACTGATCAGTGCTTATAATTTTTCACACTGATAAGAAACAATAGGCATCTTCCCTTCAATTAGGGATAATTACACTAGCCAACTCCCATCCATTTATCCATTATTTTTTAATGTACAAAGGTCTTTCTTGTAAAGAATCTTATAGTGTAGGTAATGCAAATAAGATTGTCTCTATTTTGTAGATGAGAAAATAGAGGAAAAAAGAAGTGAAACGACATGGCCACATTTAAACAGTCAATAAGAGCCTGGACAAGAACTCAGTGTTAGGTCTTCACATGCCCGATCACTATGACCTTTTTCACTGAATCACTCAAGGGAGTACTGATGAATTTTAACAACTGGGTCTCAGAAACAAAAATCAATATATGTTTCAAATTTAATCTGTACGGTAAACATGTTCTGTACAAGTTACTTAAATTATATTATCAAAAAACCCCAATAATTCAAGGGATGATTTGTGGCATGTATTGAAATTTGGGATATAAACATCCATAATGAAGTTTTAGTAGTTGCATGTAGCAAATAAATTCAAGCCCACTTCAGCATGCTCCTGCTGCTTCCCCTCATCATTTTTCTCAATTTGCAACCCACATTCATATAGAAAGTGACCATCTTTAACATTCTCTTGTGGTTTACTTGGAAGAATTTTTTTTAACTTTTCTGTACAGGTCTTTAGGAGTACTCTTGTTGGCTTTTCTTCCAGTTGTAATAATCAGAGACCTTCCTTAAAATGTGAATGTGTATACAATGGTCTTTGAATATTTTGCATCAGAGTTAATGCTGAAACGAATTCAACTCAATTCATTTTGACACAACCAGTATGAATTAGATGCCAGACAATTTACTAAACCAAACGATTATAAACATCCATAAATAAAATAGCCCCTGTCCTCAGGGAAATAGTATTCTGCTAACTACTTCAACATAATATTTTTTGGGTAGTTAATCTTAGAATTCATTCCTTTATGGATGACCTTTTACTGAAATCCATCAAGGATTATGGTCTGAGTGGATTAGTTATTATCAATTAATTATTCAGTAATTTAATAGCAGTTTCATATACATACTATATAGAAGATACAAATGCAAGAATCCTTTACCTTATATTCCAATACAGAGGTTCATTACCCAATATAAACATATAGCACTTGTATAATGCTTTCAAGATACAAAACACGATACAAATATTTTCTCTTTATAACAAAACAAGAATCTCATTGTGGCAATGACTTAAAGAGAGCATTATTGTCATCTTCATTTTACAGATGTGAAAACAAAGGTAAAAAGAGGTTAAGCATCTATACTTAGGATCAAAGAGCTGGTAAGTGTCTGAGGTATTACTTGAACTAAGATATTCCTTGAGTCCAAATATATCATCTTATCCACAAAACCATGATCTCTCTTTGAAAATGCCTAAGATCTCTGAGTGTTCTAAATCTGACTTTATCTGTCTAAATGCCTGTGAAAAAATGTAGAAGAAAGACAGGCTTGTTACTAAGAAGCCTTGGTTTCAAATGCTACTTCTGTGACAAACTGGCTGTGTGACACTGGAAAATCATTTCTCTTCTGTCAAGGAAACTCCCTAAGGCAGGGAAGATTCCAGTCTGCATTGACAGAAGGATTTCCTCATGAATGACTTCCTTTGGTCAGGGATATTGCACATCTACTAATTTTCCCTTTCCTATTTAGTCTGTTTCTTGTCTAATGTCACCTAGTAAAGGTGAGAATCTTGGTTTATTCTGTTCCTTGACTCCAAATACAATATGTTTTGCACTATATTGTGCTCAATGCCCTTTGTGAAATTGTGAAAAATCTCAGCCTTCATGAAACTACACATTGTAGTTGCAAAGCAGGGATAGATTCCATGTTTGTCTAGCATAAGACAAAGGACATTTTTTCTTGGTCCTGGTTTCTTCAACTCCATAGATCTCAAATATTTCTAGTTTCTTCTGGATAATGAGTGAAATTTAAATAATATTTTTGATGGCTATAAAATTCTTTACAAATATTTAATTCTATCTTCACAGAAATCCAACATAGCTTCTATTAATATGCACATTTTACAGATAAAGAAACTTAGGCATGGAGAAGTTAAATAAATTGGCCAGGGTCACTTAAATGATGTCTGAGGATTCTTTGAAGCATAGGTCTTCATGATTTCTTATGCAGTCTTCTATCCACTCTGCCATCTTGTTTATAGGAAACATTATTTTCTTCAGTATAAATTTACTGTGAACATATTATTTCATTATTGATTTGTGAATTGTCTGTTCAATTTCTATTATTATCATACATCATTTTCAGGGTCGGATGAGGAAAAGTGAATAGAAATCTGTGTCACAAATACTCAGGTTGAAATGCCCCATCTTAATGAAAATTAACTTCATTATATCACTACGTTCATTGATAAATCATTTGAATCATGTGGGTCTCAATTTCGTTATTGTTAAATAGGCTATCAATAGCAGTGGTACCAACCTCATAAATTAATGCAATGGTTAAAGGGGAAAACAAATATTACGTTCATAATGAATTTTTAAAATCCATGTAAATATCTGCTGAAATTACTATTTTATTAGAATTAACATTTTCTGGTTAACTAAACTAGTGGTTCCTTGGAACGATTGCTGAACATCATTCAAAACTTTCTCTTAAGTAAAAACTCTTGGAGAATTAATGTTTTCTTGATAAGACTAGAAATATATTCTTATCTCTCTATTCATTTTCACAGAAGTGAGGTAGAATACCTTCTGGACCAATCCAATAACATACACCACAAATGAAAACCTCATCTATTTTCATCTCATTTGTGAAGGCCTTCCCAATGGACAAGATGACTAAGCAGAATTATACTGCACCAACTGAGTTTATTTTTATTGGCTTCACAGATTACCCTCCACTCAAAATCATTCTCTTCCTTTTGTTTTTGGTCATCTATATTTTGACCTTGGTGGGAAACATTGGTTTGATAGTCCTGGTTAATATTAATTCTAATCTTCAGACTCCCATGTATTATTTTCTCAGTAATCTCTCCTTTCTAGACCTCAGCTATTCGACAGCTATAACCCCTAAGATGCTAGCTAACTTCTTATCTTATAAGAAGAGCATTTCCCTGTATGGTTGTGCCCTTCAAATGTATTTCTTTGCTTGCTTTGCTGATGCGGAATGTCTGATTCTAGCTGCAATGGCCTTTGACCGCTATGCAGCTATCTGTAAACCATTGACATATTCAACACTTATGTCCAGGAAAGTGTGTGTTTCCTTCATTGTCTTGGCTTATTTCAGTGGAGGCATGATTTCACTGGTCCATGTATCTCTCACCTTCAGGTTGCCATTCTGCAGGTCCCATGTCATCAATCACTTTTTCTGTGACATACCACCATTACTAGCTTTGTCTTGTGCCAGTACCTCCCTCAATGAACTTCTGCTTTTTGCTTTATGCAGCTTCATCCAGACCAGCACTTTTGTGATCATTTTCATTTCTTACTCCTGTATCCTTATTACAGTCCTGAACATCAAGTCATCTGGAGGAAGAAGTAAGACCTTTTCCACTTGTGCTTCCCACCTAATAGCTGTAACTTTATTCTATGGGACACTTTTGTTCATGTACTTACGTCCCACAACCAAATACTCCCCAGACACAGATAAAGTGATTGCTGTTTTTTATACTGTGGTCTTCCCCATGTTTAACCCTTTTATATACAGTTTCAGAAACAAAGATGTGAAAAATGCACTCAAGAAAACATTGGACAGGATGTCTCCAAACGAGTAATGCCATAGGATAAGAAAATTTCAGTATCTTAGAGCTGAAAAGGGCCCTATAATATATGTAGCTTAAACAATAACTATTTTGTATTATGCTCCCAAGAAATTAGTTTTAACACCTCTAGTCACCCCACTACTCTCTGAGAAAGTTTATTGTGTCTTGGGATGATTCTAAGCATTAAGAAAGTTAATTGGAAAGGAAGTTCATTGTATTATGAGGAGACCAACTTTCCAATTTTTGGTTAGTACAGAATAGATTTCTCAGACATAAAATTTTCTCCAGTTGGCAGTCTGACCCTTAAAGGATGACAACCAATTAAAAATAGATTATATAAATTGTCCCTTGGAAAAGCATATTATTTTAGCTGGCAGTGAACTATAAAAACGGAGGGGATTAATATGTTAGTGTTGTGAATTGCACACTTGGCTTCTAGGGTCATTGACTTAAAAACAGAAAAATTTACTAAACTGCATCTAGGGAAATAATCCCTAGTAATGGGACTTGTCAGACGAAAGGAAAAGAGATTTCCCACACTTTTCTGAATAAAGAGACAAAACGCTGAGTAGTTTCGATTAGAGACCTGACAACAGAGTTCAGTTTACTTGGTTCAGATCTTTCCTTTGATCTATGCTGATTATATAAACAGTGTCAATTTGCCTAATCTCAGATTGTCTAGGAGAGATCTAAGAGTCTACGTTTCAGAGAATGCTCTAACTTGCATTAGTTACTTTTGTTAGGAATTCTCAACACGAGTGAAATCACAGGCCCACCATATATCCTTTCTGAACAAATATAGGAGTCATGAACTTAAACTAGACCTTAATCTTCTTAATCAGGGAAAATACAGTCCAGTTAATCAGAAGTAGATAGATATAAAAACTACTTGTTTTGCTGGGGATTTTCACTTTTTGACTGCCTGTTCTGTCAAGTAATTGTTCATCCTTCATTTTTGAAGAGGACCAATGACACAGTGATGTCTTAAGTTGAGTGTGAAGTGGATTTCAGTGAGGCAGAATGGCACAATTCTTTCAGCTGAATTTTCTCTCCCTGAGTCATTAAAATCCAGTGACAAGAAAAAAGTCAGAATGACTGGCAAATACCCAGGATCTAGAGGATGACTTTGATGTCTGACCAAGTTCTATCTGCTCCACAGCATCTGCTTCAGGTTTTGGAAAAAAATTATTCTCATGCACCCATTTCACTGGAGGATGTCTCCATGTGTTGAAGGTAAGCATCCTCTTGACTTTTAAATTTGTTTGAGAACTTTTTGTTAACTCCGCCTTGGCTTACCTAGTGATCCAATGAAGTTTTCCTGGGATGTGAACGCTGCACATTGCTACAGTTTCTTGGATACCCAGGTGAGAGAGTTGGGAAAGAAGTACAAACTAATGTTGGATGAGAAGCTCTGAAAAGGGCCCATCAAGACCTCGTACCAGAGATTCTAGTCCTCCAGGACATCACATATATCCCTGTTTTCAAATCTCTAGTGTCCAGAAATTCTAAAGGTCAGTGGCTGCAGAGAAAATGTTCCTTAAGTTGGAGCAATTGTTCTCTTACTCAGAAAACTTCAAAAGACAAATGAATTAGTGGAGAGACTAAATTACCTTGTCCATGATGCAGCCTAAGTTATCAAATCTGAAATTGTTCATTTCTGTGTTTTGCTACTTAGCAAAAGTAGAAGTAGACTCTGGGTTCTCAGGCAATATCTCAATTGGTTTTATTATGTGATTATGAATGGTATTTTCAGATGCAAAATTTTAAGGAATTAAATATGACAGGTCAGTGAGAGAGACTTCTGGGCTGGCCGAGAGGGGAGCGGGGTGTCTCTGTGACTTGAGCCCCCTCAGGGGGCAGCAGCAGAGGCAGCGGCAGCCTGTGACTCCCCAAGCAGGCAGGAGCTCAGGGCCATTACTGAAGGTCTCTGCATAAACCCCCTGAGGGAACTGAGCCTGGGAGACTGCGTGCCCCACCCAAAAACCAGAATCGAAGCTTACATTGAATAGCAGCCCCGCCCGCCCCTGAAAGCCCCGAGGCTGGGGAGCAACATTTGAATCTCAGACCCCAAGGACTGGTTGAGCAGAACTAGGCGGGGGTGGAGAGGAATCTCAGAAGTCAGGTAACTGGTTGGGAAAATACCCAGAAAAGGGAAGAAAAATAAGACCATGGAAAGCTATTTTCTTGGGGGACAGATATTCCTGCCTCTCAGTTCTGATGACAAGGAACTATTCTTGCCATCAGGGAAAGACGTAGAGATCGGGGCCTCTCTATCCCAGACATCCGAGGTGGATGTCCGGTGGGCTCAGGAAATGGAAGAGCTCAAAAAGGATTTTGAAAATCAAGTTAGACAGGTGGAGGAAAAACTGGGAAGAAAAATGAGAGAGATGCAACAAAAGCATGAAAAACGGGTCAATACCTTGCTAAAGGAGACCCAAAAAATGCTAAAGAAAATAACACCTTGAAAAATAGGCTCACTCAATTGGAAAAGAGGTTCAAAAAGCCAATGAGGAGAAGAATGCTTTCAAAAGCAGAATTAGCCAAATGGAAAAAGAGGTTCAAAAGCTCACTGAAGAAAATAGTTCTCTCAAAATTTGAATGGAACAGATGGAGGCTAATGACTTTATGAGAAACCAAGAAATCACAAAACAAAACGAAAAGAATGAAAAAATGGAAGAAAATGCGAAATATCTCATTGGAAAAACAACTGACCTGGAAAAGAGATCCAGGAGAGACAATTTAAAAATTGTGGGACTACCTGAAAGTCATGATCAGAAAAAGAGCCTAGACACCATCTTTTATGAAATTATCAAGGAAAACTTCCCTGACATTCTAGAACCAGAGGGCAAAATAAGTATTGAAGGAATCCATCAATCACCGCCTGAAAGAGATGCAAGAAGAGAAACTCCTAGGAACATTGTGGCCAAATTCCAGAGTTCCCAGGTCAAGGAGAAAATCTTGCAAGCAGCTAGAAAGAAACAATTCCAGTATTGTGGTAATACAATCAGGATAACACAAGATCTAGCAGCTTCTACATTAAGGGATCGAAGGGAGCGGAATAGGATATTCCAGAAGTTAAAGGAACTAGGACTCAAACCAAGAATCACCTACCCAGCAAAACTGAGTATAATACTTTAGGGGAAAATATGGTCTTTCAATGAAACAGAAGACTTTCAAGCATTCTTGATGAAAAGACCAGAGCTGAAAAGAAATTTGACTTTCAAACACAAGAATGAGAAGAAGCATGAAAAAGTAAACAGCAAAGAGAAGTCATAAGAGACTTACCAAAGGTGAACTGCTTGCATTCCTACATGGAAAGACAATATTTGTAACTCTTAAAACTTTTCAGTATCTGAGTAGTTGGTGAGACCACACACACACACATACACACACACACATGTACACGTGTGCACGCACACACACATCCACACTTGAAGGCACATACAGAGACAGAGAGCACAGAATGAATTGAATACGTTGGGATCATATCTTAAAAGAAATTAAGATAAACGGGGAGACAGTGGGGGGAGAGAGGGTGAAATGGAATGGTGTAAATTATATCTCATTCAAGAAGCAAATAGGAGACTTTTTAGTGGAGGAAAAAGAGGAGAGCTGAGGAGAAAAACATGAAGTTTACCCTCATCACATTCGACTAAAGGAAGGAATAAAATGCACACTCATTTTGGTATGAAAAGCTATCTTACAATACAGGAAAGTGGGGGAGAAAGAGATAAGCAGGGTGGGAGGGATGATGGAAGGGAGGGCAATGGGAGGAGGGAACAATTTGACGTCAACACTCGGGGAGGGACAGGATCAAAAGACAGAAGAGAAACAATGGGGGAGGGCAGGATAGGATGGAGGGAAATACAGTTAGTCTTATACAACAGGACTATTATGGAAGTCATTTGCAAAACTACACAGATATGGCCTATATTGAATTGCCTGCCTTCCCAAAGGGAATGGGTGGGGAGGGTGGGATGGGAGAATTTGGAACTCAAAATTTTAGGAACAACTGTTTAGTATTGTTCTTGCTACTAGGAAATAAGAAATACAGTTAATGGGGAATAGAAAGTCATCTGGCCCTTCAGCACAAAAGAGAAAATGGGGACAAGAGAAGGGAGGGATGACAGAAGAGAAGGCAGATTGGAGATAGGGAAAATTAGAATGCTTGGTGTATTGGGGTGGGGGAGGGGATAAATGGGGAGTAAATTTGAAACCCAAAATTTTTGGAAAATGAATGTAAAAAGTTAAATAAATAAATTTTTATTTTTAAAAAAAGCAATCTAAGTTAAAATGTGTAGGGTTTTTTATATAATTTATCGTAGGGGAAAAATGGAACAACTAGATTTTACTGAGTAAATGATTGACATAACCAGACATGTGCTTGAGGGGAAAAAATATCACTTTCCTGTTTTGTGGAAGATAGATTGTATTAGAGAGGGATTTGAAGTAGAAAAAGCAATTGGGTAATAACTGTTAATAGTCTAAGTTAGACATGACAAGGTCCTGAATTAAGGTGGAAGTTAAATGAGTACTATGAAGACAACTGATTTGACTGATCTTATGAAAGGAAAGATATTCCATCCTTGTCCAGGGATTTAAAATTAAGCAATCAATTGATCAAGCTACATACATTATTAAATCATATACAGTGGAATCAAGTACCAAAATCAATTTTTTTTTTAAGTTTCTCATCCAATCCATGTTTTAGGAACAATCAGCTCTACAAAATCATAATGGGCAATTCTTTCTCCAATATACAGTTGAATGCATCTAAATTTTGGGAATCAAATATGTGGCAACGGATATAGTCCTCTTTCTACACTTTATTATACTTTAACACTAAAGTCTTCCTCCGATGACTCTGCAATGGTGAACTTATATTGACTACGTTACATCTATTAAAATAAATTGCCTGTGTCATTTCAATTACACGGAACATAAAATCACTTTTGACATGCTATAAACCTATTTCTGGGACTTATATAAAGTTAGCAAACTAGTAAGTAATAAGAGACTTGCGGGGGAAGAGAAGTAGAAGTTTTTAAGTCAAGATACTATAAAGGAATACTACAAGAAGGAGAAGAAGACTCCTGGTTACAGCCTTTGACTCTGTATCAGCAGGAGGGAAGTCTTATGAATTTCAGACCACTAAAGATTCAGACTTTTTATCCATATCTAAGAAGTACTTCAGCAAAAGTAGTGATCCTGTAGTGCCTGCATCAGGAGCAAAGTACAAATCAGAAATTATGAGAAAAGCAGTAATCAGGAATATATAAGGAATCCATTAGAAATGGTATAATTATGTTACAGGGAAACTTCATGAAAAATTCATGATGTGAGAAAAAACTTCCAGAAATAATCACGTTATCCATATTAATCACTAAAAGTTGAAAATATACACTCGAATTCTGTACACACTTATGGGAAAGTATGACACAGATTTGGGTAGGAAAATTTTGGATGAATTATCTTGCAGTGGTAAGCATTAATTTCTTAATTCCTTGAGCTTGTCTAACTAACACACATTAACTGAAAGATTATAATGGGAAAACATTGATATAGGTTTGTCAGCTATAACTTTGGAAAGACTAACTCCTTAGAAATGTTACTACAAATCTTAGAAGATACATAAAAAGAAAATAGGAAAGAGCTCTGCTAATGAGCGTAGGACTTAGAGAGAACGAGTTTACCCAGAAATTCTTGATCTAAGGTGTGATACATTTAGGCCATAAAACCTCAATTTAATTAATCGAGGAAAAGAACAAATTAAAATCCCCAATAAAGAACCAAAATGGGAATCTGGAAAATTACAGGCAAGATTATTTTTTTAATTATTAATTTTATTTATTTTCAGTGTTCTACAATCACTACCATATCACTCAGATTTTTTCCCCCAACACCCCCCCACACACCTTCCCCCTACGTCCCTGAGATGGCATGCTATTTTATATAGGTACTGCACATACATTCCTATTAAACACATTTTTCGCTATAGTCATACTGTGTAGAATAATTAAAATGAATGTGAGAAATCAAATAACAAACCAAAATGTAATACACACCACACACACACACACACACACACACACACACACACACACACAATGATCTTTTACATTCCACCATTGAATTCCACATTTCTTTCTTTGGATGTAGAAGACATTTTCCCTTAAAAGTCCATTGGGAAATTTTTAAGTCCTTGCATTGCAATGAAGTTCCAAGTCTACCAGAAAAATTCCTCGAACACTGTGGTGGTTCTGTGTACAAAGTTCTCTTGCTTCTGCTCCTTTCATTCAGCATCAGTTCATATAAGTCTTTCCAGGTTTCTCTGAAGTCTTCCTGTTCATCATTTCTTATAGCAAAATAGTATTCCATTGCATTCATACACAATTTATTCAGCCATTCCCCAACTGGTGGGCATCCCCTTGATTACCAGTTTCTGGCCACCACAAAGAGTACTGATATAAATACTTTTGTACATGTGGGACCCTTTTCCATTAGTATGATCTCTTGCGGATACAGTCCTAGAAGCGGTATTGTTGGATCAAAGGGTGTACACATTTTTGCAGCCCTTTCGCCATAGTTCCAAATTGCTCTCCAAAATGGTTGGATCAGCTCACAGCTCCACCAAAAAAGAATTAGTTTTCCAACTCTCCCACATCCTGTCCAACTTTTGCCATCCTCCTGTTCTGTCATCTTTACCAAGCTGATGTGGTACCTTAGAGTTCTTTTGATTTGCATCTCTCTAAACAATAGTGATTTAGAGCATTTTTTCATATGATTATAGATATCTTTAATTTCTTCCTCTGAAAAGTGCCTATTCATGTCCTTTGACCATTTATCAATTGGGGAATGACTTGTATTTTATGTATTTCACTCAGTTCTCTATATATTCTAGAAATGAGACCTTTATCACAAACACTACCTGCAAAAATTCTTTTCCAGTTTTCTGCATCCCTCTGAATCTTGGTTGCATTAGGTTTGGTTGTGCAAAAACTTTTCAGTTTAATGTACTCACAATTATCCGTCTTGTACTTCATAATGCTTTCTTTCTTTTCTTTAGTCAAAAATCCTTCCCTTCTCCATAAATCTGATAAATACACTATTCCTTGCTCCACCAAAGGGGAGCACCAAAAAAATGCTGGGGAGAATGATACCTTTAAAAAGAGGCTAACTGAATTGGAAAAAGAGATCCAAAAAGCCAATGAGGAGAAGTTGGCTTTAAAGAGCAGAATTAGCCAAACGGAAACCGAGGTTCAAAAGCTCACTGAAGAAAATAGTCCTTTAAAAATTAGAATGGAGTAAATGGAAGCTAATAACTTTATGAGAAACGAAGAAATTAAAAACCAAACCAAAAGAATAAAAAAATAACAAATAACGTGAAATATCTCATTGGAAAAACAACTGACGTGGAAAATAGATCCAGGAGAGATAATTTAAAAATTATGGGACTACTTGAAAGCCATGACCAAAAAAAGAGCCTAGACATCATCTTTAACGAATTATCAAGGAAAATTACCCTGTTATTCTAGAACCAGAGGGTAAAATGAATCTTGAAAGAATGCGCCAATCACCTCCTGAAAGAGATCCGAAAGAGAAACTCCTAGGAATATTGTATCCACATTCCAGAGTTCCCAGATCAAGGAGAAAATATTGCAAGCAGCTAGAAAGAAACAGTTTGAATATTGTGGAGATACAATCAGGGTAATGCAGGATCTGGCGGCTTCTACATTAAAGGACTGAAGAGTATGAAATATGATGTCTCAGAAGGCAAAGGAGCTAGGATTAAAACCAAAAATCACCTACCCAGAAAAGTACAATACTGCAGGCAAAAAAATGACCCTTTAATGATCTAGTGGATTTTTAAACATTCTTGATGAAAAGAATCTGAACAATAAATTTGACTTTCAAACCCAAGAATCAAGAGAAGCATGAAAAGGTAAACAAGAAAGAGAAATCATAAGGGACTTTCTAAAGTTGAACTCTTTACATTCCTACATGGAAAGACAATATTTGCAAGTTTTGAGACTTTTCTTAATATTGAGGTAGTTGGAAGGATTACACACACACGCACACACAAACACATGCACACACATATGTATATGTACTATATATATGTATATATGTGCACACACACACACACACATATATATATACAAATTCTTCTCTGTGTGTATACATGTATGCACATATACATATAGACAGAGAGTACAGGGTGAGTTGATAAAGAAGGAATGATATCTGAAAAAATAAAATTAAGGAGTAAGAGAAGAATATTTTAGGAGGAAAAAGGGAGAAATGGAATGGAGCTACCTATCACTCATTAGAGAGAAAAAAATCAACTTAATCAGTGCAGAAGAAAAGAGAGGAGATGAAAGGGAAAAAGTGAAGCTTACTCTTCACATTTCGCTTAAGGAAGAAATAATATGCTTACTCAATTTGGTATGAAAATCTCTTTTGCACTACAGAAAAGGAGGGGAGAAGGGGACATGTAAGGTGAGGGGGAAGATTGAAGGGAAGGAGAATGGGAGAAGGGAGGAATTGGAAGTCAACATTTATGGGATGGAGAAAGTCAAAAGAGAATAGAATAAATGGGAAGTAGTATAAAATGGAGGGAAATATAGCTAATCTTACACAACATGACTATTATGGAAGTCATTTGCAAAATAACACAAAAATTTCCTATATTGAATTACTTGCTGTCTCGCTGGAGTTGAGTGGGGAGGGGAGGAAGGGAGAGAAGTTGGAATTCAAAGTATTAGGAATGAATATTGAGAAACATTTTTGCACACAACTGGGAAATGAGAAATACAGGAAACGGTGTATAGAAATCAATTTTGCCTTAGAAGAAAAGAAGAAAGATGAGGGTAAGGGAAGGGAGACATGTAATAGAATGGAAGGCACATGGAAATTAAAAAAAAAAGCTATTGAACCAATAAATAAAACTAAGAGTTCGTTTTATGAGAAAGACCAATAAAATTGATAAACCTTTGGTCAATTTGATTTTAAAAAAAGAAGAAAACTAAATTACTAATATCAAAAATGAAAAGGGTGAACTCACCTATAATGAAGAGGAAATGAAAATAAAAACTAAAAGTTGCTTTCCCCAACTTTGTGCCATACAATAGAAAATCTAAATGAGAAGAATGATTATTTTTATTGGATTTTTAATTATTTTGTTTGCTATTCGTGTTCTACAATCACTTCCATATAACTTTGATTTTTACCCTCCCTCCCAATCCTTGTCTCTTACCTGCCTCCTCCCTCCTCCCTGAGATGGCATACACTTTTCTATAGTTTCTACACACACCTTCCTGATAAATATATTTTCACCTTAATCATGTTGCACAGAAGAATTAAAATAAGTGGGAGATGTCATAAGACAAACCAAAACGTAATACAAAAGAAAATGATCTGTTACATTCCGTGATTGAATTCCACAGTTTTTTTCCCCTAGATGTGGAAAGCATTTTGCCTGAAGAGGCCACTGGGGATTTTTAAGTCCTTGCATTGCAATGAAGTACTAAGTCTACCAGAAAAAAATACTTGCACACTGTGGTTGTTGCTGGGTACAAGGTTCTACTGGTTCTGCTCCTTTCACTCAGCGTCAGATCATATAAGTCTTTCCAGGCTTCTCTGGCATCGTACTGTTCATTTATTTTATTTTATTTTTATTTGTTTTTAATGTTTTACAATCATTTCCTTAAAGTTAAGATTTTATCCCCCCCACACTTCCCCCACTAACTCCCTCCCTCCCCATGACAGCATACAATTTTGTATAGGTTCTACATATACTTTCCTATTCAGCACATTTTCACTATAGTCATGCTATGTAGTCGAACTAAAATAAATGGAAGAAATCATATAACAAATCAAAACATAATACACTGAAACACACACACATACATACACACACACACAAACATGATCTGCTACATTCTGCAAATGACTTCCATATTTCTTTCTCTGAGTGTGGAAGGCATTTTGCCTTAGAAGACCGACATTAGGATTTTTTTTTTCTCTCAGTAAGTTCTTGTGTTACTACAAAGTTCCAAGTCTACCAGAAAAAACTCTCGCATACTGTGGTCGTTGCTGTGCACAAAGTTCTCCTGGTTCTGCTCCTTTCACTCAGCATCAGATCATATAAGTCCTTCCAGGTCTCCCTTCTTGTTCATCATTTCTTATGGCGCAATAGTACTCCATTACATTCATATACCATAATTTATTCAGCCATCCCTCAGTTGATGGGCATCCCCTTGACTTCCAGTTTTTGGCAACTACAAAGAGTGCTGCTATAAATATTTTTGTACACGTGGGACCCTTTCCCAATTTTATAATCTCTTGGGGATAGAGTCCTAGTAGCGATATTTCTGGGTCAAAGGGTATGCACATTTTTGTAGCCCTTTGGGCATAGTTCCAAACCGTTCTCCAGAAGGGTTGGATGATCTCACAGCTCCACCAGCAATTAATTAGTCTTCCAACTCTCCCACATCCTCTCCAGCATTTATCATTTTCTTCTTCTGTCATGTTTGCCAATCTTACAGGTGTGATGTGGTACCTCAGAGTTGTTTTGATTTGCATCTCTCTAATCAGTAGTGATTTAGAGCACTTTTTCATATGATTATAGATATCTTTGATTTCTTCCCCTGAAAAATGCTTATTCATATCCTTTGACCATTTATCAATTGGGGAATGACTTGTATGGTTATATATTTGAGTCTCTTCTCTATATATTCTAGAAATGAGGCCTTTATCCCCGAGCTTAGCTGTAAAAATTTTTTCCCAATTTCCTACATCCCTCCGAATTTTAGTTGCATTGGGTTTGGTTGTGCAAAAACTTTTCAGTTTAAAGTAACCGACATTATCCATCTTGCATTTCATAATGCTTTCTATCGTATCTTTAGAAAAAAATTCTACCCCTCTCCATAAATCCCATAAATACACTATTCCTTGCTTCTCCAGTTTATTCATGGTATCAATCTTTATACCTAAATCATGTACCCATTTGGACTTTATTCTTGTGTACGGTGTCAGGCATGGGTCTATGCCTAATTTCCGACACACAGTTAACCAGTTTTCCAAGCAATTTTTGTTGAACAGTGAGTTCTTTTCCCAGAAGCTGGGATCTTTGGGTTTATCAAACAGAAGGTTGCTATATTCCTTGCCTACTGTGTCTTGAGTGCCAAGTCTATTCCATTTGTCTACCCCTCTGTTTCTTAGCCAATACCAAGTGGTTTTGATAATTGCTGCTTTATAATACAATTTGAGGTCTGGTAGTGCTAGGCCACCTTCCCAAGCATTTCTTTTCATTAGTCCCTTTGATATTCTGGACCATTTGTTTTTCCAAATGAATTTTGATATTATTTTATCCAGCTCTAGAAAATAAGTATCTGATAGTTTAATTGGTATGGCACTAAATAGGTAGATTAATTTAGGTAGAATTGTCATTTTTATTATATTAGCTCGGCCCACCCATGAACAACTGATGTTTTTCCACTTACTTAAATCTGACTTTATCTGTGCAAAAAGTGTCTTGTAATTGTGTTCATATAATCCCTGGGTTTGTTTTGGCAGGTAAACTCCTAAGTATTTTATAATGTCTACTCTAGTTTTAAATGGGATTTCTCTTTCTATCTCTTGCTGTTGGACTTTGTTGCTAATATATAGGAATGCAGAAGATTTGTGTGGGTTTATTTTGTAACCTGCAACTTTGCCAAAGTTGTTTATTATTTCAAGTAGTTTTTTACTTGAATCTCTAGGATTCTCTAAGTATATCATCATATCATCTGCAAAGAGTGATAACTTAGGTTCTTCTTTGGCTATTTTTATTCCTTCAATTTCTTTATCTTCTCGTACCATATTGAATAATAATGGTGATAATGGGCATACTTGTTTCACCCCTGACCTTGTTGGAAATGCATCTAGCTTATCTCCATTGCATATAATGCTTGCTGAAGGTTTTAGGTAGATACTGCTTTTTATTTTATGGAAAGTTCCCTTTATTCCTATGTTCTCCAGTGTTTTTAATAGGAATGGGTGTTGTATTTTGTCGAAGCTTTTTCATCTATTGAGATAATCATGTGGTTTTTGTTAGTTTTGTTGTTGATATGATCAATAATGCTAATAGTTTTCCTAAATTGAACCAGCCCTGCATTCCTGGTATGAAACCTACCTGGTCATAATGTATTATTCTCTTGATAAGATGCTGTATTCGTTTTGCTAAAACCTTGTTGAAAATTTTTGCATCTATATTCATTAGGGAAATTGGTCTATAATTTTCTTTTTCTGTTTTGTCTCTTCCTGGTTTGAGTATCAAAACCATATTTGTATCATAGAAAGAATTTGGGTGGACTCCTTCTTCCCCAATTTTCAAAAATAGTCTATGTAGTATTGGAATTAACTGGTTCTTTAAAGGATTGATAGAATTCACTTGTGAATCCATCTGGTCCCTGGAGATTTTTTCCTAGGGAGTTCACTGATGGCTTATTCAATTTCTTTTTCTAAGATGGGGTTGTTTAAGTATTCAATTTCCTCTTCTGTTAATCTGGGCAATTTGTATTTTTTTAAAATATTCATCCATCTCATTTAGATGATCGATTTTGTGGGCATTAAGTTGGGCAAAGTAATTTCCTAAGTATTCTAATTATTGTTTTAATTTCCTCCTCATTGGAGGTGAGTTCAACCCTTTCATTTTTAATATTTTAATATTAGTAATATGATTTTCTTCTTTCTTTTTTTAATCAAATTGACCAAAGTTTTATCAATTTTATTACTTTTTTCATAAAACCAACTATTGGTTTTATTTACTAATTCGATAGTTTTCTTAATTTCAAATTTATTAATCTCTCCTTTGGTTTTCAGTATTTCTAATTTGGTATTTTCTTGAGGATTTTCAGTTTGTTCTTTTTCTAGCTTTTTCAGCTGCATATCCAAGTCATTGATCTCCTCTTTCTCTATTTTATTTATGTAGGCATTCAAAGATATAAAACTTCCCCTAAGAACTGCTTTTGCAGCATCCCATAAGATGTGGTAGGTTGTCTCATTATTGTCATTCTCTTGAATGAAGTTGTTGATTGTTTCTATGATTTCTTCTTTAAACCCATTCCTTCTTTAGGATTAAATTATTTAGTTTCCAATTGATTTTTGCTTTATCTTTCCATGGTCTTTTATTACATATAATTTTTATTGCATTATGATCTGAGGAGGATGCACTGATTATCTCTGCTTTTCTGCACTGGATTTTGAGATTTTCATGTCCTAGTACATGGCCAATTTTTGTAAATGTTCCATGTACTGCTGAGAAAAAGGTATATTCCTTTCTATTCCCATTCAATTTTCTCCAAAGATCTATCATATCTAACTTATCTAGAGTTTTATTTTACCTCCTTAACCTCTTTTTGTTTATTTTGAGGTTAGATTTTTCAAGTTCAGAAAGAGGGAGGTTGAGGTCCTCCACTAGTATAGTTTTGCTGTCAATTTCTTCCTTCAACTCCCCTAACTTCTCCTCTAATTATCTGGATGCTATACCAGTTGGAGCATTCATGTTTAGTAATGATATTGCTTCCTTGTCTATGGTGGCTTTTAGCAGGATATAATTTTCATCCTTATCCCTTTTGATTAGATCTATTTCTGCTTTTGCTTTGTCTGAGGTTAGGATTGCTACTCCCACCTTTCTTACATCCGCTGAAGCACAATATATTCTGCTCCATCCTTTGACCTTTCTCCTATGTGTATCTCCCCGTTTCAAATGTGTTTCTTGTAAGCAGCATATTGTTGGATTATGGCTTTTAATCCATTCTGCTATCCGTCTCCTTTTTATGGGAGAATTAATTCCATTCACATTCACAGTTATGATTACAATCTGTGTCTTTCCCTCCATCTTCTTTCCCACCATTTGTGCTTTTAGCTCTGCTGTCTTCCTTCCCCTCCTCACTAGTATTCACTTTTCACCACCTCCTCTTGCCGCCTTCCCCTCCTTCTTTTAGCCCCCCTCCCTTTAACTCCCCTTTACTCTTATTGTTTCTTTCCCTCCCTTTTAGCCTCCCTCCCCTTTCTTCCCCCTTCCTCTCCTACTGCTTATAGACCTAGTTAGGATTTTCTACTTAAATTTATTGTTCCGTCCTTTAAACAAATCAGATGAGAGTACCTCTCACACAATGCTCATCTCCCTCCCCTCTTTCCCTCTACTATGATTTTGTACTTCTTCTTCTGATATAATTTGACATTTTCTGCTTCCTCCTTTTCACATCTCTTATTACTATCCATTCTCATACTTAAATCCTATTTTTTATCATGATATCATTTACTTTATACCCATTCCCCCTATGCATAACCCTTTTATATTTCTTAATAGACACACAGTTCTTAAGATTAACAGGTATCATCTTCCCTTACGGCGAGGTAAACAATTTGGCCTAACTGAGTAGCAAGTTGTTCCCCCCCCCCACTGTTTACCTTTTTATGATTCTCTTGAGACCTGCATTTGAAGATCGAATTGTCTATTAAGTTCTGGCGTTTTGGTCAGGAAACTCTGGAAATCCCTTACTTCGTTGAATGACTTTCTCCTTGCCTGAAATGTTATGCTGAACTTTGCTGGGTAGTTGATCCTTGGTTGTAGTCCCAGCTTCTTTGCCTTACGGAATATTAGGTTCCAGTTCTTTTGATCTTTTAATGTAGAAGCTGCAAGGTCCTATGTAATCCTGATTGTATCCCCTTGATATTTAAATTGTTTCTTTGTGGCTGCTTGTAATATTTTCCTCCTTCACTTGATAGCTCTGGAATTTGGCAACTATATTTCTTGGGGTTTTGAGTTTGGGGTCCCTTTCAGGAGGGGAACGGTGGATTTCTTTCGAGGACTCTTTTGCCCTCTGAATCTAGTACTTCTGGGCAGTTTTCCTTGATGATTTCCTGTAAGATATTGTCCAGGCTCTTTTCTCCATCATGGGTTTCTGGCAGGCCAATAATTCTTCAGTTTTCTCTTCTGGATCTATTTTCCTGGTCAGTTGTTTTTCCAGTTAGATATTTTACATTTTCTTCTATCTTTTCATTCTTTAGATTTTGTTTGACTGATACTTCTTGTCTCATTGAGTCGTTAGTTTCTACTTGCCCAATTCTAATCTTCATGAAATTGTTTTCTTCCATTAACTTTTGTATCTCCTTTTCCGTCTGCCCAATTTTTCCTTTTAAGAAGCTATTTTCTCCAGTTAATTTTTGTACTTCCTTTTCCATGTGCCCTTTTAGGAAGTTACTTTCTCCAGTTAATTTTTGAAACTTCTTTTTTCCATTTGTTCAATTTTCCTTTTCAAGGAGATGTTCTCATCAGTGAATTCTTTCTTAATAATTTTAAAATCATTGGCCAGTTTATCTTCTATTTCCTTCTTCAGCTGTTCCAGGAGAGCTGCTTGTACTTGCGAGTAGTTCATAGTCCCTTCTGAAGTTTCAGATGGAAGTACAGTCTCAGCTGTGACCTCTTTGGGGTTTGTGTGTTGGTCCTCATCCCCATAGAAAGATTCTATGGTTCTTTCAGCCCTCTGCTTTTTCCTGTTCATGATTTTGATTGAGTGTTGTGGCTTCTGGTTCTTTCAGTCAGAAGCTAGAGAACTTTTTGCTGAGCTGATGTGTGAAAAAGCTAAAAGCAGGTTTTTGTTTGGTGTTTCCCTGATCAGCCCTGGGTTTAGCTTGTTAAGTGTGGGGGAGGGGTGTTCTGGTCACAGGAAATCTCCTCAGCTGAACTGAGGCAAAGGCAAGCTCAGGGGCTGGTAATCCCAGCTGCCCTATTGTCTTTTTGATTCCCCTGGACAGCTGAGGCAAGCCTAGATGCTAATGCGTGTTCCCCACCCCTCCTGGGGCTCCTCTCCTGGCGCTAAGGCTTGCCTGGGGTCCTAGTGCCAGTTTTCTCTGCCCTGGGTCCTCTGTCCTTCCGGTTTGCCTCTGCCACCATAGGAGGAATCCCCCTTAGCTATTTTCCTCATCTCAGGTGTTGTAAGACTATTGGTCTCCTTCTAGTTCTACTGATCTGGGATTTTTCTGGGGAGATATTTTATGGTTCTTTCACGGTCATCAACGGGGGAGGAGAGAGCGTTTACTGATCACTCTGCCATCCTGGCTCCCGGAAGTTCAAGTAGGTGACTTACTGAAGTTTGATCTTCAGGCTGAAGGTCTCAGGAGCTGCTGTGCTGATATCTGGCGCTCTGTGGGCTCTCACTGACTCGGTTCAGCTTGTCTCCCGCCCTGGGTGCCGCTCCTCTGGTTCTGCCCACCACTCAGGTTTCTCAGATCTCTTCTGCTCCACTGCGCTATCCTCACTGAGCTGTGCGCTGTGGGCTCACCCCCGCGGAACAGATCCTTCCCATGGACCTTCCAGTGCAACCTGAGCTCCGAATCCGTCAGTCTGTCGCCCACTGAATTCCGCACCTCCAAACTTTGGTCAGATTCTCCTTTCAGAGGTACCTGGAGGAGTTTGTCCGAGAGCTTAGGTGAGTCATTGCTCTCACTCCGCCATCTTGGCTCGGCTCCCACCACCCCCTACTGTTCATTTTCTTATAGCAAAATACCATTCCATTACATTCACATGCCACAATTTTTTCAGCCATTCCAAAATTGATGGGTGTTCCCTTGATTTCCAGCTTTAGGCCACCACAAAGAGTACTGATATAAATATTTTTGTACATATGTGACTTTTTCCCATTTTATGATACCTTCGCTATGAAGTCCTAGTAGTGATATTGCTGGGTAAGAAAGGGTATGCACATGTTTGTAGCCCTTTGAGAATGGTTCCAAATAGCTTTCCACAATGGTTGGGTCACCTCACAGCTCCACCAACAATGAATTAGCATTCCAACTCTCCCACATCTTCTCCAACGTTTATCATCATCTTGTTTTGTTATTTAGCCAGTCTGGTAGGTGTGATGTGGTATCTCAGAGTTGTTTTGATTTCATCTCTAGAATCACTACTGATTTAGAGCATTTTTTTTTATATGACTATAGATATCTTTAATTTCTTCCTCTGAAAACTACCAATTCATATCCTTTGACAATTTATCCGTTGCGGAATGCCTTATATTCTTGTACATTTCACTCAGTTCTCCATATGTCTTAGAAAAGAGGAATTTATCACAGCCATTATTTGCAAAGACTCTTTCCCAGTTTTCTGCTTTCCCTCCAAATCTTGGTTACATTGACTTTGATTGTGCAAAAACTTTAATTGTAATCAAAATTATCCATTTTCCAACTCATAATGTTTTCTGTTTCTTGTTTAATAAAAAAAATCTTCCTTTCTCCATAAATCTGACAAATACACTATTCCTTACTGCACTGCAGTCTTTATACCTGGATCATATGTAACCATTTGGATGTTATTCTTTTGTATGGTGTCAGGCCTTGGTCTACACCTAATTTTTGCCACATTGTTATCTGGTTTTCCCAGCAACTTTTGTCAGAGAGTGAGTTCTTATCTCAGAAGCTGGGATCTTTGCGTTTATCAAACAGTAGATTGCTATATGCACTGCCTACAGTGCCTTCAGTACCTAGCATATTTCATTTGTTTAATCTTCTGTCTTGTGGCCAGTACCAAGTGGTTTTGATAATTGTTGCTTTGTAAAATAATTTGAGATCTGGTAGAGCTAGGTCCCCTTCCCTAGTGTTTCTTTTCATCAGTACCCTTGATATTCTGAACTTTTTATTCTACAAGGTGAATTTTGATATCATTTTTTCTTGCCCTAGAAAGTACTTACATGATAGTTTGATTGGTGTGGCACGAGATAAGTAAATTAATTTAGGTAGAATTGTCATTTTTATTATAATAGCTTGGTGCACTCCCAAGCAGCTGATTTTTTTCCACTTACTTAGATCTGACTTTATTTGTGCAAAAAGTTCTTGTAACTGTTTTCATATAGTCCCTGCATTGTTTTGGCAAGTAAACTCCCAAATATTTTATAGTGTCTATGTGGGCTTTAAATGAGATTTCTCTTTCTATCTCTTTCTGTTGTGCTTTGTTACTAATATATAGAAGTGCAGAAAATTTGTGCGAGTTTATTTTGCAACCTGAAACTTTGCCATAGTTGTTTATTTTTTCAATTAGTTTTTTACTTGAATCTCTAGGTGTATATATATATATATATATATATATATATATATATGAATGTATGCATGTATATATGTATGTATGTATGTATATAATATATCATCAGCAAAGAATTATAACTTAATTTCTTCTTTGCCTAATTCAATTCCTTCAATTTCTTATTCTTCTCTTATGCTACAGCTAGCATTTCTAGTAACATACTGAATAATAGTGGTGATAATGAACATCCTTGTTCAACCACTGATCTTACTGGAAATGCATCTAGGTTGTCCTCATTTCATATAATGCTTGCTGAAGGTTTTGAGTAGGTTCTACTTATTATTTTATAGAAATTTCCCTTTATTTCTATGCTCTCCAATGTTTTTAATACGAGTGGCTGCTATATTTCATCAAAAACTTTTTTCTGTATTTATTGAAATAATTATGTAGTTTCTGTTAATTTTGTTGTTGAAATGATCAATAATGCTGTGAAATTTCCTAATATTCAATCAGTCCTGCTTTCCTGGAATGAATCCAACCTGATCATGATGTATTATTCTCACGATAAATGGCTGTATTCTTTTTGCTAAAACTTTATTTAAAATTTTCACATCTATATTCATTAAGAAGTTTAGTCTATAATTCTCTTTCTCTGCTTTGTCTCTTCCTGCTTTAGGTGTCATAGCTAATATTTTTAAATGATCTCTCCTGGATCTATACTCCAGGTACATTTTTTTCTAATATGATATTTCATGTTGTGTTTTATTTTGTAATATTTTGGTTTTGTTTTATAACTTCTTGATTTCTCATAAGTCATTAGCTTTTTCTTTTTTTATTCTGATTTTGAAGGAAATATTTTCTTTTTTTTAAATTGTATGATTTTTATTTTTTTATATAAATTTATTTATTTAACTTTTTAGATTCATTTTCAAAAAATTTTGGGTTTCAAATTTTCTCCCCTTTTATACCCTCCCCCCATTCCAATACACCGAGCATTCTAATTTTCCCTATCGCCAATCTGCCTTCTCTTCTGTCATCCCTCCCTTCTCTTGTCCCCATCTTCTCTTTTGTCCTGTAGGGCCAGATGACTTTCTATTCCCCATTAACTGTATTTCTTATTTCCTAGTAGCAAAAACAATACTAAACAGTTGTTCCTAAAACTTTGAGTTCCAAATTCTTCCCATCCCTCCCTCTCCACCCATTCCCTTTGGGAAGGCAGGCAATTCAATATACGCCATATCTGTGGTAGTTTTGCAAATGACTTCGATAATAGTCGTGTTGTGTAAGACTAACTGTATTTCCCGCCATCCTATCCTGCCCCCCATTGTTTTCATTCTGTCTTTTGATCCTGTCCCTCCCTGAGTGTTGACTTCAAATGCTCCCTCCTCCCATTGCCCTCCCTACCATCATCCCCCCCCACCTGGCTTATCTCCTTCTTCCCCCCCACTTTCCTGTATTGTAAGATAGGTTTTCATACCAAAATTAGTGTGCATTTTTTTCCTTCCTTTAGTCAAATGTGATGAGGGTAAACTTCTTCTTTTTTTCTCAGCTCTCCTCTTTTTCCCTCCACTAAAAAGTCTCCTGCTTGCCTCTTGAATGAGATATAATTTACCCCATTCCATTTCACCCTCTCTCCTCCCACTACATTTCTCTCTCACCATTTACTTTAATTTCTTTTAAGATATGGTCCCATCCTGTTCAATTCACTCTGTGCTCTCTGTCTCTGTATGTGTGTGCATGTATGTATGTGTGTGTGTGTGTGTGTGTGTGTGTGTGTGTGTGTTTAGGGAGGAGGAGAGAAAGACAAAGTCAGAAAGAGAGAGATAGATGGAAAGAGACAGAGAAAAGCAAAAGAGGAGGGGAGAGTTCTGTCTTTAAGATGAGCCATTCTGGATGAGCTAGTGTTCTGTGTTATTTGATTTTTGACTCTCACATACGGTTTCTTTCAGTGATAAAGGATTTGGGGAAGACTTTCATTTTCAGTTTATAGAAGCTTATTCTCAGCTTAGATTCAGATCATGGGAAATAAAGAGAAGGGTTTACTTTTCAATGGCCTAGTGATGATATGTGACAAAATAGACTGTCACGAATATTTTTTTTTCTTTTAATCATCATGCTTTTTTGTTTTTTTCCTTGGTAACTGCAGCCTCCCTCCTAGTCCCCCATGTATCATTTCCCTTGGGTCTGGTGAAAAAGGTAATTATTGTAGCTAAGAGCTCTCTGTCATTGAAAACAATAACTTTCCATAATTCCCTGAATGGTTCCCTTGCCTAGTGTTAATTTTTAAAGTGATCTATAGCTGGCAACATTCTCGTCCACCATTCATTGTTACCCAACCTATTATTCCTTGTCATCTAAATTACTATCATCATTCACTACAGTTACTGAAGAACACATTATTAATTATCTATTTTTCCCTTTAATAGTAACTAAAGGAAGACATAATTTATTTTACAGTATTTGAATAAGTGATCAAAGAACTGCAATGACAATCAACAAGAGATTATATAATTCGGTAAAATTTTACAAAACATGTATTTATTACATCATTTGAGCCTCAGAACAGTTCTGGGAGTTAAATTTGACTTCTTTCTCAAGGCTTGGTCCAATGTATTGGTAGATAAAAGTACCATATTTTATGTGTACCTGCCAAGATACATTCTTGGATACATCATGTGTCCATGCTTATGTCTATACTAGTCTATCAGATCCTTTTTAGGGAAATTAAGACTGAAAGGGGTTGAGTGTTTTCTTCATCACTGTATGGATTATATATGATTCATAAAAAACATTTGAATCTTGCCCTTTCCAACAACAATTTCCGAACTTTATTTTGTCACTCCTGCTTTTGAAAAGTAACATCACTACCAAAATCTGGACTAGTTCATATACTTGTGCATCTTGTGTACCTATGCTGTCCTTAGTCATGGCAATATCATAAAAATTGGTATATCATATTCAAGTCATGCTTGATATGTTAGTGGTAAAGTAAATAGTAGAAATGGAAAGAGATAATGCCCTTCTGGGGAGCGGTTAGGGACCTGTATCTTGAGTAAACCACTGTGAACCAAGAATGTTGTTTTATTAGGGAACTTTGACCATTTCAGTACAAGTATGGTGCTTAACCAACCTGGCCTATTAAATAGTAGTATCCTCAAATCAGGTGGGTCTGATCCATGGGTAATCTTTCCCTCAGTCCCCAGACATCTTCCTCATAACAACCTAGATGTGCAATGCACATCGTATCCTGTGCCATCACACTTCCCCTTGCAGCCCAAGTTCTGGAACCATGATGGTCTCAACTCTACTATTACTCCTGGATGGATTTAGTCCCCTGTGACCACATTCAACATCCCTTTAAATTTTCAAATTAGTGCTTCTCCTTGGTTACCACATGTATGTGTGTGTGTGTGTGTGTGTACACAAATACACATTCTCAAACAGTATTAGATTGTGAGATTCTTAATGACAGATACTGTGTTTGGCTTGTATTTTTAGCCTCACGACTTCGTAGAATACCTTTAATAAATGTTTTTTTGTTGGTCATCCATTCACTCATTTATCAGTGTTTCTAAGTCATAGATATGGAAAATCAGTTCTGTCTGGTCTAATGCCTTGGGCTACCGGGTCCTCTTACTGGAATACCAGATCTTCAGTGATCAGCCGAATATACTTACGGGAGAAGAGACCGCCAGAGTGAAGCAGAGGTGTAGGCTTTATTACTGATACAAGCTACATGTCAACATGCAGGGCAAGTTCTCCCTGCGGGAGTTCCCTTCTCCTTCCGAGGAGAAAGGAAACCCTGCTTCTCAGGCTTTTTTTGTCCCCAGTTAAGCTCTCCAGCTGCATAGTTCGCTCGTGGACAGTGTGCTGTCAGCCCCTTAGCCAATTATCAAAACCTGCTCAGACCACGGACCAATCTCAAGGGTAGGATGCTCTCCCCAGCAAATTCCCACTGAGAAGAGGTGGAAAAACAAGATAACTCGTGTCTCACTCCTCAATTCTCAGCTGCTCTCTGGGGGGCCTCATGAGAGCTCAGCAGTTAAGCCCTCACTTTTACCTGACCCGAGACCATTCACGTGAGAACTGAGCTTGTGCCTTAACATGAGTCAATATTTAGGTCTAAAAACCAGTACTTCTTTGGAAGAAAGGTTTCAGAATATATCAGGGGACTTGACTGTCTAACTCACACCGTTTACTCATATTTCCACCTTTTATGGGAACCATTTGTGTATTTGACTGTACTCCACCTACACATGTCACTGGGTTGCTGCACTGAATCTTCCTTAGCCTTTTATCATTTGATTATACCTGGAAATGTGTGGAATCAGACAAGATTCTTTCTCATTTTTTTTAATCCAAAACTATTGAGGGAAAAGCATTATCATTTTTAAACTGGGCTTATGATGAACAACTCCTGCATCATTTTTCTCTAATTTACAGTCCCTTCCCAGTCCATGAGCTTTTGGTGGCATCTCCTTAACAGTTATGGGATCAGAACTATCTATATATGTTATGCATCCTGCTTAATTCTACTTAACAGTTGTGGGAAGGAAATAAGATTTTGAAATTCCAGGTCTGAAAACATCATGATAAAGACCGGGGAGAACATGAGGTGTATATTGAGGGAACAGTGTAGTTTAATGTTCGTATCATCTGAATAATGAGGGGAAAGGTCTTCTGCTAATTTCTGGAAGTATTTTCTTGCCTAGAGTATATAAGAAAAAATGTATGTATAAGTATATATATATATATATATACATATGTATATATGTATATGTATATATACCTATATGTATATACCAATATGTATATATATATATACATATTCACACATATATACACATAAACATACATATATGTAGATTATATACATATATACTTGTATATGTATACGTGTAAAGTTTGGCCTTCTATTTATCGGATGTCTTGAACCCTCATACAGCAGGTTTTGCTTCTGCCTGAGCTTTCTCATGTTCCAACAAGCAAGGAAATGTAACCAATAAGTATTAGGTGATTACTTTTTGCCAAGGCACTATGTGAAATGCAGAAGGTGAAGATAAAGATCATGCATTTGTTAAGTACCAGACACAGAAGCTAAGTACTGGGGTTGCAAATAGAAGAAAGAAGAAAGATATTTCATGCTCTCAAGGAGGAACTAATGTGAACAAATATAGAAAAGGAAATAGAAAAGTGACGATGATAGTTAGGAGAAAAAATAGTCACAGGAAAGTGGGGGAGGAAAGGAGGTAGTTAAAATGGTGGAGAGCTCCTGAGAGTCCTAAGCAAAGCTCTGAGGAGAATGAAAACTTGCCTTCCTAAAAGGGCCGGTCCAGGGAGGAACTCATCATAGAAAAATGGCTGAAGTGATACTCCCGGTAAGGACATAAGAATGAATCTCCAACATGTATCCTATCTCAACTAGAGTGGGCTATTCGTTTCTCTATAGTACTATATTCTCTATAATGTTGACAGCCAAACCAAACTATTGTTCAATAAACCAAACTTGTTTCATTGCTATTGTCATATCTCCTGTATAATATCCATATATTTTCCAGAGGAATATGGTGTTTCTTAATCTTGGATACTCTATAGATACTTCTCCTAAAATGCAGACCATATCGATAATGGGAGGAAATAATATTCCTTGTAACTAGTGTGCAGCTCATCTAGGTATCTCCATGTTTTTCATCAATGGTGAGCTTTTCATTAGTGAATGAAAACTTTGACCATAATTTTTCTCTCTGTAATTCCCCGTATTAGGACACTCATCGTGGCGACATCATCTTATGTCTTGATCTCCCTCCCCTATCATTATGATGCTTCTGTGTCCTTGTTTGGGAAAATTAGAAACTTTAATGTATATTTTTTACAGAACCAAAACAATCAACCTTCACCTGTGACAATTTTTACCCTTTATGAAAGTGAAATAGATTTAAATAATGCTGTTGATTTTCTTTTTTAATTAAATGTCCCTCTCTTCTGATGCTTTTTTTTGCTTTCTTTTTTTAATATTAATTTATTTATTTTCAGTATTCTACAGTCGTTACCATATAACAGATTATTTTTCTCCTCTCTCACCATTCCCCCCGTCCCCTCCTCAAGATGGCAACAATTTTATATAGGTTATATACATACATTACTATTAAAAACATTATCGCTATAGTCATATTGTATAGAAGAATTCAAATGAATGGAGAAATCATATAACAAACCAAAACATAATACAAAAGAAAATGATCTACTACATTCTGCGATTGAATTCCGAAGTTCTTTGCCTGGGTATGGAAGGCATTTGACCTTAAAAGACAACTGGGAATTTTTTTAAGTCCTTACATTGCAATGAAGTTTCAAGTATACTAGAAATAACTCACACACTGTGGTTGCTTCTGTGAACAAAGTTCTCCTGGTTCTACTCCTTTCGATGAGAATAAGATCATGTAAGTCTTTTCAGGTGTCTCTGAAGTCTTCCTGTTCATCATTTCTTATAGTACAATAGTATTACATTATATTCATATACCATAACATGTTCAGCCATTCCCCAATTGATGGGCATCCTCTTGATTTCCAGTTTTTGGCCACCACAACGAGGGCTGCTATAAATATTTTTTTTTTCATGTGGGACCCTTTCCCATTCCCATCTTGGGGATACAGTGTAGAAGCAGCATTACTGGTTAAAGAGTATGCACATTTTTTGTAGCCCTTTGGGCATAGTATCCAAATTGCTCTCCAGAATGGTTGGATCAGCTCAGAGCCTCCATCAACAATGAATTAGTGTTTCAACTCTCCCATATCTTCTCCAACATTTATCACCTTCCTGTTCTGTCATGTTAGCGAATCTGATAGGTGTCATGTAGTATCCCCCAGTTGTTCTGGTTTGCATCTCTCAAATCAATATTGATTTAGAGCATTTTTTCAATATGACTATAGAGAGCTTTAATTTCTTCTTCTGAAAACTGCCTGTTCATATCCATTGACCATTTATAAATTGTGAATGACTGTATTCTTCTACATTTGACTCAGTTCTCTATATATTTTAGAAATGAGGCCTTTATTACAGACACTAGTTGCAAAAATTCTTTCCCAGTTTTCTGCTTCCCTCCTAATCTTGGCTGCATTGAATTTGGTTGTGCAAAAACTTTTCAGTTTAATGTAATCAAAATTGTCCACTTTTGCACTTTCTAACGATTTCTATGTCTTCTTTAGTCAAAAATTCTCCCTTCCCATGAATCTTATAAATACACCATTCATTGATTCACTAAATTGTTTATAGTATCAATCTTTATACTTAGATCATGTACGTATTTTAACTTTATTCTTGTGTACGGTATCAGGCATTGGTCTATGCCTACTTTCTGGTACACTGTTATCCAGCTTTCCCCCCAGCAATTTTTGTTAAACAGTAAGTTCTTATCCCAGAAGCTGGGGTCCTTCAGACCCCAATAGATTGCTATATGCATTGCCTACTGTGTCTTGAGTGTTCTAGCATATTCCACTTGTCTACCATTCTGTTTCTCATCCAGTACCAAGTGGTTTTGATAATTGTTGCTTTAAAATCCAATTTGAGATTCTCTTAGAGCTACGCCACCTTCCCTAGCATTTTCTTTTTCATTGGTTCACTTGATAATATGGACCTTTTGTTCTTCCAGATGAATTTTGATATTTTTTCCAGCACTAGAAAATAATTATTAGATAGATTGATTGGTATGGCACTAAATAAGTAAATTAAGTTATGTAGAATTGTCACTTTTCTTATATTGGCTCAGACTATCTACGAGCAACTGATGTTTTTCCACTTAACTTAGGTATAACTTTATTTGTGCAAAAAGTATCTTCTAATTGTGTTCATATAGACACTGGATTTGTTTTGGCAGGTAGACTCACAAATATTTTGTAGTGTCTACCCTCACGTTAAATGGGATTTCTATTTCTACCTCTTGCTCTTGGGCTTTATTTGTGATATATAGAAATGTAGATTTGTGTGGGTTTATTTTGTAACCTGTAACTTTGCCAAAGTTTATTATTTCAAGTAGCTTTTTACTAGAATCTCTAGGATTCTCTAAGTATATCATAGTATCTGCAAAGAGTGATATCTTAGTTTCTTCCTTGCCATTTCTAATTCCCTCCATTTCTTTATATTCTTTAATTGCTACAGATAATATTTTTAGTACCATATCGAATAATAGTGGTGATAATGGACATCCTTGTTTCACCCATGTTCTTATTGCAAAGGCATCTAGTTAATCTCCATTGCATATAATGCTTCCTGGGGGTTTTAGATAGATACTGCTTATTATTTTATGGAAAGTTCCCTTTATTCCTGTTTTTTTTCCAGTGTTTTTAATACGAATGGGTGCTGTATTTTGTCAAAAGCTTTTTCTGCATCTATTGAGATATTCATGTGGTTTCTGTTAGTTTTGTTGCTGATATGATAAATAATGCCAATAGTTTTCCTAATATTGAACCAGCCGTGCATTCCTGGTATATTAATCCTACCTGATCATAGTGTATCATTCTCAAGGTAAGTTGCTGTATTCTTTTTGCTAAAACGTTATATAGATTCATTAGAGAAATTGGTCTACGATTTTCTTTAGCTGTTTTATCTCTCCCTCGTTTAGGTATCAAAACCATATTTATATCGTAAAAGGAATTTGGGAAAATTCGTTCCCCCAATTTTCCCAAATCGTTTATATAGTATTGAAATTAACTGTTCTTTAAAAGTTTCATAGAATTCACCTGTCAATTCATCTACCCTGGAGACTTTTTCCTAGGGAGTTTATTGATGGCTTCTTTAATTTCTTTTTCTGAGATGGGATTGTTTAAGTATTCAACTTTGTCTTCTGTTAATATGGGCAATTTGTGTTTTTTCAAAATAATCATTCATCCCACTTAGATTGTAGAATTTATGGGCATAAAGCTAGGCAAAGTAATTTATAATTATTTTTTTAATTTCCTCCTCATTGGACGCGAATTCACCCCTTTCGTTTTTGATATTCGTAATTTTGTCTTCCTTCTTTTTTTTAATCCAGTTGACCAAAGATTTGTCAATTTGATAAGCTTTTTCATAAAAGCAATTATTACTTTTATTTTTTAGTTCAACAGTTTTCTTAATTTCAATTTTAGTAATCACTTTCCAGTATTTCTAATTTGGTATATACTTGGAGATTTTTAATGTGTTCTTTTTCTAGCTTTTTTGGCTGCGTGCCCAAGTCTTTGATCTCCTCTTTCTCTATTTTATTGATATAGGCTTTAAAGATATAAAGCTTCCCCTAAGAAGTGCTTTTACAATATCTCATAAATTTTGGTAGGTTGACTCATTATTCTCATGCTCTTAAATGAAGTTCTTGATTGCTTCCATGATTTTTGTTTAACCCATTCCTTCTTATATATAGATACACACACACATATGTATATGTGTGTGTGTGTATGTGTGTATTTAACCTTTTACATTCATTTTCACGAAATTTTGGGTTCCAAATTTTCTCCCCATTTATCCCCTCCCCCAGCCCAATACACTGAGCATTCTAATTTTCCCAATCACCAAGCTGCCCTCTCTTCTATCATCCCTCCCTTCTCTTGTCTCCATCTTCTTTTTGTCCTGTGGGGCCACATGATTTTCTATTCCCCATTAACTGTATTTCTTATTTCCTAGTAGCAAGAACAATACTCGACAGTTGTTCCTAAAACCTTGAGTTCCAAATTCTCCCCATCCCTCCCTCCCTACCCTTTCCCATTGTGAAGGCAGGCAATTCAATATAGACCATATCTGTGTAGTTTTGCAAATGACTTCGATCACAGTCGTGTTCTGTAAGACTAACTATATTTCCCTCCATCTTATCCTGCCCCTCATTCTTTCTATTCTGTCTTTTGATCCTGTCCCTCCCTGAGTATTGACTTCAAATTGCTCCCTCCTCCCATTGCCCTCCCTTCCATCATCCCTCCCTCCCTCCTTATCCTTTCTCCCCCACTTTCCTGTACTGTAAGATAGGTTTTCATACCAAAATGAGTGTGCAGTTTACTCCTTCCTTTAGTCATATGTGATGAAGGTAAACTTCATGTTTTTTTTTTCTCAGCTCTCCTCTTTTTCCCTCCACTAAAAAGTCTCCTGCTAGCCTCTTGAATGAGATATAATTACCCCATTTCATTTCACCCTCTCTCCTCCCACTACATTTCTCTGTCACCGTTTACCTTAATTTCTTTTAAGATATGGTCCCATCCTATTCAATTCACTCTGTGCTCTCTGTCTCTGAATATGCGTGCATGTGTGTATGTGTGTGTGCGTGCACGCACGTACGTGTGTGTGTATGTGTGGTCCCACCAACTACCCAGATACTGAAAAGTTTTAAGAGTTACAAATATTGTCTTTCCATGTATGAATGTAAACAGTTCACCTTTGGTAAGTCCCTTATGACTTCTCTTTGCTGTTTACTTTTTCATGCTTCTTCTCATTCTTGTGTTTGAAAGTCTTTTCTTTTCAGCTCTGGTCTTTTCATCAAGAATGCTTGAAAGTCCTCTGTTTCACTGAAAGACCATATTTTCCCCTGAAGTATTATACTGAGTTTTGCTGGGTAGGTGATTCTTGGTTTGAGTCCTAGTTCCTTTGACTTCTGGAATATCCTATCCCACGCCCTTCAATCCCTTAATGTAGAAGCTGCTAGATCTTGTGTTATCCTGATTGTATTTCCACAATACTGGAATTGTGTCTTCCTAGCTGCTTGCAATATTTTCTCCTTGACATGGGAACTCTGGAATTTGGCCACAATATTCCTGGGAGTTTGTTTTTTGGATCTCTTTCAGGGGGTGATCGATGGATTCCTTCCATACTTATTTTGCCCTCTGGATCTAGAATCTCAAGGCAATTTTCCTGAAAGATGGTGTCTAGCCTCTTTTTTTGATCATAGATTTCAGGTAGTCCCATAATTTTTAAATTGTTTCTCCTGGATCTATTTTCCAGGTCAATTGTTTTTCCCATGAGATATTTCACATTCTCTTCCATTTTTTCGTTCTTTTGGTTTTGTTTGGTGATTTCTTGGTTTCTCATAAAGTCATTAGACTCCATCTGTTCCATTCTAATTTTGAGAGAACTATTATCTTCAGTGAGCTTTTGAACCACTTTTTCCATTTTTCTAATTCTCCTTGTGAAAGTATTCTTCTCCTCATTGGCTTTTTGAACCTCTTTTGCCGATTGGGTGAGCCTCTTTTTCAAGGTGTTATTTTCTTCAGCATTTTTTTGGTCTCCTTTAGCAAGGTGTTGACCCGTTTTTCATGCTTTTCTTGCTTCTCTCTCATTTCTCTTCCCAGTTTTTCCTCCACTTGTCTAACTTGATTTTCAAAATCCTTTTTGAGCTCTTCCATGGCCTGAGCCCACTGGACATCCACCTCAGATGTCTGGGATAAAGAGGCCCCGACCTCCATGTCTTTCCCTGATGGCAAGCATTGTACTTCGTCATCAGAAATGAAAGGAGGAAGGAACATCACTTTCCCAAGAAAATAGCTTTCTATGGTCTTATTTTTCTTCCCTTTTCTGGGTATTTTTCCAGCCAGTTACTTGACTTCTGAGATTCCTGTCCACCCCAGCCTAGATCTGCCCAGCTAGTGCTTGGGGTCTGAGACTCAAATGCTGCTCCCTAGCCTCAGGGCTTTCAGTGGCGGGAGTGGCTGTTATTCAATGTGAGCTTAAGTTCTGTTGCTCGGGTGGGGCCAGGGCTGCCTCCCAGGCTCAGTTCCCTCAGGGGTTTTATGTGGAGACCTTCAGTAATGTCCCTGAGCTCCTGCTTGCTCCAGGAGTCCTTGACCACCACTGCCTCTGCTGCTGCCTCCCTAGGGGGCCCGAGTCACGCAGACACCACTCCCCTCTCGGGCAGCCCAGAAGTCTCTCTCACTGACCTGTAGCGCCTGTGGGTGGAGGGACCTTCGTGGCTGCCGGAGACTCTGTCCCTGAAGCCTGCTCAGATCTTCTCCTCTGGGGCTGCGTGGCCAGGGCAGCGCCGGGCTTGGCTGCGCGTCTGGTGTGCGACGGACCTCTGGGGACGGCTTTCCAGGGCTCTCTGGAAAGGAAATCTCTTCCACTGTGTTTCTGCGCGGCTTGCTCTGCTCCAGAATTTGTGGGGAGTTCTTTTTACAGGAAATTTATGGGCTGTGGATTGGGAGCTAGCATACGTGAGTCTTTCTAGTCAACCATCTCGGCTCCTCCCCCTAACCCATTCCTTCTTTAGAATTAGATTCTTTAGTTCTAATTAGTTTTTGGTTTATCTTTCCACAGTCCTTAACCTCTCCTGTACGAATCTGGATGCTATACCACTTGGAGCATACATGTTTACTAATGATATATCTTCATTGCTTGTGGTGTCTTTTAGCAGGATATAGTTTTCTTTCTTATCTCTTTTGCTTAGATCTATTTATGCTTTTGCTTTGTCTGAGATTAGGATTACTACCCCTTCATTTATTACATCAGCTGAAGCACAATATATTCTGCTCCAACTTTTTACTTTTACCCTGTGTGTATACCCCCATTTCAAATGTGTTTCTTGAAAGCAACATATTATTGAATTACTACTTTTAATCTATTCTGCTATCCTTCTCAGTTCTATGGGAGAGTTCATCCCACTCACATTCACAGTTATGGTTACTATCTGTGTCTTTCCCTTCATTCTCTTTCCCACCATTTGTGCTTTTAGTTCTTCCTTCTCCTTTGCCCTCCACAATAGTTTTAATTTTTGATCACCACCTCCCACAGTCTTCCCTTCCCTCCTTCAGTGCCCTCTCTTTTAGTACCCTTTACCCTCACTACTTCTTCCGTCCCTTTTTGCCTCCCTTCCCTTCCCCTTTCTTTCCCTCTTCCTCTCCTACTGCCTGTAGAGCTAGTTAGATTTTTATAATTAATTTTGTTGTTCCCTCCTTGAACCGGATCAGATGAGAGTACCTCTCAGACAATGTTCATCTCCCTCCCCTCCTTCCCTGTACTCTAATATAATTTTGTACTTCTTTCTGCAATGTAATTTACCATTTTCTGCTTCCTTCTTTTCATGTCTCCTGTTCCAATCCATTCCCATACTCGAATCACATCTTTATCATCAGATAATTTACTTTGCACCCCTTCCCTCTATCTCTGAATAGCTCTTTTATATTTCATATTAGATATACAATTCTCAAGATTAAGGAGTATCACCTTCCCTTATAGGGAACTAAAAGGTTTACCCAAATTGAGTGGCAAGTTTTCTTTTCCCCTGTTTCCTTTTTTATGCCTCTCTTGAGACCTGCCTTTGAATATCGAGTTTTCTGTTGTCTTCTGGCCTTTTTATCAGAAAAATCTAGAAATCCCTTATTTTACTGAATGTCCATCTCCTTGCCTGAAATGTTATGCTGAACTTTGCTGGTTAATTCATCCTTGGTTGTAGTTCCAAGGCTTTTGCCTTGAGAAATATTGTATTTCAATTCTTTTGATCTTTTACTGTAGAAGCTGCAAAGTCCTGTGTAATCCTGACTGTAGCTCCTCGATATTTGAATACTTTCTTTCTAGATGCATGTAGGATTTTTCTCTTTCACTTGAATAATTCTGAAATTTTGCAACAATATTTCCTGGTGTTTTTGGTTTGGGCTCCCTTTTGGAAGGTGAACAGTGGATTCTTTCAATAACTATTTTGCACCGGATCTAGCACTTCTGTGCAGTTTTCCTTGATGATTTCTTGGAAGATATTGTCCAGACTCTTTTTATTTTTCATCATGGCTTTCTGGTTGGCCAACAATTCTTAAATTTTCTCTCCTGGATGTATTTTCCAGGTCAGTTCTTTTTCCAATTAGATATTTTATATTTTCTTCTATCTTTTCATTCTTTAGATTTTGTTTGACTGATTCTTGATGTCTCACAGAACCCTTAGATTCTACCTGTCCAATTCTAGTTTTCATCAAATTGCTTTCTTCAATTAACGTTTTCATCTCCTTTTCCATCTGTCCAATTATCCTTTTAAGGAATTATTTTCTCCAGTTAGCTTTTGTACCTCCTTGCCCATATGTTCAATTTTCCTTTTTGAAGACCTTTTCTCATATATGTGTGTGTGTGTGTGTGTGTGTGTGTGTGTGTACAATCCCTCCAACTACTCAACTATTGAGAAAAGTCTCAGGAGTTACAAATATTATCTTTCCATGTAGGAATGTAAACAGTTCAACTTTAGAAAATGCCTTATGATTTCTCTTTCCTGTTTATTTTTTTCATGCTTCTCATGATTCTTGTGTTCAGAAGTCAAATTTTGTATTCAGTTCTAGTCTTTTCATCAAGAAAGTTTGAAAGTCCGCTATTTCATTGAATGACCATTTTTCCCCTGAAATATTACACTCAGTTTTGCTGGGTAGCTGATTCTTCGTTTTAATCCCAGTTCCTTTGACTTCTGGAATATTCTATTTCATCCCTTAATATAGAAGCTGATAAATCTTGTGTTATTCTGATCGTATTCCCACAATACTTGACTTCTTTCTTTCTAGTTGCTTGCAATATTTTCTCCTTGACCTGGAAACTCTGGAATTTTGCTACAATGTTCTTAGGAGTTACTATTTTTATGTCTCTTTCAGGTAGTGATAAGTGGATTCTTTCAATATTTATTTTGCCCTCTGGTTATAGAATACAGGGGCAGTTTTCTTTGATAATTTCATGAATAATGGTGTCTAATCTCCCTTTTTGCTTGTGGCTTTCAGATAGTCTCATCATTTTTAAATTGTCTCTCCTGGATCTATCTTCCAGGTCAGTTGTTTTTCCAAGGAGATATTTCACATTATTTTTTATTTTTTCATTCTTTTCGTTTTGTTTTGTAATTTCGTGGTTTCTCATGAATTCATTAGGCTCGGGGGCGGAGCCAAGATGGCGGAATAGGACACAGTTTACGAGCTCCGAAACCAAAGCCCATAGAATTAATATAAAAAGAGACCCCCATAACTTCTGGGTCAATACAAGGTGTGCAGAAATGGAGTGGAAGAGATTTCCGTTTCAGGGAGCCCTGGAGACCCATCCCCACGGTCCGTCGCACTCCGGAAAGTGGACCCCACCCCCAGCGCTGCCCTGGCCGTGGCCCCACAGAAGCTGATCCGAGCAGGCTTCAGAGATGGAAGCACCAGCAGCCGGGAAAGTCCCTCCGCCCACAGAAGCTACAGGTCAGTGAGAGAGATGGCTGGGCTGGAGGAGGGGAACGGAGCGTCTCCATGACTCGGGCACCCTCGGGAGGAAGCGGTGGTGGCAGGGGTGTGGGCAGCGGCTGAGGCGACAGCGGCCCGGGACTCAGGAATCCCCCAGCAGCAGGCAGGATCTTCATTACAGAAGGTGCCTGCATAAAACCTGAGGGAGCTGAGCCTGGGAGATGGCCCTGCCCCCACCCTGCTCTATTACTGAAGGCTTCTGCATAAAGCCCCAGAGGGAACTGAGCCTGGGAGGCGGCCCTGCCCCCACCCCAGCACCTGAACTAAAGCTCACTGATTGACAGCCGGCAGGAGGAAAGCCCATTTAAATCTCAGAGGCCAAGCACTAGCTGGGCGGATCCAGGCGGGGGTGGAAAGGAAACTCAGAAGTCAAGTAACTGGCTGGGAAAATGCCTAGAAAAGGGAAGAAAAATAAGACTATAGAGAGTTTTTTCCAACAAATGCAAATGATCCCGACCTTCGGATCTGATGACGAGGACGTATCCTTGCCATCAGGGAAAGACGTGGAGGGCGGGGTCTCAGTACCCCAGACACCCCAGGTGTGTGGCGGGTGGGCTAAGGCCCTGGAAGAGCTCAAAAAGAATTTTGAAAAGCAAGTTAGACAGGTGGAGGAAAAACTGGGAAGAGAAATGTCAGAGATGCAAGAAAAGTATGAAAATCGGGTCAATACCTTGGTAAAGGAGACCCCAAAAAATGCTGAGGAAATTAACACCTTGAAAAATAGGCTCACTCACTTGGCAAAGGAGGGTCAAAAAACCAATGAGGAGAAGAATGCTTTCAAAAGCAGAATGAGCCAAATGGAAAAAGAGGCTCAAAAGCTCACTGAATTTAATTGTTCTCTCAAAATGAGAATGGAACAGATGGAGTCCAATGACTTTATGAGAAACCAAGAAATCACCAAACAAAACCAAAAGGACAAAAAAATGGAAGAGAATGTGAAATATCTCATGGGAAAAACAACTGACCTGGAAAATAGATCCAGGAGAGACAATTTAAAAATTATGGGACTACCTGAAAGCCATGATCAAAAAAAGAGCCTAGACATCATCTTCCATGAAATTATCAAGGAAAACTGCCCTGACATTCTAGAACCAGAGGGCAAAATAAGTATTGAAAGAATCCATCGATCACCACCTGAAAGAGATTCAAAAAGAGAAACTCCTGGGAACATTGTGGCCAAATTCCAGAATTCCCAGGTAAAGGAGAAAATATTGCAAGCAGCTAGAAAGAAACAATTTCAGCATTGGGGAAATAAAATAAGGATAACACAAGATCTAGCAGCTTCTACATTAAGGGATCGAAGGGCGTGGAATAGGATATTCCAGAAGGCAAAGGAACTAGGACTCAAACCAAGAATCACCTTCAGCTAAACTGAGTATAATACTTCAAGGGAAAATATGGTCTTTCAATGAAACAGAGGGCTTTCAATCATTCTTAATGAAAAGACCAGAGCTGAAAAGAAAATTTGACTTTCAAACACAAGAATGAGAAGAAGCATGAAAAAGGAAACAACAAAGAGAAGTCTTAAGGGACTTACCAGAAGTGAACTGTTTACATTCATACAGGGAAAGACAATATTTCTAACTCTTAAAACTTTTCAGTATCTGGGTAGTTGGTGGGACCACACATACACATGTACACGCATGCACACACATACACACATGCACACACATACAGAGATAGAGAGCACAGATTGAACTGAATAGGATGGGACCATACCTTAAAAGAAACTAAGGTAAATGGTGAGAGAGAAATGTAGGGGGAGGAAAGAGAGGGAAAGGGAAGGGGGTAACTATATGTCATTTAAGAGGCAGGTAGGAGATTTTCTTAGTGGAGGAAAAAAGAGGAGAGCTGAGAAAAAAAAAAAAACAAGAAGTTTACCCTCATCACATTGACTAAACGAAGGAGTGAAATGCACACTCATTTTGGTATGAAAACCTATCTTACAGTATAAGAAAGTGGGGGAGAAGGAGATATTGCAAGGGGGGGGGCATGATGGAAGGGAGGGCAATGGGAGGAGGGAGCAATTTGATGTCAACACTTGGGGAGGGACAGGATCAAAAGACAGAAGAGAAACAATGAGGGGCAGGTTAGGAGGGATGGTAATCCAGTTAGTCTTACACAACACGACTATCAGGGAGGTCATTTGCAAAACTACACAGATATGGCCTATATTGAATTGCCTGCTGTCCCAAAAGGAATGGGTGGGGAGGGAGGGATGGGGAGAATTTGGAACTCAAAGTTTTAGGAACAACTGTTTAGTATTGTTGCAACTAGGAAGAAGACATACAGTTAATGAGGAATAGAAAGTCATCTGGCCCTACAGGAGAAAAGAGAAGATGGAGACAAGAGAAGGGAGGGATGATAGAAGAGAGGGCAGATTGGAGATAGGGAAAATTAGAGTGCTTGGGGTATTGGGGTGGGGGGGAGGGGATAAAAGGGGAGAAAATTTGGAACCCCAAAATTTGTGAAAATGAATGTAAAAAATTAAATAAATTTTAAAAAATGAATTCATTAGGCTCCATGTGCTCCATTCTAGTTATTTTTTTCCTTTTTTAAGTAATTTTCCAGCCAGTTACTTGATTTCTGAGTCCTTGTTAAGAGGAGAGTGTACTCTGATGACCTTTAATGTCTCAGTTCTTCCAACGTTACACAGTCAAAAGAGAGGGATTTACTTCTCTCCTGGCCTGGTCACTGGTTCAGGAGCAAAGAAAAACTTTTCTGCTCAGGATCTGTGTGTAGAATTTCCTCTCCACAACCACCTCAAAACCCACTAAGTCAGCCAGTGCTCCTCCTCCTCACGCCAAGTCCGCTATCATATGTGAGATTGAAATCAGAGGCTCCATTCCCCCAGGGGCTCCACGCAGATGGCTCGAAAAATGACAGCAGCCCTGGGTTGACACCCGCTACCTTTGTGTGAATGAACTTTGTTATTGAAGCTGCCTGTGGCCTTGCTGGACTGAGTAACCTGTGAACTCTTGCCACCCATTGATACCCTAAAATCTTCTCCAGGTCCTGTGATCCGAGGTCACACAGCCCAGGTTGGCCTGTGCTCTTCTCTGTGCCAGTGTGATGGAACCTTCCTCCTGGTCCTTCTGGCAGTCCTGGGCTTGATACTTCTTTCACTCTGTCGTTCTGTGATTTTTGTTGCTCTAAGATTATTTTAGTCACTTTTACAGGTATTTTATGGGCTGTGTGGGTGAGCTTCTACAATCTGTCTTTTTACTCCACCATCTTGACTCTGCCCCCATTCCTCTGCTGTTGATCATTTATCTATATGCACATCAAACTTTCCTTAATGGAAGATGGGGGAGTAGAAAGACCCACATACTCTAGTTCTTCTCCCACAACCCATAAAATACCTGTAAAGAAAGACTCTCAACAAATTAAAGAGCAGCAGAAGGCATAGAAAAACAGAGTGGAGGAGATTTCCAGCCCAGATTGACGTGGAAGGCCAACAGGAAAGGTCTGTCACGCCAGACATGAAGCAGAGCCCAGCCCAGCCTTGAGGGCATGGTGATAAGAGAAGCAGGCCTGGAGCTGGTAGGAGGAGTGGAATCCATGACAGCAGCAGTTTGCAGATCTCTTAACCCACAGATGCCAATGATCAGTGAGAGGGCTTTTTCAACCAGAGCAAGAAGGGAGCAGGTTCCTCATCTAGCCCTGGCCCAAGGTAGCAGTGGCCACAAAGGCAACTGCACCAGCAACAGTGAGGAGGTAGTATTGGCAGGCAACAGCCAGCAGGGTCCATTGTTCCATTTTTGAAGCTCTCAGCTTAAAGTCAGTGGGGGAATTGAGCAACTAATCTGAACTTTAGCCCTGAGTGGCACCCTTGTCCCTGCCTAAAAACCCTGGGGGAATTGAGGGACTGATCTAAATATCAACTGCCAACCCTTGATTGTACCACCTTGGAGGATTATACCAGAGTATGCCCTACTCTTGACAAAGGACCCAAAAGTCAAGTAACTGGTTGGTGAAATGCCCCAAAAAGAGGGGAAAATAGACTATAGAATGTTACTTTCTTGGTGAACAGGTATTCTCTCCTATCCTTGCAGATGAGAAAGAACAGTATTTACCATCAGGGGAAGACATAAAAGTCAAGACTTCTGTATCCAAAACTTCCAAAATGAATATGTAATGGTCCCAGACCAAGGAAGAGCCAAAACGACTTTGAAAATCAAGGAAGGGAGGCGGGGCCAAATTGGGAAGTCAAATGAGAGCAATGCAAAAAAACTATGAAAACCGAGTCAACAGGTTGAGAAAGGAGATCCAAAAAAATGCAGAAGAAAATAACACTTTTAAGAATGGACTCACTCAATTGGCAAAAGAGGTTCAAAAAGCCAATGAGGAGAAGAATACTTTAAAAAGCAGAATTAGCCAAACGAAAAAGGAGATTCAAAAGCTCACTGAAGAAAAGAGTTATTTAAAAATTAGAATGGAACAGGTGGAAACTAACAAATTTATGAGAAACTGAGGAATTGCAAAACAAACCTAAGCGAATGAAAAAATGGAAGATAATGTGAAATATCTCATTTGAGAAACACCTGACCTGGAAAATAGAACCAGGAGAAACAATTTTAAAAATTATGGAACTACCTGAAATAAATGATCAAAAAAAGAACTTAGATATTATCTTTCATGAAATTATCTTTCAATATCCATTTTGCCCTCCGATTCTATAACATCGGGGCAGTTTTCCTTAATAATTTCATGGAAGATAAGGTCTACGTTCTTTTTTGATCATGGCTTTCAGGGAGTCCAATAATTTTTAAATTATTTCTCCTGAATCTGTTTTCGAGGTCAGTCGTTTTTCCAGTGAGTTGTTGCAGCTTATCTTCTATTTTTTTTTCAAATTTTTAGTTTTGTTTACTAACTTCTTGGTTTAACTCATAGTCATTCATTTCCCTGAACTCAATTGTCTCTTTCAACGAATTATTTTGTTCAGTGAGCTTTTGAACGTTCTCCTCCATTTGGCTAATTCTGCCAATTTAAAAATAAAACCTCCTTCTCCTCATTAGTTTTTTGAACCTCTTTTTCCAATTGAGTTAGCCTCTTTTTAAAGCTGTTATTTTCCTCAGCATTTTTTTGGTTCTCCTTTAGTAAGGTGTCAACTTGGTTTTTTGAGGTCTTCTATTGACTGAGCCCACTTTAAGTTCCCTTTGGGGGCAGAGGCCTTGACTTCCTCTGACAGTATGCCTTGTTTCTCATCTGAAAGGATGGGAGGAGACATCTGTTCCCCAGGAAATTAACCTTCCATGGTCTTATTTTATTTCCTTTCTTTGGGCATTTTCCCAGGCAGTTACTTGACTTCTGAGTTTCCTCTCCATAATCACCTCGCCTCCAGTTCCACCCAGCCAGCTCTTGGGGATGATTCAAATGCACTTCTCCCAAGGCTCAGGAATTTTCAGTGGGCCCAGGGATGCTATTCAGTGTGAGATTAAGTTCAGCTACTCGGGTGGGGGCAGGGTCACCACATGGGGCTTATTTCCCTCAGGGAGTTTACAAGAAGACTTTCAACAATGGAAGCAGTCCACTGCCTGCTTTGGGATCCCCTGTCTGCTACTGCCTCAACTGCTGTCTCCTGAGAGGGCCTAAGTTATGGGGACACCTAGGTCTCCTCTCAGCCAGCTAAAAAGACCCTCTCACTGACCCTTGACGCCTGTGGGTTGAGGGACCTGTGCTGCCGCTGAAGATCCTGTCCCTGAAGCCTGCTTGGATCTGCTCCCTTCCATGCCACGTGGCCAAGGCAGGGCTGGGTTCTGCTCCACATCCATTGCACAACAAACCTTTAACGTCAGTTTTTCAGGTGTCTCTGGAAGAGAAATCTCCACTCTGTTGTTCTGTGGCTTCTGCTGCTCTAGAATTTCCTGAGAGTTCTTCTTTACAGGTATTTTATGGGCTGTGGGGTAAGAGCTAAGCGCATTTGTATCTTTCTACTCTGCCATCTTGGCTACTCCCCCTCTCATGAAATTGTCAAGGAAAACTGCCCTGATATTCTAGAAACAGAGGGCAAAATAAATATTGAAAGAATCCACAGATCACCTCCTGAACGAGATCCAAAAAGGAAAACTCCTAGGAATATGTTTGCCAAATTCCAGAGTTCCCAGGTCAAGGAGAAATTATTGGAAGCAGCTAGAAAGAAATAATTCGAGTATTGTGGAAATAAAATCAGAATAACACAAGTTCTAGCAGCTTCCACATTAAGGGATTGAAGGACTTGGAATATGATATTCAAGAACTCAAAGGAACTAAGATTAAAACCAAGAATCACCTACCCAGAAAAACTGAGTATAGTATTTCAGGGGGAAAATGGCCATTCAATGAATAGAGGACTTTCAAGTGTTCTTGATGAAAAGACCAGAGCTGAAAAGAAAATCTGACTTTCAAACACAAGAATGAAGAGAAGCGTTGAAAAATAAACAGGAAAGAAAAATCATAAGGGACTTACTAACATTGAAGTGGTTTGCACTTCTACATGGAAAGATAATATGTGTAACTCTTGAAAATTTTCTCAGTATATGGGTAGCTGGAGCAATTACACACACACACAAACACACACACACATATATATTATATATATATATATATATATATATATATATATATATATATATATATATATATATATATAGAGAGAGAGAGAGAGAGAGAGAGAGAGAGAGAAGGAGTACAGGGTGAGTTGAACAGAAAGGGATCATTTCTTAAAAATGTAATTAAGGAGTGAGAGAGGAATATACTGGGAGGGGAATGGGAAAAATGCAATAGGTCAAATTGTCTCTCATAGAAGACACAAAATAATAAACTTTGCCAATGGAGGGGATAAGGAATGGGGTGAGAAGGAAAAAGTAAAATTCACTGTCATTATATTTGGCTCAAGGAAGTGATAACATGAACGTTTAATCTGATATGAAAATCTATCTCACACTACAAGAAACTGGGGGAGATGGGGATAAACAATGTGGGGGATGATGGAAGGCAGTACAAATGGGAGGAGGGAGCAATTAGAAGTAAACACTCTTGGGGAGGGACAAGGTCAAAAGATAAAATAGAAGAATTGGGGAGCAGGATATGATGGAGAAAAATATAGTTAGTCTTCCCTCCCCCCTTTTACCTTTTTATGCCTGTCTTAAGACCTGCATTTGAAGAGCGAATTTTCTATTAAGTTCTGGTGTTTTTTTGTCAGGAAGTTCTGGAAATTCCTTACTTCACTGAATGACCATCTCCTTGCCTGAAATGTTATGCTGAACTTTGCTGGGTAGTTGATCCTTGGTTGTAGTCCCAGTTCCTTTGCCTTACGGAATATCAGGTTCCAATTCCATCATTCTTTTAATGTAGAAGCTTCAAGGTCCTGTGTGATCCTGATTGTAGTTCCTCGATATTTGAATGGTTTCTTTCTGGCTATCTGTAGTATTTTTTCCTTCACTTGATAGATCTGGAATTTAGCTACGATGTTTCTCGGGGTTTTGAGTTTGGGATCCCTTTTGGGAGGTGAACGGTGGATTCTTTTGATAATACTTTGCCCTCTGGATCTAGCACGTCTGGGCAGTTTTCCTTGATCATTTCCTGGAAGATGTTGTCCGAATGCTTTTCTTCATCGTGGCTTTCTGACAGGCCAATAATTCTAAAATTTTCTCTCTTGGATCTATTTTCCATGTCAGTTGTTTCAGCAATTAGATATTTTACATTTTCTTCTATCTTTTCATTCTTTAGATTTTGTTTGACTGATTCTTGCTGTCTCATAGAGTCATTAGTTTCTACTTGCCCAATTCTAATTTTTATTGAAATTTTTCTTCAGTTAGCTTTTGCCTCTCCTTTTCCATCTGTCCAATTGTTCCTTTTAAGGAGTTATTTTCTCCAGTTAATTTTTGTACTTCCTTTTCCATTTGTTCAATTTTCTTTTTTAAAGAGGTGTTCTCATCAGTGAATTCTTTTTTATACTTTTGAAATCATTGGCCAATTTTTCCATTTCCTTCTTCTGCTTTTCGATGAGAACTGTTTGTGCATGTAAGCAATTCATAGTCCCTTCTGAAGTTTCAGATGGAAGTACGGTCTCACTTCTGACCTCTTTGATATTTAAGTTTTGATCTTGGTCCCCACAGAAATATTCTATGGTTTTTACGCTCTTGTTTTGCTTTTTCTTGCTCATGATGTGATTGTGTGTTGTGACTTCTGGTTCTTTCAGTTAGAAAGTGCAGAACTCAGTGTTGAGCTGACTTGTATGAAAAAGCTAAGATCAGGTTTTTGTTTTGTGTTTCCCCTATCAGCCCTAGGGTTAGCTTGTTAATTGTGGGGGAGGAGTGGTTTGGTCACTGGAGATCTCCTCAGGTGAACTGAGGCAAAGCTCAGGGGATGGTGATCACAGCTGCCCTATTGTCTTCCCTTTTCCCCTGGAGTGCTGAGGCACACTTAGACCCTAGTGAGAGTTTCCACCACCCTGGGGCCGCTCTCCTGCTTTGCCTCTGCCACATAGAAGGAATTCCCCTTTTCCTGGCCTGAGGTGTTATAAGACTATTTGTGCCCTCTGCTGTTTCCACTGATCCAGAATTTTTCTGGGGAAATATTTTATGGTTCTTTCGAAGTCATAAAGGGGGGAGGAGAGAGCATTTACTGATCACCCAGACATCTTGTCTCCTGGAAGTTCAAGTAGGTGACTTACCGATGTTTAACCTGCAGGCTGAAAGGCTCAGGAGCTGCTATGGCTGATATCTGGGGTTCAGTAGGTGCCACTCGTTCGACTCTGTTGGTCTCTGACCTTGGCCTGTCTCTCCACTGGTCCAGCCCACTGCTGTCTCAGGTTTCCCCAGGGCCCTCCTGCTCAGCTGAGCTGTATGTACTGCACTATGGGTTCACCACTGTGGAACAGATCCTTCCAGTGGACCTTCCAGTCTCTCCTGGCCTGTGAATCTGCCACAGTCTGTCTCCTATTGAATTCTGCCCCTCCAAAATTTGGTCAGACATTCTTTTTAAAGGTATCTGAAGTAGTTTGTTTAAAAACTTAGGTGAGTTGTTTCTCTCACTCTGCCATCTTGGCTCCACCCCGGAAATATAGTTAGTCTTATACAACATGACTACTATGGAAGTAATTTGCAAAACTACATACCTATATCTATATCTATCTATTTATATCTATATATAAATATATACATATATATGTATATATCTATATCTATATATATCTATATCTATATCTATCTATCTATCTATCTATCTATCTATCTATCTATCTATCTATCTATATATATAGAGAGAGAGAGAGAGAGAGAGAGACTATATTGACTTGCTTGCCTTCTCAGAGGATTTGGATGGGGAGGGAGGAAGGAGGAGAAGTTAGAATTCAAAATTTTAGAAACAAATGTTAAGAATTGTTTTTGCGTACGACTGGGAAATAAGAAATACCGGTAATGGGGGAAAGAAATTTACCTTGCCCTACCAGCACAAGATAAGGGATGGGTGGGGTGTTGGAAGGAAGGGCACATTGTTGGAAGGGCCAATCAGAATGTTAGACCTTTTGGGGTGGGGGGAAGGGAGAGATAGAGAGAAAATGTGGAACTCAAAATTTTATGGAATTGTGTTGAAAACTTAAAATAAATAAATTAAGTAAAAATAAAAACCTTTCCCTAATTTTCTAGACTCCTGTGTTCATCAAGACTACTCTCCTTACAACTCACAAAAATGTAACAACAAAAACAAAGACGCAAACACATATTTACTATATTATGATAAGTGAAAAGAGTCACAATGACAAACTGATCTAATCATTATTGCAACTGCTGTCTTCAAATCTGGAAACATAGTCCCACAATTCAGCTCTTTCAAGGTGTTAAATAAAGTCTCCTATAAAGAATTCTCTAAAGAATGGCAAATCATCAATCTCCTAAGATTCTAGTCCCACTTAAACCAACTGAGGACTGAAAGTGCCTTGTAAAGTAATCAATTGATTCTGGCATTATTTCTCATAAACCCGAAGACTCTTATTGATTTTATATGTATTCCATTTTCTAACTTATTTTTTCTTCTTCGTATCTTCTAAAGTCTGTTTTGCGTATTTTATTTATGCTCACAGTTATATTGAAATGAAAATGTTTTTCTCATTGTTATTTCAAAGATTTTAGTTCAAGATGAAAACAGAACTTCAGATAGAATGATCCTCAGATAGAATGGCATTTTTCTAATGAATTATAATAAAGCAGAGAAAAAAAAACACGTTTAGAACACTTACTGCTCTGGCTTCAATTTACCATTCCAGATTTATTATTCATTTTTTCTTCCTTGAGTTGATTCAGTCAAATCATCTTTTTTCAATTCCTTAAATACGAAATGACATGTCCTATCTCAGTCTGCTTGCAATCCATCCTTTTCTCATATTTGCCATGTAAAATACCTCATTTTCTTGAAAGCTCAGCTTAGTTGCCACCTCTTGACGGAATTCTTTTCTTTTTATTTCAGTTGCTAATTTTCTCCCCTCATCCTCTATTTTAATCTATTTTAAATTTTATATTCAGTGAATATATATATTGTTCACCACCAATGCAATCTAAGCTCTTCTTTTTTATCATAATATCAAATGAATGAATGCATGGATGGATGAAAGAAGAAGTGGATAGAATTGGATGGGTGTATTAAGGAATGATTCTCCTTGTGACCATTACCTTCTGCTATGGCTTTCCCCAGTGCTGATGCTGAGTTCCCTTCTCTTACCTTCTACATTAGGGTGACCATACTTCTATCCTACTATACATGTAAAGAAAAACTCAGAGGTTTGAGAGGCAAGCCGGAGTCTATGTTGATAGAATGACTTTCCCAGGGTTTTCAAGCACATAGAAAGATAGTGCAGAATGTCAGTTCTAGATTCCATGAGAATTATATGGATGAAACACAGGAAATCAGATTTGTTGGAAGATCAAAAATTGGAGCATCATTATGTGGCTCCTTTCGTATGATAATAGTTTACTAGCTCTTGGAATTAGGTAACAATTTCAACAGTAACACGGATTATAGGTGTAAACACCTGGCAAGCTCCCTGAGGTGACAGTATAGAAGTCATTAAAACTCTCATACACATCAGGGAATAATATCTCAAAAGGAACTAGAAACCTATAAATTCTCCTTTGATTAGCTGGAAAAAGGAGCAATATAATCAAGTCACAACAGATGTGAAAATCAAGGTGAGAAGCAACATTAATCTTTGTCATCAGGTCAGACCTATAATGCTAATAATTTTCCAGGCTTTCTAGTTTCAGATATAAGACTATAGAAGACATCACTGGATTTCTAATTTCTACAGATCTCAACAACTACTGCACAAACTGAAGGTGTGTGAGTTTCTGAAGTAACAAAGAATAGGACATTTATTAAAATACACATATGCAACTGGCACCTCATTTAGAGAAGCCCAAGAACTCTTCCTACTATGAGATTCTCGGAAACATTTTGAAAGATACATGATAAAAGTCAGTGAACGAGAAATTGAATGAGTTCCTACATAGTAGAGAAGACATAGAACTTTGATTCAGGAAGACATGGGTTCAAATCATACCTCAAACACTAACTCTTTGATCTTTCTCTCAATCTTACTTTCTTCACTGCTAAAATGAGAAAATCGGACACAGAAATATCAGAGGTACTTTCTGGTATTTAATGTATGATTTGATATTTCCTCTACTTCATGATATTTTGGTTCCAAGTAATGTCATGATTACCTACTCCAATTTTAAATGTTCGACTTCACATAAAGAGGATCAAACATATCCTTAACATGGTGAGCATCAAAATTGATGCATAGTTTACTTGTATTATACAGAAATTGCTTTATCTCATTCTAGTATTAAGAAAAAAAGAGAAGAAAATAAAAAGTCCAGAGATTGATATAGAAAAACAAAGAAACTTTTAAACAAATATGATGAATTTGCTATATAATTTTCAAAAGAAACACAAACCGTATGGGAAAATATGGTTTCACATGTGAGTGATTTTTTTTCAAATTCTTTACTTATGGAAATGATAATTTTGTTAATGTTTGACAACGCCACATTATTTTTTATGTGTAAAAGGGTAAAAAATGTTCTTCCCAAAATCGTCAAAGATCATTTCATTGACAAATTGAATGTTTTCTTATTCTTCTCCATTCTTGACAGCTTTAAAACATTTCTCAATGCTGACCATCCCTTTTGGGTTTACCCAACATTGCTTTGTTTTTTTCTTTCTGTTTGTGGGGCTTCTATTCTTAGGTTCCTTTGTCAACTTCTTGTCAATGCTCTTAAGATTTATGAATCTCCTCCTTTTCATCTGCAAAATGATGACAATTATAGGATCAATCTCACCAGATTCATTCAGATGATCAAATGACAGTGTTTTGTGCATCTAAAAGAACTTTCACAAGGAGAACTGATGGTGATGCAGCATTGCTATAGAGATAATATTAACTCATCGTAAGTTATCACGGCATTCACAGAAGAATCCTTTCACGATTTGGTTATTCAAAATGTGAAACTAGAAGGCAGACTGTACTTTCTAATTATTTTTGGAAAATTCTTTGATCCACCAAAAGGCAAAGCAATTGTATTGTTAACATTTATGGCAAAATTCAGGTAGGAGGCTCGGGGATTTGTTGGCTACTCATATAATGTACCTAGACAATTTTGTAGAAGTCCAGAGTTGGAGGACAGGACAGAGTTCATATGAGATTCCACTTGGTAGATTCTGATCTATCAATCAGAACTTTTTTTTTTTTTTTTTTTTTTTTAACACAGGAGTCACAGAATACCCAAAGGCATTTCCAGAGTACTTCGTTTGCACTAGGAATGAGTGAAAGGTAAATTAAAGGATTCTGCCTTCCTCTACATACAAAATGGTATGTTGAATTAGTTAGAGAATGACCCAATTTTAAAAGTTTTATCTAATGGCCAAGAAAAGATTAGTTGTGTTGTCCTTTTCCATCCTTCTAGAGATCACATTGGAATGCTATGCTTGTTTCTAAATCTTACATTGTGATTCTTTCTCTCATTCATTTATGGAAACGTCTTTGGAAGTTACACACTTTTAACTTGTTCCATTTCTTGAGAATAAAAACCTCCATGACATATTAATTATGTAAAATTGGACGGTCTGTGGTTAATATTCTCCCTTTGCATATTGGTGCAGGAGGAAAGACGTTCTTAAATTCTTGAATTTGGTGTCAAAGTCTTCATTACTCTCATTAATGCCATCTGTTTATTACAATTTCCATAGAAATCAAATGAAATTTCATATATAAAACGGTTTGTAAAATTTAAATTGCTATGTAAATGATAGCCAGTTATTATTATTGCTTTTGCTATCAATTAGAATTCCTTTATACTTAAAGAAGTATCCTTTCTTTTCTTCCCAGGATATTTTCTCTCGATCAAAAAAAATGGAAGGAGGGAATGAAACTTCAGTGACTAAGGTGACTGAATTCATTTTCATGGGTATCATAGATGATCCAGAGTTACAGGTCCCACTCTTTCTGGTGTTTCTTTTCATATACTCTGTCACAGTGGTGGCAAACCTTGGCATGATCATCCTGACTAAGATTGATTCCCACCTGCAAACTCCCATGTACTTTTTCCTTAGGCACCTGTCACTCATTGATCTTGGTTACTCCACAGCCATTGGACCCAAAATGTTGATCGGTTTTGTAGTGGATAAAAATGTAATTTCTTACACTGAGTGTGCAATTCAGCTGTTCTTCTTTGTGACATTAATCATCAGTGAGCTTTTTGTGCTGTCAGCTATGGCCTATGACCGCTATGTAGCTATTTGTAAGCCCCTACTCTACACAGTCATCATGTCAGACAGAGTGTGTTGGATACTAGTAGCTATCCCCTACATCTATAGCACCTTTGTTTCCCTGCTGATTGCTATTAAGATTTTTAATTCATCCTTTTGTAGATCTAATGTAATCAGGCATTTCTACTGTGACAACCTTCCACTGCTGTCCATGATTTGTTCTAGTACCAGTGACATAGAATTAATCATTTTGACCTTTTCTGCTTTTAATCTATTCTCCTCCATGCTGGTCGTCCTTGTCTCATATATATTTATTCTTGTGGCAATCCTCAGGATGAACTCTGCTGAGGGAAGGCGCAAAGCCTTCTCCACCTGTGGTTCCCACTTCACAGTGTTAGTTGTATTTTATGGCACTCTAATCTTCATGTACTTGCAGCCCAAATCTAGCCATTCTTTTGATACAGACAAGATGGCCTCGATATTTTACACCCTCGTAATACCAATGCTCAATCCTTTGATATACAGTTTGAGAAATACAGAAGTAAAAGCTGCCTTAAAAAGAGCTCTAAGAAAATAGATGAAAATCTGTTATAGTCAATAAACAAAATGTTTCCAATTGATCATGGAAATAAAAAAAATGCCACAAAGACTACATGGATACCTAGAAAAGGTGGAGTAAGAGATTAAAAATGGAATAAAAAGCTCTGGAATAAAAGTTTAAAAACCAAATAATTTAGGAGACAAGGTAGCAAACCTAACCCCCAAAATAAATTCCCCCAAAATTAAAACAGACAAAACAGAATAATTGGGGCAATGTCACAATATTTTAAAAAAGGAATTTTTAAGAATGCATTTGTAAGGAAAGAACTGATTAGGGGGAAAAGTTGAATGAAAATTTATTTAATAACAATAATAATTTGCAAGAAGTCGGGTGATTCATTAGTGATCTAATATTATCACTAAGTTTTATTAAATCAAAAGGGGAACTGCACAGATCTGTTAGAACTATAGGACAAAATAAAGATAGACATCATCTACCAATCACTTTCTGAAAGGGAAATCAAGAGGATAAGTACCAGGAATATTATAAAAAAAAATTGAGAGCTTCCGTATTAAAAGAAAAATACTTCAAGTATCCATATAGAAATAGTGCAAATACAGAGAAAGTATATCAACATTGCACTTGGGAGCTTCCACACAAAAAAAAGTCAGAGGGGAATACAACGCAATATTTCAATACACAAATGACATATGCTTATGAAATGAATAATAATCACTGCAAAACTAAGTTTAATACTATGAGGGAGAAAGGGCATGCACCATTAATATAACAAAAATTTTAAAGATTCTTTTTAAAAAATTATTTAAGTTTTCAACACTCATTTCTATAGAATTTTGAGTTCCAATTTTTCTCCCTATCTCTCCCCTCCCCACACCCCAAAACGTCGAGCATTCTAATTACCCCAGTCACCAATCTGCCCTCCCTTCTAACATCCCTCCCTTCTCTTATCCCCATCTACTCTTTTGTCCTGTAGGGCAAGATAAATTTCTATACCCCATTACCTGTATTTCTTATTTCCCAGTTGTATGCATGTACAATACTCAACAGTTTGTCCTAAAACTTTGAGTTCCAACTTCTCTTCCTTCCTTCCTCCCACCTATCCCCATTTGGAAGGTAAGCACCTCAATATAGGCCATATATTTGTGGTTTTGCAAATGACTTCCATAATAGTCGTGTTATGTAAGACTAACTCTATTTCCCTCCATCCTATACTGCCCCCCCCCATTTCTGCTGAAATGGACGGACCGAGAATAATTCATAGGCAAAAGTCAATTATGAATTTCAAGAGTGTCACTTATTAGCCAGACTGGCAGCAGCCTCATGGAGAGACCCAGAGGATACAGCCCTGAACTAAGGTGGGTGTGTGCAATTTAAGCATTTTGGCTACTATTTTGGCGGTTTTCATAACAAACATAATTCTAACAGAGCGTGGGCGGGGGGGGGAGGCTTGTTGTTAGGCAAGAGCCCCCAAACAGAAGGTGATTGTCTGGGTACTGTTAGGCAAAGGACACCAACAAAGAAGAGGTGCCAGGAGAGGGATCCAATCAAAGACTGGTTGTCATTCAACACAAAGTAGTTGTCAGGAAGGGGGGTGCTCAGCAAAAGGTAGTTACCTGGCAAAAGTGGCCTAACATTGGGGGAACACAGGTGGTTACCATGCAATGGGATTAAACAGAAAATGACTGTGAACAATTCATCAGATATTTCACGTTAACGTTTTGACAAGGGCTGAACAAAAACCTGTTACTAGGCAGGTTATCCAACCCTGCCCATTAACCTAACAGATAACTCTCAACCTCGGGGCCCAGGGAGGAATAATGTCCATTTCACTGCTATTCTCTCTTTTGACCTTGTCTCTCCCCAAGAGTGTTGACTTCTAATTGCTCCCTCCTCCCATTACCCTCCCTTCCACCTTCGGTTTTCATACCTAAATAAGTGTGCATTTTACTCCTTCCTTGAGTGGAATGTGATGAGTGTAAGCTTCATGTTTTCTCTCTCACCTTCCCCTTTCTTCCCTCCACTGAAAAGTCTTTTACTTGCCTCTTGTATGAGAGATAATTTGCTCCATTCCATATCGCCCTTTCTCCTCCCAATATCTCTCACCCCTTAATTTCATTTTTTTAGATATGATCCCATCATTTTTTTCCCTTTTGGGGGGCATTTTCCCAACTAGTTACTTGACTTTTGTGTTCTTTGTCAAGAGTAGGGTATACTCTGGGGATCTTTAAGCTCTCAGTTCCTCCAAGGTGGCACAATCAAGATTGTACACTGGTATGGGAGCAAGAAACAATTTTTGTGCCCAGAATCTGAGTAGTACAGTTTCCTCTCCACAACCACCTTGCCTCCAGTTCCACCAAGCCAGTACTGGAGGCTGAGATTCAGATAACCTGCGGGGGCAGGGCAGCCATTCAGTATGAGATAAAAATCAGCTGCTCAAGTCCCCTGGGAGCATTAGGTGGGGGCAGGGCTTCTACACAGGGCTGAGATAAGAATCAGCTGCTGGGTGCCCCCAGGGGTTTTGCGATTCAACAACAGATGTGGGTTGCTGTAGGAGATTCTGTGGAAGCTGCTGCCACCCGCCCAATGTGGCCTCTGTTGGCACCTGTGGCTAAGGGAAGGCCCTTCTCCTTTCTCGGCCAGTTGAAAAAACCCTCTCACTGACCTTTGGTACCTGTGGGTTGAGGGATTTGGGAAGGGTTGTTACTGCGACTGGGGATTCTGCCCCCAAGGCCTGCTCTCGTCATCCTCCCAGAGCCAAGGCTGGGCTAGGCTCTGCTCTGCGTCCATTGCAACAGATGTTTCCTGTCGGCCTTTCAGGTCACCCTGGACTGGAAATCTCCACTTTATTGTTCTGTGGCTTCCGCCGCTCTAGAATTTGTTGAGAGTCTTTCTTTACAGGTATTTTATGGGCTGTGGGGGGAGAGCTAGTGTATGTGCGCCTTTCTACTCTGCCATCTTGGCTCCACCCCTAAAGATTCTTAATGAAAAGAACAGATGTGAGTGGGGAATTCAAAATAAAGTACAAGAATGAATTCAGTGACCAGTACTTATATACTACGTGCCAAAGTTGTGTAAAGATTTGGAGTTAAAAAGATAGACAAAAACAAAAGAAAACAACTCAGTTGTTATTCTCAAAGAAGTCTCAATCTAAAATTAGAAATATCAATTTATTGCAATAACTAGATGGAGTTGAATATAATGCTAAAAGATTGATGAGGAGCAGAAACAAACATCCCTTTAGAATTTTAATATTTTTAAATGGCTTTGAAGTGGTTAAGAAAAAAGTTTATGAATGGATTGGTTTAGTTCTGAGGGTTTTAAGAGGGGAAACTGAAGGGAAGATAAAATGCAAATACAGTAAAATTAAAACTAGAAAGAAAGGGAGTAGTACTTGATATTTTCATAATTACTGTATGTAAGAAGAATATAAAAATTTATGAGGAAAAGCTAGAGGGTACAGGCATCATATGAACCTCACTCTTCTCTGAAATGGACAGAGCCAGGTTGAATACACTTGCATTTATACCAACAGGTAAAAGATTTTTTTGTGTAAAAAGATTCCACACTTAACAGGAAAGCATGGGAATAGAATGGGGAGTGGGTATAATAGAACATATCAAAAAGAAGATTTTGGCTGCGTTAGCAGTGATAAGTATCTCCCTCAGTTGGGGTCCTCGTACAAAAAGTGAACTATAAATTGTTGAATATGTTGTGGGCAATGTTTTTGTACATATATAGGATGAAATATATGTTGTGTAATGGATCACTCTAACATAGTAGTGAGCCATTCTGTGTTGTATGGATTAAACTAGATGACTGCTGAAGTCTCTTGTAATGTTAAAATTGTACAATTTTGTTACACGTCTCCTAGATAACGTCTTTTGTTTATTTATTTCTACTTTTTAAAATTTTCAATATTAACACAAAAAGAGAGTTTCCTTATACAAAAGTGAGCATAATGGGATTTCTATATGCACCCATGAATATTAACTTCACACTACTTGCTTTTTATTTATATATACACATACGTATGTAAACATATACACTTATATATGTGTATCTCTCTCTCTCTTTATATATATATATATATATATATTTAACTAGACATTGCTTTCAAAACTATCCTGCTTGTCTAGTCTTCTTTCTATATTTCCTCTTTTGCTATTCATTCCATTAAAAAGATACTTCTATGGTCCTCTCTTTTGGCATCATTATTTTCAGTTAACTCCCTAACCCCCACTCTCCCTGTAGAAAAATAATTTAAAGAATAAGGACAAAGAAATATTTTAAATAAATTAGCATATTCAGACAAAACAAATATAAAGAGAATGCAGGTTTATTCATTTCGGGTCTATCATCTCTGCCAGGAGGTAGGCAGCACATTTAATCACAGGTCCTCTGAACGCATGATTAACATGATTGATCACCCACTGGATCAGAGTTTTAAGTGTTTTAAAGTTGTTTTTTTTTTCTTATACAATGTTTTAGTTGATCCAAACTACCTGAAGTACTCCATAATAATAGTGCTGTCCCTCAACATTCAACTCTATATGTAAAGAGATGAAGGAATGGTATCTTCACATTGAGTAGCTCTTCTTAGGATTTTCTCCCATTGATGTAAAAGGGATGCAATTACCCAACCTTTTGCTTCTCAATTTCATTAAAGCTGATTAATTGGTCATAGGGTTTGGATGTGATGTAAATCAGCAATTGCATTCCTTCTGATAAAAGAGAGGGACCCAGATCCTTCAGGCCATCCTAATTCTAAGGCCAAGTCTATATCTTAGTTATTACCAAAATTATTACCTTCATTCTATCGATAAAAATCATCCTAGATATTAAGGACTTGGCAATGCTGGCAAGGGACATACACTTAGGTTAGCAAAATTGAATGGTTTATAACGTTAAAAAAAAAGTTTGCAAGGGTTATAAGGATTATTTGAATGCAGATCTTCTTGACTTCAAGTCCTACAGTGTCTATTCAGCTTGCCATCCATATAAGACAGCATAATCACAATCGTCATCATCATCATCTTCATCATTATCATCATCATTGTCCTTGCAATAACCACTATCACTGTCATTGTAATTACCGTAACTGTGATTTGCATTTTTATATTTTCAAAATATATTTTTGATATTTTCAAAATATCAAAATATATTTTCAAAATATATTTTCAAAAATATATTTTCAAAATATATTTTATATTTTCAAAATGCACTTTATATGCATTATCTCTTTTGATACAACAATATTTGATACAACAATTAAATGTGGTTGGATATGGCAAGACTGATTAGATAGATAAATAGATAGATAAATAGATAGATAGATACATAGATATAAGCATATACATATATACACATAAACACTCATACACATACTCGTGCAGCTGGGTGGTGCAGTGTATAGAGCGCCAGTGCAGGAGTCAGGAGGACCTGAGTTTAAATCTCACCTCAGACACTTGACACTCACTAATTGTATGACTTTGGTCCAGTCACTTAACCCCGATTGCCACATCCTGGGTCATCTCCAGTCATTCTGATGAATATCTGGTCCCTGGATTCAGATGGCTCTGGGGGAGAAGTTAGACTGGTGACAAGCACAACCCTCCCTCACTCAAAAAACAAAGTCAAGTGCAAGTCATGTCATCCTTTCTCTGATGGCATGGTCTTCTTCAACAACGAAGGACAAACACACATATACACATATGAATATTTTCACATGTCATCTCTTACTCTGAAGGTGGATAGCATTTCTCTTCATAAGTTCAAGTCTATCCAGAATTTAATTTTTTTTCCTAAGCTAACCCGGTCATAATTTCCTACACCACAGTAACAGTTAACCCCAATGATATCTTAACTTAGAAATTTTCTATGAAGCCCCTTCCTAACTTTTTTGGCATTCCTTCTACTTTTGTCTAAATTACCTGTATTTATACCAGGAAATTTTAATTGAAAATAATACAAAGTTATACTTTACCTTTGTTCTCATCTTATATTTTTTAAGTCTGGTACTGCTGAATTGACTTTCTTTACATCTTTTATCACTGCTTTCTTTGAAATTCCCGAATTTTGCTCCCGCTAATTAATGAACTCTATTATTATTATTCCTAACTCCTTAAGACAATTGTTACTGATGTAACTGGGTTGGTGTTAAATGTATTAGAAATGCAAAATTGTCATTTTTTATTGTATTGGCATTATATAATCATGAACAATAAATGTTATTTCAATAATTTATGCCTAAGTTTATTTCGATAAAAAAGTGTTTTATGATTATGATCATTCAGTTCCTCTGTCTATTTTGGGAACTATCCTCTCAGGAATTTTATATTGCCTAATTATTTTAAATGGTCTAAAGATACAGTGAATTATATTGTTGATATAGCATAGTCTCCTTATTTTTCTCCTTGATTGAGTAAATTTTAACTGGAACTTTCTCTGAGATAAGGATTGCTGTCCCGGAAATATTTTTACATAATAAAGTCTTTTCGTGCCCTTTACTTAATCTTTGTTTGTTTCTTATTTTATGGTGTTTGCTGAAGGCAACATACTGCTGAATTCAGATTTTTGATCTGCTATCTATTTAAGTTTTATGCATTAATTCATTCCATTCACATTCTAAGCTATAATTACTTGCTTTGTATATTCCTCCTTCCATTTTCTTCCTCACTATCCTTACAACTATATTTACCCTATCCATTAACCTCTGTTTTACACCTATCTTGCTCTTTTACTCCTTAACCTACTCACCCCTTCAAAAGTCTCTCCTTTAACCTCTAATTGCTGTCCTATCCCTTCCCCTCTTATATCATTCTGAATTTGGAAGAATTTTATACACTTCCAGATATATACATGTATAGAGAGATAGATATAGATATAGAAAAATAGATATATGTGTAGTTATGCATATTTACCTCTTTAATCCATTTCCAGTCATAGTAAGGTTTCAACACTACCTTCCCTTATACCTAATAGCTTCTTATGCATCACTTTTTCCTCTTATGTTTACTTTGTGTGAGAAAATTAATCCTTCGTATTTCTTCCTGCACATCTATTAGAATCACCACATCATACAATGTTCAGCCTAAGCCTTTCTTAAAAACTACCTAAATAATGATGACAGTCAATATCTACTAATAATATTTTCAAATATAAGTAAATCACTTGACCTTATTGAGTCCCTTATAATTGATCTTTAATATTTGCCTTATCTTTCTCCTAGATTTCATATGAGAAAATTTCCCTTAAAATCTGCTGTCTTTGTCAAGGTTTCTATATCAAAAACCTCAGAAAATATGCAGTGGTCACAAGTCATGGGAGAGGTGAAAAATAATTTTGAAAATCAAGTAAGAGAGGTGGAAAAAAAATTGGGAAGGGAAATGAGAGTGATGCAAGAAAATCATGAAAAGCAAGTGAACAGCTTGATAAAGGAGAATCAAAGAAATACTGAAGAGAATAACACATTTAAAAATAGACTTACACAAATGGCAAAAGATGTTCAAAAAGTTAATGAGGGGAAGAATGCTTTAAAAAGCCGAATTGGGCAACTGGAAAAGGAGGTTTAAAAGCTCAATGAGGAAAATAATTCCTTAAAAAGGAGAGTGGAGCAGATGAAAGGTAATGGCTTCACAAGAAACCAAGAACTTATAAAACAAAACCAAAAAGGTGAAAAAATAGAAGACAATGTGAATTATCTCATTGGAAAAACAACTGACCTGGAAAATAGATCCAGGAGAGATAATATAAAAATTGTTGGTCTACCTGAAAACCATGATCAAAAAAGAGCCTAGACACCATCTTCCAAAAAATTTCCAAGGAAAACTGCTTGAATATTCTAGAACGGGAGGGCAAAACAGAAATAGAAAGAATTCACCTATCACCTCCTGAAAGAGATCCCAAAAGGAAAACTCCTAGGAATATTCTAGACAAATTCCGGAGTTCCCAGTTCAAGGAGAAAATATTATGAGCAACTAGAAAGAAACAATCCAAGTATTGTTGAAATACAATCAGGATAACATAGAATTTAGCATCTTCTACACTAAAAGATCAAAGAGCTTGGAATATGATATTCCAGAGGTCAAAGGAGATAGGATCCAAACCAAGAATCGCCTACCCAGCAAAACTGAGTATAATACTTGAGGGGAAAAAATGAAATTTCGATGAAATAAAGAACTTCCAAGCATTCTGGTTGAAAAGACCAGAGCTAAATATAAAATTTGATTTTCAAATACAAAAATCAAGAGAAACATGAAAAGGCAAACAGGAAAGAGAAATATTAAGAAACTCATTAAAATTTAACTGTTTACATTCCTACATGGAAAGATTTTATTTGTAGCTCATGAGACCTTTTTCAATATTAGAGTAGGTAGGTGGAATACACACACATATACATACACACATATACATATATGTACACACATATACATATATACATACATATATGTGTGTTTTTATGTAGGTGTTCATGAGTATGTATGTGTATATTATATAAGTGTAGGTATGTATCTGTATATAGGTGTATGTGTGCATGTATTATATGTGCAGGTATGTTTGTATATGTGTGTATATGTATATATGTATACATATATTGGGTCAGCATGTATATATGTATGCATATGTATGCATATACATGTATGTATGCATATACGTGTATACATGTAAATATATATGTAGATACACTCTCATGGGATGTGCCTTAAGGCAGGAATAACACACAGTCAATTGGATACGGAAATGTATTTTACCCTGCAGGAAGGCAAGGGGGAAAAGGACAGGAGAGGGAAGATAATAGAAGGGACAGCTAATTAAAGAGATAATCAGAAGCAAACATTATTGTGGGAGAACAAGTCAAGGGAGAAAATGGAATAAATATAAGGCAGGATAGGACAGAGGGAAGTGTGGTTAGTCTTTTACAATATAACTATTCGAAGTGGCTTGCATTTTTACACCTGTATGACCTATATTGAATTGTTTGTTTTCGCAATGAGGGTGGGTGGGGAAGGAGGGAGAGAATATTTAGATCAAAGTTTAATAGTAAACGTTAAAAACCATTTTAGTATGCAACTGGAAATTCCGTTATACAGGCAATGGAGTATAAAAATTTGTTTTGTCCTGCAGGAAAGGAGAGGGTAAGAGAGAAGGAAGAAAGGTGTGTAATAGAAGTGAAGACAGACTGGAGGAAAGGGTGGATGGGGTGCATGTTATCCTGTGCTGGGGGTGGGGAGAGATGGAGAAAAATTTTGAAGCTAAATTCATGTGGAAGTGAATGTGGAGAACTTAAAAATCAATATTTTTTTTTAAAAGAACCAAAAAAAAAAATCTCCTGGCTTTGTCACAAATACTTGAAAATCTTTCTATTCATTGATTCTGTATTTTCTTTTTTCATTCACATTATATTTGAATTTGTTGGGTAAATTACCCTTAGTCATAATACCAGCTCTTTTTCTCTGTGATAAATAATGCTCTAACACCTGTGTTCTTTCAACTTAGTAGCTGCTAGTTGTTGTGTAATCGTTATTGTATTTCCATGACATTTAAATTGCTTTATTGTCTTGCTACTTGAAATATTTTGTCCTTAACCTAGGGGTTTTGGAACTTGGCTGTGATATTCCTATAATTTTCCTCCTTGAATCTCTTGCAGGTGGCAAGTTTTGTTCTTTTGTTTCAACAATACTGTCATTTCCTCTCTTGGTTCCATCAAGAGCTTATCAATGTTCATCCTCAATACTGTTGCGATAAATTATACACAATGGCACAAATGTGATCTGGTCAAGGAATAATACCACAACAACAGCACATCTTAACTCAGGGTGCCCTATTTATCCTAATGTAGACAGTATTACATTGCTAGGTTGATACACAATATCCTAGACTAACAATGCAGGTGGAATTCACAAAAATTCTATTTTCTTCAAAAGAATGCTATATGTGCATGTGTGTGTATATGTACGTACCTATATACATAGAGACTAACAGTCACACACATACAGACATACACACACACACACACACACACATATATATATATATATATATATGTATGTATATTTAGGTATGTATATGTGTGTATGTATGTGTATATATGTATATATATATATGTATATATATAGTCATTTATATGTTTCCTATTGAACCATTATGAGGTTTTTTTTAAACAAAATCTAATACGTCTTTACATTTGTCCCATTTAAGTTATTTTATGTTTCATTTTCGTATATATATATATATATATATATATATATATATATATATATATATATATATATATATATATATGTATATATATATCACATTTAAGAACTGCTAGAAGAAATTACTTGACTTGTCAGGGGAAAGAGTCCTAGAAGGCAGGTATTATACTCAGTTTTTCTGGGTAGGTGATTTTTAGTTTTAATCCTAGTTCCTTTGACTTCCAGAATATCATATTCCAAGCCCTCCAATCATTTAATGTAGACTCTGCCAGATCGTGTGTTATCCTTATTGTATTTCCACAATACTCGAATTCTTTCTTTCTAACTGCTTGCAATATTTTATTCTTGATCTGGGAGCTCTGAAAATTGACTACAATATTGCTAGGAGTTTCTCTTTTTGGATGCCTTTCAGGAGGTCATCCGTGGATTCTTTCAATATTTATTTTGCCCTCTGTTTTGAGAATATTAGGGCTGTTTTCCTTGATAATTTCATGAAGGATGCTGTCTAGGTTCGTTGTTTGATCATGACTTTCAAGTAGTCTCATAATTTTTAAATAATCTCCCCCAGATTTATTTTCCAGGTCAGTTTTTTTCCAGTGACATATTTCACATTATTTTCTATTTTTTCATTCTTTTGGTTTTGTTTTCTAATTTCTTGATTTCCCATTAAGTCATTATCTTCCATTTGATCCATTCCAATTTTTAAAGAACTGTTTTATTCAGTGAGGTTTTGGAACTCTTTTTTCCATTTGAGTAATTCTGCTTTTTAAAGCATTCTTTTTCTCATTGGATTTTTGGACCTCTTTTGCCAATTGAGTTAGCTTACTTCTAAAGGTGATATTTTCTTCGGCATTTTTGGTTCTCCTTTAACAAACTATCGACACATTTTTCATGATTTTCTTGCATCCCTCTAATTTCTCTTAGCAATTTTTCTTCCACCTCTCTTAATTGATTTTCAAAATCCTTTTTGAACTCTTCCATGGCCTGAGAACATTACATATTTATTTTGGAGTTTTTGGATGTGGAAGCCTTGACTTCCTCTAATGTCATGCTTTGTTCTTCCTCATCCAAAAGAATGGGAGAAAATGCTTGTTCACCGAGAACATAACCTTCTGTAGTCTTATGTTTTCTCCCTTTCTTAAGCATTTCCCCAGTCTATTACTTGCCTTTTGAGTCCTTTGTAAAGAGGACAGTGTATTCTGGGGACCTGCAAGTTCTCAGTTACTCCAAGGTGGCACAATCAAGGGGGAGGAGATTACTCCTCTTCTGGCCTATACACTGGTCTTGGAGAAACCAAAAAGTTTTCTTCCCAGAATTTGCAATTGGAATGCCCCCACCAGAACCGCCTCCAGCTCCACCAGCAGTACACCTCCTCACCCCTGGGTGGATCTCAGGTCTGAGAATCAGATCAATGGCGCAATTCCCCTATTGGCTTTGGGGTGACGTCTCCCAGTGTTGCCACTCAGGGCTGGGATTCAGATCAGCTGTTAAATTCGCCCAGGAAGTCTAGGCAGAGGGTTGTAAAAATGGTCACTGCAACTGCTGTGCCTATTTTAGGAGACCCAGGCTACTCTCCCCTCTCCTGGTTGAAGCAGCCCTCCCACAGACCTTTGAAGCTCTCTCTAGAGAAAAACTGGGAAGAGAAATGAGAGAGATGCAAGAAAAGCATAAAAAACGGGTCAATACCTTGGTAAAGGAGACCCAAAAAATGCTGAAGAAAATAACACCTTGAAAAATAGGCTAATTCAATTGGCAAAAGGGGTTCAAAAAGCCAATGAGGAGAAGAATGCTTTCAAAATCAAAATTAGCCAAATAGAAAAAGAGGTTCAAAAGCTCACTGAAGAAAAAAATTGTCTCAAGATTAGAATGGAACAGATAGAGTCTAATGACTTTTTGTGAAACCAAGGAATCATAAAACAAAACCAAAAGAATAAAAAATGGAAGAGAATGTGAAATATCTCATGGGAAAAACAACTGACTTGGAAAATAGATCCAGCAGAGACAATTTACAAATTATGGGACTACCTGAAAGCCATGATCGAAAAAAGAGCCTAGACATCATCTTTCATGAAATTATCAAGGAAAACTGCCCTGAGATTCTAGAACCAGAGGGAAAAATAAGTATTGAAGGAATCCATCAATCACCACCTGAAAGAGATCCAAAAAGTGAAACTCCTAGGAACATTTTAGCCAAATTCCAGAATTCCCAGTTCAAGGAGAAAATATTGCAAGCAGCTAGAAAGAAACAATTCGAGTATTGTGGAATTACAGTCAGGATAATTCAAGATCTAGCAGCTTCTACATTAAGGGATCGAAAGGTGTGGAATAGGATATTCCAGAAATCAAAGGAACTAGGACTCAAACCAAGAATCACCTACCCAGAAAAACTGAGTATAATACTTCAGGGGAAAATATGGTCTTTCAATGAAACAGAGGACTTTCAAGCATTCTTGACGAAAAGACCAGAGGTGGAAAGAAAATTTGACTTTCAAACACAAGAATGAGAAGAAGCATGAAAAAGTAAACAGCAAAGAGAAGTCATAGGGGACTTACTAAAGTTGAACTCTTTCGATTCCTACATGGAAAGACAGTATTTGTAACTCTTGAAACTTTTCAGTATCTGGGTAGTTGGTGGGATTATGCACACACACACATACACACATGCACGCCCACACAGAGTCAGAGAGCAGAGAGTGAATTGAATAGGATGGGATCATATCTTTAAAAAATTAAGGTAAACAATGAGAGAGAAATATATTGGTAGGAGAGAGGGTGAAATGGAATGGGCCAAATTATTTCTCATAGAAGAGGCAGGCAGGAGACTTTTTAGTGGTGGGAAAATGAGGAGAGCTGAAAGAAAAACATGAAGTTTACTCTCATCACATTCGACTAAACAAATGAATAAAATGCACACGCATTTTGGTATGAAAACCTTTCTTACAATACAAAAAAGTGGGGGAGAAGAAGATAAGCAGGGTGAGGGAGATGAAGAAGGGAGAGCAATGGGAGGAAGAACAATTTGAAGGCAACACTCTTGGGGAGGGACAGGATAAAAAGAGAGAATAGAAACAATGGGGGGCAGGATAGGATGGAGGGAAATATAGTTAGTGTCACACAACACGACTGTTATGGAAGTCATTTGCAAAACTACCCAGATATGTCTCATATTGATTTGCCCGCCTTCCTAAAGGGAATGGGTGGGGATGGAGGGATGGGGACAAGTTGGAACTCAAAGTTTTCGTAACAACTGTTGAGTATTGTTCTTGCTACTGGGAAATAAGGAATCCAGGTAATGGGGAATAGACAGTTATCTAGCCCTTCAGGACAAAAGAGAAGATGGGGTCAAGGGAAGGGAGGGATGATAGAAGAGAGGGCAGATTGGTGATAGGGAAAATTAGAATGCTCGGTGTATTAGAGTGGGGGGAATGGACAAAAGGGGAGAAAATTTGGAACCCAAATTTTGCGAAAATGAATGTAAAAAGTTTAAAAAATAAATGTATAATAATAATAAAAAAAAGAAGGGTAGTTTTTCAAGTGAAAACATCATTGCACCTCAACATAATACCCGGTTCACCACCAGTTCTTCTTTCATCTCTGCAGGATCCATTATGTGTTCTAAACCCTAACATACCTATTCACCAGCTGTCGGTGACTACCAATATCAGGGAATCTCACATTCAGAGCATTTGGAATCTCATATTTGTAGCATGCCATTCATTTCTTTTATTTATTTATCTATCCATCTATCCATCCATCTATCTATCTATCTATCTATCTATCTATCTATCTATCTATCGATCTATCTATCTACCAATTCATTCATTCATTCATTCGTTCATTCATTCATTCGTTCGTTCATTCATTTCTTTCTTTCTTTCTTTCTTTCTTTCTTTCTTTCTTTCTTTCTTTCTTTCTTTCTTTCTTTCTTCTTTCTTTCTTTCTTTCTTTCTTTCTTTCTTTCTTTCTTTCTTTCTTTCGCTTTTTACATTCATTTTCACAAAATTTTGGGTTCCAAATTTTCTCCCCTTTTATCCCCTCCCCCCACCCCGATACCCCAAGCATCTAATATTCCCTATCTCCAATCTGCCCTCTCTTCTGTCATCCCTCCCTTCTCTTGTCTCCATCTTCTCTTTTCTCCTGTAGGACCAGATGACTTTCTATTCCTCATTAATTGTATGTCTTCCTTCCAAGAGCAACAGCAATACTAACCAGTTGTTCCTAAAACTTTGAGTTCCAAATTCTCCCCATCCCTCTCTCCCCACCCATTCCCTTTGGGAAGGCAGGCAACTCAATATAGGCCATATCTGTGTAATTTTGCAAATGTCTTCCCTGATAGTCGTGTTGTATAAGACTAACTGAATTACCCTCCATCCTACCCTGCCCCTCATTGTTTCTCTTCCGTCTTGTGATCCTGTCCCTCCCCAAGTGTTGATTTCAAATTGCTCCCTCCTCCCTTTGCATTCCCTTCCATCACCCCCCCTTGCTTATCACCTTCTCCCCCACTTTCCTATACTGTAAGATAGGTTTTCATACCAAATTGAGCGTGCATTTCACTCCTTCGTTTAGTCAAATGTGATGAGGGTAAACTTCTTATTTTTTTTTTTCTCAACTCTCCTCTTTTTCCCTCCACTAAGAAAAACTCCTACCTGACTCTTAAATGACATATAGTTACCCCCTTCCATTTCCCCCTCTTTCCTCCCACTACATTTCTCTCTCACCATTTACCTTAATTTCTTTTAAGGTATGGTCCCATCCTATTCAGTTCAATCTGTGCTCTCTGTCTCTGTATGTGTGTGCATGTGTGTATGTGTGTGCATGCGTGTACATGTGTATGTGTGGTCCCACCAACTACTCAGATACTGAAAAGTTTTAAGAGTTAGAAATATTGTCTTTCCCTGTATGAATGTATACAGTTCACTTCTGGTACGTCCCTTAATCCTTCTCTTTGCTGTTTCCTTTTTCATGCTTCTTCTCATTCTTGTGTTTGAAAGTCAAATTTTCTTTTCAGCTCTGGTCTTTTCATCAAGAATGCTTGAAAGTCCTCTGTTTCATTGAAAGACCATATTTTCCCCTGAAGTATTACACTCAGTTTAGCTGAGTAGGTGATTCTTGGTTTGAGTCCTAGTTCCTTTGACTTCTGGAATATCCTATTCCACGGCTTTCGATCTCTTAATGTAGAAGCTGCTAGATCTTGAGTTATCCTGATTGTATTTCCACAGTACTGGAATTGTTTCTTTCTAGCTGCTTGCAAGATTTTCTCCTTGAGCTGGGAGTTCTGGAATCTGGCTAAAATGTTCCTAGGAGTTTCTCTTTTTGGATCTCTTTCAGGTGGTGATCGATGGATTCTTTCAATACTTATTTTGCCCTCTGGTTCTAGAATGTCAGGACAGTTTTCCTCGATAATTTCATGGAAGATGATGTCTAAGCTCTTTTTTTGATCATGACTTTCATGTAGTCCCATAATTTTTAAATTGTCTCTCCTTGATCTATTTTCCAGGTCAGTTCTTTTTCCCATGAGATATTTCACATTCTCTTCCATTTTTTTCATTCTTTTGGTTTTGTTTGGTGATTTCTTGGTTTCTCGTAAAGTCGTTAGACTCCATCTGTTCCATTCTAATTTTCAGAGAACTATTCTCTTCAGTGAGCTTTTGAACCTCTTTTTCCATTTGCCTAATTCTGCTTTTGAAAGCGTTCTTCTCCTCATTGGCTTTTTGAACCTCTTTTGCCAATTCAGTGACCCTAGTCTTCAAGGTGTTATTTTCTTCACCATATTTTTGGGTCTCCTTCACCAAGGTATTCACCCGTTTTTCATACTTTTCTTGCATCTCTCTCATTTCTCTTCCCAGTTTTTCCTCCACCTGTCTAACTTGCTTTTCAAAATTCTTTTTGAGCTCTTCCAAGGCCTGAGCCCACCTGACATCCCCCTGGGGTGTCTGGGGTACTGAAGGCCCTGCCCTCCACGTCTTTTCCTGATGGCAAGAATACGTCCTCTTCATCAGATCCGAATGTCGGGCTCATTTGCATTTGTTGGAAAAAACTCTCTATAGTCTTATTTTTCTTCCCTTTTCTAGGCATTTTCCCAGCCAGTTACTTGACTTCGGAGATTCCTGTCCACCCCCGCCTAGATCCGCCCAGCTAGTGCTTGGGGTCTCAGGTTCAAATGTGCTTTCCACGCCGCCCGCCCGCCTGCTGATCAATGTGAGCTTTAGTTCAGGTGCTGGGGTGGGGGCAGGGCCGCCTCCCAGGCTCAGCTCCCTCAGGCGCTTTATGCGGAGTCCTTCAGGAATGGAGCAGTTCGGGGGGGGGGGCGCCTCCCAGGCTCAGCTCCCTCAGGGGCTTTATGCAGACGCCTTCAGTAGTAGAGCAGGGTGGGGCAGGGCCATCTTCCAGGCGAAGCTCCCTCAGGTTGTTTATGCAGAGACTTTCAGTAATGAAGATCCTGCCTGCTGCTGGGGAAGTCCCAGGCCGCCGCCCGCCGCTGCTGCCTCCCACACCTCTGCCTCCGCTGCTTCCCGAGGGGGCCCGAGTCACTGGGACACCCCACTCCCCTCAGCCAGCCAGCCTTCTCTCTCACTGACCTGTAGCTTCTGTGGGCGGAGGGACTTTCCCGGCTGCCGGAGCTTCTGTTCCTGAAGCCTGCTTAGGTCAGCTTCTCTGCGGCCACGGTCAGGGCAGTGCTGGGATGGGGTCCGCTTTCCGGAGTGCGATGGACCCTGGGGATGGGTCTCCAGGGCTCTCTGGCACGGAAATCTCTTCCACTCTGTTTCTGTACCCCTTTCAGTGGTCCAGAAGTTATGGGGGTCTCTTTTACATTAATTCTATGGGCTGTGGGTTGGAGCTCGTAAACGTGCGTCCTTCTACTCTGCCATCTTGGCTCCGCCCCTCCCCATGCCATTCATTTCGGGGGCAATAAACTTTTCCAGTGAAGGAAACCTTCTTAGCTAAATTCAGTCATATCTCTCTACTCCTCAATACATCTCCACCGTTATGTTAATGTGTATTTTTCTGTTGTATTAAGGGTATCCCCACATCTTTTCTCTCTATTCCCTCTTCCAGTCTTCTCAATTATGTGTCAATATAACTTTGCATCAAATTGCTTTATATACTCTAACATAGTACTCTTGGCATCTAAACTCAGTAAAAGCCCCACCCCCCTCCAACTTTGGATAATCCAGTAATCTTTCCACAGAGATAAATTTACTTTCCTCACAATGTCTCAATTTATTGATGGCTGCACTTACAGTGAAGTTAGCAGTCATGCTAGAGGACTAATAAAAAACATGCCAAATAGAGTCTAAACATGTGCATATCCAGTAATGATAACTATGATTACAGAAAAAATTTAAAAAAAATATTCTTGAGCAAGATTGGCATGAACTAACACAAACTGAAATGATCAGTACCAGGAAGACATTGTACACAGTAATAGGAATAATAGTAACATAACATGTGAAAGGCTAACATATTCAGATTAATATAATTATCCATGATAGTTCCAAAGAATTCTTGATTAAAAATGCTATCCACCTCCATAGAGAACTGATGAAAATTGAGTAAAGAATGAAAAATGTTGTTTTTCAATTTATTTTTCTTCTTTTTATTATCTTTCTGCAATGTAGCTAATATAGAAAGATATTTTGTCTAATTTTAGAGGCATAATGCATATAATATTCCATAATTTTCCTATGGGAGCAGCTTCTAAAGAAGTTTGAGCTTGAAATAAGGTTATTAAAAATTTTTAGATATGTATGTATATATGTGCATTTATATATATATGTATGTATGTATGTATGCATGTATTTCTCCCTTAGAAAATATTGTAGATTTTAAGAACGAAAATACGTAAGAACTAATGAAGTACCCATTATAGGCCAGTTTCTGTGCTAACCACTTTAAAAATAATATCTAATTTGATCCTCACTACAATCTGAATAGAAAGTGCAATTATCTCCTTTTAAAAGCTTAAGAAACTGAGGAAGACAGAGATTGCAGGGTCACATTGGTCTTAAGTATCTGAAACAACTTTTTCACTGAACTGTTCCTGACTCCAGGCACAGAGATAAATTCACTGGGCCACTTAACTACCTGATAAGATTTCAAATGATCCTCACACCAAACGTGGTGTGTCAACGTTCTTATTCTCCGTATTTTACCAGGAAGAAAAAGTGACAGAAGAATGTTGTGATACTTGCAATAATTCACAGCTCTGTGTGAGGGTAGGTTAGAAATCGGTTCTTCCTCACAGCAGGGCCAGTTCTCTATCCACTGCACTATCTACTACCTTCTAAACGTTCTGTAATTTTCTAAAGACAATTCAACCTGCTCATCTATCTCAAGTTACTTTTGGTAAGTTACACTAAGTCCATTTGTATCCATATGTCCCAGAGATACATTCAAAAAAGCAAACTCTCAATCTTGTCCATTCAACTTTATGTAATATTCTGGTGAATAGGCGTTTTTCATCTACTTGACTTCTAATGTTTGTGTGATTAAAATAAACTGTTCTGGGTCACAATTTCCCTGTACATGATGCAACCATAACATATCAAGCATAAACGAAGTCTGGAACATAAAAATGTCTCATGAAATTAGCCACACCAGTAAAATTATTCACTTATTAGTCTCTGGGCAATTTGCATGACATGATCATAAAAAAAAAGAATGAACCATTTCCATTTCTTCAGGGACATGGCCTCATAGGGACAGAGAAAACCAAAAAGTCTGAAAGCAGTACAGATTACATGAACAAGCTATAGAAAATTCTCCATTCCAGATTAGCAGGTAACATTATTTTGTGTTTATGAACTTCCAGTGCAACAGGTGTGAAAGCAGTAGATTCCAAAAATCTTACTTTACAAGCTCCATCACTTTACCCATCATGGGAGAATTGTTTGGCCTTGGGATGAATTCAGTAACATTGAAATGACATAAAATCATTGTAGGAAAGCCATCAAATGCCTGTTCCTAACTGTGACATTTTTTACAGAAATTTTTCTGCAATCAGAAAAATAAGATAGTTTTTGTTAAGGGATGTTGATCACTAATAATACATGGGATCAGAGTGATCTTTCAGCCAATGCTATGTAACTGGACATCAACTGAACAAGAACCATTTTTAAAATGTCTTTTCATGTCTCTGGGAATAAGATATATTAAAAACACAAAAAGTGCTAGCCTAGTTCACCTTCAAAATCCAGGTGGAAAAATAATTTCTCTCTGTTATGGCAAGTGGAGGGGACACTACAGAGGGTGAATACATGTATTGAGTCTCCAGTAGATGTCATACAAGTAATGACTACGGGAGGTAGAGACTTCAATTGATCTTGGATCTTTACATTCAGTGGTTGAGGGTACTACTAAAGAGAAAATTCCATCTCTCAGCATTAGCTATCATTTTACAACTGATCATCTTAGACAATGACCCAACAGCCAGGAGGTTTCATGGCTAGCAGAAGGTTCTGGGAAATGTGTTGGATATGCTATTTATTCCATCTCTACTTAGCTGCAAACCAAACTTGATGACCACAATTCGACCACAAGGTGATCATATATGTTCCATACTACTAATGTGGTATCCCATTATAATCTTTTGACCCATTGGTTAGTGAAAATTAAAAGCTATTTATAATCTTCTCCTGTCCTATCACTTGGAGAAAATTAGTTTCCTATTTTTATTTTATTTGACAGGATAAAATCACATTCACTATCCTCTTTGTGACAAGATATTCAATGTGATATTATTTCAATTTGAGTGAACCACATGGCACCCAAGTGAATAAAATTACATTGCAATTAAGTGAGAAAATCTTTGCTCATTTTTCAATTATTTTAACTTTATTTGTTTATCTAATACTTTTATTTCTCCCAGTTACATGTAAAACAATTTTAACATTTGTTTTTAAAACTTTGAATTCCAAATTCTCTCTCCATTCCTCCCTTCCTATGCCCCTCATTGAAAAGGCAAGCAACTCCAGATAGTTTATATGAGGGTAGTTACACAAAATATTTCCAAAATAGTCAATTAATGGGGAAAAATAGACCCCCCCACACAAAAAATAATAAAAACCACAAACTCAAGGACAGCCAAAAATGTATGCTTCAATCAATATTCAGACACCATCGGTTCTCTCTCGGGGATGGATATAATGTTTTATCTTAAGTTCTTCAGTATTTTCTTGGATCATTGTACTGTTGAGAATAGCTGTCGTTCACTGTTAATCATGGCATAACATCACAGTAAATTCGTTTTGCATCAGCTCATGTAAGTCATTCCAGGTTTTTCTGAGAGCATACTACTCATTATTTCTTATAGCATGAGAGTATTTCATCACAATCACATAGAACCTTTATATTTTCAGCCATTCCCCAATTGAAGAATATCTGTTCAATTTCCAGTTGTTTACCGCCAGAAGAGAGCTGCTATAAATATTTTTGTACATATATGTCCTTTTCCTTTTTTTTTTTTTTTTTATGATTTTGGGGGTATAGACCTAGAGTGGCGTTGCTAAGTCAAAGGGTATGCATGGTTTTATAGCACTTTCGGCTTATTTCCAAATTACTCTACAGAATGGTTAAATCAGTTCACAGTTTCACCAAGAGTGCATTAATGTCTCATTTTCCCCACATATCCTCCACCATTCATTTTCCTTTTCTATCCTATTAGCCAATACAATACTGGTGGGATAGTGCCTGAGAATTGTTTTAACTGGCATTTCTCCAACAAATAATGAGTTAGAGCATTTTTTTTTGATATGATTATAGAGCTTTGTTTACTTCATCTGATTACCTTATCTTTTTATCATTTGTTAAATGTGGAATTATTCCAATTTTTTATAATTTTGATGGAGTTTTCGACGTTACAGACTTAAAGACTTTATCAGAGAAACTTCAGTCTTTCTTCCACAGTTACTACTGCTAACTGTTTTCCCTCCAACCTCCCACCCCATTAATGCTATTTTCTCTATCCTTTTATTCTGTCGCTTCTCAAAAGTGTTTTGCTTTTGACTACCCCTCGTCCCATCTACCCTGTTTCTGTCATATGCCCTTGTTTTATCCTCTTCCACTCATTCTTTCTTATAGGATAAGACAGATTCCTATACCTAATTGAGTGTAGATGTTATTCATTCTTTGATACAATTCTGAATGAAAGTTTCACTCACTCCCCCTCAATTCTCCCTTCTTCCCCTCCACTATAAAACCTTTTCCTTACTTTTTATATGAGATAATTTCTCCCATTCTATCACTCCCTTTCCCTTTCCCCCAGTGCATTCCTCTCTCACACACACCTTAATTTTAATTTTTTAGATACCAACCCTTTGTATTCAACTCACACCTCTGCCTTCTGTCTACATATGTTCCATTTATCCCTAATAATGTGAAAGTTCTTGTGAGTTATTAGTATCATCTTCTGATGTAGCGATGTGAACAGTTTAATTGTATTAAGTCCTTTATGATTTCCCTTTTATGTTTTTTTTTATGTTTACCTCTTTATGCTTCTATGGAGTCTTGCATTTTGCAGTCAAATTTTATCTTCAGGTCTGATTTTTTTCATCAAGAATTCTTGAAAGTCTTCAGTTTCTTAGAATGACATTTTTCCCCTGGAGGTTTATGCTTCTTGGTGCTAATCCTAATTCCTTTGGTTTCTGGATCTGCTCATCTTTAACATATTTCTATCCCTTAACAGCCTACTTATTTATGCAAAGTATATTAAAGAAGACTTCTTTCCTTTTTTTCCTCAGAGTATGATTCTTGGACGAAAGAAATGATCAATCTGAACAAAACCTCAGGGAGCCCAGTGACTGAATTTATTCTTATGGGCATCACAAACCTTCCTGAACTTCAGGTCCCCCTCTTTGTTGTGTTTTTCCTCAACTACATAGCCATAGTTGTGGGAAACATGGGCCTCATCATCCTAACCAGTGTTGATTCCCACCTCAAAACTCCCATGTACTTTTTTCTCAAGCATCTGTCAATTGTTGATCTAGGCTATTCTACAGCTATTGGGCCAAAAATGCTAGCTGGATTCATAGAGGAAAAAAATACCATTTCTAATAATGGATGTGCAATACAACTAGTTTTCTTTCTGATATTTATTGCCAATGAACTTTTCATCCTGTCAGCCATGGCCTATGACCGCTATGTGGCTATCTGTAAGCCTCTCTACTATATGGTCATCATGTCAGACAGAGTATGTTGGCTCTTGGTAGTTATCTCATACCTCTATAATGTCATGGTAACTCTATTGATCACAGCAAAACTTTTTAAATCATCTTTCTGTAAATCAAATGTAATAAGACATTTCTTCTGTGATAGTCTCCCCCTGTTGTCTCTTACATGTTCAGACGTCAGTGAAATTGAACTAATCATTATGATCTTTGCTGGATTTAATTTGGTTACTTCTCTTATGATTATCCTTATCTCCTATATGTTCATTCTTGTGACCATTCTCGGGATGAACTCTGTTGAGGGGAGGCACAAAGCCTTCTCTACTTGCGGCTCTCACCTCACAGGGGTGGTTATATTCTATGGTACACTTCTCTTTATGTACCTGCAGCCCCAGTCTAGCCACTCCTTTGATGCAGACAAAATGGCCTCTGTGTTTTATACCCTGGTCATCCCCATGCTCAACCCTTTGATCTACAGTTTGAGGAACAAGGAGATGAAAGGTGCGTTGAGAAGACTCTTTAAAAAATTATATAAGCCTTCTCTTTAAGACCCAATATAATATATGATCCCATTGCATTATTAGAAGCAAGTCAATATGTGTTAGATTTCTTTCAGTTTCTCCCTCATTCTTCTCTTGTCTTTTAGAGAAAAAAATATTTCTTTTAATATCCAGTCAGAGAATGATTATTGATTTGTTTAGAATTTTTAAATTAAGATTTTTAGGATTTTTAAAGAGGTCAACTTCCAGTTAATCCCAGTTAAGTGAACTATTTAATTAAATGGACCAATTGGAGGATTAATACAAAACATCTCTATAAAACAATTTATTTAATTATATCCTACAATACTAAACAGCCTAATTTTGTTTTAAGTTCCTTGCCTGGAAAAGTCAATTAAAATCACTTAGAAAATGATGGTGTGAGGTACTATTCTAGGCACTGGTCTCAGACTGATGAAGTTTAAAAAAAAAATTCTTCCCATCAGTGAACTTACGTTTTATTAAGGAAAGCAATATGTATATGAGATCCTCACTATCAATCAGAGCAGGCAATCTACTTGGAGATATCTCTTATTGTTTAGAAGTTTATCCATATCACAATAAAATTTCCCCTCTATAACTGTCAGCCAAAACTTCAGGTGTTCTCTGAAGTATAACCAGTTGATTCTCTTTTCTTTAAAATAATTGTTCAAAGTCATGAAAAAAATTTCCATTTCTTCCCCTTTTCATTTCCTCCCATTTTTACATAAAAAAAATTGTTTTAGTTTTTGCATTAGGATGAAAAGAACATTATAGTATAAAGGGAGTCCCAACAGTCTTAAGGTAGATTTAATTTTTTTAAGCCTAAAATAAATTATACTTTTGGAGAATTCTGTATAGGTAGAGATCTTGGATTTAAATAAAAGTTCTATCACACTTGACTTCTGATATTCTTGACAATAAGGATATCGTCTTTGATTCCCACTCATCTATAAGATTTAGGTAATTGATTACAAAAAAATTAAGTGTTATTTCAAATAAAATTGTATGATGTCATGAATGAATATATTGTTCTTGAACAGTATAGATTCTTTAATCAACTCTCATACATCATGTTCTTTCCTTTTTAAATTCATTTTATCATTACATACAAAATTAGAAAAGAAAGAAAAAATAACATTGTCATGTAAACAGTAGATACTAAGAGAAGATTCGATATGATAATATAAATTCCATTTCAAGAAAACCTATATTATAAAAATAGCACGTTTTCAAAACTACCTATCTTTACTTTACTTCTTGTAGATTTCTGTTAGTTGTCTGCTGTGCACTTTTTACTTTATTTTCCCCTCCCTCTGGACCAAGAAAGGATACTATTCAATGCCCAGATAAAAACAAACACACGTATATACACTCATACACACACACTACACACGCAAATATACACTATATATATATATATATATATATATATATATATACATATATTATATATATATATATATATGTGCTATTAATATTTTCACTTGTCTTCTCTGAAGGAGGATAGCATTTTTCTTCACAGGAAGGAAACTGTTTTCCATTGCATTCCATTCCAAGTCTTTCCATTTTTAAAATATTAACAAGGTTATAATCTCTTGCAGCATAGCAATATTCCTATCTTTTCACATCCTGTCTGAGACATTGTCAGTGAAGGGTTTTTGATTTTTTTTTGTTGTTGTTTTTTCCTGCATTCCTTCTGTTCTTGGCTACATTGCCTTTATTTATAGCAGGGAATTTTAATTTAAAATATTTCAAATTATGTATTTCACAGTTTAACAGTACTCTCATGGTTTAGTACTGTTGAATATGCTTTCAGTGCATCTTTTTCGCTCTTATTTCTTTGAAATCAGAAAAACTTTTGTTCTTCCAAATGAGCTTTGTTATTGTATTTTTCTATCTTAGTAAGATAACTTCAGTGATTTAAGTAAGCTGGCATTGAACACGTAGATTAGAAAGGTAAAATTATCTTTATTATTTTGGTTTTACTTACTCATGTAAAATAAATATTACTTCAGTCATCTAGATCTGACTTTATTTGTATAAAGTGTTTTATGTTTATGTTCATATAATCCCTGTGTTTATTTTGGCAGATATGCTCTCATATATTTTATATTGCCTAATTATTTTATATGGTCTAAAACTATGTTGAATAATATTGTTGCCACTTAGTATTTTTCCCCCATTTTTCTCTTTCATTAAGTCTATTTTTACTTTAACTTTCTCTGGGATCGTGATTACTGTCCTTGCTTTGTTTTACAAAATAATTTTTTCTCCTGTTGTTTATTTGATCTTCATGTGTATCTCTCATTTCGTAGTGATTTTAAAAACAAAATACGCTTAATTTGAATTTTTAATCTGTTATCCGTTATGGTTTTATGTGTAAATTTATTCCATTCAAATTCTAAGCTATAACGATTTGTTGTGTATTTTCCTCCTCCCTAATTTTCCTCACTAGCTTTCTGACATTATTTATCCAGTCTCTTCTCACTGCTCTGCTTTACTTCCACCTGGTGCATTGTCCTCTTATTCCTGAACCTATCCCACCCCTCCAAAAGTCCTTCCCTTATCCTCTCCCTCCACTCTATCCACTAGATGGAAAACAGGTCCCTGCCCATATAGCACAGAGTGAATGTAAATACTAAATAGTAACTTTTTTTCTTTTACCAAGGAACCCTGAGGGTCTTCCCCTCCCAGTTTGATTTTTTGTTTTTTCTTTATTAAACTGATCATCCCATGAGTAGTTAATTAAAGAATTCTATTCATTGAATGAGGACATCTCACTTAAAGTGAGAATCTGATAAGACCTTAGCCTAAAATAGCAAGAGTTTTACATTGCATCCTGGGCCATCTCCAGTTTTCCTAATGAATATTAGGCCACTGGATCCCGATGACTCTGGAGGAGAAAATGAGTCTGGTAACCCTGCACAGCCCTCGCTCACTCAAATCAAAGTCAAGTGCAAATCATGGCATCATCTTAATGACATGGTCCTCTTTGCGAATGAGGGATAAACACAACAAACAATAACAAAAAAATCTGTCTTAATTTGAAAGACTTTTATGCCCCTCTAGATACATATGATGTTCTCTCTTTAACCTTTTCCCAATGGGAGTAAAGCGTCAGCACTACCTGAGTCTCCCCTAATAACTTCTCTCTCTCTTCTCTCTCTCTCTCTCTCTCTCTCTCTCTCTCTCTCTCTCTCTCTCTATATATATATATATATATATATATATATATATATATGTAATATATATATATATAATATATATATATATATTCTTTTTGTATCTTATATGTACGAGATAAGTACTCCTTTTTGACTGTTTCTTCATAGTTTTACTTTTGGATTCATTACATCATGCCCAGTTCAGTCAAACCCTTTCTTTCAAACTACTCAAATAATGATAACAATCATGAGGATAATGATAACATTTTCACATACAAAAAAATAAACGATTTGATTTCATTGATTCGCTTATATTTGGCCTGTAATGTTTCCCTTATTTTCTTTGAGATCTTATATGTCAAATTGCCCCATAAGCTCTGCTGTTTCTTTCCCCAGAAATACTTGAAAATCTTTCTATTCATTAAATGTCCATTTATTTTTTCAATAAGTATTATACTTAACTTTGTTGGGTAAGATACCCTTGGTCAAAATACCACCGTTTTACTGTGCAGTATATAATATTGTAAGACCTAAAGTCCTTCAATGTAGGTCCTGCTAGGTCTTGGGTAATCCTTATTGTACCTTCATGACATGTAAATACTTATTTATTTTTCCTTTTTTACTTAACCTAGGAGTTTTGAAACTTGGTTATAACGTTCATGTAAATTTTCCTCCTTGGATCTCTTTCAGATATCACTGCATACTCTTTTCTCTCTTCAGCATTATTACTTCTTTTATTTTCTCAATCAAGAGTTTATTAAAGTCCATCCTGAATACTGTTGTCCAAAATTGAATATAATGAACCAATGAGGTCTTGTCAGGGCAGAATATGACCACAAAGACACATCCTATGCTGGGATGTAATATTTATCTTAAGGGAGACTGTATTACTTTCCTTGGTTGATATATAATATCCTAGATTCATACTGCAAATGTAATACAATAAAAACTCCATATTTTCTTTAAAAAATGCCATATACATATATGTATGTGTTTCTTATTGTTCAACTGTGAAGTTTTCTTTTTAAACCAAATCAAATATAAATCTTTACATTTGTCCCATTGAAATGATTTTATGTTATTAATCTCATAATTATGCTTGTCAGGTTTAGGAATAACTAGGAGAAAGTTATTGGTTTATATAGGGAAAGGTTCCTAGAAGACAAGACATCCCAGGAGCTTTTACCAGCTGATTAAGAAAAAAGGTGTTTGCTTGCTACATCTAATTGTCTCGAATTTTCTCTTGCATCTTCTTCCAATTTCCACCTCAGAAGAAGATAGTGAGCTCTACATCAGTCAGTGTGACAACCCTTTCTACAGTTTTCTTCCCTGAAAAAGGATTTGAAGAAAAGTTTTACCTAGCACTCTGGGGAGGCAACTAAAAATACTGGCCTACATTTTAGGAATACATGATGAGGGAAAGCACTCATAAATTTTCTCATAATTTTGTTGTGAAGTGTATTAAAAAATAAGTGGCTGGACAATCATCTTTTTCTATGTAGTGTACTTTTCTTTGGGATTGGTGCTACGCAAAAAATCTCACAACACAAGATTTTCCTTGGAAGTATTCATGACTAAGAAATAGCCTATTTGCAACAATGGACTTTCCATAATAACACGCATAATTCTACAAGATAATTTTTATTAATATCTTTTTAAATAGCTGATAACTTTGTTCTTCATAGATAACCCATTGTCACCTGCCTTCAAGCTTTGTGAGTTAAATAGATTCAAAGGATACCTTCTTGCTATGGTATCTTGGTAATGGTAAAGTGGTCTTGGTGGGGGTTTGTTTTGTTTTCCTTTGTCTTAATTCTCTTAAGATATCATTTAAAAAGATTATTTCAAAATAGAAAGAAAAAACATCTAATGAATTTTGGAAACACGTTTTAGACATGTCTCAGAATGTAAAATGGTTAATAATGTGCTGTAGTCATCACGTCTTTTGACATTTGGCACAAGGTTGGAAACAAACCTTCCTGATTATAAATTGAACATTGTCTATTTACTTTTTTACATTAGGCTGCCTCTCAACTCAGGGAAATCTAGTTACTCATTGTCATCATCATAATCACTATAATGATTTATCATTATATCAGTGCTCTTCTTTTTCTCTTACTCTTTACGATTTATTATATCATCATCATCATCATCATCATCATCATCATCATCATCATCATCATCATCATCATCATCATCGTGGAGTACACATTTCCCTAAAAATTACTTTTCTTTTCATCCACTAAATCAGGCACTGTGGTACACTCACACGCACATCAGAAATACCCTGGTCAGTGTTGTACTGTACATTTTTTAAAGTATTCATGAATATTCATGAAAAGTGAATATGCTGCTAGGAAGCATTAGAATCGAGAATCAGAGATATCAATAGTTTGCACGTATTTGGAAGTCTACAGTAAGACAACAATTGATCAATACATATTTAACAAACACCTACTTATGTGCCAAATGCTCAGCTAAATTCTAAGAATAAAAAAAAGAAATTTCTGCCCTCAAACAGCTGATCATCTAATGGTATACAGCAGGGATGAAGACCCTGTGGCCTCAAGACCACTTGTGGCCTTCAAAGTCCTTGGGTATGACTTTTTTGAGTATGTCCAAGTTTTACAGAACAAATTCTTTTATTAAGGGATTTGTTGTGTGAAGTTTGAATTCAATCAAAGTGTTGCACTTGAGTACACAGGGGACTATGTGTCCTTGAGACCACTACTTCCCCACTTCTGGTATAGACAAAAGGAAACACATATAGAATTCAAGCTATATCTAGGAAAAATAGGAAATAACTAAAAGAGTGAAACCACTTGAATAAAGAGGGACTAAGGATAGTTCCATATAGAAGGTAGGTTTTTAATTGGACGTAAAAAGAAGCCAGGAAGTAGGCAGATAAGTGGTGTGTGAATGTTCTAGGCAGTGGGGATGTTGTGAGAAAATTCCCAGAACTGAGAGATACAATGTTTGCTTTGTGAATCAGCCAGTAGGTCAGTGTCATGGGGTTGAAGAGTAGCAAAGAACATCGTTTGAAAGACTGAAAAGGATCCAGAAATATTGTTGCCAAATTCCAGAACTATCAAGTGAAGGAGAAAACACTGCCAGAAAGAAAATTTCAATATAGAGGAGCTACAGTCATTATCACACAGAACCTTACCGCTTCTACATTAAAAGATCAAAGGAACTGGAATATTATACTCTTTAAGGCAAAGGAGCTGGGACTACAATCAAGGATCAACTACCCAGCAAAGTTGAGCATAATATCTCAGGCAAGGAGATGGACATTCAATGAAATAAGGTCCTATGTGATACTGACTGTAGCTCCTCAATATTTGAAGTTTCCTTTTGACTCCTTGCAGTACTTTTTCCTCCACTTGATAGTGCTGGAATTTGGCAACAATATTCCTTGGAGTTTTTAGTTTGATGTCCCTTTCAGCAGGTGGACAGTGAATTCTTTCGATGACGATTTTGATCTCTGGGTCCAGGATTTCTGAGCAATTTTCCTTGACGATTTCTTGAATGATATTGTCTAGGCTCGTTTTTGATCATGGCTTCCTGGTAGGCCAAAAATCCTTAATTTTGTCTCTTACATCTATTTTCCAGGTCAGTTGTTCTTCAAATTAGATATTTTACATTTTCTTCTATCTTTTCATTCTCTAGATTCTGTTTGATTGATCCTTTTTTAAATAAAATTTATTTATTTAACTTTTTACATTCATTTTCACAAGATTTTGGATTCCAAATTTTCTCCCCATTTCTGCCCTCCCCCACCCTAATACACCAAGCATCCTAATTTTCCCTATCACTAATCTGCCCTCTCTTCTGTCATCCCTCCCTTCTCTTGTACCCATCTTCTCTTTTGTCCTGTAGGGCCAGATGACTTTCTATTCCCCATTAACTTTATTTCTTATTTCCTAATAGCAAGAACAAAACTAAACAGTTGTTCCTAAAATTTTGAGTTCCAAATTCTCCCCATCCCATTCCCTTTGGAAAGGCAGGCAATTCCATATAGGCCATATCTGTGTAGTTTTGCAAATGACTTCGTTAATAGTCGTGTTGTGTAACACTATTTCCCTCCATCCTATCCTGCCCCCCATTGTCTCTATTCTAGCTTATGATCTTGTCCCTCCCCAAGTGTTGACTTCAAATTGCTCCCTCCTCCCATTACCCTCCCTTCCATCATCCCCCCCCGCCCTGCTTATCTCCTTCTCCCCCACTTTCCTGTATTTTAAGAAAGGTTTTCATACCAAAATGAGTGTGCATTTTATTCCTTCCTTTAGTCGAATATGATGAGGGTAAACCATGTATTTTTCTCAGCTATCCTCTTTTTCCCTCCACTAAAAAGTCTCCTGCTTGCCTCTTGAATGAGATATAATTAACCCCATTGCATTTCACCCTCTTTCCTCTGACTACATTTCTCCAGCTGCATTTACCTTAATTTCTTTTAAGATATGGTTCCATCCTATTCAATTCACTCTGTGCTCTCCGTCTCTGTATGTGCATGCATGTGTGTATGTGTGTGCATGCGCACACGTGTACATGTCTGTGTATGTGTGTGTGTGTGGTCCCACCAACTACCCAGATACTGAAAAGTTTTAAGAGTTACAAATATTGTCTTTCCATGTAGGAATGTAAACAGTTCACTTTTGGTAAGTCCCTTATGACTTCTCTTTGCTGTTTACCTTTTCATGCTTCTTCTCATTCTTGTGTTTGAAAGTCAAATTTTCTTTTCAGCTCTGGTCTTTTCATCAAGAATGCTTGAAAGTCCTCTGTTTCATTGAAAGACCATATTTTCCCCTGAAGTATTATATTCAGTTTAGCTGGATAGGTGATTCTTGGTTTTAGTCCTAGTTCCTTTGACTTCTGGAATATCCTATCCCATGCCCTTCGATCTCTTAATGTATAAGCTGCTAGGTCTTGAGTTATCCTGATTGTATTTCCACAATATTGGAATGGTTTCTTCCTAGCTGCTTGCAATATTTTCTCTTTGACCTGGGAATTCCGGAATTTGGCCACAATATTCCTAGGAGTTTCTCTTTTTGGATCTCTTTCAGGTGGTGATCGATGGATTCCTTCAATACTTATTTTGCCCTCTGCTTCTAGAATCTCAGAGCAGTTTTCCTTGATAATTTCATGAAAGATGATGTCTAGGCTCTTTTTTTGATCATGACTTTCAGGTAGTCCCATAATTTTTAAATTATCTCCCCTGGATCTATTTTCCAGGTCAGTTGTTTTTCCCATGAGATATTTCACATTCTCTTCCATTTTTTCATTCTTTTGGTTTTGTTTTGTGATTTGGTTTCTGAGAAAGTCATTAGCCTCCATCTGTTCCATTCTAATTTTGAGAGAACTATTTTCTTCAGTGAGCTTTTGCACCTCTTTTTCCATTTGCCTAATTCTGCTTTTGAAAGCATTCTTCTCCTCATTGGCTTTTTGAACCTCTTTTGCCAATTGAGTGAGCCTATTTTTCAAGGTGTTATTTTCTTCAGTATTTTTTTGGGTGTCCTTTAGCAAGGTATTGACCTGTTTTTCATGCTTTTCTTGAATCTCTCTCATTTCTCTTCCCAGTTTTTACTCCACCTGTCTAATTTGATTTTCAAAATCCTTTTTGAGCTCTTCCATGGCCTGAGCCCACCAGACATCCACTTCGGATGTCTGGGAGACAGAGGCCCCGACCTCCATGTCTTTCCCTGATTCTAAGCATTTTTCCTCGTCATGAGAAATGAAAGGTGGGAACATCTGTCCCCCAAGAAAGTAGCTTTCTAAGGTCTTATTTTTCTTCCTTTTTCTCAGCATTTTCCCAGCCAGTTACTTGACTTCTGAGATTCCTTTCCTCCCCCTTCTAGATCTGCCCAGCTAGTTCTTGGGGCATGAGATTCAAATGCTGCTCCCCAGCCTCAGGGCTTTCCGTGGCGGGAGCGGCTGCTATTCAATGTGAGCTTAAGTTCTGGTGCTTGGGCAGGGGCAGGGCCACCTCCCAGGCTCAGTTCCCACCGGGGGGTTTATGCAGAGATCTTCAGTAATGGCCCTGAGCTCCTGTCTGCTCCGGGAGCCCCTGGCCCCCGCTGCCTCTGATGCTGCCTCCCAAGGGGGTCTGAGTCATGGAGACACCCTACTCCCCTCTCTGCCAGCCCAGAAGTCTCTCTCCCTGACCTGGAGCGCCTGTGGTGGAGGGACCTTCTCGGCTGCCGGAGATTCTCTCCCTGAAACCTGCTCGGATCTGCTCTTCTGGGATCGCACGGCCAGGGCAACGCAGGGGTGGGCTCCGCTGTCCCGTGCACGACGGACCACTGTGGATGGTTTGCCAGGGCTCTCTGTAATGGAAATCTCTTCCACTGTGTTTCTGCACAGCTTGCTCTGCTCCAGAATTTGTGGGGAGTTCTTTTTACAGAAAAATTATGGCCTGTGGATTCGGAGCTAGCATACAGTGAGTCTTTCTACTCTGCCATCTTGGCTCCTCCCCTTGATTGATTCTTGATGTCTCAGAGATTAATTCACTTCTACTTGTCCAATTCTTTCTTTTGTCAAATAGTTTTCTTCAGTTAACTTTTGCATCTCCTTTTCCATCTGTTCAATTATTTTTACGGAGTTATTTTCACTGGTCAGGTGCTATATTTCCTTCTTCATTTGTTCAATTGTCCTTTTACAATCTTCTATGATTTCTTTTTTCATATTTTTAAAGTCATTGGTCTCTTTTTCTTCTATTTCTCTAATTTGGGTTTTAAAATCCTTCCTGACCTCTTCTTAGAAGGCTCTGTGTGTCTCAGAACAGTTCATGTTTCCTTCTGAAGTTTCATATGGGAATACTATCTCAATGTTGACCTCTTTGGTATTTGTGTTTTGCTTCTTGTCCCCATAGACAGACAGGTCTTTTCTTTTCTGTCTTGCTTCTGACTCATGGTAACAGCCATTTTCCTTTTAAAGTAGATCTCTGCATCTAGGATACAGGGATCTCTGTCTCACAGTTCTTTTGTCTGCAACTTGAGGGTTTGTGTGTTGTGGCTTCTGGTTCTTTCAGCTAGAAGCTAAAATGCTACTGTTTACCTGATGCTGAACTGGATGGTGTTGGAAAGCAGAGGTAAGGTGAGGTAGTTTTTGGTTTCCCTGCAGTTACCCTGGAGCTAGCTCGTTAAGTGTGGGGGAGGGATGGTCTGGACATTGGAGGTCTCCTATGCTGAGCTAGAGCATAGGCAAACTCAGCTGTCTGCACTAGTGTCTTCCCACTTCCCCTGGGGTGCTGAAGAACGCCTTGTGTCCTAGCTGGCAGTTGCTGTTTGCATCCCCCTGGAGCTCAGGATCTTCTCTCAGTTTGTTGAGGTGGGACTGTCTGGGATAGCTCTGATAATACAATGGTTGCCTTCTACCACAGGAGGAACAATCCTCCTTAGCGATCTTCCTAGCTTCACGGGCTAAGAGTCTGTTTACCCCTTCTGCTGCTTCCACTGTTCCAGCATTTTTCCTGGGGAGATATTCTCAGGGCTCATCAAGGTTAACAAGGGAAGGAGACAGCAATTATTGATCACTCTCCATATTGTCAAATTCCAAATTCTTTTTATGATACAAATATGCTTCTGATACCTAAAGCATGAAGAGCCAAAACCGGGAAGGAACACTGTAGACCAATTTCTCTAATGAATATAGATGCAAAAAATTTAAGTAAGATAATAGCAAAAAGAATACAGTAATTTATCACAAGAATAAAACGTTATGACCAGGCAGGATTTACACCAGAAATACAGGGCTGGTTCAATATTAGAAAAACCATTAGCATTATTGATCATATCAACAACAAAACTTACAGAAACCACATGATTATCTCAATAGATTCAGAAAAAGCCTTTGACAAAATGCATTACCCCTTCCTATTTAAAACACTGGAAAGCACAGGAGTAAATGGAATTTTCCGTAAAATAATAAGCAGTATCTACCTAAAACCATAAGCAACCATTGTATGCAATGGGGACAAACTAGATGCATTTCCAATAAGATCAGGAGTGAAACGAGGATGTCCATTGCCACCACTGTTATTCAATGTGGTATTAGAAATTCTAGCTGTAATGATAAGATAAAAAAAGGAAATTAAAGGAATTAGAATAGACCAAGAACAAATTACGTTGTCACTTTCTGCAGCTGATATGATGACATACTTAGAGAATACCTGAGTCAAGGAAAAAAACTACTTGAAAAAGTAAACAACTTTGGCAAAGTTGCAGGTTACGAAGAAAACCTAGAAACAACAAAACCCAACAGCAAAAGGTAGAAAGAGAAATCCCATTTAAGTCTACTGTAGACACCATAAAATATCTGGGATTTCACCAGCCAAAGCAAAATCAGGGACAACGTGAACACAACTACAAAATACTTTTTACGCAAATAAACTCAAATCTAAGCAAATGGAAAATCATCAGTTTCTCGTGGATAGGCCAAGTTAATATAATACAAATGACAGTCCTACTGAAATCAATACAACTCAGTGTCACACCAATCAAACTACCAGATAATTATTTTCCAGAGCTAGAAAAAGTAGTATCAAAATTGAACTGGAGGAATCAAAGGTCCAGATCAAGAGAAATAATGAGAAAAAAATGTTAAGGAAGGTGGCATAGTCCTACAGATCTTAAATTGTATTACAAAGCAGCAAATATCAAAACCAGTTGGTACTGGCTAAGAAACAGAGGGGAAGACCAGTGGAATAGGTTAGGTACACAAGACACACTAGTCAACGAATATAACAATCTACTGTTTGATAAACTCAAGGACCCCAGCTTCTGGGACAACTCACTATTTGACAGAAATTACTAGGAAAACTGTGTGGCAGAAACTAGGCATAAATCAAACTCTGACCCTGTAAAAAAGAATGCAGATCAAATGGATACACGATCTAGGTATAATCATTGATACTATAAACAAATTAGGGGAGAAAAGAATAGTGTATTTATCAGATTTATGGACAAAAATTAAATTTATGACCAAACAGGAGATGGAGAACAATATGAAGTGAAAAATGGATAATTTTCATTACCTTATATTGAAATGTTTTTGCATAAACAAACCCAATACAACCAAGATTAAGAGGGAAACAGAAAACTGGGAAAGAATTTTTGCAGCTAGTGTCTGTGATAAAGACTTCATATCTAAAATATATAGAGAACTGAGTCAAATGTAAAAGAACCCATGTCATTCCCCAATTGATAAATGGTCAAAGGATATGAGCAGAAAGTTTTCAGAGGAAGAAATTAAAACTATCTATAGTCATATGAAAAAATGCTCTAAATTACTATTGATTAGAGAAATGCAAATGAAAACAACTCAGAGAAGCCTGGAACAACTTATGTAAACTGAGGCTGAATGAAAGGAGGAGAACCAGAACTTTGTATACAGCAATAACCAGAGTGTGCGAAGGATTTTTCTGGTAGACTTTATTGAAAATGCATGGACTTAAATAATTTCCAATGAACTCTTGAGGGAAAACACCTTCCACATACAGAGAAATAGCTATGTAATTTTATCACAGATAGAAACAGACTATTTTCTTTTATATTATGTTTCTTTTTTTGTTATTTTTTGGTTTATTTCTTTCATTTTAATTCTTCTATTAAATAAAATCAGAGTTCTTGCCTTTAGTGAACTGAGATTTTATTAAGGGAAATAACATGTATATGAGAAACATAACTAACTGCCACAGGACTCAATTTACTTGCACATCTCTTCTTGTTAAGAAGGTTTTTTATTATTGTCACCTCAATAATCTCTGTATGACTTTCAGTCTTTGCTCCTAGCCTTTTCAGGGAAGCAGAACAAATTGGTTCCCTCTGCTTCATAATAAACATTAAAGTTTTTGAAGAAAATTTCCATCTCTTCCCCTAGCTTGAGTTCCAGAGGTCACATTTTTGTGTTGTGGATGGAAATAAAACACTGGATTATACAAGGTATCCCAAAAATTTTAGTACAGATTTAAATTTCTAAAATTAAAGTGAATATGACTTTTGGGACGTTCTGTACAGATAGAGGAGCTGGATTTAAACAAAAGATCTATTACTTGTGACCTGTGATATTCTATTGTCTCTGACACCCATTCATCTGCGAAATTTGGGAGTTCGATGACATAAATTTTAAGCGCTATTCCAGTTAAAATTCTATGGTAATCATGAACCTATTCACTGTGCTAACAGCATAGTTTTCAACCACTACTCGTGTTATGTGCTTTTCTCTTTTCAATAGTATATTTTCATTCCTTTGTTCACTTTAGGGCTTATTCATGTCCATCACACATAACTGAATACAATGGTCGAAATGTGGTCCAGGTAGGCAGAATACAAACAAACTGTCACATGGTATGACAGGATACTACATGTATTTTAATAAAAATCATGTTTGCTTACTTAGTTCATAGATATAACATCCTAGACACATATTGAAAATGGAATTCATTAAAAACTCTTAAGATGTTTTTTTCAAAAGCATGACTAAAATATTTTTTTATTACTGTTCAATTGTTAAGCTTTTTATGTAAATAAAATCAAATGTAAAACTTTAAATTTGTTCTATTGTAATTCTTTTATGATTTTATTCTCATCTTTATGCATATTACGTTTAAGAATTGTTAAGGCAAAGTTCTTAGCTCGTAAGGGCTAAAAGGAAAGACCTCCCAAGAGGTTTTGTTGACTGATTAAGGAAGGTTGCTTCTATCTAACAATTTTGTTACGAAATATGTTAAAAAATATAAACTGCTAATAATTGTCTTTTTCAAAGCAGTGTGTTTTTCTTTGAGATTAGTCCTACGCTGAAATTTCAAAATGCAAGATTTCACTTGTCTAATAGAAAAACAAAATTATTCATTAATAAGTGTTTTATTACTATAATATTTAAAAAAGCATAGATTGTCCATAAAATGGATGATTCTCCAGGTTTATACTCATTTCTACTGAAAAGAAAATTACCCATCTGCATCTGCCCTCAAGCCCTGTGAGTTGTTTTATTTTTCTTTCTTTTTTAAATTTTATTTGAGACTCAAATGACAAATCAGAAATACAGAATATAGAAAATAACCAAAAACATATCACAAACTTCAATATTTATTTAAACTTGAATGCAAAATTAAAAAGACAAAACGCGTGCTGTGCATAACAGAACGTAAGAGAAGATTGAAATTAAATAACAATGTATTTTCATTTCAAGAAAGCCTGTATGATAAGTAATACTTGTGTTGAAAATTGTCCATCTTTTCTTTACTTCCTTTTCTTTCTTTCCTTTCTTTTCTTACACTCCATATTTCTTTTGCTTTCTACTGTACACTTTTTACTTTGTTCTTTTCCCCTCCCCTTGACCCTAGAAGGCAACAATAAAGTTTAGATATGTTCCTCTATAGTTCTCGATATATAAGTACACATACACTTATATGCATATATATAAAGACATATACTTTCCCAAACGTGTTCTACTCCTGATTTTTTCTTATATTTGTGCATATATCCTTTCCTATACCTCTTGCCTCTTCAAATTTACTTTTACCCACTACCTTACTTGCCCCTCCAAGGATCCCTCCCCTATCCTCACATTCCTATAAATATAAACACCCTTCTACACTTCCCTTTTACTTATTCCTTCCCCTCTAAAGATCCCTCCCTTGACCTCTCCCTCTCCTCCTCCCTATGCCCCGACTGTTTAATTTTTTCTTAAATTAGAAGACTTATATGTGTGTATGTGTGTGTATGTATTGATTCCTCTTAAACCCATTCCTGATGAAAGTTGGTTACCAGAATTAACAGCCTTCCTCCCCCATTTGATTCCTCTGTTATAAGTTCTTCCTCTTTGTGTGGAATGGGCGACCATCCAAGAAAATAAACTGGAATTGAGACTTGAACACAGCAAGGATCTTTACTCTTTGGAAAAAAGGAACCACCCCATTTGTCCCCAAAACAGGAACTGCTGGAAAAGGCAAGGCAAGCTTGAAAGACACGTTCAAGGAACACATACAGGGCTTGCTTCAAATTTTGTGACACCAGCAGGGTGTTGTTCCTGAGATGTTCATCTAGTAAGCTTGTTTCAATCAGCAGGGTCCCTGTTCATGAAAGTATGGTTAATATTGGATTTAACTCCTTGGTCACTTTAGTGAGGGAACTTCACTTTTCAACATCTCACTCCATCCCCCCTTTTATTTCCCCCTCTTTGAAGTTGCCTCACACCATTCCTGGAAAACTTCATCAACCTGGGAGTTGCCAACAGCTTCAAGTCTCTTGGAGTGGTCCTCGACAGGGACCCACTCATTTTACTTAAGGACCATCAGCCGAACTTCGTCTTTCCCCTTTATTCTAACCATTTTATGTAGGGAGTCCTGCACTATTCTAGTCACCAGTCGCATCATACATGAAAGGCATACCGGGAGAAGGATGATCCTGCTAATGGCTATAAGGAGAAATCAGAGGTTTTATTCCCACCAGGATTCTCCAAACCAGGACCACCAAGGGGTGTTAAAAGGTAGGTTCCAAGTTTGCACAGGGACATGGGCAATTTTTCTAACTTTATCTGCATTATCCTTCACAGTCTGACCATTGACATCAATTTCCATGCAACAGGTGGATAAGTTTACCTTTCCACATACACCTCTCACTTCCACCAAGAAGTATTTTCAGTACCAAGCGATGCTACATAATGACTTTTCTACTTTGGGTTACTTGGTCAGCTAATAGAAACAAAGCTTGAGCTGCCTGATTGGTTATAGTTTCCAATACTGCTTGCAACCGGATTAATCACTTTAGGAGGTAGATGGGAGTTGTATATCTCCAACTACTATTTTGAGTCTATGCTATCGGCCCATAGGTCTTAACCAATCTTTCTGGGGACCAAGGGAAGATCACGTTTCATCACCTCACTCACTCTTGTACATCATTTTCATAAAATAATTTCTCTAGTTAGCTGTTCCTAAATGGTTTTACTTTAAAAATTCATATCCTCAGGTTTTCCCCAATCTTACTTAAGAGCTATTCAATTATTAATAAGAATCTTACATATAAATACAGTTATATATATTATATATATATGTGTGTGTGTGTGTCTAAGATTCTTATATATACTACAATGTATATCCAAGATTCTTATTAATAATTGAGTAACTCACAAATAAGATGAGGGAAAACCTGAGGAAGATACGAATATATGTTTATATATGTGTATATATATATATATATATATATATATATATATATATACACACACACATATATGTTTGTGTGTGTATGTGAGTGTGTATATATGCATATTTACATATATTTGTATATATACACACATATACCATAGTTACTCAGTTTATGAGTAATCTTGTTTATATACGCCTCCATGGATGAGGAAAAATTTCCACAATATTTTTCTTGCAGAACAAATTAAAATTCGCAGTTAAAACATCAAATTTTTTTGAAAATCATCACTTAAATAAGGCTGTAACAATGACAGATACAAATACTTTTTAACAATAATACAATGTCACATTTCTTTGACATTCTGAAAAAGAACTATCAAAAACAAGTGTCTTTAAATAGATTCCTAGTCAGAAGTGAAGGTAAAGAAAAAATCAGTGAGTCAAAACAATAAAGTGATTATAAAAAAACGAAAAATAAGTGAAAGCAGTAGCATTTGTCTTACTTTTAGTGAAAGCAACATAAGAGAGAACTTTTCAGATTTTGAAATCCCCAATGTTCTCATAGAAAGAGACTCTCCTTTCAATAAACCTTCCTCCTCTTCCTCCCTCTTGTCCACCTCAAGCCAGTCAAGACTCTTCTCAAAGGTAAAGTGCAGGTTAATTTAATTTATTTTTGGTCTATACTTTGTACTAATCATTGCTTTCGTATTTAAGGTAGATTAGGGACAAAACTTATTTAAAATTATGAATAATAATAGTTATTATTTTAGTATTTTGGGCGATGTAGCACCAATCATCTGATTTTACACTATTTCCTATTGGAAAAAGTAAACAGCCTATCCTTATGAATCCCTTATAATTAGTCTTTGGTATGTACCTTGTATTTCTCTTGGTTCTTATATGTCAAATCTTCTACTAAACTCATGACTTTGCTTTTTTTAACAAAGTCTTGAAAGTCTGATAGTTGACCAAATGTCCATTTTTTTTTTTCAATCAGGATAATACTTAACTTTGCAAGGTATGACGTTTTCGGCCAAATCTCCAGTTCTTTTGCTTTGTGACATATTATGTTCCAAGACCTCCAGTCCATTAATGTCTTTGGTGCTGGGTTTTATGTGAATCTAATTGTTGCACCACCATATTTAAGTTATTTTAATCTTGATGCGTTAAATATTTTATCCTTGAGCTGAGAGTTTCGAAATTTGGCAATGATATTCTTAGGAATTTTTCTCACAGGATCTCTTTTAAGTGGTGATCAATGGATTTTTTCTATTTCTACTTCCCTCTCCCCACACCTGCTCTTATGCTTCAGGAAAAAAATTTATCTAATTTTTCTTGTATTACTGTTACAAGATTGCTTTGATTTTAATTTTCAGCTGGTGTGAATTATTTTTTATATGTTCTCTTCTTGATCTATTGTACAACTACGCTGCTTTTCCTATAACATGTTTCACCTTCTCTTCTATTTTTTCATTATTCGTATTTTGGTCAATCATTTCTCGATCTCTTATAATTTCTTTGACTTCACTGACCAATTCATCCTTAAGATTCTGGATTTCCGGCTTCTTACGGGGAGAAGCCAAGATGGCGGAGTAGAAAGACTCACATATGCTAGTTCTGAACCCACAGTCCATAAATTACCTATGGAAAGAACTCCCAATGGGTTCTGGAGCAGTCAAAGCCGCGTAGCATTAGAGTGGAGGAGTTTTCTATTCCAGAGAGCCCTGAAAAACCGACCCCGAAAGTCCTTCGGGCACAGGAAATGGAGCAGAACCCATGCCCTGGCCGTGTGGCGTCAGAGGAGCAGATCCGAGCAGGCTTCAGGGATGGCACCTCTGGTGGCCACGAAGGTCCCTCCACCCACAGGCGGTCCAGGTCAGTGAGAGACACTTCTGGGCTGGCTGAGAGGGGAGCAGGGTGTCTCCATAACACAGGCTCCCTGGTGAGGAAGCAGTGGGGGAGGCGGCAGACAGGGGATCACAGAGCAGACGGGAGTTTAGCCATTACTGAAGGACTCCACATAAACCCCCTGAGGTAACTCAGCCTGCGAGGTCGCCCTGCCCCCACCTGAGAACCTGAATTTAATCTTACCCTGAAGAGCAGCCCCATCTGCTGCTGAAAGCCCTGAGGCTGGGGAGCAGCATTTGAATCTCAGACCCCAAGTACTTCTGAGGCAGGGATAGAGAGGAATCTCAGAAGTCAAGTAACTGGCTGGGAAAATGCCCAGAAAAGGGGAAAAAAAAGACCATGGAAGGTTACTCTCTTTGTGAACAGATGTTTCCTCCTTTCCTTCCTGATGAGGAAGAACAATGCTTGCCATCAAGGAAAGACATAGAAGTCAAGGCCTCTGTATCCAAAACACCCTAAATAGATAGCCAATGGGCTCAGGCCATGGAAGAGCTCAAAAGGGATTTTGAAAATCAAGTTAGACAGGTGTAGGAAAAACTGGGAAGAGCAATGAGAGAGATGCAAGAAAAGCATGAAAAACGGGTCAATACCTTGCTAAAGGAGTCCCAAAAAAATGCTGAAGAAAATAACACCTTGACAGATAGGCTTACTCAATTGGCAAAAGAGGTTCAAAAAGCCAATGAGGAGAAGAATGCTTTCAAAAGCAGAATTAGCCAAATGGAAAAAGAGGTTCAAAAGCTCACTGAAGATAATAGTTCTCTCAAAATTAGAATGGAACAGACGGAGGATAACGACTTTCTGAGAAACCAAAAAATTACCAAACAAAACCAAAAGAATGAAAAAATGGAAAAGAATGTGAAATATGTCATTGGAAAAACAACTGACCTGGAAAGTAGATCCAGGAGAGACAATTTAAAAATTATGAGGCTACCTGAAAGCCATGATCAAAAAAAGAGCCTAGACATCATCTTTCAAGAAATTATAAAGAAAAACTGCCCTGAGATTCTAGAACCAGAGGGCAAAATAAGTATTGAAAGAGTCCATCGATCACCGCCTGAAAAAGATCCAAAAAGACAAACTCCTAGGAACATTGTGGCCAAATTCCGGAGTTCCCACGTGAAGGAGAAAATATTGCAAGCAGCTAGAAAGGAACAGTTCCAGTATTGTGGAAATAAAATCAGGATAACTCAAGATCTAGCAGCTTCGACATTAAGAGATCGAAGGGCGTGAAAAAGGATACTCCAGAAGTCAAAGGAACTAGGACTCAAACCAAGAATCACCTACCCAGTAAAACTGAGTATAATACTTCAGGGGAAAAAGTGGTTTTTCAATGAAAGTGAGAACTTTCAAGCATTCTTGAAGAAAAGACCAGAGCTGAAAAGCAAATTTGACTTTCAGACACAAGAATGAGAAGAAGCATGAAAAAGTAAACAGCAAAGAAAAGTCATAAGGGACTTGCCAAAGGTGAACTGTTTACATTCCTACATGGAAAGACAATATTTGTAACTCTTGAAACCTTTCAGTATCTGGCTAGTTGGTGGGATTACAAGCCCCCCACACGCACACATACCCACACCTGCATACACGTGTGTGCACACACACATACACACATGCACATGCATAGAGAGACAGAGACCACAGAGTGAATGGAATAGGATGGGATCATATTTTAAAAAGATTGAGGTAAATGTATAAGAGAAATGTATTGAGAGGAGAGAGGGTGAAATGGAATGGGGCAAATTATCTGTCACAGAAGAGGCAAGCAGGAGACTTTTTAGTGGAGGGAAAAAGAGGAGAGCTGAGCAAAAAATGTGAGGTTTCCTCTCATCACATTCAGCTAGAGGAAGGAATAAAAAACACACTCATTTTGGTATGAAAACCTATCTTACAATACAGGAAAGTGGGGGAGAAGGAGATAAGCAGGGTGGGAGTGATGATGGAAGGGAGGGCAATGGGAGGAGGGAGCAATTTGAAGTCAACACTAGGGGAGGGACAGGATCAAAAAAGAGAATAGAAACAAGGGGGGCAGGATAGGATGGAGGGAAATATAGGTAGTCTTGCACAACACGACTATTATCGAAGTCATTTGCAAAACTACACAGATATGGTCTATATTGAATTGCCTGCCTTCCCAAAGGGAATGGGTGGGGAGGAAGGGATGGGGAGAAGTTGGAACTCAAAGTTTTAGGAACAACTGTTCACTAATGTTCTTGCTACTAGGAAATAAGAAATACAAGTAATGGGGAATAGAAAGTTATCTGGCCCTACAGGACAAAAGAGAAGATGGCAACAAGGGAAGGGAGGGATGATAGAGGAAAGGGCAGATTGGTGATATGGGAAATTAGAATGCTTGATGTATTGGGGAGGGGGGAGTGGAAAAATCGGGAGAAAATTTGGAACCCAAAATTTTGTGAAAATGAATTTAAAAAGTTAAATAAATAAATTTATATTAAAAAAAAGATTCTGGATTTCCTTTGCCCAAATGATATATGGCCAAAGGATATGGAGAATCAGTTTTTAGAGGAAGAAATTAATGATATCTATATTCACATGAAGAAATGATTAATCACTATTGATTAGAGAGATGCAAATCAAAACAACTCTGAGCTACCATATCACATCTATCAGATTGACAAACAGGACAGAATAAGAACATAATAAATGTTGGAGAAGATGTGGGAGAGTTGGAAAACTGATTCATTGTTGGTGGAGCTGTGAAATGATCCAACCATTCTGGATAGATATTTGGAACTATGCCCAAAGGGCTACAAAAACGTTTATACCCTTTGACCCAGCAATACCACTTCTCAGACTGTATCCCGAAGAGATCATAAAAATGTGAAAGGGATTCACATGAATAAAAATATTTATAGCAGTACTCTGTGGTGCTCAAAAATTGGAAATCAAGGGGATGCACATCAATTTGGGAATAGCTGAATAAATTATGATATACGAGTGCAATGGAATACTATTTTACTATAATAAATGATGAGGAATAAGACGTCAGAGAGGCCTGGAAAGAGTTATATGTTCTGATGCCGAGTGAAAGAAGCAGAAACAGTAGAACTTTGTGCATAGTAACGACAACAGTGTGCAGGAGTTTTTTTCTTATAGACTTGGAAGTTCATTGCAATGTAAGGACTTAATAAAATTGCCAACAGTCTTTTAAGTCAAAATGCCTTCTATATCCAGAGAAAGAACTATGGAATGCAATCACAGAATGTAGCAGATCATTTGTGTGTGTGTGTGTGTGTGTGTGTGTGTGTGTGTGTGTGTGTGTGCGCACGCCCATGTGTATTACGTTTTGGCTTGTTATATGATTACTCCTATTCACTTTAATTCTTCTACACAACAAAATTATAGTGAAAATGTATTTAATAGGAATGTCTGTGTAGAACCTATGTAAAATTGCATGGTGTCTCGGGGAAGGAGAGGAGGTGGGGAGGGAGGGGAAAATTTCTAAGGCATATGGTAGTGATTATAGAACACTGAAAATAAGTAAAATTAATAAAAAAAATTCTTTTTTAAGTATAAATTTATTTATTTAACTTTTACATTCATTTTGACAAAACATTGAGTTCCAAATTTTCTCCCCATTTATCCCCTCTCCCCACCTCAATACACCGAGCACTCTAATTTTCCCTATCACCAATCTGCCCTCTCTTCTATCATCCCTCCCTTCTCTTGTCGACATCTTCTCTTTTGTCCTGTGGGGCCAAATGAATTTCTGTTCCCCATTAACTGTATTTCTTATTTCCTAATAGCAACAATACTAAACAGTTATTCCTAAAACTTTGAGATCCAAATTCTCCCCAATCCTCCCTCCCCACCCATTACCTTTGGGAAGGCAGGCAATTCAATATAGGCCATATCTGTGTAGTTTTGCAAATGACTTCGATCACAGTCGTGTTGTGTAACACAAACTATATTTCCCTCCATCCAATTCTGCCCCCCCAATTGTTTCTATTCTGTCTTTTGATCCTGTCCCTCCTCAAGAGTGTTGACTTCAAAGTCCTCCCTTCTCCCATTGTCCTCCCTTCCATTATCCCTCCCTCCCTGCTTATCTCCTTCTCCCCCACTTTCCTGTTCTGTAAGATAGGTTCTCATACCAAAATGAGTGTGCATTTTACTCCTTCCTTTAGTCGAAGGTGATGAGGGTAAACTTCATGTATTTTTCTCAGCTCTCCTCTTTTTCCCTCCACTAAAAAGTCTCCTGCTTGCCTCTTGAATGAGATGTAATTTACCCTATTCCATTTCACCCTCTCTCCTCCCACTACATTGCTCTCTCAACATTTTCCTTAATTTCTTTTAAGATATGGTCCCATCCTATTCAATTCACTCTGTGCTCACTGTCTCTGTGTGTGCATGCATGTGTATATGTGTGTGCATGCACACATGTACATGTGTGTGTGCATGTATGTGTGTGTACGTCTGTGTATGGTCCCACCAACTACCCAGATACTGAAAAGTTTTAGGAGTTACAAATATTGTCTTTCCATGTAGGAATGTAAACAGTTCACCTTTGGTAAGGCCCTTATGACTTCTCTTTGCTGTTTCCTTTTTCATGCTTCTGCTCATTCTAGTGCTTGAAAGTCAAATTTTCTTTTCAGCTCTGGTCTTTTCATCAAGAATGACTGAAAGTCCTCTGTTTCATTGAAAGACCATATTTTCCCCTGAAGTATTATATTCAGTTTTGCTGAGTAGGTGATTCTTGGTTTGAGACCTAGTTTTTTGACTTCTGGAATATCCTATTCCACGCCCTTCGATCCCTTAATGTAGAAGCTGCTAGATCTAGCGTTATCCTGATTGTATTTCCACAATACTGGAATTGTTTCTTTCTAGCTGCTTGCAAGATTTTCTCCTTGACGTGGGGACTCTGGAATTTGGCCACAATGTTCCTAGGAGTTTGTGTTTTTGGATCTTTTTCAGGCAGTGATCGATGGATTCTTTCAATACTTATTTTGCCCTCTGGTTCTAGAATCTCAGGGCAGTTTTCCTTGATAATTTCATGAAAGATGATGTCTAGGCTCTTTTTTTGATCATGGCTTTCAGGTATTTCCATAATTTGTAAATTGCCTCTCCTGGATCCATTTTCCAGGTCAGTTGTTTTCCCAATGAGATATTTCACATTCTCTTCCATTTTTTCAGTCTTTTGGTTTTGTTTTATGATTTCTTGGTTTCTCAGAAAGTCATTATCCTCCATCAGTTCCATTCTAATTTTGAGAGAACTATTCTCTTCAGTGAGCTGTTGAACCTCTTTTTCCATTTGGCTTATTTTGCTTTTGAAAGCATTCTTCTCCTCATTGGCTTTTTGAACCTCTTTTGCCAGGTGTGTCAGCCTATTTTTATTTAGTTTTTTAATTTTTTAAAATTTATTTATTTATTTACCTTTTTACATTCATTTTCACAAAATTTTGGGTTTCAAATTTTCTCTCCATTTATCCCACTCCCCACCCCAATACACCAAGCATTCTAATTTTCCCTATCACCAATCTGCCCTCTCTTCTATCATCCCTCCCTTCTCTTCTCCCCATCTTCTCTTTTGTCCTGTTTTGCCAGATGACTGTCTATTCCTCATTAACTGTATTACTTATTTCGTAGTAGCAACAACAAAACTAAACAGTTGTTCCTAAAACTTTGAGTTCCAAATTCTCCCCATCCCTCCCTCCCCACCCATTACCTTTGGGAAGGCAGACAATTCAATATAGGCCATATCTGTGTAGTTTTACAAATGACTTCGATCACAGTCTTGTTGTATAAGACTAACTATATTTCCCTCCATCTTATTCTGCCCCCCATTGTTTCTATTCTGTCTTTTGATCTGTGCCTCCTTGAGTGTTGACTTTAAATTGCTCCCTCCTCCCATTGCCCTCCCTACCATAATCCCCCCACCCCTTGCTTATCTCTTTCTCCCCCACTTTCTTGTTCTGTAAGACAGGTTATCATACCAAAATCAGTGTGCATTTTACTCCTTCCTTTAGTCGAATGCGATGAGGGTAAACTTCATGTTTTCTTCTCAGTTCTCCTCTTTTTCCCTCCACTAAAAAGTCTCCTGCTTGCCTCTTGAATGAGATATAATTTATCCCATTCCATTTCACCCTCTCTCCTCCCACGACATTTCACTCTCACCATTTACCTTAATTTCTTTTAAGATATGGTCCCATCCTATTCAATTCACTCTGTGCTCTTTGTCTCTGTGGGTGCTTTCATGAGTATATGTGTGTGCGCATGCATACATGTACATGTGTGTGTGCATGTATGTGTGTGTACATCTGTGTGTGGTCCCACCAACTATCCAGATACTGGAAAGTTTTAAGAGTTACAAATATTGTCTTTTCATGTAGGAATGTAAACAGTTCACCTTTGGTAAGTCCCTTATGACTTCCCTTTGCTGTTTACGTTTTCGTGCTTCTTCTCATTCTTGTGTTTGGAAGTCAAATTTTCTTTTCAGCTCTGGTCTTTTCATCAAGAATGATTGAAAGTCCTCTGTTTCGTGGAAACATCATATTTTTCCCTGCAGTATTATACTCAGTTTTGCTGCTTAGGTGATTCTTGGATTGAGACCTAGTTCCTTTGACTTCTGGAATATCCTATTCCATGCCCTTCAATCCCTTAATGTAGAAGCTGCTAGATCTTGAGTTATCCTGATTGTACTTCCACAATACTGGAATTTTTTCTTTCTAGCTGCCTGCAATATTTTCTCCTTCACTTGGGAAGTCCGGAATTTGGCCACAATGATCCTAGGAGTTTGTCTTTTTGGATCTTTTTCAGGCGGTGATCGATGGATTCCTTCAATACTTATTTAGCCCTCTGGTTCTAGAATGTCAGGGCAGTTTTCCTTGATAATTTCATGAAAGATGAAATCTGGGCTCTTTTTTTTGATCGTGGCTTTCAGGTAGTCCCATAATTTTTAAATTGTCTCTCCTGGATCTATTTTCCAGGTCAGTTGTTTTTCCAATGAGATATTTCACATTCTCTTCCATTTTTTCATTCTTTTGGTTTGTTTTGTGATTTCTTGGTTTCTCAGAAAGTCATTAGACTCCATCTGTTTCATTCTAATCTTGAGAGAACTATTTTCTTCAGTGAGCTTTTGAACCTCTTTTTCCATTTGGCTAATTTTGCTTTTGAAAGCATTCTTCTCCTCATTGGCTTTTTGAACCTCTTTTCCCAATGGAGTTAGCTTATTTTTCAAGGTGTTATTTTCTTCAGCATTTGTTTGGGTTTCCTTTAGCAAGGTATTGACCCGTTTTTCATGCTTTTCTTGCATCTCTCTCATTGCTTTTCCCAGTTTTTCCTCCACCTGATTTTCAAAATCCTTTTTGAGCTCTTCCATGGCCTGAGCCTACCACACATCCACCTCGGATGTCTGGGATAGAGAGGCCCCGACCTCCACGTCTTTCTCCGATGGCAGGCATTGTACTTAGTCATCAGAAATGAAGGGGGGAAGGAACGTCTCTTCTCCAATAAAGTAGCTCTCTATGGTCTTATTCTGCCTCATTTTTCTGGGCATTTTCCCAGCCAGTTACCTGACTTCTGAGAGTCCTCTCCACCCCTGGCTAGATCTCCCCAGCTACTGCTTGGGGTCTGAGATTCCAATGCTGCTTCCCAATCTTAGGTCCATCTGCGGCAGGAGTGGCTGCTATTCAATGTGAGCTTACGTTCTGGTGCTCGGGTAGGGGCGGGGCCGCCTCCCAGGCTCAGTTCCCTCAGGGGCTTTATGCAGAGACCTTCAGTGATGAAGTGGGTGGGGGCAGGAGCGCCTCCCAAGCTCAGTTTCCTCAGGGGGTTTTTGCAGAGACCTTCGGTAATGGAGCTCCTGCCTGCACGAGGAGTCCCTGGCTGCCGCTGCCTCTCCCTCTGACGCTGCCTTCCGAGGGGGCCCAAGTCATGGAGACACCCCGCTCCCCTCTCGGCCAGCCCAGACGTCTCTCTCACTGACCTGTAGCATCCGTGGGCAGAGTGACCTTCACGGCCGCTGGAGATTCTGTCCCTGAATCCTGCCCGGATCTGCTTCTCTGGGCCGCGTGTCCAGGGCAGCACAGTGGTGGGCTTCGCTGTCCGGAGCAAGACGGACCCCTGGGGACGGCTTTCCAGGGCTCTCTGGAACGAAAATCTCTTCCACTACGTTGGTGCGCACTTGCTCTGCTGCAGAATTTATGGGGAGTTCTTTTTACAGGAAATTTATGGGCTGTGGATTCGGAGACAGCATACATGAGTCTTTCTACTCCTCCATCTTGGCTCCTCCCCCAAAATTATAAAAATTTTAAAACAGAATGATACTAGCCAGAAAATAGCGTATCAAAACCTATGATATGTAACTAATGTAGTCTTCTAATAAAAGTGTGTAGCTTTGAAAAAAAAAAAAATAATCCAGGAGGAAAATCCCCCAGCACATGACCCTGGAACCTTACCTTCTGCCTAACACGATCATGGTATTTTACATTTAAACTTAGAGTTAAACTCCTCATTTAACAGATGAGGCGACTGAGTCATCAAGAGTGGTATACTGTTAAATGTTTAAGAATCAGCACTCTAAGCGAGAAATGTATATATGGCACTCTTTTGAACTGAATTTGTGTTATTGACATTTTCTTCATCTTAAGTGTAGACAATAAAGAAAGCAATAAATCAAAGTTTGATTTAAAAAAAAAAAGATTCTGGATTTCCTCTTCTAATTGGTTGACTTTCCTTTCAGAACTTTCTTGTTTTTCTTCCATTATATTTTTTACTCTACTCTTTTTTAAAGATCTTCTAAGAATTCTTTCTGGACATTATCCTTGGACAGTACCCTTACATTACCCTTTGGGAGTTTCTTTACTTCAATATCCTCTCTTAAAATGAACCCTGATCTTCTCTCTACCAACAATAGATTTCTTTGATAGAATGAGAGCATTCCAAGAGATGAGAAATGGAATGTATTATATGTGAGTCAGCTTGTGGGTCAGTGTCACAGAGCTGAAGAGTAGTAAGGAATACAGTTTAAGAAGGCTGGAAAGGAAGGAGGGTGTTAAGGTTTGATGGACCTTGGAGTTACTAGATCCAAAATGAACTGCCAAAAGGAAAAGCCAGTGACTGGAAAAGACATTGAGGCATCCGAAATCAATTTGAATGAATTAATGAAAACAGAACTTTTAAACATACACTCCATACAAAGCACTGGTCAAAGCATTTAGCACACCAGTAGAGGTGGAATTCAATCAGGAATTTTAAGGACCTAAGTTTTTAATAGGTGGAGAAAATAGACCCAGTGGTTACATAGACTACCACCCCTAACAAACTTTAATCTGCCCCTGTGGTAGTGTGATGAATGTGTTTTCTCCACTTCTCTCTGAGTCATTCCACTGAAATACGATTTCAGATGTGAGCCACCTACCTGGCTTACTAGCTTGACATTAATAGAAACATTCTACCATATCCAGGGCAGATATATTGGGAGCCTCCTGTTATTTCAATGACTAAAATACTCTGCTATATACTGAAGACATTCTCACTATAATATACTCAAGATTTTATAATCTTATATAAATGTATGCCTGTGTGTATGTATATATATATATATGTGTGTGTGTGTGTGTGTGTGTGTACAAACATGTGTATACATATATACATACTTATGTATGTGCTTTTGTATATATATGCATATGACACAAGTATATGTATGTATACACACATATATACATGCACACACATATATGCATACATATTTTTTGCCTAACCATATTTATTAGTTGTAGAAAAGAACTGAGATTAAATTTTAACCTACAATTCCAGATTAAAGTGAATCCATCATTATAAAAAATCAGAGTGATAAGAGATGTATGTGTGTATATATATATATATATATATATATATATATATATATATATATATATATATATATGGATTGAAAATAGAATATGAACTTCATGATCCATACAACATAATGAGATAGGTCTTCCAAAACTACTCTTACTTTCTTTGAATTATTATCATATCTGGAGGCTCACTGAGCTCCTAGAAGTATAAGGTTTGTCCCTCTATAAAACAACCACCCAGGCTCCTCATAGATGATCCCCCATCTCCTCCAACTCTCATAGATAATCAATGATAATAGGAGCCTTGGTGTCAAAAATAAATGCCAAGAAAATACGCTAATTGGGGGTGGAGTCAAGATGGCAGTGTGAGTGCAACTGCTCACCTAAGCTCTTAGAGAAACTCCTTCAGATACCTCTAAAAAGATAATCTGACCAAAATTTGGAGGTGCATATTCCAATAGGAGACAGACTGTTGCAGATATACAGCCCAGGACAGACTGGAAGATTGGCAGGAAGGATCTGTTCCATGGAAGTGGAGGAGCAAACAGCACACAGCACAGCACATCCCTGCCACAGAGCAGGAAAGCCCTGGGGGAGCCTGGGGCAGCAGCAGCACGGTGGAACAGCACAGTGGCAGCCCAGGTTGGGAGACTAGTGGAACTGAGCAAGTGAGAACCTCTGAGCCCCAGGTATCAGCTGTAGCAGCTCCTGAAGCTATCAGCTTACAGATTACATGTCTGTAAGCCAACTACTTGAACTTCTGGGAGCCAAAATAGTGGACAGATTGGTAAATGCTCTCTTCCTCTCCCGTGGTTGACCTCAAAAGAACTATGCATTATTTCTGAAGAAAAATCTTGGATCAGTGGGGTCAACAGAAGGGGCAAACAGTCTCATATCACCTGAGGCTAGGAAAATAGCTAAAGAGTACTCCTCTTACTTTTTCGGATAAAGCTGCACCAGCAATCCCCACCTCAGCAAACCAACAGAGAGGAGCCCCAGGAGGGTGGAGTCCTGCACTAAGACCCAGGTGCCTCAAGGCTTCAGGGGAAACTGGAGGACGTTAAGGCAGGCAGAATCACCAAGTGCTGAGCTTGTCTTTGCTGTAGCTCAGCTGAGGAGATGCCCTGTACACAGACCACCACCTCTCCCCACACTTAAAAAGCTGGCTCCAGGGCCAATCCAGGGAATAACACACACACACACAGTAAAAGACACCTGCCCTTTGGTTTCTCACACCAGCCAGCTCAGCACCAGGTTCTCTAGTTTGTAGCTGAAAGAAACAGAAGCCCAAATACACAAAGCATCATCATCAAGAGTAAGAAGAGGCAAAGTAATAAGACAAATACCATAGAATCATTCTGTGGGGACAAGAACCAAAATACAAACACCAAAGAGGTCAGTATTGAGACTTCACTCCCATCCGAATCTTCAGAAGGGACTATGAACTGCTGACATGCACAAAAAGCACTCTTGGACAAACTGAAGAAGGAAATAGAAGAAAAAAATGGCCAATGATTTTTAAAGTACGAAAAAAGAATTCACTGAAGAGAACAACTCTTTAAAAAGGAAAATTGAACAAATGGAAAAGGAAGCACAAAACTTAACTAGGAAAATCTTAAAAATGGAAAAGGAAGTACAAATACTCAGTGGAGAAAATAATTGCTTAAAAGGAATAATTGGACAGATGGAAAAAGAATTGCAAAATTTAACTGAAGAAAACAATTTGATGAAGATTAGAATTGGTCAAGAACAAGCTAATGATTCTATGAGACATCAAGAATCAGTCAAACAAAATCTGAAGAATGAAAAGACAAGAAAATGTAAAATATCTAATTGGAAAAACAACTGACCTGGAAAATAGATCCAGGAGAGAAAATTTAAGAATCATTGGCCTGCCAGAAAACCATGATGAAGAAAATAATCTGGACAATACCTTCCAGGAAATCATCAAGGAAAACTGCCCAGAAGTTCCAGTTCCAGAGGGCAAAATAGTCATAGAAAGAATCCACCGTTCACCTCCTGAAAAGAATCCCAAACACAATAGTGATCCATTATTATTTATTGCAGAGAACCAGAAAATTGTTACATTATCTTTTAAAAGTATAAAATGTGGAGTTATTTAAATTTTAACATCAGTAGCAGAATGTTTTAATTATCACGATTTTGTTATGCAGTTTGAGATCTGATACTGCTAAGCCACTCTCCTTGAAATATTTTTGTTGATTCCCTCGATATTCTTCAACCTTTTTTTCTTTTGGATGCATTTTTTAAATCTTTTTCTAGAACTACACATTTTTCCTGGCAATTTTATTCATATGATACTAAATTAATAGGTAATTTTAGGTAAAATGATGTCTTTGATCATGGGATTTGTTTTATATTTGTGTTCAAACAATCCCTGAGTTTGTCTTAGCAGGTAAATTCTCAAGTATGTTATGCTGCGTTCTGTTATTTTAAATGGAATTTCTCTCGCTGTCTCTTCTTGTTGGACTTTGGTGGTAGTATATGGAAATGCTGATGATTTCTGGTAGTTTATTTTATATCGAATAAAATTAAAATTATGCTATATCATTTAATAGCTAATCCTACGCTGTAATTTATCTTATTTTCTATTTTGCCCACCTCATTTCTTATTGTAACCTAAAATAAGAAACTTCTCAATCAGAACTAAAGGCCTGGTTGAATAATGTCATCATTCCTTATGCCCCCCATATTTGTTTGTTAGCAAGGATCGTTTTTTATTTGTTTGTGTGTTGTTTGGTTTTACCTGAAAGTAAAAACCACTGTAAGCTCAGTCTCTTCCCAAAGGCCAGTTCTGTTTACCCTTATCTTTCTTGTAAAAATTAGGGTTTGTTTTGTCTCCCTAAGTGGACAGATAACCAAGAGTCATTTAAATGGGGAGCTTATAGTTAAAATTATTAAGAGGCATTTTTGGTCCCTAAAAGGACATTAAAATTCATAATTGTGAGAGATGGTTGTAATCAGTGATACCTGAAGGATTACCCACTTTTCTTAGGGGAAGTCAATCATAAGGCATTCGAACTACTCTGACAACCCTACTTTCTAACTTTTCTAAATGTTTAATCATCTGGGTCACTGGCCTAATGGAGAAGATCAGATTGACCCATTTTACCAAAGGCTAAAATGCCACTTTTAATATATTATTTTCTTAACTCATCTTAACTTGTGGTTTTGGTGCATTTAAAGAAATCTCTGAATCCATTGAATGTGCCAGATTTCATTATCTCATTTTTTTAGATAAAGAAAGTGATGGTAAGAGAACATGTGTTATATTTATGATCTCACATCCTATCTTGTCCCCCCAAAAAAACATTAACCTCAATTTCATTTTACTTCCTATGATATCGTACTTTATTATTTTTTTTAATAATCAATAGAATTTTCTAGGTTTACCTAAATTGTTTTCTCATAGGCCATTCTAATTCCTTAAAATTTCTTTTTCTTTTCTTATTGCTATACAGAGCAATATTGAATAACAATGATGACTGCTTTACCTCTGATCATATTGGGAAGTCATCTAACTTATGCTCACTACAGATAATGAATGCTTATGGATTACATGCATATCACTTATCATTTTGAGAAAAGCACAATTTATCTATCCCACTCCTTTCTACTATATTATATATCAAGGAATGCTATATTTCGTCAAAAAAAAAGTTTTTTCTGGGGTGGGGGTGCAAACAAAATGGTGGAGGAGCAAGGCAGATCTGTAGAACCTCCCATCCCAATAGCCCATAAAATACCTATAAAAATGATGCTAAACAAATTTTAGAGCAGTAGGAGCCACAAAACGACAGAGTGAAAGAGATTTCCAGCCCAAAACAGCCTGAAAAGTTGAAAGGAAAGGTATATAACACTGGATGTGGATCAGAGCACAACCTAGTGTGGGTCATGCAACACAGTAGGGACACAACCTGTAAGAGGCTTCATGGCACCACCAGCAGCACCAGTACCCAGACTACTCAACCCACAAATTCCAAAAGCAGCTTCAAAGGTCAGTGAGAAAGCTCTCACTTATTTGAGAAGGGAACATGATCTGGACCTGCCAGTAGCAGCCACTGCAGCAGCAGTGTCCATTTTTGGAGCCCTTCATCTAAAGACCATGGGAGGACTGAGCTGCTGATATGGATCTCATCCCTGAGTGGCTCTCCTGGATTGAGAAAGAGTGCTGGTGGTGGAGTTGGTGGTGGCTCTGAAGAGGGAAACCTGCAGGCAGATCTTGGGCAGAAGAGTATCTGTGGTTGCTTCCACACCAGAGTGCAGGAAAGGAGAGGAGTAAACCTTTCCCTTAACTGTGCCAGCTTGGAAGAACTGAGAACTTACAGAACCATTTTTCGGGAAGGATAAGGTAAAAAGAGAGAATAGAATAAATGAGGGGCAGGATAGGATGGAAGGAATTAGTCGTACACAACATGACTATGATGGAAGTCTTTTGGAAAATTGCACAGATATGGTGCATAGTGAATTGCTTGCTTCTCGGAGAGGATGTGTGGGGAGGGAAGAAGGGAGAGAAGTTGGCACTCAAAATTTCATGCACGAATGTTGAGAATTGTTTTTGCGTGTAACTGGCAAATAAGAAATACAAGTAATGGGGTATAAAATCTACTTGCCCTACAAGAAAAGAGAGAATACAGGGATAAGGGAAGGGGGAGGGGTTGTGATAGAAGCCAAGGCATATTGAGAAAAGGTGTAAAAAAGAGAAATTATCGAGGAAAACTGCCTTGATAGTCTGGAACCAGAGGGCAAAATAAATATTGACAGACTCCTCTGATCACCCCCGAAAGAGATTCCAAAATCGAAACTCATAGGAATATTGTAGCCAGAATCCAGAGTTCTCAAATCAAGGAGATAATGTAGCAAGTAGTAAGAAAGAAAGAATTTGAGTATTTTGGAAATACAGACAGGATAACACAAGATCTATCATCTTATGCATTATGGGATCAGTGGGCTTGGAATATGATATTCCAGAAGAAACTAGGATTAAAACCAAGAGTCACTTACCCAGCAAAACTGAGTGTAAAACTTCAGGGGGAAAAATGGTCATTCAATGAAATATAGGACTCTTCAAGCATTTTCAAAAAATAATTAATTTATTTTCAGTGTTCTACAATCACTAACATATAATTCAGATTTCTTTTCCGTCCCACACCTTCCTTCCTCTTTCCCTTCTCACTCCCTCCCACACACTGCATAAATCAAAATTTATACAGGTTCTACACACACATTCCTATTAAATATATTTTCGCCATAGTCATGTAGCAAAGAAGAATCAAAATGAATGGGAGAAATCATATAAGAAACCAAAATGTAATACTGTCGAAAATGATTTGCTACATTCTGCGAATGAATTTCAGAGATCTTTCTCTGAATGTGGAAGACATTTTACCTTAAAAGACCGTTGGAAATTTTTTAAGTCCTTTCATTGCAATGAAGTTCTAAGTCTAACAGAAAAAATTATCACACATTGTGGTTGTTGCTGTGTACAAAGTTCGCCTAGTTCTCCTCCTTTTACTCAGCTTCAGATCACATAAGTCTTTTCAGGACCCTCTGAAGTCATCCTGTTCATCATTTCTTATTGCACAAGAGTATTCCATTGCATTCATATACCACAATTTATTGTCATTCCCCAATTGATGGGCATCCCCTTGATTTCCAGTTTTTGGCTATCACAAAGAGTGCTGCTGTAAATATTTTTCTACATGTGAGACTCTCTCATTTTTATGATTTCTTGGGGACACAGTCCTAGAAGTGATATTGCTGAGTCAGAGGGCATGCACATTCTTATAACTCTTTGGGCATAGTTCCAAATTGCTCTCCAGAGTGGTTGCATAAACTGATAGCTTCACCAACAAGGAATTAGTGTTCTAAGTCTCCCACACCTTCTCCAGCATTTATCATCTTCGTGTTCTGTCATGTGAGCCAATCTGATAGGTGTATGTGGAGGCTCAGAGTTGTTTTGATTTTCAGCTCTCTAATTAAATAGTGATTTAGAGCATTTTTTCATATGACTATAGATACCTTTAATTTCTTCCTCTCAAAACTGCCTCCTCATATCCTTTGACCATTTGTCAACTGGGGAATGAATTGGATTCTCGTACCTTTGACTCATTTCTCTACATATTTTAGAAATGAGGCCTTTATCATAGACAGCAGTTGCAAAAAATCTTTCACAGTTTTCTGCTTCCCTCCTAATCTTGGTTGCATTGGGTTTGGATTTGCAAAACATTTCAGTTTAATGTAATCAGAATTATCCATTTCACACTTCATAATGCTTTGTATCTCTTCATTAGTCCAAAATTCTTCACTTCTCCATAAATCTGATAAACACACTATTCCTTGCTGCACTAATTTGTTTATTGTATCAATCTTTATACCTAGGTCATGTACACATTTGGACTTTATTCTTGTGTACGGTGTCAGGCATTGGTTTACGCCTAATTTCCGCCCCACTCTTAGCCAGTTTTCCCAGCCATTTTTGTCAAATAGTGAGTTCTTATCCCAGAAGCTGGGATCCTTGGGTTTATCTAACTGTAGATTGCTATATTCATTGACTATTTTGTCTTGAGAACCCAGAATATTCCACTGGTCTACCCTTCTGTTTCATAGCCATTGTCAAGTGGTTTTGATAATTGCTGCTCCATAATACAATTTGAGATCTGGTAGGGCTAGACCACATTCCATACCATTTCTTAACCTAAGTCCCTTTGATATTCTGGACCTTTTGTTCTTCCAGAAGAATTTTGATAATATTTTTTCTAGCTTTAGAAAATAATTATCTCGCGCTTTCTTTGGTATGGCACCGAGTAAGTAAATAGATTTAGGCAGAATTTTCATTTTTATAGAATTACCTAGCCAGGAGCAGCTGATATTTTTCAACTTACTTAGATGTGGTTTTATTTGTGCAAAAAGTGTTTTGTAATTGTGTTCCTATGGTCTCCAGGTTTGTTTTGGCAGGAAGACTCCTAAATAATTTATAGTGTCTACTGTAGCTTTAAATGGGCTTACTCTTTCTATCTCTTGCTGTTGGGATTTGTTAGTAATTTATAGAAATGCAGAAGATTTTTGTGGGTTTATTCTGTAACCTGCAATATTGCCAAAGTTGTTTATTATTTCTAGCAGTTTTTTCGTGCTTCTCCTAGACTCTCTAAGTATATCATCATATTCTCTGCAAAGAGTGATAACTTAACTTCTTCATTGGCTATTCTAACTACTTTAATTGCTTTTTCTTCTCTTGTTGGTATAACTTACATTTCTACTACCGTATTGAATAATAGTGGTGATAATAGACATCCTTGTTTCGTTTCTGAGCTTACTGGAAATGCATCTACTATATCTCCATTGTGTATAACGCTTGCTGAAGGATTTAGGTAGATACTGCTTATTATTTTATGGAAAGTTTCATTGATTCCTGTGTTCTCCAGTGTTTTCAATAGGAATGGGTGTTGTATTTTGTCAAAAGCTTTTTCTGCATCTATTGAGATAATCATCTATTTTCTCTTAGGTTTCTTGTTGATATGATCAATAATGCTAATAATTTTGGTAATATTGGACTAACTCTGCGTTCCTTGTATGATTCCTACCTGACCAAAATGTATTGTGATTATTATTCTCGTAATAAGTTGCTGCATTCTTTTTACTAAAATCTTATTTAAAATTTTTGCGTCTATATTCATTAGAGAAATTGGCCTTTAATTTTCTTTCTCTATTTTGGTTCTACTTGGTTTAGTATACAAAATTTATGAATATCATGAAAACAGTTTGGGGAGTCTGTTTCTTCTCCAATTTTCCCCAATAGTCTATATAGTATTGGAATTAAGTGCTATTTAAATATTTGATAGAATTCACTGGTAAATTCATCCGACCCTTGAGATTTTTTCCGAGGAAGTTTATTGATGGCTTGTTCAGTTTCTTTTTCTGAGACTTATTTAAGTATTCAACTTGTTCTTATGTTAACATGAGCAATTTGCATTTTTTAAAAAATAATAATCCATCTCATTTAGATTTTCAAATTAATGGGCATACATTTGGGCAAAGTAATTTCTAAATATTTGTTTAGTTTCCTCTTCACTGGACATGAATTCACGCCGTTCATTTCTGATATTGTTAATTTGGTTTACTTCTTTCTTTTCTTTTACTTAAATTAACCAAAGGTTTATAATTTTTATTGATTTTTTTCATAAAACCAACTCTTAGTTTTATTTATTAGTTCAATAGTTTTCTTTATTTTAATTCTATTAATCGCTCTTTGGGGTTTTCAGGATTTCAAATTTGGTATTTACTTGAGGATATCTAATTTGCTATTTTTCTAGTTTTCTTCATCTGCATGCCCCATTTATTTATTTCCTCGTTCTCTATTTTATTCATGTAGGCATTCAAAGATATAAAGCTTCCCCAAGAACTACTTCTGCAGTACCCATAAGATTTGGTAATTTTTCTCAACATTGTTATTCTCTTGAATTAAGTTGTTGTTTGTTTCTATGATTTCTTGTTTAACCCATTCCTTTTTTAGGATTAGATTATGTAGTTTCCAATTAATTTTTGTCTTTTCAGTGCCTGCTATGACATGTAATTTTTATTGCACTATGATCTGAGAAGAATGCATTGACTATCTCTCCCTTTCTGCACTGGATTGTGAAAGTATGCTGTAGTACACAGTCAATTTTTGTATATGTGCGATGTCACATTGAGAAAAAGGTACATTTTTTCTATATCCAATTAATTTTCTCTAGAGGTTATCATATCTACCTTATCTATAGTTTTTTTTTGGATTTTATTTTATTTTATTTTTTTATTTATTTAGCTTTTTACATTCATTTTCACAAATTTTTGGGTTCCAAATTTTCTCCCCTTTTCTCCCCTCCCCCCACCCCAATACCCCAAGCAATCTAATTTTCCCTATCTCCAATCTGTCCTCTCTTCTGTCATCCCTCCCTTCCCTTGTCTCTATCTTCTCTTTTCTCTTGTAGGGCCAGATGACTTTCTATTCCTCATTAACTGTATGTCTTCTTTCCTAGTTGCAACAACAATACTAAACAATTGTTCCTAAAACTTTGAGTTCCAAATTCTCCCCATCCCTCCCTCCCCACCCATTCCCTTTGGTACGGCAGGCAATTCATTATAGGCCATATCTGTGTAGCTTTGCAAATGACCTTCCTGATAGTCGTGTTGTGTAAGACTAACTGAATTGCCATCCCTCCTAACCTGCCCCTCATTGTTTCTCTTCTGTCCTTTGATCCTGTCCCTCCCCAAGTGTTGACTTGCAATTACTCCCTCCTCCCTTTGCCCTCCCTTCCATCATCCCCCCCAATATCTCCTTCTCCCTCGCTTTCTTATACTGTAAGATAGGTTTTCATACCAAAATGAGTGTGCATTTCACTCCTTCGTTTAGTCAAATGTGATGAGGGTAAACTTTTGTTTGTTTGTTTGTTTGTTTGTTTTTTCCTCAGCTCTCCTCTTTTTCCCTCCACTAAAAACATCTCCTACTTGCCTCTTAAATGACATATAGTTACCCCCTTCCATTTCCCCCTCTTTCCTCTCACTACATTTCTCTCTCACCATTTACCTTAATTTCTTTTAAGGTATGGTCCCATCCTATTCAGTTCAATCTGTGCTCTCTGTCTCTGCATGTGAATGTGTGTGCATGCGTGTACATGTGTATGTGTGGTCCCACCAACCACCCAGATACTGAAAAGTTTTAAGAGTTAGAAATATTGTCCTTCCCTGTATGAATACAAACAGTTCATTTCTGGTAAGTCCCTTAATACTTCTCCTTGCTGTTTACTTTTGCATGCTTCCTCTCATTCTTGTGTTTGAAAGTCCAATTTTCTTTTCAGCTCTGGTCTTTTCATTAAGAATGATTGAAAGTCCTCTGTTTCATTGAAAGACCATATTTTCCCTTGAAGTATTATACTCAGTTTAGCTGGGTAGGTGATTCTTGGTTTGAGTCCTAGTTCCTTTGCCTTCTGGAATATCCTATTCCACACCCTTCGATCCCTTAATGTAGAAGCTGCTAGATCTTGGGTTATCCTGATTGTATTTCCACAGTACTGGAATTGTTTCTTTCTAGCTGCTTGCAAGATTTTTTCCTTGAGCTGGGAGTTCTGGAATTTGGCCACAATGTTCCTAGGAGTTTCTCTTTTTGGATCTCTTTCAGGTGGTGATCGATGGATTCTTTCAATACTTATTTTGCCCTCTGGTCCTAGAATGTCAGGGCAGTTTTCCTTGATAATTTCATGCAAGACGATGTCTAGGCTCTTTTTTTGATCATGGCTTTCAGGTAGTCCCATAATTTTTAAGTTGTCTCTCCTGGATCTATTTTCCAGGTCAGTTGTTTTTCCCATGAGATATTTCACATTCTCTTCCATTTTTTTTGTTCTTTTGGTTTTGTTTGGTGATTGCTTGGTTTCTCATAAAGTCATTAGACTCCATCTGTTCCATTCTAATTTTGAGAGAACTATTAAATTCAGTGAGCTTTTGAGCCTCTTTTTCCATTTGGCTCATTCTGCTTTTGAATGCATTCTTCTCCTCATTGGCTTTTTGAACCTCTTTTGCCAATTGAGTGAGCCTATTTTTCAACGTGTTAATTTCCTCAGCATTTTTTTGGGTCTCCTTTACCAAGATATTGACCTTTTTTTCATACTCTTCTTGCATCTTTGTCATTTCTCTTCCCAGTCTTTCCTCCACCTGTCTAACTTGCTTTTCAAAATCCTTTTTAAGCTCTTCCAAGGCCTGAGCCCACCCAACACCCCCCTGGGGTGTCTGGGGTACTGAGGCCCCGCCCTCCACATCTTTCCCTGATGGGAAAAATACGTTCTCGTCCTCCCCATCAGATCCGAAGGTCGGGATCATTTGCATTTGTTGGAAAAAACTCTCTAAAGTCTTATTTTTCTTCCCCTTTCTAGGCATTTTCCCAGCCAGTTACTTGACTTCTGAGATTCCTTTCCACCCCCGCCTGGATCCGCCCAGCTAGTGCTTGGCCTCTGAGATTCAAATGCGCTTTCCGGAGGCAAGCTTTAGTTCTGGCACAGGGGTAGGGGCAGGGCCTCCTCCTAAGCCTGGGCCCTCAGGGGCTTTCTGCAGAGACTTTCAGGAACGGAGCGGGTGGGGGCGGGGTGGGGGGGCCCCGCCTGCTGTGCTCAGCTCCCTTGGGGGTTTTATTCAGAGGCGTTCAGCAGTAGAGCAGGGTGGGGGCAGGGCCGTCTCCCCTGCTCGGCTCCCTCAGGTTGGAAAGGCCTGCAGTATTGAAGATCCTACCTGCTGCTGGGGGATTCCTGAGTCCCGGGCCGCTGCCGCCTCAGCCGCCCGCCCCCGTCTCTGCCGCTGCTTCCTCCCGAGGGGGCCCGAGTCACGGAGACGCTCCGCTCCCCTCCCCTATCGCAGCCTTCTTTCTTACTGACCTGTAGCTTCTGTGGGCGGAGGGACTTTCCCGGCTGCCGGAGCTTCCCCCGGAGCTTTCCTCTCTGAAGTCTGCTCGGGTCAGCCTCTCTGGGGCCGCGGCCAGGGGTGGGGGTGGGGTCCGCTTTCCGGAGTGCGATGGACCCCGGGGACGGCTCTCCAGGGTTCAGTGGAACGGAAATCTCTTCCCCTATGTTTATGCACCCCCTTCAGAGATTCAGAATTTATGGGGATCTCCTTTTACCTCAATTCCATGGGTTGTGGGCTCGGAGCTCGTAAATGTGCGTCCTTCTACTCCGCCATCTTGGCTCCGCCCCCCTTATCTATAGTTTTATTCATCTTCTAAACTTCTTTCTTATTTATTTTAAGGTTAGATTTGTCAAGGACAGAGAGGGGGAGATTGATGTCCCCCACATGCATAGTTTTGCTGTCCATTTCTTCCTGTAACTCCCTTAACTTTTCCTATAAAAATTTGGATTCTATACCAGTTAGAGAATATATGCTTAGTAATGATAGTCCTTTGATGTCTATGGTGTCTTTTAGCAGAATATAGTTTCCTTTTTTAACTCTATTAATAGATCTCTTTCTGCTTTTGCTTTATCTGAGTTAGCCCTGCTTTTCTTACATGAACTGAAACACAATACATCCTACTCCAACCTTTCACCTTTACCCTGTGTGCATCCCCCCTTTTCACATGTGTTTCTTATAAACAACATATTGTTGGATCATGGCTTTTAATCCATTCTGCTATCCATCTCAGTTTTTTGGGAGAGTTCATCCCATTTACATTGAAAATCATGATTACTAACTGTTATTTTCCATAGTACCAGTTCCTTTGCCTTATGGAATATCATATTCCAATTCCTTTGATCTTTTAATGTAGAAGCTGTAAGGTCCTGTGTGATTCTGACTGTAGCTCCTTGGTACTGAACGGTTTCTTTCTGCCAGCCTTTAGTATTTTCTCATTCATTTGATAGTTCTGGACTTTGGCAATTATATTTTTGGTGTTTTCAGTTTGGGATCCCTTTTGAGAGGTGAACGAAGGATTCTTTCGAAGGACTATGCTGCTCTCTGTGTCTAGCACTTCTGGACAGTTTTCCTTGATGATTTTTTGAAAGATATTGTCCAGGCTCCTTTTTATATCGTGGCTCTCTGGTTGGCCAATAATTCTTAAATTTTCTCCACTGTAACTATTTTCCAGGTCAGTTGTGTTTCCAATTATTATTTTACATTTTCCCCCCATATTTTCATTCTTTATATTTTTTGGGTGTTTCTTGATGTTTCAAAGAGTCATTGCTTTCTACTTGCTCAATTCTAATTTTCATCAAATAGTTTTCTTCAGTTAGCTTTTGCATCCCCGTTTCCATATGTCCAATTATTCCCTTTAAAGAATTATTTTCTCCAGTTAGTTTTCGTACTTTCTTTTCCATTTGTCCAATTTTCTCAGTTAGGTTTTGTGATTCCTTTTGCATTTGTTCAATTTTTCTTTTTAAAGTGTGGTTCTCTTCAGTGAATTCTTTTTTCTCAGTTTTAAAGTAATTGGCCAATTTTTCTTCTATTTTCTTGCCCAACTCTTCCACAAGTGCTCTTTGTGCATGTGAGCAATTCATGTTCCCTTCTGAAGTTTCGTATGGGAGTTCAGTCTCAATACTGACCTCTTTGGTAACCGTGTTTTTGTCCTTGTCCCCTTAGAAATATTCTATAGTCTTTTCCTTCCTCCTTTGCTTCTTACTCATGATGGTGAGGCTTTGTGTGGTGTGGTCTCTGGTTCTTTCAGCTGGAAGCTAAATAGCCTGAGTTGGCTGGTGTGAGGAAACGAAGGCTGAGTGAATTCTATTTTTGTTTCCCCAGATTAGCCATAGAGCCTGCTTGTTTAGTATTGGAGAGGGGTGATCTGTTCACAGGAGATCTCCACAGCTGAGCTAGAGCAAGGACAACCTCAGCATCTGGTGATCCCAGGACAGCATAATGTCTTCCCATTTCCCCTAAGGCTCTGATGGATGCCTGAGTTCCTGGTTTTGGTTGAGAGGCTCCATTCCCTCTTGAGCTCCAGGTCTTCTGCCATAGTAAGAGGAATTCTCCTTAGTAATTTTCCTACCTGCAAGGGCTACGAGACTGTTTGTCCCTTCTGCTGCTCCCACTGATTCAAGATTTTTCTAAGGAAACGTTCTTTCAAGGTCAGCAATGGGAAGGGAAAAGAGCATTTGCCAATAACTCTGCCACTTTGGTTCCCAGAAGTTAAAATAAGTGACTTACAGACATTTAATCTGTAGGCTGAAAGTCTTAGGAACAGCTGTTGCAAATACCTGGGGCTCCTTCCACAGTTCTCACTCACTTGGCTCAAGTAGACTCCCTCCCTGGGCTGCCACTCCACCATGCTGCTGCTTCCTCAGACCACCCCGGGGTTTCTTGCTTGGCTCTGCCATGGCAGGGATATGCTGCACTGTGTGCTGTGTGCTCCTTCACCCCCATGACAGATACTCCTCCCATTAATCTTCTAGCCTGTCCTGGCCTGTGAATCTTCCAGAGTCTGTCTCCTATTGGATTCTGTACTTCCAAAATTTGGTCAGATTCTCATTTTGGATGTAACTGAAGGATTTTGTCTAAGAACTTAGGGGAGTACTTGCTCTCACTCCACCACCTTGGCTCTGCCCCCTCCCCCTATATTTTTCTTTATTGAGATAATTGTATATTATTTTTGTTGGTTTTGTTATTGATATGGAAAATTATGCTAAAAGTATTCTTAGAATTAAACCAGCTCTTCATTCCTGGTATAAATCTCAACCAGTCTTAGTGAATGGTTTTTGAGATACATTGGTGTAATTTCCATGTTAGTGTTTTATTTAATAGTTTGCTTCAGCCCTCATTTGGAGACTTGTTCTAGAATTTATTTTGTTCTGTTTTCATTCTTCTTATTTTAGGTGTCAGCACCATATTTTGCCATACAAGGATATTGGTAGATTCCTTCCTTTCCTTTTTCCTCAAGTACTTTAGAGAATATTGGAAGGATTGTTTCTTTACATATTTGGTATAATTCACTTGTGAATTCCCATGATTCTGGTGATGTTTTTTTTCAGAAGCTCATTGATGTCTTTTTCAATTTCATTTTTTTAATGAAATAGTTAGGTATTTGATTTCCTATTTTGTTAAAAAAATTGTGATTTATTTCATGTAGTTTTTCAACAGGCAGCTCACTCTCAACTGCCTCCTTCCCATTTTGCAGCTGTTCAGCTCTCTTGTCTAGTAGTTGGATTATTTAAAAATGTCACACATACTAAAATTGGAATCATATGTGGGAGCCATACATTGACGTGTGCAAAAAGTCTTCACGAGTTTAGGTAATCTGAAGCTAAGATGTCAGGAAAATGAAATCTGTCACTAATCTCTCATTTCAAACTTTTCAAGCATAATATGACCTTCTGGAAACGTTGCTTCATTGGCATATTCTTGGAGAGCCTATTGTTCCTTCCATTCCATGATAAGTCACTAGTGGGAGGAATGAAAGGAACTCCAAAGACTTAAGTGCCTTAAAATAATACCTGAATCGCTCTCATAAGGCAGATATTATCTCCTTTATTTAGATGAAGCTGATGGTCAGGGAACATAACGTTCTGTATTTATGTTCTCACATAAAAATGTGGCCAAAAAAGGTCCCAAATTATTTTACAGTCTGTGTAATGTTCTTCCACTATAATGTTACTATTAAATACTTATCCTGTTTTATAATCTGAGGGAAAGAGGAACCTTTCAGAAAGTAATTTTCCACATCTCTAATAATCTCCTACAATATCTACTTCCTCGTTTGTTTGCAATATTTAAGTTTCTTTATCCCAGAAGATGAATAAGTTGGATCCCTGAACGACTATTCCCCACTGAGACCCTAAATAATGAGGAAAGATACATGTATGTGATTAAAATACATGACACTCATAATCTACTTAAAACACATTCACTGTTTTTCTATTTCCAAGGTAGGTAGGACAGTTTTGAAACATATCTGGGCTGAGGAGATTTACAGTAACTTTCTAACTTTTTTAAATAACCTTCAATCTCATTTCTCTGGTGCACTATGAGGATGAATACTCCAATCTAAATTTGCTTTTCCTGCGTACTTTAGTCTTTTATGACCATGTGATCTGCATTTAGCTGAAGAGGATTAATTCACTTGGATTAGGTTTGTTTTCATATATTAATTTCATATATTAATTCATGGAACAAATACTTAGGAAAGTGTTAATGTCAGTCAATCAATAATTAAGAAATGTCTATTATGCACCAGGCACTGAACCTCCATTATGTAATTAGGAAGATGCAAACATGAAGAAGCATGGTACCTGTCTTTTCACTCCTTTTGAAGATAACAGATATATGCCCAAATAAACATGTACATTTGGGGTTTTTTTATCAGAGATGTCACCGAGTCAGAAGACTTGAAACATATAGCTCATGGGATTTTTTTAAGTTGTTGAGTTGTAAACCTGAAGTGTTACACAATGTACAAAGATGTAAGTGGGTATTATGTTCCAATATTTCTTCTAGATCACATATCTTACATTACAAAAAGACAGATTGTGAAGACAGAATATGTCCTTATTTTCTGATATTTCTATAGAGAACAATCTGGAATATTGTATTTACTTCTTGATGTTACATTTTAAAGACCATGATAAGCTAGAATTATTCCAAAGGAATGAAACAAGAAATGTGAGATTAGAGAACATATCAGGAAGATAGTGACTGAAGGTACTAGAAATAAGTCTGGGGAAAAAGTTTAGGGAGGGTAGAGTAGCTATCCTTCTGAATGTGTCTGTGATATGAAAGTGGGACTACATTTTCTTCCATCTAACCACAGGAGTTGAACTCAAGACAATGCTGAAACTTGTTGACAGCTAAACTTCTTTGTCAAGGTCATTTTCCTAATAATCAGAGTTGTAAAAGGAAAAAGAAAGAAAGAAATGAGGACAGAGAGAAAGAATCACAAGAAAAGGAAAAGAAAGGAAAGAAAAAGAAAAGAAAAGAAAGGAAAGTAAAAGAAAGGAAAGAATGCGTTGCTTCTGAGGGAGTTAGGTTCATCTTTATTGGTCATCTTAAAATGAAACATTTACAACCACTTTTCAGTAATGTTTTATGGATTCATGTCCAGGTAAGGGTTCTATTTGATGCTCTCTGCCATCTTCTACCTCTTACTTTCTGTGAAGTACTAAGGTTCTCTTCTGGATCTATCAGACTGCAGTTTAAGTTTTGTGACAGAAAACAAGAAAGAGAAAGCAAGAATGAAAGAATGAAAAAAGGAAGGAAGGAAAGAATGAAAGAAAGAGAAAAGTTAAGTGACTTCAGAATCATGGAGGTAGTAAGTAGAAGAACCAAAATCTAATCCCATTACTCTGATAATTTTCTCTAGGACCAGAGCTAGTAATCAAAGGTATTATGGCCATTTGAACATATTAAAATTGTAAGAATTTTGATAGAATAAAAGTGACTTCCAGTGACAGTAATGTCTAAATTTATTCATTCAAAATCTCTCTCTTTGTGGAAGAATGTTTTTCCTTAAATTATCTTAAAGAATAAGTTTATTACCAGTACAATTAATTATAGTATATTAGCACATGATAATGGTTAGCTTTGTAAGAAGGATCACTGGTTCTTTTTTTTTTATTTAAGAATAATTTTGTGGGCTACAGAGGCAAGATGGCAGAGTAGAAAGAATCACATACACTAGCTCTTACTCCACAGCCCAAAAAATACCTGTAAAGAACTCTCAACAAATTCTAGAGCAGTAGAAGCCACAGAATAACAGAGTGGAGGAAATTTCTAGTCCAGAGTGACATCAGTATAGATGGGAAAGGTCTGTCGCACCAGAGTTCAGGCCAGTTTTGGCCACCGAGAGGAGCAGGACTGAGCATTCTTCTGAGACAAAATCTCCAGCTGCAGCGCAAATCCCAGGCTCCAAAGGTCTGTGAGAAGGTAATTTTTGGTGGCCAATAAGGGAGAAGGGTGTCCCCATAACTCAGGCATCCTCAGGTGGCAGCAGTGGAGGCAGCAGCAGACAGGGCTCCCAAGGCAGGCTGTAGCCTGCATCCATTGTTGAAGGTCTAATGATAAATGGCCCGAGGGAATTGAGCCCTGTGTGGCAGCCTTCACTTGAACAGTTGATCTTAATCTCACACTGAATAGCAGCCTTGCCCCCCACCCCAAAAAGCCCCTGAGGGTTTAGAGCAGCTCATTTGAATTTCAGCCACCAGTACTGGCTTGGCGGAACTGGAGACAAGGTGGTTATGGAGAGGAAACTCAGAAGTCAAGTAACTGGCTGGGAAAATGTGCAAAATAGGGGGAAAAATAAGATCATAGGAGGTTACTTTCTTGTGGAATAATTGTCTCCCGCTATCTCTTTGGATGAGGAAAAACAAGACCTACAGTCAGAGGAAGTCAAGGCTGTTGCCTACAGGGCCTCCAAAGGGAACTTAAATTGAGCTCAGGCAATAGAAGACTTTAAAAAACAAGTTAGTAGCTTACTAAAGGAGAACCAAAAAAATGCTGAGGAAAATAACAGCTTTAAAAAGAGACTAACTCAATTGGAAAAAGAGGTCCAAAAAGCCAATGAGGAGAAGGAGGCTTTAAAAAGCAAAATTAACTAAATGCAGAAGAAGGTTCAAAAGCTCACTGAATAGAATACTTCCTTGAAAGAGAGAATTGAGTTCATGGAAATGAATGAATGTGAGATAAACCAAGCAGTTAGTAAACCAAACCAAAAGTTAGAAAAAATAGAAGATAATGTGAAACATCTTATTGGAAAAACAACTTACCTGTGCAACAGATCCAGGAGAAACAATTTAAAAATTATGGGACTATATGAAAACGATGATGAAGAAAAGAGCCCAGGCATTATCTTCCATGAAATTATCAAGGAAAACTGCCCTGATATTCTAGAACCAGAGGGCAAAATAAATATTGAAAGAATCCACCAATCACCTCCTGAAAGAGACAAGAACAGAAAAACTCCTAGGAATATTGTGGCCAAATTTCAGAGTCCCCAGATCAAGGAGACAATAATGCAAGTAGATACAAAGAAACAATTTCAGTATTGTAGAAATGCTATCAAGATAACACAGGATCTGGCAGCTTCAACATTAAGGGATCGGAGGGCTTCGAATGCGATATTCTCAAGGTCAAAGAAACTGGGATTGAAACCAAGAATCACCCACCCAGTAAATTGTAGTATAATACTTCAAGGGAATAAATGATCATGATATGGAGGGCTTTCGATCATTCATATTGAGGAAAAGACCAGATCTGTATAGAAAATTTGACTTCCCAAGAGAAGAATCAAGAGAAGCATGAAAAGGTAAACAGGAAAGGAAAATCATAAAAGACTCTCTAAAGCTGAACTTTTTACATTGATACATGGAAAGAAAATACTTATAACTAGAATCTTTTCTCGGTATTTGGATAGATGGAGAGATTGTACATATACACACATACGTACACATATATAGACAGAGTACAGGGTTTGTTCAATTAGGAGAGATGATATCCAAGAAAAATAAAATAAAACAAAACAAAATAAAACAAAAATTAAAGGGACGGGAGAAAACTACTGGGAAGAGAAAGGGAGAAATGGAACAGGGCAGGTTATAAGTCATAAAAGAGATAAGAAAAATCTTCAATGTAAGAGAAAACAGAGAAGGTTAGAGGGGGAAAATGAAACTACTTTCTCCACATGTGGCTGAAGGAGGGAATAATATGCTCAGTAAATTGGATATGAAAATTTATATCACACCACAGGAAAACAGGGGAGGAAGTGACAAGTGGGATGAGGGGAATGATAGAAGGAAGAGCAAATGGGAGAGAAGGGACTTTTGAGGAGGGAAAGGGTCAGTTGTGGGGGAAAAATAAGGGGGGATAGAGTAGGAGAGAGGGCATTATAATCAGTACTATATAACCTAATTATTATGGAAGTCTTTTGCAAAACAACATATATTTAGTCTGTATTGAATTGCTTGCCTTCTCTGTGGGTTTGGGGAAGGAGCAGAGAAGGGAGAGAAGGTGGAATTCAAAGTATTAGCAACTAATGTTGAGAAGTTTTATTGCATATAATCGGGAAATAAGAAACACAGGGAAGGGGGCATAGAAATTTATCTTGTCCTACAAGAAAAGAGAGAAGATGGAGACAAGGAAAGGGTGGGATGAGATAGAAAGGAGGGTATATTGAGGGGAGGAGCAATCAAAATGCAAGTTATTAGGGGGAGGGGCCAAATAGAAAGAAAAGTTGGACATGTTACAGAGTGAGTGAAGTAAAAGCAATTAGTATGAAAACAATTGACAGAGCTAATTACTGAGACTAAATCAGAGATCTCTTTAGTTTGAGGAAAAGAATTTTTGTCTAAGTATCCTAGAGGCAGGTAACCTCGGGTAAAATTCGGCATTGATGGAAAAGTTAAGGTTTTAATGGCAAATTTGATTTTATGATTGCCATTTAATCAGGAACTAGAACATGTATAGAAAGGCATATAAGCCACTTAAGAAGTGCCTCAAAAGATGTTCCTTAGCCAAAGTGGAATTCTAATCATATTTGAAACCTGGTTGTTGGAACTTACCATTTTTAGATGCTGTGGGACTATTAAGTGACTCTTCTTTTGAGTCTAACTCCAGGTATGGATAAAAAGAAAGGCGGTCTGATCCTCCAATCCATGATGCCAGTAAACCTGTGAGATGCTGGTATGAACTGCAAAAGGTGGGAAGGGTGAGAGAGTGACTGTTCAGTCTGGGGTGAGGTAGCATTCTCCTGACTCAATTTCCCCACTGACATCTGGCAGACTTTAAGCCTGACTAAATGCAAGTTGACAGTCTAATCCTGCCTGGAATTGACATGAAGTTGTGGAGATATTGCATCCCTGCAATGTCCCTACTTTTGGTGGCAATTTCCTATAGTCAAAAGGTTTGTAAGCTTAATATCAGATCTATTAAATTATAGATTATTGGTAGGGGAACATCCGAGGTTAAGTCTAAAATTAAACTATTAGGCAAAGGACTTTTGATCAACAACAATAAGTTAGGGTCCTTTTGTTCTTAGTAATACTGTGGAGACAATTAGGTCCAGAGCTTGTGAAGTTAGCACCATAAATATTTTTTGTGTCTCAGCTGTTTAATGTTTTAAAAAAAATTCTTTTGTGGTCCATATTGTAAATGCTTTAAAAGGAAGTATCACCTGACCAAAAGTTTGAATTGTTTTGTCTCTTATAATTTGAGTTAAAAATGAAAAGTAAAATTAAAAAAAGAATAATTTTTCAATGAAAATTCATAGAGGATTCAGGAAATTCCCTTTCTATTATAAGACAGGACATCACAATGTTATCACAATTCATTCATGGGAATTAGAATTTCTAGAATATAATAGAATTTCACTTAAATTTACAGCTTTCTTGTTATCTCCACAGTTGTTTAAATACAAAAGAAGGCATGCCTAACAACACCGAGGTCACAGCTTTTGTTCTAACTGGCTTCACGGACCAGTTAGTGCTGCAAGTCACCCTCTTCTTGCTGTTCCTTGCAATCTATCTCTTTACCTTAGTGGGGAATCTGGGCTTAGTTGTGTTAGTTGCTGTGGATTCCCGACTCCATACCCCAATGTACTATTTCCTTAATGTCTTATCTTTCCTGGATGCTTGTTATTCCTCAGTTGTCACACCTAAGATGTTGGTCAATTTCCTTGCAGAAGATAAGACCATTTCCTTTTCCAGTTGTGTTGTCCAGATGTTTCTCTTTGTTACTTGTGGGACTACTGAATGCTTCCTTTTGGCTGCTATGGCATATGACCGCTACATTGCAATCTGTAACCCTCTGCTCTACACAGCCATCATGTCTCCTAGAGTCTATGTCCCTCTCATTATTGGCTCATATATAGGGGGTGTGTCACATGCCATTTTGCATACTGTGGCTACATTTACTTTATCCTTTTGTGCATCCAATGTAATCAAACACATTTTCTGTGATATTCCTCCACTCCTGGCAATCTCGTGTTCTGACACTTATGTCAATGAATTGCTACTTTTCATCTTTGTGAGCTCAATTGAGATCTTCACCATCCTGATTGTCCTGGTTTCTTATGGCTTCATCTTGGCTGCCATTCTGAGGATCCGCTCAGCTGCAGGGAGAAAGAAAGTCTTCTCTACTTGTGGTTCTCACCTGACAGGGGTAGCCATCTACCATGGCACCATCCTTTTCATGTACCTGAGGCCATCTGCCACCTACTCCCTGAGCCATGACATGGTGGTGTCTGTATTTTACACCATTGTGATTCCCATGTTGAACCCCATCATCTATAGCCTGAGAAACAAAGATGTGAAGGAGGCAGCAAAAAAAGTTTTAGAGAGAACCCGATTTACCCACAATATATCTCTTTCATGCTAGAAGTAAAAAATGCAATGGAGTAATAATGAAAACTAGGGTTAAATTTCATCTAGGCAGCTAAGTGGTAAAGGTGATAGAGTGTTACGTTTGGAGATAGAATATTTGAACCTCAAATCTTACTTCAGATAGTTACTAAGTGTGTGCCTCTGTGGCAACTACTTCACTGATCTCAGACAGTTTCTTTATTTTTAAAATGGGAATAATTATAGCACTTATCTCAAAGCATTTTTACAAGGATAAAATGACAAAATGTTTTTCGAATACTTTGCAAATCTTTGCCAATACGGAAAGGCTAATTATTATTTTCATTTTGATATATTTAAAGTTACTACTAATCAATCTTATTCAACTTTTCTGAGGGTACAGACTTATGTATTGACCTTTATTATAACTTGTATTCATACTTCATATTACACAGATTGACTTACTGTTTTTTATGTGCTATGTATAGTGTTGAAAATGACATTGTTCCTCAAGCGCCTTATATCCTGATAGAAGAGTCATCAAAAAGAAGGGCTTCTTTTCTGTTACATTTGTTACATGCATTTTTTTCTCTCAGCAAAAGTCAAGTTAAATTTTTCTTGGATCTAGCTTAGTAAAATAACCAGGATGAGTTGAGTTCAAATTTTGCCAGATGCTTGCTAGATCTCTATGGGAAAGTCTTTGGCCTGAGTTTTCTCATCTGTAAAAATGGGATAACAGTAGCAGCTACCTCACCAGATGGTTGTGAGACTCAAATAAGATTACAGAGATAAAGCAGGTTGCAAACACTAAATCTCAGCACAAATTCTTCTTCTTCTTTCTCTTCTTCTTTTTCTCCTCCTTCTCCTACTTCAAAATTCTCTGAATATCAGCATTTTTTGAACATTTACTAAGTATATCTCCCACAAAGTAAATTGCAATTTACTTGGAATGTCAAGCTAACACAAATGAAAATGATAAGAAAATATAGCTTCAACAATAATGACAAGACATGGGAAATTCTTATATGTTAAAAGTCATGCTTACAATGGGTTAAATGAGTTGATATGTGAAGTTCTTTCAAATTTTGTTTTTTGTTTTTTGTTTTTGTTTTTTTTTGTTTTTTTGTTTTTTTGTTTTTTTTGCATTCATGCTGACACTTTGTATGCTCCAACTGCAATAGCCTACTTCAGCTCCTGGAAGGTGGACTTAAATCCAGGGAAAGGTAAAATTTTACTACACAGAGGATTGCAATGTCTAAGTTAATGTTCTAGCACCAATCAAATGGTCTCATTAGATGCACATCTAAAATAACACCCTCTATCAGCATGTGGTGAGTTTCTGGGGACTTAAGCAATCAAAACTTTTTCTATTCACATGCAAAATTTATATGAGGGCAAGATGCAAAATTACTCAGAAATATTTTTCTTTTAAAGAGAACAACTTTGATTTCTCTTTTCACCATATATCTATATTATTTTATTTCCCTGAATGCCATTCTCCAAACAAAAATACACACATTCATATACACAGTCATTTGGTTTTTTAGGATGGCATAATTGATTGGGCAGAGTAGAAACTTAAAAAGTAAACAAACAATCTCCTCTTTGTGGAAAATCTGCCCAGCTCTCTGAAAACTCTTTTGACACTCATAGTTTATAAAGGTTGTGGATAGGACCGATGTGTGTGTGGCGGGGGTGGGTGGGAGGGAGGAAGACTGAGGGAAAGAGATTGAAAGACAGAGAGAGAGACAGACAGACAGAGAGAGACAGAGAGAGAGAGAGACAGAGAGAGAGAGAGAGAGAGAGAGAGAGAGAGAGAGAGAGAGAGAGAGAGAGAGAGAGTTCCAGCTCATATTCTGAACAGTATCAGGGAAAGTTTAAAAAAAAAACACAGGTATGAAGTATGCATATCTTCTATTCCATCCCTCCCAATAATGAGGATTTCAAAATTTTTCACTGAAGTCTAATTTATAACATGTTTTGAATTATATGCCCCATGTTAGGAACTATAAAAATTTCTAGATCTTTTAGATATTTATCGCACATTCTGGATATTTGAATTGAACATCAACTGGAAATAGCATCATGCTGTTCTAAACTACTTTGTCTTGTCATAGAAGAAGTACTTATGCACAATGAAGTTACCTTTCTTCTATCATGTATGAATATTATTTGAGCCTATTATTTATGTGTTGTCTCCCCCATTACCATTTATGTTTTTTGAGGTAAGGGACTATTTCTATGCTTTTTAAAAATTTTTCGTACTTACAGAGCTTGGCACAATGTTCAACATATAATAGTCGCTTAATAAATTCTTGTCTATTGATTGATTGATTAAACTGAGCATTTCCATAACTCCTGGATAAAGAAAAAAAAATGTGGATTATTTGCGGTTTATTTGCACCTAGGGGAGGTTATGGCCTTGAAGCAATACAGTATTTTGTTATTTGGAAAGGGGGGATATAAACACAGGGTAAAAATAAAGGGTTGGAGTAGAATATAATGTGCTTTAGCTGATGTAAGACAAGCAGGGGTAACAATTCTAATCTCATACAAAACAAAAGCAGAGATAGAACTAATCAAAAGAGATAAGGATGGAAACTATATCCTGCTAATAGGCACCATAAACAATGAAGCAATATCGTTACTAAACATATATGCTCCAAGTGGTATAGCATCCCCATTCTTAGAGGAGAAGTTAACAGAGATACAGGAAGAAATGGACAGCTAAACCGTACTAGTGGGGGACCTCAACCTTTCGTTCTCTGAACTTGATAAATCTAATCTTAAAATAAACAAGAAAGAAGTTAAGGAGTTGAATAAAACACTTGATCAGGTAGATATGGTACATCTCTGGAGAAAATTGAATGATTATAGAGAGGAATATACATTTTTCTCAGCAGTACATGGCACATACACAAAATCTGGCAACGTACTAAGGCATAAAAACCTGACAATTCAGTGGAGAAAGGCAAAGATTGTCAATACATACTTATCAGATCATAATGCAATCAAAGGTTTATGTAATCAAAGGCCATGGAAACATAAATCAAACACTAATTGGAAAACAAACAATCAATTACTAACGAATGAATGGGTTAAACAACAAATTATATAAACAATCAACAGCTTCGTTCAGGAGAATGACAACAATGACACAACTTACCAAACTTTATGGGACACTGCAAAGTAGTTCTTAGGGAAAGTTTTATATCATTGAGTGCCTACATGAATAAAATAGAGAAAGAAGAGATCAATAAATTAGGCATGCAGTTGAAAAACAATAATTTGAAAATCCCAAAGAAAATACCATATTAGAAATATTGAAAACCAAAGGAGAGATTAACAAAATTTAAATTAAGAAAACTATTGAACTAATAAATAACAGAGTTGATTTTATGAAAAAACAAAGAAATTCATAAACACTTGTTTAATAATTTTGCAAAAGAAAAGAGAAAATAAAATTACCATTATCAAAAATGAAACAGGTGAACTCACCTCCAATGAAGAAGAAATAAAAAGAATAATGTGAAATTCCCTTGTCCAAATCCATGCCCCCAAATTCGACAATCTAAATGAGATCGATGAGCATTTTAAAAAATATAAATTGCCCAGATTAACAGAAGAGGAATTTGAATACTTAAACAATCCCATCTCAGAAAAAGAAATTGAAAAAGCCGTCAATGAACACCCAGAAAAAATCTCCAGGCTCGAATGGATTTACAAGTGAATTATATCAAACTTTTAAAGAACAGTTAATTCCAATACTTTATAGACTATTTGAGAAAATTGGGGAAGAAGGAGTCCTCCAAAATTCTTTTTATGATACAAATGTGGTTTTTGATACCTACACCAGGAAGAGACAAAACAGAGAAAGAAAATTGTCGACCAATTTATCTAATGAATATAGAGGAAAAAATTTAAATAAGATTTTAGTAAAAAGAATACAACAATTTATCACGAGCATAATACATTATGGTCAAGTAGCATTCATACCAGGAATGTGGGGTTGGTTCCACATTAGGAAAACTCTTAGTATTATTGACCATGTCAAAAACAAACCTAAGAAAAAACACATGATTAAATCAATAGATGCAGAAAAATCTTTTACAAAATACAGTACCCATTCCTATTAAGAACACTGGATAGCTTAGGAATAGAGGCAACTTTCCATAAAATAATAAGCAATATCTACCTAAAGCCTTCATAAACATTGTATTCAAGGGAGATAAGCTAGATGCATTTTTAATGAGATCAGGGGTGAAACAAGGATGTCCATTATCACAACTATTATTCAATATGGTGCTAGAAATATTCGCTGTAGCAATTAGAGAAGACAAAGGAATTGAAGGAATTAGAATAGGCAAAGAAGAAACTAAATTATCACACTTTGCAGATGATATGATAATATATTTAGAGAATTCCAGAGATTCACATAAAAATCTACTTGAAATAATAAACATCTTTGGCAAAATTGCAGGTTACAAAATATACCCACACAAATCTTCTGCCTTCCTATATATTGCTAACAAAGCCCAACAGCAAGAGATAGAAAGAGAAATCCCATTTAAAATATTTGGGAGTCGACCTGCCGAAACATATTCAGGGACCCTATGAACACAATTACAAGACACTTTTCACATAAATAAAGTAAGATATAAGTAAATGAAGAAACATCATTAGCTTGTGGGTAGGCTGAGCCATTATAATAAAAATGACAATTCTACCTAAATTAATTTGCTTATTTAGTGCCATTCCAATCAAAATATCAGATAGTTATTTCATAGAGCTGGAAAAATAGTATCAAAATTCATCTGGAAGAACAAAAGATCCATCCCATCAAGGGGACTAATGAAAAGAAATGCTAGGGAGGGGGTTCTAGATCTACCAGGTCTCACATTGTATTATAAATCAGCAATTATCAAAATCATCCGGCACTGGCTAAGAAACAGAAGGTGAGGCAAGTAGAATAGGCCAGGGACTCAAGAAACAGTAGGCAATGAATGTAGCAATCTACTGCTTGATAAACACAAGGACCCCAGGTTCTGGGAAAAGAACTCACTTTTAAACAAAAATTCCTGGGAAAACTGGATAACAGTGTGGCAGAAACTAGGCATACACCAATACCTGACACCGTACACAAGAATAAAATCCCAATGGGTGCATAATTGAGGTATAAATCTTGATAGTGTAAACAAATTAGTAGAGCAAGGAATGACATATTTATCAGATTTATGGAGAAGGGAAGAACTGTTGACAAAAAAAGCAACAGAAAGGATTATGAAGTTCAAAATGGTTAATTTTGATTACATTAAACTGAAAAGTTTTTGCACAGCCAAACCCAATACAACCAAGATGAGGAGGGATGAAGAAAACTGGGAAAGAATTTTTCCAACTAGTATCTGTGATGAAGGTCTCATTTCTAAAATATATAGAGAACTGAGTCAAATGTACAAGAATAAAAGTCATTCCCCAGTTGATAAGTGGTCAAAGGATATGAACAGGAAGTTTTCAGAGGAAGAAATTAAAGATACCCATAATCGTATGAAAAAATACTCCGAATCACTATTGATTAGAGAGATGCAAATCAAATAAGTCTGAGGTATCGCATCACACCTCTCAGATTGGCTAATTTGACAAAGCAGCAAGATGATATTTATCTTGGAGAAGATAAATTGGAGAAGAAACGGGAAAGTTGGAACACAAATTCATTGTTGGTTTAGCTGTAAGCTGATCCAATCGTCTGGAGAGCAATTTGGAACTATGCCCAAAGGGCTACAAAAATGTGCATACGTTTTGACCCAGCAATACCATTTCTAGGACTCTATCCCCAAGAGATCATAAAAACAGGAAAGGGTCCCACATGGAGAAAAATATTTCTAGCAGCACTCTTTGTGGTGGCCAAAACTTGGAAATCAAGATGATGACCATCGGTTGGGGAATGGCTGGATAAATTATGGTATAAGAATGTAATTGAATCTATTGTGCTATAAGAAATAATGAACAAGAAGGCTTCAGAGAGGCCTGGAAAGATTTATATGATCTGATACTAGTGAAAGGAGCAAAAGAAGGAGAAATTTGTGCACAATAATTAGCACAATGCGCGAGAGATTTTTCTGGTAGATTTGGAACTTCATTGCAATGCAAGGACTTAAAAAATTCCCAATAGTCTTTTAAGGGAAATTTCCTTCCACATTCAGAGAATGAACTATGAAATTCGACCTCAGAATGTAGCAGATCAGTTTACTTTGTGTTACATTTTGTTTTGTTATATGATTTTTCCCATTCATTTTAACTCTTATGCACAACCTGACTATGGTGATAAGCAATGTCTGTGTAGAACCTATATAAAATTGTTTGCCATCTCGGGGAGGGAGGTGGGAGGTGGGGGGATGGAGGAGAAAAAAAAATTAAGTTATATAGTTGTGATTGGAGAACACTGAACACATTAAAAAATAAAATGTCAAAAAATATACAATTGTGATTACTAGAAAAATTTTCCCAATATAGTGGTCTACTATATGAAAATTAATAAATTAATGTTTATAAATCATAGTTTAAATAGGAGATCATTCTTTAAGTTGAAAAGGGATTCAATATACACTTTAAAATGTTGGAGCTGGCTATAGGATATGCAGCAGTGAGGCTACTTTATACCATGCTTTTCACGTGAATGGTATGCCATTATTAGTGAACTTAGTGCCTGGAATTTTTGAATGGTGAAGTCCTGAAAGCTGAAATTCACTTGTGATTGCAGGCAGATGCAAAAAGATCATAAAACCAGAATATTCCATTTAGGGTCAGGGTCCAATATGAGTCATGGGATGATAGATAGCATAGAAATGGTAATGAGTCATCTCTGCCCAGTGTCTAACAATGTTTTTTTTTTTATTTTGATAAACTTATTTATCTAACTTTTTACATTCATTTTCAAAAATATTTGGGTTCCAAATTTTCTCCCTATTTGTCCCCTCCACCCACCCCAATACACTGAGCATTCTAATTTCCCCTATCACCAATATGTCATCTCTTATATCATCCTTCCCTTCCCTTGTCCCCATCTTCACTCTTGCCCTGTAGGGCCAGATACCTTTCTATTCCCCATTACCTGTATTTCTTATTTCCTAGTAGCAAGAACAATACTCAACAGTTGTTCCTAAAACTTTGAGTTCCAACTTCTCCCCATCCCTCCCTCCCCACCCATTCCCTTTGGGAAGGCAGGCAATTCAATAGAGGCCATATCTGTGTAGTTTTGCAAATGACTTCGATAATAGTCATGTTGTGTAAGACGATATTTCTCTCCACCCTATCCTGCCCCCATTGCTTCTATTCTCCCTTTTGATCCGATCCCTCCACGAGTGTTGACTGCAAATTTTTCCCCCCTCCTCTGTTTCATTGAAAGACAATATTTTCCCCTGAAGTATTATGCTCAGTTTTGCGGGGTAGGTGATTCTTGGTTTGAGTCCTAGTTCCTTTGACTTCTGGAATATCCTATTCCACGCCCTTTGATCCCTTAATGTAGAAGCTGCTAGATCTTGAGTTATGCTGATTGTATTTCCACAATACTGGAATTGTTAATTTCTAGCTGCTTGCAAGATTTTCTCCTTGACCTGGGAGTTCTGGAATTTGGCCACAATATTCCTAGGAGTTTCTCTTTTTGGATCTCTTTCAGGCGGTGATCAATGGATTCTTTCAAAACTTATTTTGCCCTATGGTTGGAGAATATCAGGGGAGTTTTCCTCGATAATTTCATGGAAGATGATGTCTAGGATCTTTTTTTGATCATGGCTTTCAGGTAGTCCTATAATTTGTAAATTGTCTCTCCTGGATCTATTTTCCAGGTCAGTTGTTTTTCCCATGAGATATTTCACATTCTCTTCCATTTTTTCATTCTTTTGGTTTAGTTTTATGATTTCTTGGTTTCTCAGGAGCTCATTAGTCTCCATCTGTTCCATTCTAATTTTGAGAGAACTATTCTCTTCAGTGAGCTTTTGAACCTCTTTTTCCATTTGGCTAATTCTGCTTTTGAAAGCATTCTTCTCCACTTTGGCTTTTTGAACCTCTTTTGCCAAATGAGTGAGCCTATTTTTCAAGGTATTATTTTCTTCAGCATTTTTTTGGGTCTCCTTTAGCAAGGTATTGACCCGTTTTTCATGCTTTTCTTGTATCTCTCTCATTGCTCTTCCCAGTTTTTCCTCCACCTGTCTAACTTGATTTTCAAAATCCTTTTTGAGCTCTTCCAATGCCTGAGCCCACCGGATATCCCTCTGGGATGTCTGGGATACAGAGGTCCCGACCTCCACGTCTTTCCCTGATGGTAAGAATATTTCCTCGTCATCAGCATTGAAAGGCAGGAACATTTGCACCCCCTCAAAGAAGCTCTCTATAGTCTTATATTTCTTCCCTTTTCTGGGCATTTTCCCAGCCAGTTACTTGACTTCTGAGATTCCTGTCCACCCCTGCCTAGATCTTCCCAGCTAGTGCTTGGAGTCTGAGATTCAAATGGGCTTTCCACGGCAGGCATGGCTGCTATTCAATGTGAGCTTTAGTTCTGGTGCTGGGGTGGGGGCAGGGCCATCTCCCAGGCTCAGTTCCCTCAGGGGGTTTATGCAGAAACCTGCACTTCTGCCTGCTGCTGCCTGCTGTCCCGGGCCGCCGCCGCTGCCTCTGCCACTCCCTCTGCCGCTTTCTCTCGAGGGGGCCCGAGCCACAGAGACACCCTGCTCCCCTCTCGGCCAGCCCAGACGTCTCTTTCACTGACCTGTAGCGTCTGGGGCGGAGGGACTTTCGCGGCCGCCGGAGATTCTCTCCCTGAAGTCTGCTCGAATCTGCTCCTCTCGGCCACGCGGCCAGGGCAGCTCAGGGGTAGGCTTCACTTTCCGGGGCGCGATGGACCTTAGGGATGGCTCTCCAGGGCTCTGTGGAACGGAAATCTTTTCCACTGTGTTTCTGCATGCCTTGCAGTGATCCAGAATTTGTGGGAAGTTCTTCTTGCAGGAAATATATGGGCTGTGGGTTCAGAGCTAGCATACGTGAGTCTTTCTACTCCGTCATCTTGGCTCCACCCCTCGAGCCTATTTTTCAAGAAGTTATTTTCTTCCGCATTTTTGGGGTCTCCTTTAGCAAGGTATTGACCCGTTTTTCATGCTTTTCTTGCATCTCTCTCATTTCTCTTCCCAGGTTTTCCCCTACCTGTCTAACTTGATTTTTAAAATCCTTTTCGAACTCTTCCACGGCCTGAGCCCATTGAATATTTATTTTGGATGTTTGGGATACAGATGCCCTGACTTCTATGTCTTTCCCTGGTGGTAAGCATTGTTCTTCCTCATCACAAAGGAAATGAAGAAATATCTGTTCACCAAGAAAGTAACCTTCTCTGGTCTTACTTTTCTTCCCTCTTCTGGGCATTTTCCCAGCCAGTTACTTGACTTCTGAGATTCCTTTCCACACCCACCTTGCCTCCACAGCCGTCCAATTAGTGCTTGGGGCCTGAGATTCAAATGCTGATTCCCAGCTTCAGGGCTTTCAGCGGGAGCGGGGCTGCTATTCAGTGTGAGATTAAAGTTCAGGTGCTCAGATCGGGGCAGGGCCGCCTCACAGGGCCCAGTTGCCTCAGGGGCTTTATGTGGAGATCTTCAACAATGGATCCGAGCCCCTGCCCGCCCTGGGAGCTCCTGTCCACTGCTGCCTTTGCTGCTGCCTTCCGAGGGAACTTGTGTTATGGAGACACCCCACCCCACTCCCCCCTCATCCAGCCAAAAGGAGTCTCTCACTGACCTGTGGTATCTGTGGGCTGAGGGACCTTCACAGCCACTTGAGATTACGTCCATGAAGCCTGTTTGCATCTGTTACTCTTGGTGCTATGCTGCCAGGGCAGGGCTGGGCTCTGCTCTGGGTCCGGTGCACGATGGACCTTTGGTGTCGGCCCTTCTGGGCTCTCTGGAAGAGTAATCTCCTCAACTCCATTGCTGCATGGCTTCCACTACTCCAGAATTTGTTGGGACTTCCTCTTTATAGGTATTTTATGGGCTGTGGCTTCAGAGCTAGCATGTGTGAATCTTTCTACTCCGCCATCTTGGCTCCTCCCCCCGTGTCTAACAATATTAATTTGGACTTATGTGAATGATTTTCATGCAAGGCTGTGACAAAATAATTTTAGACACAAAAATTTCCAGTTATAAAATTAAACATGTATATCTGAAGAGAATTGACAATCTAGTCTCAAAGTCCAATGGAAAATATATGCTTGAGAAATTAATACTTTTGAAATAACACTGAATTGGTAAAATTGACAAAAGTTTATACACAAAATGTTCAAAAATTAATCATTCTATAATCATGTATAAACCCCACTGGGCAGCTAGGTGGTACAGTGGATAGAGCACCAGACCAAGAGTCAGGAGACTTAAGTTCAAATCTCACCTCAGACACTTGACACTCACTAGCTGTGTGACCTTGGGCAAGTCACTTATCCCCAGTTGTCTCCTCCTAGGTCCTCTCCAGTCATCCTGAAGAATGGTCACTGGATTCAGATGTCTCTGAAGGAGAAGTGAGGCTGGTGAGCTGCACAGTCCTCCTTCACTCAAAACAACGTCAAGTGTAAGTCATGTCATCATTTCTCTGATGATATGGTCTTCAGCAACGAAGGATAAACACACATGTAAACCCCACTATAAACTTTGGTAGGGAAAAACAGATCTAATTATGGTTCTTCCCTGCCACTCTGCAAGGCAGGCATCACTGATGTACTGAAGTCAATTTTAAAATGAGCAGGCATTTTTAAGAAATTAACACTCAGCCAGGTAGTCACAGAAAAAATCTAGGACTCATTCTATTGTGGTGTAGATAACATCCTCTACTGTTTGTATCTGAATGAGTGTCTTGGATTTAGAGGTGGCATGAAGCAGGATATTTGTTCCTGTAATGTAATCAACAGTGCAAAGCAAGGGCAGGGGGTGTGTGGAGAAAAAAGAGTATACTACTCATTTTTCTAGAGTCAAAATCATCAAGATCAACACTACCAATCACAGAATACAAAATTCATTCAAAAATTCTAAGATTATGTTAGAAATACTCTTGACACTAAAAAAGTGTCAAGGAACATTTATTACATCAGAGTTCAGAGAAATTGTACACTTTGGCGAAAGAGGGCCCCCAACCCTGTTTTCAGAAGGAGAGAACACTGAATACAGAAGTGAGATCAGCTATATATCGTTAGTTCAAGACAGATCCTCCTACCAGGAGATGGATTGGTCCATTATCCATTAGGTCACCATCTTCTCTATTATGTAACCACCCTTGGTGTCATCTCCCTTCCAAACATACTTTACCATAAGATCCATGATCAGAAAATGGAAGGATAGTTTTACACTGGGTGTGTATACTTACATGAGATTCATTAAGCAAGTGCCGTGAAGAAAAGCTTTCACCAGGTTATTCTAGGCCATTTTTCCTGATTGGTTCAAGCGAATTTCAGGCCTGGATCTTCTTATCAAATATTTTTTTGACTTTCTGAAAGCGACTGTCAGTCTCCTGATTGGTTGAGCCCACTTACAGTCTGCTAGCTTTCTTATTATCTGACTTATTCTCAATGACTTCAACCAGTAACCGTAGCAACTTAACTTTTGGCTCTCTCACTATTGCAAGATATGATCATGAAGAAGTGAAATAGATAAGTGGACTGCACTTTTCAATGAACTTGATAACATGAAGTATTACGTGGTTCAGAATTCCATTTCTGAAAAACAAGTGAACTTACTCAGAGCAGTACAAAGCAATTTGGAGGTAATAAGGTGTATTCTAACACAGAATACGATGGTAATTAGGTCACACAGAGGGTAGAAGCTTTGTGTCATCTGAACACAAAGACAAGATTTCAAATTCAGCCTGGAAATGCTGATTTTCTTGTGATTGTGGGCAAATCTTTAATCTTTTCCTCAGTTCCCTTCTTTATAAAATGAAAACAACAATAGGACTTACCTCCCAGAGTTGTTCTGAGAATCAAATGAGGAAATAATTGTAAAACACTTAGCATGGTGCCTGTCACAGAATAAGAACTATTAAATGTTAGCTATTATTACCAATTATTATCATACTATCTTCCAGAAGAACTGTGAAATAGACAAGACACAAATATAAAAGGTAGGGCATAAAACAAAATCATAAGAGAACAAGCTAAGGTTCTTATTATAGTTATTTCTGTCAATGAAGCAAATAAAAAGCCAGGATTCTGTCATATGCACTTGGATAAATACTGGACATACAAAGACAATAATGAACAAATGAATGAATGTAGAAATATAAAAATGAAATGAATGGAAATTCTGCAAGTGGTCATTTATGCCAAAGTCAGGAATTAAACTTAGACATTCATAATTCTAAGGCCAAACTTACATCCAGTGTGCTAGACATATGAAAAAAGCATGTCTTTCTTTCCCAATCATTCTCAATCCTAGACAGAGAGAAGATACTCTAAGTTCTTTGAATAGGAATTCAATAAGGTTGGGTACCTTGGATGTGCCCAGTAAATGTGCTTGGATGGCAATGACAGTACTCGACAGATCACTGAGCTCTTGAGAAGTTTCCTATAGATAAAAATAAAGTTCTTTCATGTGTACCATGCATATTTGAAAAGAATTGTGATTATTGTTAGGGTAAACAATTTGCAAATTGGAAAAAAGATTAATTCTCATGAGTACTGGAAGGGCTGGAAGGGGCTGGATGGCTTGCACATTTTTGTTCTTATAGGGAAGTGGTATATATATATATATATATATATATATATATATATATATATATATACATATACATATATATATATATAGGGTTATACTAAAAGGGACTTTTTGTATTTCTTTATAGGAATTTATTATAGGTAATTGTATTTATTATAGAGAATTGATATATATATGTATGTATATATGTATACATATATACGTATATATACATATATACGTATGTATATGTATATATACATATATACGTATATGTATATATACGTATATATACATATATATACGTATATATACGTATATATACATATACGTATATATGTATATATGTATATATGTATATATATATATATATATATATATATATATATATATATATATGGGGTTATACTGAAAAGGGACTTTTTGTATTTCAAAATGTTGGAAATGGAGCACATGAGAGGCCTGATTGTCCTGGCTATAGGAGTTGCAGCAGCCAGGATACTTTCCAGCAGGCCTTTCATGCAGATGGAATGCCATTGTGAGAGAACTTGGTACGTGAAATCATATGAATGGTGAAGTGACAAAAGCTGAAATTCACCTGGGAGTCTGTGTACTACTGACTCTTAATTTACTGGTAAGACCTATAATGAAGAAATAAAACGTTGTTAAAGTTCTCTGAACAATTGAAGGCAATGTTTTGCCAACCACTCAGATCATTATCAAACTCATTATCAACTTCAATAGCGTATACAATCACTGTTGCTATTATGTATTTTCTAATCAGACCCCAGGGAAATGATGCTTTAATGCACAAAGGAGCACTTCGTTTGGAAATGAACTTCATTTTTAAGGGAAAAAAAAGATTTGGAACTCATACCATTTTAAATATTAATTTTCTTTTAATAATGATAAGCAAATTAAAACATAAGCAAAATCTAATAGTCTTTTCTTACATGCATTGTTATTTGAGGGGGAAAACATTTCAATGCCTAAAATGATACTAATGCTTCTGGGGAGCTTCTATACCTTGCACAGCCCTTCCTCACTCAAAACAAAATCAAATGCGAGCACCATATCTCTGATATCATGGTCAGCTTTGAAAATGAAGGGCAAACACAACAATCAGCTTCTTTAATTTGGTTGCAAATCGTGTGTCTTCTCTTGGTAAACTTTTCTAATTCACCAATAACTGAATTATGCGTACACACATGTAATTAATTATTTAGTATTTTCACTTCCATGAAATTTGAGTTCTAAATTTTCTCTCTCCCTCCCCACACCCTGCAGTGAGAAGGAAAGCAATTTGATATAGGTTATACGTATACACATGCAAAACATGAGCCTCATCATCCTAACCAGTGTTGATTTGCACCTTCACACTCCCATTAATTTTTTCTCAGGCACCTGGCATATGTTGATCTTGGTTATTCTACAACAATTGGCCCAAAAATGCTGGTCAGTTTCATAGAGGAGAAAAATACAATTTCATGCAAGAGGTGTGTGATACATGTATTTTTTCATTGGGATACTTATAACTTGCGAATTTTTATCCTGTCAGCTATGGCTTATGACCATTATGTAGCTATCTGCTCTACATGTAGCCGCTCCTCTACATAATCATCATGTCAGATAGGATATGTTGGGTCTTACTAGCTATCTCATACATCCATAGCATTATCGTTTCCCTACTGATCACCATAAAGATTTTTAACTTGTCATTCCTTCACTTGAATGTAATCTGACATTTCTACTGTGATAGTCTCCATTTATTGTCCATTATATATTAAGATACAAGTGAAACTGGACTCATCATTATGATTCTTTCTGCATTTAATTTGATTTCTTCTCTCCTGATTATACTTGCCTCCTATATGATTATTCTTACGACCATTCTCAGGATGACCTCTGATGAAGGTAAGCAAAAGGCCTTATCCACCTGTGGTTCTCATGTCGCTTAGTAACTGTGTTTTATGGAACACTTCTTTTCATGTACCTGCAGCTCCAATCAAGCCACTCTTCTGACACAGACAAAATAGCCTCTGCGTTGTACATTTTGGTAATGCCTATACTAAATCCTTCCATCTATAGCTTGAGAAACAAAGAGATGAAAGGTGCCTTGAAAAGACTCTTTAAAAAGTGATGCAAATATTCCATTAAATCTCAAATATATAGTGTAATTCCATTGCATTATGAGAAGCAAGTAAACTTTGGCTAGATATTTTAAACAACTTCGTCCATTTCTTTTTCTTTTGTAGAAAAAATATCTCTACATATATGCACTGAGAGAAGGATTTCTGTTAGTTATTTTTAATTGTTAACTCCCAGTGAAGCTTGGTTAAGCAAATGTTTTTATTTAAGGGGCCTGTTAGGGGATTTTGCACCAATTATCTTTACAAAAACAATTTATGTAAAAGTAAACATGCCAACTATGATTAGAGTTTTTTTTCTGTGAAAGAACTGATCAATATATAAGCATTTAGAGAATACTCATGCCAAGCACCGTGTTAGCATTAGACATAAACAGATAAACAAAAAGTGGTTCTTGTCATCAATGAATATACAATTTATTAAGGGAAACAATATATTCATGAAAATTGCAGTCTATCACAGGACCCAGTCTACTTTTGAATGTCTCTAATTATTGAAAAGTTTATCCTTATCATTGCCTGAATTTCCCCTCTACAGCTTTCAACCATTTCTCCTGGTCTTCATTTCTGTGACCAAAGAAAATATGCATTTTCTTCTTTGTAATATTGATTCAAATTCCCATATCATGAGCTTCTATCTCTTTGATATTATTGTTGCATCCCTCTTTTCACTATGCAGTTTAATGATGTCCATTCTGAACTTTGTTAGGCCAAATTGATCACAATCCTTCAAATATGACCTGACTGTAGCAGAATACAATAGGACTGTTGCATCCTATAATTGGATGTTATGTCTATCTTAATGAAAATAATTCAATCAATAGAAACCAAATCAATAGTTTCCTTGATTTATATATAATAACTTAGATTCATACTGAAGTTGGAATTCTCTAATAACTCCAGATCTCTTTAAAAGGAATGCCTAAAATTCCATGTATTTTTTGTTGTTCCACTGACCTTTTTAACCCAAATCAAATAAAAATATTACATTTATCTCAACAGAATTATTTTATGCAGTTAATCTCATCATATTTCATATCAGGTTTAGGAAGTACTAGAAGAAAAATCTTGATTTGTATGTGGAAAGAACATATAGGCAAGATTTCACTTTACAAGTTCCTGACCAATTGGGTCAGAAAGTGTCTGGTTTACAGATTTCTTTACTGTGATTTTCCCTTTTTTCTTCCCCCACTCTCCACCCCAGCAAGAAGACACGTTGTTCTTCTGTATCAGTCAGCATCACAACTTCTTTATTTTTTTTTTTTTTTTGTCAATGAAGAAAGGCTTGGGGAGGATTTTTGAATAGGTGTACTGGGAAGGAAACTGGAAATACTGACACGTATATATTAGTCATGATTTTGGAAAACACTAGGTTATTGCCCAGTGATTTGTTGTAATATATTTTAAAAAATAAAGTACTGACAATAGTATTTTTCTAAGCAGTCTGGTTTTATTAAGGAACATTGCTCCATTGAAATCTTGCAAAACAAAATTTCCCTTCATCTAATTGAAAAAGAGAATTATTTCATTCAAAATGTTTCAGCATTACAATATTTGAAAACATGGGACTTTCCATAATAACCTCAATTATTTTGCCACTTCATTTTAATTTCTATAGAAAAATAAAATCTAAAAATTCTACTCCCCAGTAATAATCTATCTCCAGCTGTCCTCAGGCTGTATGAGTGAACACAGCTACAGAGAAAAACTTTTCCCAGTGGCATCCTTACAATAGTAAGGACGTTTCAAGGGAGGTTTTGTTTATTTTGATTTCCATTATCTTCTCTAATACTTTCTCTTCAATAGCTTATGTCAGAAGAATAAGAATAATATCAAAGTACTTTAAATATACGCATTTTAAGACATGACTGGAAACAAAAATATGAAAAATAGTCAACATTTTTAGATAGAGTTCATAAACATTACCTTGTTAAAGTTTCACAACAACCCTCTAAAGAGATACAATAAATATTTTAAACTCCATTTTGTGTATGTAGAAACTGGGCCTAAAAAAGATTGCATAACATTATGAGGTCATCTACCCTATAATTATCAAAGATAAAGTTTGGATGAGTTTTTTTCTGATTATAAGTATAATACCCTGTACTTTATCTCCTACCATACGGTGCTTTTCAACTTTGGAAAATCCAGTTACTAAATGTAATCATCATTGTTATAATCCCCATCATCCTTTATCATCATCATCAGTAATATACTTCTTTCTCCTCCTCTTCCTTCTTATCAACACCATCATTATCATCATGTTTGTCAAATACCCATTTCTTTAATTTTCACGACTATGTCCATCTGCTCGATCATGCACTTTTCTAAATGCACAGAAATACCACACTTGGGATCATAATGTTTTCGAGGTATTCCTAAAAGTGTTAAGGAAAAGAAAAGGGAAGTGAATATACTGCTGAGAAAATGTTGAATCAAAAATCAGAAAAAAATTAGAAACCAAAAGTATACAAGAATTTGGAAGATGACATTAAGAGTGTGATGGGAAAGAAAGAGGGGAGATTACATGACTTATCCCTAATTCTTCCAGAGAATCAAAAGCATTATCCTACTAGTTGTCACAGCAGATAGAACAACAGGCTTGAAATCAGGAAGACTTATTTTCCTGAAGCAAAATTTGTCAGACATTTATTGACTATATGGCACTGGACAAGTCATTTAACCATGTTTGCCTCAGTTCTTCGATTTTAAAATGAGCCAGAGCAATAAATAGTTGGCCATTTCAGTATCCTTGCCAAAAAAAGTATAAATGGGGTCATAAAGAGTCTGACATGACTGAAACAACTGAAAAAAAGCAAGAACTGATAAAAGAATACAAAAAAGTAAGATAATCAGAAAACTCCACATAGAAAAGAATCATGAAAAACTGAATCTGGAAGACCAGTATTAAATAAAACAATTTTTTTTTAAAAAAGTATTTGGTGAAGAACTCCTTTTGTGATAAAAACGACTTGGATCGCTGCAAAGTTGTTTACCACGAATTAGGATCAGAGTAACCCAAAACACAGGAGCAGCTAGGCGATGCACTAGAAAGAGCACAAACCCTAGAATTAGGGAGTAGAAGTCCAAATCAAACTTCAGTTATTTATTCTGTTACTCAAGGCAAGTTATATATTTTATGCCTCAATTCTCTTATGGGTAAAATTGAGATAATTATAGATATTTTGTCCCAGAATAGTCGTAAAGATAAAATAAGTAATACTCGTAGAAGATTTAGAAGGTTGCCAGGCACACAGTAAGATATGTTTAAATATTACTTATTATTATTGTTGTCATTAGTGTAATTATACTATATTGCATAATAAATGAAAAATGAATTGATGATTTAAATATAAAAGAAAACAAAATGACACAAACATAGAAGAGAACAAAATCAATATTTTCCACAGGAATGCATGGTAACCAAGCAATCAGTAGGATTATTATTATTATTATTATTATTATTATGTATCAATAAAACCTCTGTGATCTACACTGTGAGAAGTGCTGGACATGAAAAGGCAAGAATAAACAAGTGAATGAATGAAGTTTATATATGCCTGATTCATGATTTGAGTCTAGATTTTAATGATTCTAAGGTCACCCTTTTATCTATGATACAGAAAACATTGCACTTCTTTTCATTTGATCTCATAGGTGCCAAATAATTGCCATACAGAGAGGATACTTTTGCACGAAAGATACTGAAAAGATTTTGGACAAGGATTCAACAATACTCAGTAACGACACACTCAGTAAATGCACCCATGATAGTGCTATTGATAGGCTTATAATCTATTATAATTTAAATTTTGCATTAGGCATTAACACATCTCTTTAATGTGCAAAATGCAGATTCAACCACAAAATGGTGTGGACTGCTTCTAGAGTTGTGGGTTGAGTTCTACTGTCACTTTGTGTTCCACGTTTCAAAACCACACAATAGGAGTTGTAAAAGGTTGATTTTTGTAAAAGGGCCTATTTTTTTTAAAAAAAAAAAAGTTGGAGGCATTAAGAAGGGAAAGAAACAAGTATTCATCACATACCTACTAAATGCCAATCAGGTGTAATCACATTACATCTGATTTGACCTTCACGATAATCCTAGCAGGAAGTGTTAGCATTACAACTGTTTTAAAATTAAAGAACATGATGGGAGTGGAGCCAAGATGGCTGTGTGAAAGCAGGGATTCACCTGTGCTCATCCACAAATTCCTTCAGATACCTCAAAGAAATGAATATCAACAAAACTTTAGACTGGTAGAATCTACTAAGTGACAGAGTATGGCAGATTTCCAGCCCAGGACATGCCCAAATATTGATGGGAAACATCTATTACACTGGAATGAGGGAGTACATCACACGTTGGATGCATCAGTGAAGATATAGCTGTAATGGAGAAGGAGTAGACCTGGGCAGGGTGAATCACGAGTGGTAGTTCTGATTCCCAAATCAGATTCCCAAAACCACTTAGCACAGGACAGGAGCCCAACAGAACTGGGTGAGAGAGAAGGACAGGGCCCACAGCATCTGCATCAGCTACTCCTGTCACTGTCAGCCCGCAAACTAAATGTTTGAAAGTCACCAACTTGAACTCCCAGGAACCAAGATGAAAATGTAAACTGTGAGTGCTGTCATCCTCCCTTGTTAATCTTGAAGAATCTAGAAAATATTGCCTCATGAAAATGCCTGGAATAGTGGAGCAAGCAGAAGGGGTAAACAGTCTATTAGCTCAGGAGGTTAGGGAAACCAGATGGAAGAGACCCTTTTGTTGTGGCTAAAGGGACCAGTGTAGGACCAGAAGCATCCTAGCAAGTCCCACCTAAGCAGACCTGCAGGAAATACTGAGCCTAAAGGGTGAGGGAGTAGAATCAGTAAGCACAATACCAGGACTGCAGGTGTGCCTTAACACAACCAGGGAAATTGGACAGACACCATTGGAGATGAGGTTAGGGCAGTACAAGGGGAGGAGGAGACTTCCAGCTGCCAGGCAATCCTTCCCCCTTTCCTCACACTGCGAGCTTTAGTGTAACCCAAGGGAAACTCAGAATTCACCTGGCCTCGAAGTTGGCACACAGCAGCCAGCTCAGCACTAATAAGTTGCAGCATTATGTAGTTTCTAGTTGAAAGAACCAGAAGTCACAGCACACAAAGCCAGTAACCAAGACTTTAGCTCCCATCACAAGGAAAGTGGGACAGAGTCCCCTGTGGCCCAGAAGCAGAGATGCCCTATAAAATCCAGGAAAAAGTCAATCACCATGAAGAGGAAAAAAATTAGAAAAGCAAAGACTACAGAATCTTATTAAAGAGAAAGGTAAGAACGAAATATCAATTCACAAGAGGAGAGCATCAACAATATACCCACATCTGAAACCTCAAAAGGGAGTATGAACTGATCTCAAGACCAAAGAGCATTCTTGGAAGAGTTCAAGAAGGATTTTAAAAACCAAATTACAGAGGTAGAAGAAAAATTGACCAAAGATTTTAAAAATAAAATCAGCTATTCTAAAAGTAAAATTAACTAAATGGATAAGGAAATACAAAACTGAATTGGAGAAAATAAATTTAATAAAAGGAGTACAAAAGCTAACTGAAGAAAACAACTCATTACAAATCAGAAATGGGCAAATAGAAAGTAATGGTTACAAGAGGCATCAAGAATCAGTCAAACAAAATCTAAAGAATGAAAAATAGAAGAAAATATGAAATATCTCATTGGAAAAAGAAGTGACTTGGAAATTACATCTAGGAGAGAAAATCTTGAATTACTCCTCTCCCAGAAATCAATAATGAAAAAAAGAACCTATACAGAATCTTCCAAGAAATCATCCTTGAAAACTGCCCTGAGGCCCTAGATTCAGAGGGCAAAATGGTCATCAAAGAATCCACTGACAACATCCTGAAAGAGATCCCAAATTGAAAACAACAAAGAATATTCTTGCCAAATTCTTGAGTAGCATTATCATGTCAAGGAGAAAATATTACAAGCAGAAAGAAAGAAACAATTTAAATATTCAAGAATTATAGTCAGGCTCACACAGGATCTTGCAACTTCTACACTGAAAGATCAGAGGGATTGAAATATTATTTTTCCATGAGGCAAAGGAGCTTGGACTACAACCAAGGATCTACTACTCAACAAAACTGAGTTTACATTCTTCAGGCAAGGAGATGGACATTCAATGAAATAGAGATTTCCAGTACTTCTTGATGAAAAGGTCAAAGGTCAATAGAAAATTTGATTTTTAAATACAAGGCTCAAGAGCAGCATAAAAAGGTAAATAGGAAACAAGTATAATATGGTCAAACTATATACATCCCAATAAGGGACTTACTTAATAATACTTGTTAATCTTGAGAATTGATTATTTGAAACAACATCTAAAAGAGATATACATAGACAGAGGGTGGGAGTATAAATTAAATGATGTGACAAAGAAAACCTAGTTAAGGGGTGAGGAGGGAGAAGAGGAAAGAAGGAAGCAGAAAATGGTAAATAACTTCACATAATATAGCACAAAAATATTATACTACAGGGAAAGAAGGGAGGGAAATGAGCATTGTTTGAGCTTTTACTCTCATCTGATTTATTTCAAGGAGGAAAGAAAATTTTCAGTTAAGTATAGAAAACTAACTTGCACTGTAGGCAGTAGCAGCAGAAAGGGGAAAGAAAAGCAGAGGAGGTTGAAAGGGAGGGAAGGAGTAAGAGAAAAAGGAAATAAAAGGGAGGGGGCTGATAGATGGGATGGAATACTGAAGGAGGTGGTGGTCAAAAGTAAAATTGTTGAGGAGGGAATGGGAGAAGGGAGAAGCAAAAGTATAAAAGACAGGATGGAATAGGATGGAGAGAAAGACACAGATAGTAATACCAACTAAATAGTAATGGGATGAACTCTTCCACAAAATGGAGGCAGATAGAGAATGGATTAAAAACCACAATCCTACAAAATGTTGTTTACAAGAAATTCATTTGAAATGAGAATAAACACAGGGTAAAAGTACAAATCCAGAGCAGAATATATTAAGCTACAGTTGAAGTTAAAAAACAGAGGTAGCAATTCTAATATCAGGAAAAGTAAAGCAAAAATAGATCTAATCAAAAGAGATAAGGAAGAAAACTACATCCTATGAAATGACACCCTATAAAATGACACCATAGGTATGAAAATCCATCTTAAACTAAATGAAAGTAGGGAAGAAGGGGAGAAGTGAGGTGTGGAGCATGATAAAAGGAAGACAAATGGAAGAGGGAGTAGTTAGCAGTAAACACTTTTTCTCTTTTTTCTTTAATTTATTTATTTTACGTTTTCAACATTCATTTCCACAAATTTTTGAGTTCCAAAGTTTCTTCCCATATCTCCCCTCCCCCACCCCAAAGTGCATTCTAATTACTCCTCCCACCAATCTGCCTTCCCTTCTAACATCCCTCCCTTCCCTTATCCCCATCTTCTCTTTCGTCCTGTAGGACAAAATAACTTAACATACCACATTACCTGTATTTCTTGTTTCCCAGTTGTATGCAAGAACAATACTCAACAGCTGTTCCTAAAACTTTGACTTCCAACTTCTCCCTCCCCACCCATCCCCATTGGGAAGGCAAGAAATTCAATATAGGCTATGTATGTGCAGTTTTGCAAATGACTTCCATAATAGTCATGTTCAGTAAGACTAACTATATTTCCCTCCATCCTATCTTGCCCCCCATTTCTTCTAGTGTCTCTTTTGACCTTGTCCTTCCCCAAGGGTGTTGACTTTTTAATTGCTCCTTTCCTCCCCTTCGCCCCCTCCATCATCCCCCTCTACCTTGTTTATCCCCTTCTCCCCCACTTTCCTGTATTGTAACATAGGTTTTATACCAAAATGATTGTGCATTTTATTCCTTCCTTGAGTCAAATGTGATGACAGTAAGCTTCACATTTTCCCTCTCCCCTATCCCCTTTCCCTCCAATGAAAAGTTATTTTCTTCTCTCTTTTTTGAGAGATAATTTGCCCTATTCCATTTCCCCCTTTTGCCTCACAACATATTCCTCTCTCACCCCTTAATTTCATTTTTTAAGATATGACCCCTTCCTATTCATCTCACCCTGTGCTCTCTGTCTCTCTCTTTCTCTATGTTTGTTTGTTTGTGTATGTGTGTGTGTGTGTGTGTGTGTGTAATCCCATCAACTATTCGGATACTGAAAAAATGTAAAGAGTTACAAATATTGTCTTTCCATGTAGGAATGTAAACAGTTCAACTTTAGTTAGTCTCTTAAGATTTCTCTTTCCTGTTTAACTTTTCATGCTTTTGTTCATTCTTTTGTTTGAAAGTCAAATTTTCTTTTCAGCTCTGGTATTTCCATCAAGGATGCTTCAAAGTCCTTAATTTCATTGAAAGACCATTTTCCCCCTGAAGTATTATACTCACTTTAATGGGTAGGTGATTCTTGGTTTTAGTCCTACGTACTTTGACTTCTGGAATATCATATTCCTATTCTTTCAATCCCTTAACATAGAAACTACTAGATCTTGTGTTATCTTGATTGCATTTCCACAATGTTCAAACTGTTTGTTTCTAGCTACTTGCAATACTTTCTCCCTGACGTGGTAATTCTGGAATTTGGCTACAATGTTCCTAGGAATTTCTCTTTTTTGGATCACTTTCAGGGGGTGATTGGTGGATTCTTTAAATATTTATTTTGCCCTCTTGTTCTAGAATATCAGACTAATTTTCCTTGGTAATTACATGAAAGGTAATGTCTAGGCTCTATTTTCCATCTTGGCTTTCAGGTAGTCTCATAATTTTAAATTGTCTCTTCTGGATCTGTTTTCCAGGTCAGTTGTTTTTCCAATGAGTTATTTCACATTATCTTCCATTTTTTCATTCTTTTGGTTTTATTTTGTGATTTCTTGGTTTCTCATATAGTCATCAGCCTCCACCTGTTCCATTCTAATTTGTAAAGAAGACTTTTGTTCAGTGAGCTTTTGAACCCCATTTTTCATTTGACTAATTATACTTTTTAAGCATTATTTTTCTCATTGGATTTTTGAATCTGTTTTGCCAATTGAGTTAGCCTATTTTAAAAGTATTATTTTGTTCAGCATTTTTTGGGTCTCCTTTAGCAAGTTGTTGACTCACTTCTCATGATTTTTTTGCATCTCTCTCATTTTTCTTCCAAATTTTTCCTCCACCTCTCTTACTTGATTTTCAAAATCATTTTTGAGCTCTTCCATAGCCTGAGGCCACTGAATATTTATTTTGGATGTTTGGGATATAGAAACCTTGACTTTTATGTTTTCCCCTGATAGTAAGCATTGTTCTTCCTCATCAGAAAGGATGGACAAAGATACTTGTTCAACAAGAAAGTAAACTTCTATAGTCATTTTTTCCCTTTTTGGGCATTTTCCCAACCAGTTACTTGACTTTTGTGTTTTTTGTCAAGAACAGGCTATACTCTGAGGATATGTAAGATCTCAGTTCCTCCAAGGTGGCACAATCAAGCCTGCACACTGGTCTGCGAGCAACAAGAAACTTTTGTGCCCAGAATCTCTGAGTAGTACAGTTTCCTCTTCACAGCCACCTGACCTCCAGTTCCACCAAGCCAGAGTTGGGGACTAATATTCATATAAGCTGCTCAGTTGCCCCAGCGACTTTCAGCAAGGCCAGTGGTGCCAACCAGTGTGAGATAAAGATCAGCTGCTCAATTCTTCCAGAAGCGTTAGGTGGGGGCAGGGCTGCCACACAGGACTGAAGTAAGGATCAGCTGCTCAGTTCTCCCAGGGGTTTTACTATCCAACAATGGATGTAGGCTGTTGTGGAATCTGCTGCCACCCCATGTGGCCTCTGCTGCTGCCTGAGGACAGAGCTATGTGAAGACCCTGCTCCCTTCTCAATCAGCTGAAAAAACCCTCTCACTGACCTTCAGCACCTGCCAGTTGAGAGATCTGCAAACTGCCACTACTTCCACTAGGGATTTTGCCCCTGAGGCTTGTTTCTGTCCTCCTACCTGTGTTATGCCACACAGCCAAGGCTAGGCTGGGCCCTGCTCATATTCTGGGGCAACAGACCTTTCCCATCAACCTTTCAGGTCACGCTGGGCTGGAAATCTCCTCCACTCTGTTGTTGTGCGACTTCTGCTGCTCTCGAATTTGTTGAGAATCTTTCCTTACATGTATTCTGTGGGCTATTGGAGAAGAACTAGTGTATGTGCATCTTTCTACTCCACGGCTCTGCCCCCAAGAAGTAAATACTTTTGATGAGGGACAAGTTCAAAAGAGAGAATAGAATAAATGGGGGCAGGAAAGGATGGAGGGAAACATAGTTAGTGTTATAAAACATTACTATTGTGGAAATTTGTTGCAAAATGACACATATATAACCTGTGTTGAATTGCTTGCCTTCTCAGTGGGGATGGGTGGGGAGGGAGGAAAGGAGAGAAGTTGGAACTCCAAGTTTTAGGAACAAATGTTGAGAATTGTTTTTGCAAAAAACTGGGAAATTAGAAATACCGGTAATGGGGTAGAGAAATCTCTCTTGCCCTACAAAAAAAGAGAGAAGATGTGGTTAAGGGAAGGGAGGGGTGCGATAGAAGAGAGGGCAGATAGGGAAAGGAATAATCAGAATGCACGATGTTTTGAGGTGAGGATAGGGGAGAGATGGGGATAAAATTTGGACCTAAACATTTTGTGGAAATGAATATTTAAAACTAAAAACAAATAAATATAAAAAATAAAGCTGATATATACACTTCAAAATATTTGAGAGTCTACCTGACAAATTAAACACAATGTCTATGTAAACATAATTAAAACTTTTCTCACAAATATAGTCCGATCAAATTAATTGTAAAAGCATCAGTTGCTCAGCAGTAGGCTGAATTAATATGATAAAAATGACAATTATACTGAAATTAACATACTTATTCAGTGATAGACCAATCAAACTACTTCACTACTTTATAGAGGCTGAAAAAATAATACCAAAATTCATCTTGAAGAAAGAAAGCTTCAGAACTTCAAGGAAATTAATAAAAATGCTAGGGAAGATGACCTAAATATGCCAGATCTTAAATTATATTATAAACCATCAGTCCACAAATCCACCTGAGGTGTCCAAGAAATAGTGGGGTAGATCAGTAGAATATGTTAGGTACATGTAACACAGCAGTCAATCACTATAGCAGTCTACTGTTTGAAAAACCTAGGGACCACAGATTCTGGGATAAGAACTCATTGTTTGACAAAAACTGCTGGGAAAACTGGAAAATAGTATGGCAGAAACTGGGCATAGACCATTGCCTGACACCATAAGCCAGAATATGTTCAAATGGCAACAAATTAGAAGAGCAAGGAATAGCGTATTTGTCATATTTATGGAGAATGGAGGAAGTTATTTTCAACATGGTACAGAAAACCTAATGAAATGCAAAATAGGTAATTTTGATTATGTTCAATTGAAAAGTTTTTTGCAAAAACAAAGTCAATCCCATAAGAACACAAGGGAAGCAAAAAACTGGGAAAGAGTCTTTACAACTAATATTTATGATAAAAGCCTCATTTCTGAAATATATAGAGAAATGAGCCAAATTTACAAGAATACAAGTCATTCTCCAATTGATAAATGGTCAAAGGATATGAACAGAGAATTTTCAGAGGAAGAAAGTAAAGTTGTCTATAGTCATGCGAAAAAATGCTCTAACTCAATATTGACTAGGGAAATGCAAATCAAAACAAATCTGACTTACCACATCACATCTATCAGATTGACTAACATGACTAAACAGGAAAATGATAAATGTTGGAGAAGATGTGAGGCATTTGGAACACTAATTCATTGTTGGTGGAACTGTGAGCTGATCGAGCCATTCTGGACAACAATTTGGAACTATGCCTAAAGGGTTAGAAAAATTTGCATGCCTTTTGTCCCAGCAATATTTCTTTTAGGAATGTAACCCAAAGAGATTACAAAAATGGGTAATAGACCTACATATGCAATAACATTCATAGCAGTTCTTTTTGTTGTGGCCAAAAGTTGGAAATCAAGGCAATGCTCAGCAATTGGAAAATGGCTGAGAAAGTTGTGGTATATTAATATAATGGAATACTAAAAAATTTTAAACAGGGAGACTTCAGAAATCCTGGATAGACTTATATGAACTAATGCTGAGTAAAGTGAGCAGAACAAAGAGAACATTATATACAGCAACAGACACAATGTATGAGGACTGTTTTTGAAAAACTTAGTCCTTCATAGTAATGCAGGGACCCAAAACGTTTTCAAAGGACTCAAAATGTAAAATATAAAATATCCACACCCAGAGAAAATTATGGAGTCAGAAACGTGGAATGAAGGAGACTATTTTCCCTTGGCTATTTTTCATTTTGTTTAGCTTTACTCATACTTTCTCCTATTTGTTTAATTCTTCTATGCAACATATCAAAATGTGTTTGATAAGAATATATTGGGACCAGAGCCAAGAAGGTAGTGCAAGAGCAGGCGTTGCCCCCAAGCCCAGCCACACACCTGTAAAAATGACTATAAAAAATTCTGCAATTGCTGAACCCACAAAATGACAGAGTGAAACAAAGCTCCAGCCCAAGACATCCAGAAATGTCACGAGGAAGTGCCTGTAATACCATACAGTCCAGTGTGGGCGAAGCTGGCCCAGAGAAGACCTGAGAAGGCCTTGGGGAGACTGAATTTCTTGCAATTGTGGAAGTTTCTGAACTTCAGGAACTCAAATCACCAAGGATAAATTGGAAAATCTGTGGAAAAAGCCTGGGAGACCAATGTGGGTGAATGGAGTGGCCCAGCCCCAGGCCCAGGGCAGCAGGGGGAGGAGGGGACAGAGGAACCCACAGCACCCACAACAGCAGGAGTGCCAGAGACAGTGACTGTGGCGCTCCCGGCCCACAGATTGTTGGGGAATCAAGAGGTTAACACTGGAAGCAGAGATCTACCTTGACAAAGAGTTCAAAAGTCAAATAATTGATTGGGGAAATGAGTAAAAACTGAAAAAGAATCAGACTACAGAATCTTACTTTGGTGACAAGGAAGACCAGAACATGCAAACAGAAGCCAACAAAGTCAAAGAACCTCCATCCGAAGCCTCCAAGAAAAAAAAAATGAATTGATGTCAGGTCATAGAAGAGCACAAAAAGGATATTGAAAATCAAGTAAGAGAAGTAAAGCAAAAATTTGAAAGACAAATGAGAGCGATGCAAAAACAAAATTATTAAAAAGAAATCAACAGTTTGCTAAAGAAGACACAGAAAATGCTGAAGAAAATAACACTGTAAAAATAGACTAACCCAAATCACTAAAGAGATCCAAAAAGGCAATGAAGACAAGAATGCCCTAAAAAGTAGAATTGGCCAGATGGAAAGGGAGGTCTAAAAGTTCACTGAAGAAAATAATTCCTTAAACATCAGAATGGAGCATATGGAAGCTAATGACTTTATGAAAAGTCAAGAAATTATAAAACAAAGCTAAAGGAATAGACAATGCGAAATATCTCATTGGAAAAACAACTGACCTGGAAAATAGATCCAGGAGAGACAATTTAAAAATTATGGGACTACCTGAAAACCATGAAAAAAAGAGCTTAGACCTCATCTTTCAAGAAATTATGAAGGAAAACTACGCTGATATTCTAGAACTAGAGGGTAAAATAAATATTGAAAGATTATACCAATCACCTCCTGAAAGAGGTAAAAGGAAACCTCCTAGAAAAATTTCAGCGCTCCCTGGTCAAGTAGAAAATATTGTAAACCACCAGAGAGGAACAATTCAAATATTGTGGAAATACAGTCAGTATAACACAAGATCTAGCATCTTTTATATTAAGAGATATAAAGGCTTGAAATATGATATTCCAGAAGTCAAAGGAACTAGGATTAAAACCAAGAATCACCTACCCAGCAAAACTGATTATAATACTTCAGGGGAAAAAATGGTCATTGAATGAAATATAGAATTTTCAAGTATTCTTGATGAAAAGATCAGAGCCAAATAGTAAATTTGATTTTCAAACACAAGAATAAAAAGGAGCATGAAAAGGTAAACAGGAAACAAAAATCATCAAGAACTTACTAAAGTTAACTGTTTACATTCATACGTGGAAAGATAATGTTTATAACTCCAGGAACTTTTCTCGTTTTTAGGGTAGTTGAACTGATTATATACATATAGACAGAGGACAAAGCATGAGTTGAATAGGAAGGGATGATATTTAAAACAAATCAAATTAAGGAGTGAGGTAGGAATATATTGGGAGGAAAAAGTGAAAAAATTGAATGGTGCAAATTATCTCTCACATAAAATGTGTCCCGCAGCTACTCTATGAGGATAGATTTGAAAACAGTTCTTCCTGAATATGTGCTCAGTAATCTGTACACTCCATCATCTAACTATTCTTAAAAGATTTCTGTATTATTCTAATGGCACATAGGTGGTGCAATGCATAGAGTACAAAGACCTGGAATCAGAAATTCTCTTCATACCTTAGTTCAAATATAACCTCAGACATCTATTAGTTTTATAACACTGGGTAAGTCATTTAACCACGTTTCCCTCAGTTTCCTACATATAAAATTAGCTGAGGAAAGTCATGGTAAATTAAGGCAATATTTCTGCCAAAAAGTCCTCAAAAGGGTTCACAAAGAATCAAGCATGACTGAAATCATGGAACAAAATAGTGTTAAGTTAATCTAGCTTGCTCACATCCAGCTGATTATTTCTGGGTCTAACCTTGAGGCTCATATTTCCCAGATAGGCTTCCAAATATGCAAGATCTTCATCTTGCCCATTCAACTTTATGTTACCTTCCAGGCACTATGTTTTCCTCATTTTCCCGACCTTTGATGTGTGACTGTATAAAATAAATTATTCTGGCTGGCTGCAGAACTCTCCCAGAAGCCTTTGCAATGTCCTTTGCAAAATGACACCTACATTCAGGAGCTTGGTAATTGTTGGTATTTAATAAATATTTCATGGAATTAGATGAAATACTGTATAATATACATATATGTATATAATATGTGTGAGTTTGTGTGTACATTAAAGACAGCACTCTCAATGATTTCTTGGAAATAATAGTTTGAAATTCATTAAAGTTCTCCAGTCCTTCAGAGACATGGCCTCATTGGGATTTCAAAACCATAAAGTCACCCTTAAGCAACTAGCAGTAGTGAAAACATGAGCAAGCCAGAGAATATTCTACCATCCAGGTGAATAGGAGACATTAGTTTCTTTTTTTGTTTGTGATATCAGTACAGGAAGTTCCAAAAAAGTATTTTGAGATACAAACAATTCATTTCCAAAATTAAATAAATATGCTTACTGTGAGGATGAATGGGGAAATTTAAAGGCCATGTTGTAAATTTCCTCAAATTGTAACTACATGAAATTTATTCACAAAAAAATCAGGTAACAAGACATAGTTCTGAACAATGGCAATTGTTCTTTTTTGTTCGTATATTGTTTTGTTTTGTTTGCAACTAGAGTAATCAAAAAGATTTTGTCAAGGAACACTGATCACTAGTAATACATGAGAACTTTTGCTGCACGAATGGACTTCATTCAAAAAATAATTTTAATATAAAATTTAAAAATTAGATATGTATGAGAATTGAAGTCATTAGGACATTAAAACTGTGGTCCTAAATCGCCTTCATAACCCAGACAGAAAAGTATTTTGTCTTGTATAAAATGACAGAAAGAGTTTGATTATCCAGGTTGTCTTCCTAAGAGGTCATACACTTAATGTTAATAGGAGATGGAGAAAGGAAGAGATATTGGACCTTTAACAACAAGGATTTAGGCCACTCTCATGAAGGAAACCGGGTTTCTGAACGCTACACGTGTTTGAGCAACATTCAATCAGAGAGTAGCCTAGACTACCATGATGTTACAAGACTTGTACAGGGTCACATGCACACACACGCACACACACGCACACACACACACATATGCTGGATATGATTTGTAAACCATGATCTTTGTAACTTCAAGGCCAACATAATTTCTGTTACACAAGAGGGTCTCCATTCAGATCTCTCATATATTCTACCCTTTTATAATATCCCATTATGTTCCTTCTATATGCTGCTTAGTAAACATATTTTAGAAGTGATTGATACTACTGTCCTGGTACAAATCGTGGCATTAAAGAATTTCACAATTAACTCCTAATTTTGCACAACATAACTTCAATTTCTTTCTTCTTGGTGACGGGATGTTAATATAGTAGGTAATATAATAAGAGAAATGCAATATGATTTGTTGGGAAAGTGCCTATTCATCTTATCTAAGACGTCCCCATTAAAGTTCTGAATGACTATGCAAAGAGAACTCAAAGAAGGTTTCTTCCCTTTCTTCTCAGATTATGTTCCTTGGATGGAAAAAATGATCAAGTTAAATGAAACCACAGAGAGCCAGGTGACTGAATTCATTCTCATTGGCATTACTAACCATACAGAGTTACAGAGCCCCCTCTTTGTTGTGTTTTTCCTCAACTACATGGCCACTGCTCTGGTGAATCTAGGTTTGATTATCCTAACCAGTGTTGATTCTCACCTCTAAACCCCGATGTATTTTTTTCTCAGGAACCTGGCATTTATAGATCTTGGTTATTCCACAGCTGTTGGTCCAAAGATGCTGATCAGTTTCACAGTTGAGAAAAACACCATTTCCTTCAATGAATGTGCAACACAGCTATTTTTCTTTCAGATATTTATCACTTGTGAAGTTTTTATCCTGTCAGTCATGGCCTATGACCGCTATGTGGCTATCTGTAAGCCCCTTCTCTACATGGTCATAATATCAGACACAGTATGTTGGATCTTGGTGATTTTTTCATACCTCTGTAGCACCATAGTATGCCTACTGATCACGATAAAGCTTTTAAAATCATCTTTCTGCAAATCAAATATATTAAAACATATCTACTGTGACAGTCTCCCTTTATTATCCATTATATGCTCAGACACAAATGAAATTGAATGAATCATTATGACCTTTGCTGCATTTAGTTTGGTTTCTTCCCTCTTGGTTATTCTTATCTCTTACATACTCATACTTGTGGCCATCCTCAGGATGAACTCTGCTGGGGTCAGGTACAAAGCCTTCTCCACCTGTGGCTCTCATCTCACAGGGGTGGTTATATTCTATGGAACACTTCTGTTCATGTACCTGCAACCCCAATCTAGTTACTCCTTTGATACAGACAAGATGGCTTCTGTGTTTTATACCCTGGTCATCCCCATGCTCAACCCACTGATCTACAGTTTGAGGAACAAAGAGGTGAAAGGTGCCTTGAGGAGACTCATTCACAGACTGATGTAAGCATCCTCTTTAATGTGCAAGGTAGTGTTTGATTTCACTGTATTGTTAAAAGGAATAAACTTCTGCGGTTTCTTAGTCAATTTTTTTCCCAAAACCTTTAGGTTTTTTTTTCTATAAAAATCTATCTATCAATATGCAATAGAAAAATCAGAGTTACTTTGGAATTGGCAAACTCTAGTGCATCATAGTTTTATGCCTCTATGGATTATAAAGAACTAAGAGAGGACTTAGTGCATACTACCTTTATTAAATTCTACATTTTATTTACCCTCATGTTGAGCATCCTGCTTTTTTCTTGTGTGGAAGAATCAATCTATTTAAAATCATTTAGAAATTCTGGAGGAATGACATGCTAGACATGGGGCAGGCACAGATGAGCAAAAAATAGTTTTTGCTATTTAATTTTTCTAAGGGAAATGACATATCAATGAGAATTTTATTACCTGCCACTATTGCCATTCTACTTTCAAATATTTCTAAGTGTTAAGAAGTTTCTCCTTTCCATTACTTCAGTTTCCTCTCCCTCACCTCCATCCATTGATGCTGGTCCCCTCAGTAATAAAAAAGAACACGTATATTCCCTCTTCTTTGTTACACATTTCAATATGCGAGGAAAGCTCCATCACATCTGCTCCCATCAGACCCAATTCTTCCATTCTTGTACTAGAACGGAAACAACAATAAATGGCTTACACAGAATGCCCCAAAAGTCTTAGTGCAATTTTAAGTTTCTAAAGCTTAAAATTAATTCTACCTTCAAGGACACCCTGTACTGTAAGAGTATCTGTGTTCAAATACCAACTCTGTTATTAGTGTCCTGTGATATCCTGGGTAATAAGCTTATATTATCTGGCCCTTGGTCATCTGTAAAAATGTTCAAGTACTATGAGATAAATTTTAAAGTCCATTTCATTTCAAAATCTATGATGCCATGAACCTATTCTTTGTAATAACAAAATAGTGTCATTTCTTTCCTCAAAAGTCATGTACTTCTGTTTCTTAAATATTGAAGCTGTTTCCCTCTGGTCTCCCTGTAGCTTATAAATGTCAATCCTGCCTGAACTCCATCACTGAAAGTTAAAAACATTCTTCCATATGTTGTCTGGACAAGCAAAATGCAATCAGACTTTCACATCCTATGCTTGGATGCCATGATTTTCTTAAAGGAGTTCATATTAACTTTTTTAATTGTTACATAATATATTACGCTCATATTGGAATTGTTCTTGCTCAGTCTTCTTTCAATCATGTGCAATTCTTTGTGATCCCATTTAAGGCAATCTTGGCAAAGACGCTGGAGTGGTTTGTCATTTCCTTTTGCAGTTCATTTTACAGAGGAAGACATTGAGGAAAACAAGATGGCTTTGCCTAAGGTCGTACAGTGTGTAATGTGCAGCCCCAGATTTCAACGCAGGACATGAGTCTTCCTGACTCCAGATGTGGCAGTCTATCCACTGTATCACCTAGCTGTCCCAGCTTTGATGAATTTAGAAGTTCAATGTTTTCATTTCATGGCGGAATTCACTAAAACACTCCAGGTATTTCTCAGAGTTATGCCTTACGCTTGTCTGAACAGACTCTAAAATCTGAAATAAGTTCAGAAACAAATTTATTTCATCACTTGGTAGTACAGAGTCCATATAAAAGTGTGTCCTGAGAGGCAGATAGGTGGCATAGTGAATAGAGTACCGGCTCTTGCAGTCAGGATGATCTGAATTCAAATCTGGCCTCTGAAACTTGACACTTACTAGCTGTGTAACCTTAGGCAAGTCACTTAATCATGATTGCTTTGCTTCCTCCTCTCCAAAAAGAAAAAAGTCTTCTTGCTATCTAGTTTCGGGAAGGTTTGTATTATATAGTATTTACACAAGTTTGACTTCTAATGAACCATTTTCATGTCATAATTCAAGGGACACCAAAACATGGGTAGGCACATCAAAAATTCTGGCGTTGTAATCACAAACAAGATTGCTCTCACTGAATTTAGGACTAGAGGGGACCAAAAGTGCTTTTTAGTCAACGCCAGCATTTCTAGACAGTTTCTATGGTTAGGTGGCATTTTTGGTATGGACAAACTACAATAATACAAGGTTAAATTTAAACAATGTGATATACGTACATACAGACGTAAATCATACACGCACACACACACACACACACACACACACACACACATATATATATATTGCTATATATAGTTATGTGTGTATATATATATACACACACATATACACACCCACCCCGCATATGTATGTATGCATACAAATACATACACACGTATGTATGCATGCACGTACGTGTGTGTATGTATATATGTATATATATATGTATATATATATAATATCATCCTGTACAATGTAATACATTTTTACCACAGCCTAAAACACGCACACTTTTCTTAGTGTTCTTAAGCTTTTTAATTTTTAAGCTAATTCAAATATAAATCTTTACACTGGTCTCAACTGAATACCTTTATTTTATTAATCTCATTTTAATGCATCACATTTAATGCTAAAGAACTACTAGGAGAAAGTTCTTTCCTTGTACAAGGAAAGAGGCCTAGAGACAGGAACTCCCAAGAGGTGTTACTGGCTCATTGGATAAGAAAGTAACTTGTTAATAGTTGTTTTTGTTTATTTTTCCTGGAATTTTATCATCCTTCTTCCAACTACCACCCAAAGAAAAAAACAAAAACGTCTTGTTCCCTTTTAGTCATCATCACAGCCTCCCCTGCAGTTATCCTCAATGAGAAAGGACTTGAGGAAAAATTTTAATGAGGTTTACTGAGGAAGGAACTCCATATACTGACCTAAATAGTAGTATACAAAGTCAGGAAGTATGATGGCAAAATGTAATTTCCTAGTCACTTGGTCAGAAAGACATTAAAAATCGATTACTAAAAATTGTCTCTTTCTAAATTCTACGCTTTTGTTCAGGAAGAATGCTGCACCTAAATCTTGCAACACATGATTTCCCTCAATTTGATTGGAAAACATTAATAAGAGTTTCATTATTAATATCTGATAGTACGGACTTTATAAAAATTCAGTGATTTTCCAGTTGATGTTTTTTTTTTTCATATCTGCTTTAACAAATAAGCTGACAAACCTGTTCTTCACTGGTAACCCATCTCAGTTCTCAGGCCCTCTGAGTGAAAACAGCAGCAGACAATACCCTCTCCCAATGGCATGCTTATAGAGCTGAAGTAAGTCTAAAGGGAAGTTCTGTTTTGGTTTAGTTTGTCTTAATTCTCGAATGTTTCTTCTCAAACAAATTATTTCGTTATAGTGGGAAAACGTGCTTTCATTTTACATATTTTAAGATTGTTATAATTTAAATAAGAAAAAAATGTGCATAATTGCTGACATTCTAGTATAGTTTATATACATCATCTCATTGAAGCTCCACAGAAACCTTCTGAAAATAGGTAGAATATTTATTTTGACACTATTTTACAGAAACTGAAGTTCAAAGTGTTTATGTACCTGTCTGAGACGATACAGCTCATAAATATTGAATACAATATTGGAATCCAAATCTTCCTAATTGAAGAGTGGCCTTCTTCTATCTAGGCATACAGGCAATTGTCAGATTCCATTACTACACCATTCATAGCGTTTAGTTATCAGAGGAGATATCATCACAACGATCTTGAGCAAACCGACTGAAAGAACGGAACGACTGCCTTGTCTACTGAATCTCCTAACCCAGGATAATTGTTCCTTTGCTATGATTTAATTTCATCATTTTAGATAATAACTTGGATACTTCACCAATATAGAACATGCCCTCCTATGTGAATCCTGATTTTCAAAATCTCCTTTGTTCATACGTTTTATTCCAGTTTTTACTCCATACTCTAGAGCTCCCAAAATCATTGATTATCTATGGGATTTTGAGGAGCTGTTTCTTCCACTATGAAGTGCATGAGTATCCTATGAAATAGAGTTCAACATTATGACACTTCTAGGGAGTCGCTGAGCCCCTAGTATCTAAAATCAAAGTTCAAAGGGAAATGCAAACTTGAAAATTAACACCTTCACAATACTTTTGAAATAGTAATACGGACAAAAGTTTATACATGGCAATTTTTCTCTTTTTTAAATACAAATTTATTTATTTAACTTTTTACATTTATTTGCACAAAATTTTGGGTTCCAAATTTTTTCCCGATTTGTTCCCTTTCCCCAACCCCAATATATCGAGCATTCTAATTTCCCCTATCACCAATCTGCCCTCTCTTCTATTATCCCTCCCTTCCCTTGACCCCATCTTCTCTTTTCTCCTGTAGGGCCAAATAACTTTCTATTCCCCATTACATGTATTACTTATTTCCTAGTAGCAACAACAATACTAAACAGTTGTTCCTAAAACTTTGAGTTTCAAATTCTCCCCATCCCTCCCTCCCCACCCATTCCATTTGGGAAGGCAGGCAATTCAATATAGGTCATATCTGTGTAGTTTTGCAAATGACTTCCATAATAGTCGTGTTGTGTAAGACTAACTATAATTCCATTCATCCTATCCTGCCCCCCATTTTTCTATTCTTTTTTTGATCCTGTCCCTCCCCAAGAGTGTTGACTTCAAATTGCTCCCTCCTCCCATTGCCCTCCTTTCCATCATCCCCCCCACCCTGCTTATCTCCTTCTCCCCCACTTTTCTGTATTGTAAGATAGGTTTTCATACCAAAATGAGTGTGCCTTTTATTCCTTCCTTTTGTCGAATGTCATGACAGTAAACTTCATGTTTTTCTCCTCTTTTTCCCTCCACTAAAAAGTCTCCTGCTTGCTTCTTTTATGAGAGATAATTTGCTCCATTCTATTTGACCCTCTCTCCTCCCACTACATTTCTCTCTCACCGTTTACCTTAATTTCTTTTAAGATATGGTCCCATCCTATTCAATTCACTCTGTGCTCTCTGTCTCTGTGGGTGCTTGCATGTGTATATGTGTGTGTGCTTGCACGCATGTACATGTGTGTGTGTGCATGTATGTGTGTGTACGTCTGTGTGTGGTCCCACCAACTACCCAGATGCTGAAACGTTATAAGAGTTACAAATATTTTCTTTCCATGTAGGAATGTAAACAGTTCACCTTTGGTAAGTCCCTTATGACTTTTCTTTGCTGTTTACTTTTTCATGCTTCTTTTCATTCTTGTGTTTGAAAGTCAAATTTTCTTTTCAGCTCTGGTCTTATCATCAAGAATGATTGAAAGTCCTCTGTTTCATTGAAAGACCATATTTTCCCCTGAAGTATTATTCTCAGTTTTGCTGGATAGGTGATTCTTGGTTTGAGTCCTAGTTCCTTTAACTTCTGGAATATCCTATTCCATGCTCTTCGATCCCTTAATGTAGAAGCTGATCGATCTTGTGTTATCATGATTGTATTTCCACAATACTGGAATTGTGTCTTTCTAGCTGCTTGAAATATTTTCTCCTTAACCTGGGAATTCTGGAATTTGGCCACAATGTTCCTAGGAGTTTCTCTTTTTGGATCTCTTTCATGCGGTGATTGATGGATTCCTTCAATACTTATTTTGCCCTCTGGTTCTAGAATATCAGGGAAGTTTTCCTTGATCATTTCATGAAAGATGATGTCTAGGGTCTTTTTTTTGATCATGGATTTCAGGTAGTCCCATAATTTTTAAATTGTCTCTCCTGAATCTATTTTCCAGGTCAGTTGTTTTTCCCATGAGGTATTTCACAATCTCTTCCATTTTTTCATTCTTTTGGTTTTGTTTTGTGATTTCTTGGTTTCTGAGAAAGTCATTAGCCTCCATCTGTTCCATTCTAATTTTGAGAGCACTATTTTCTTCAGTGAGCTTTTGAACCTCCTTTTCCATTTGGCTAGTTCTGCTTTTGAAATCATTCTTCTCCTCATTGGCTTTTTGAACCTCTTTTGCCAATTGAGTGAGCCTGTTTTTCAAGGTGTTATTTTCTTCAGCACTTTTTTGGGTCTCCTTTAGCAAGGTATTGACCTGTTTTGCATGCTTTTCTTGCATCTCTCTCATTTCTCTTCCCAGTTTTTCCTCCACCTGTCTAACTTGATTTTCAAAATCCCATTTGAGCTCTTCCATGGCCTGAGCCCACCGGACATCCACCAGGGATGTCTGGGATACAGATGCCCCGACCTCCACATCTTTCCCTGATGGTAAAAATTTTCCTTGTCATCAGAAATGGAAGGCGGGAACATCTGTTCCCCAAGAAAGTAGCTTTCTATGGTCTTATTTCTCTTCCCTTTTCTGGGCGTTTTCCCAGCCAGTTACTTGACTTCTGAGATTCTTTTCCACCCCCGCCTAGATCCGCCCAGCTAGTGCTTGGCATCTGAGATTCAAATGCTGCTCCCCAGCCTCAGGGCTTTCAGTGGTGGGCTGGGCTGCTGTTCACGGTAAGATTAAATCATGTTCTCAGATGGGGGCAGGTCCGCCTCCCAGGCTCAATTCCCTCACGGGGTTTATGAAAAGACCTTCTGTTATGGCCCTGAGCTCCTGCCTACTCTGGGGGTCCCGTGCTGCACTTGCCTCTGCTGCTGTCTCCGCCACTGCCTCCCGAGGGGGCCTGAGTGACCGAGACACCCCACTCCCCTCTCGGTCAGCCCAGTAGTCTCTCTCACTGACCTGTAGTGCCTGTAGGTGGAGCTACCTTCATGGCCGCTGGAGGTTCCTTCCCTGAAGCCTGCTCAGATCTACTCCTTTGGGGCTGCACGGCCAGGGCAGCTCATGGCTGGCCTCTGCTGTCCAGTGCACGATGGACCTTTGGGGTCGCTCCCTGGAACGGAAATCTCCTCCACTGAGTTGCTCCGCGGATTGCACTGCTCCAGAATTTGTGGTGAGTTCTTTTTACAGGAAATTTGTGGGCTGTGGATTCGGAGCTAGCATACGTGAGTCTTTCTACTCTGCCATCTTGACTCCTCCCCCTTTCTCCTTCTTCCTTGACAAGGATCATGACATCAGAGAAGTAATGCCATGACATGCAAATGTAATAGGTTTAAGGGAGGGAGTACTGGAGGAAGTCACAAGCCTCTCTTGCTCCTTCAAGATTATCTGAGTCTAGTGGCAAGTTATAGATCAGGACAATGGGGGATGGCCCTCAATCCAAGAGAAGACGTTAGTCTTTTTAAACTAAGTTCTTAAGGAAGAACGGACTGGGTTTATAGGTGGCTCCTTCTGGAATTTTCTCTTCCTTCTTCTACCCTCCACCCAGGAGAGAAAATATGTTGTTCCTTTTTAGTCATCACAGACTCCACTGCAGTTTCCCTCAATGAGAAAAGACTTCAGGAAGAACTTTAATGAGGTTCACTGGAGAAAGAATTGTACATACTGACCCAAACAGAAGTATATGAAATCATGAAATTTGAAAAGAAAATGTAACTTCCTAGTGATTTAGTGTGAAATGTGTTTAAAAAAATAAATTACCGACAATATTCTTTTTCTAAATCCTACACTTTTGTTCAGGATAAGTGCTGCACCCAAATCTTACAATATGTTTTACCTTGTTCTGATTAGAAAACAGAATCTCCTCATTAATATAACTTTCATTACTACAATATTTGAAAACATTTAATTTCGATAAAAAAACCAGGATTTTCCAACTTCATTTTCATGTCTATTTAAAAGGAATAGGTGACGAACCTGTTCCTCACTTGTAGTGCATCTTAGTTGTCCTCAGTCTCTATGAGTGAAAACAGCTACAGAGAATTCTCTCTCCCAGTGGTATCCTTATAAGTGGTAAAGTGGTCCAAGGAGAAGTTCTATTTTGTTTTCTTTTGTATTTAATCTCTAATATCACCTTTTAAAAAGATTGTTTCAGTGAAATGGAAAAACATGTTCTTTGTTTTAAGACTGTTATAAGAATTTCAGTATGAAAAATATGTGAATAATTGCTGACATTCAGATAGAGTTCATAAATATCACCTCATTAAAGCTGTACAGCAATCCTCTTAGATAACTAGAATATGTGTGTATGTATGTGTATGTGTGTGAGTGTGTGTGTATAAACTCTCTTTTACAGATAAAGAAACTTAGGTTCAAAAGGTTTAAGTAGTAGCCCCTGAATGTCACATATAAAAGTGGAAGGAAGTCTTTCTGACAAGTCCAATACTCTGCATGTTGCCACCTGCACTAGACTTCTTCTGAACTCATGAAAATCCAGTTAACTAATATCATCATCTACATCATCATCATCATCATCATCATCATCATCATCATCATCATTGCTATGTAGCAGCATCAATAATATCCACATTACCTTTTTCCTCATCCTCAAATACACATCTCCCTGACAATTACTCCTATGTTCATCCAATTGAAAGGGCATTGTATTAAATGTATAGAAATATTAGTCCCAGAGTGCTACTATATTTAAGGTATTTGTTAAAGTCATACTGAAAATGTATGGGAAGTAAGTATACTGTTTCTGGGCATTGATGGAATCTGGGATCAAACAAAGAGAAACCAACGGTGCACATTGATTTGAAAGTCCACATTAATGGAATAAAAGATTGAATAAGCATCTACTATGTACCAGGTAATCTGAAAAATGGTGGGAATACACGCAAAAAAGAAGAAAGGCAAGAGAGAATTCTAAAGGACCTTACAATCTGCTGATGGAGGCAACCTGTAAGCAAATATGTTCAAAGACAGGTGTACACAGAACAGTTAGGAAATGATTATTATAGGAAAACATTGGAATTAAAGTATTTAGAAAGACTTCTTTTGCAAAGTAGGAATTCAACTGTCACTTAAAGGAAGCCAGGGAGATTAGTAGGCAAAGTATTACAGCAAGAGTGGTCCAGATACAGGGGGATTGCCAGAAAGATTGCCCAGAATTGAGAGATGGAGTGTCCTGTTTTTGTAGAATAGCCACCATGCCTGTGGCATTGAATTGAAGAACACAGGTAGGGAGTATTCTTTACAGAGACCGAACAGTTAGAAGGGAAAAAGTAAAAGGTAAAAGTAAAGCTAGTTGCCTGTGTACTAGATGAGAAATATAGACTACACCATATGTATGCATATGTATACATACCCATAAGTATGCACACATACACATGTGGAGATATATATTCACACATATGCATGTATGTCCAAACACATGTACATATGTTTATGTTGTCAGTTATCTTCAAAGACACAGCTATAATTCTATGCTTGATATATTCATGTCTAATATTACGTTTTGTCATAGACTTATATGTGAGGCATGTGTATGATGCCATCTGTACCCCTCCCAATAATAGATATTGACCTTTCAAGTTCTCAGTGGAATTTTCTGTGTCTCTGGCCTTCTTCTGTCTAGGATCCCAGGTGATTCTCAGATTTATTTACTAGACAATTCATATTTTTTTCAATTATAACACAGTGGAAAATCATCGCAATGTACTTGGTCAAACTCACTGAAAGAAGATCCTGCTTGTTTGTCAACTGAATGACCTAAAGCAGGATAGTTGCGCTTTTGCTATGATTTAGTTACAAAATTTTAAATAATAACTTGTTCCCCTCACCAACATAGAACATGTCCTCCTACGGCAACTATGATTTTCAAACTTTCATTTATTTGTGTATATTCTTTTTAGTTTAGCTCCATACTCTAGAGCTCCCAAAGTCACTGGTAATTTATGGAATTTTGAGGCAATTCTGTTTCCACTATTAAGAGCCTGGGAATTCTCTACAAAGTGGGTCCAAAATTATTATACTCCTAGGAAGTTATTGAGCCCCTAGTATCTAAAATCAAAGTTCAATGAGAAACACATACTTGAAAATGAACACCTTCACAATACTTTTGAAATACTGAAATGGACAAAAATTTATGCATGACAATTATTCAAATTCTAATCAATTATAAACCTGGTAGTGGTTAGATAGCAAAAGAAATTTCTAACAAGGGTACATTTTGTTAAGGTGGACGTCAGTGGTAGGCTGAGGTCAAGTCGATTTTAGAGGAGAATGGCATATTTTAGGAACTAAGACTTCTGGGATTAGCCATAATGAAAATATAGGACTTACTTTATTGCTTGAACAAATTGACTCCTCCGCTGATTGTATCTATATATGATACATATGCATAATGCATATATATATATACACATTATAATTACATATGTGTATGTGTGTATATATATACATATATACTTGTGTGTGTATGTGTGTGTGTGTGTGTGTGTGTGTGTGTGTGTGTAGTATCTATATATGGGGAAAGCAGTGGAATAAAGGCAAGAGTGCAAGTAAGAAGAGAAAGCAGTACATTTTATAACTAAACATTCCAGAATAAAAAGCATCAAAATACGAATTGAAGAATACTAAAGAATCATGAAGAACTGAGTTTGATAATTCAGTGTTCAATAAAGCCAATAATATAAATTATTTCTTGAGGCATATATTAGACAAAAATCCAGGGAGCACTCCAAAGTTGTTTGGCAGAAATTAGAAGTAGACAAAAATATCATACAGAGGCAGCTACACATTTGATAGAGCAGCAAGGCTCGAATCAAGGAGATCTGAGTTCAAATCAAGCCTCGGATATCTACTACGTTAGCGTGAGAAAGTCTCTTATCTTTCACCTCTATTTCATTATGCATAAAAAAGCATTAATGACAAATTTTACCTTCTCACATTGTTGTGAGGAACAGAAGAGATAATATTGTATACCACTTAGGAGACGGTCAGGCACACAGTAAGCTGTATTTAAATGTTATTATTATTATAACTAAAATGACAATGTCCAAAATATTGAAAGGAACACCATGAAACAAGAACAGAAGAAAATCAGGTCTTTACCATAAACATATCTGACAACAAAGCAATCAACAGCTATTTATAAAGGAAGGACTCCATGACCTACACTGTGATAGACACTAGGCATATAAAAACAATAATGAGAAAACGAATCAATGAGATTCATATCAACCTCACATAGTATTTTAATCTAGAAATTCATACTTCTAAGGCCAACCTTCTATCTATGATAAGGCAATCATTGTATATTGTCTTCCATTTCCACTCAGAGGTGCCAAATAACTGTTGTAGAGAAAGCATACTTTTTTTCCCCAAGGATCCTGCAAGGTCCTTGGATAGGGATCCAAAAACAATGGATTCTCTGGGCTTGTCCAGTAAATACATGTGCAAGATGGTGATATTGCTAAAATATTTAGTATTATTGATATTTGATATTACTATTTGATATTGATATTACTAAATATTTTCTATCAATTCAAAAATTTTGCGTTTGGCATTAATGAATTTCCTTTATGCGCACAATGCAAATACTCAATGACTCAACAAAAACAAAGGGCATCCCCAAAAGGAGTGGGATACTACTAGATTTGTGGGTTTAGTTTTTTGCCACTACTGTATTCCATATTTCAAAACCATAAAATAGGAATTATAGAAGGATAACTTTTGTAAAATGGTCTTTTTTGACAAAAATCTTGAAGGAAAGAAGAGAAAGAAAAAATTATTGATTTAATGTCTATTATAAGACAGTAACTGCTGTAACCACATTATGTAAAATATCTTATTTGTCCATAATAATCTTATTATGAAGTGTTATTACGATCTCCTTCTTAAAGGAGATAAAGTTTAAAAAGTTCAGGTAAAGAGAAATTAAATGACTTTCCCAGGGTAGTACTGAAATGTGTCTGAATTCATATTTGAACAAAGATTTCTTGTTTCCAAGAGTTATCTTCCTTAGTTCAAAACTGGTCTCATACTTTCATTAGCTTGGTGACTTGAACAAATCACTTAACCGTGTTTGCTTCTGTTTCTCATCTGTAAACTGAACAGGAAAAAGAAATGACAAACCACTCCAGTTTCCATGATAGAGACATCCTAAATGAGGTCACAAAGAGAAAAATATGATATAACCTACTGAACAATTTTTTTCTAAAGGCAATATAGGCTGTACAAAAATGTGTGCTTATTTCGGGGTCCAGTACTGGGACTGATTTACCATCTTTCCCAGATATGCTTCCAAAGAGTCAGGCCCTTCATCTTGTTTATTCAACTTTACATTGTCTTCTAGACACTAGCTTTTCTTCATTTTCCCAGGAATTTGATGTGTTACTGGATAAAACAAATTTTTCTGATGAGCTACAAACCTCTTCCAGTTATCTCTGCAATGCCCTTAAGCTTGTTACAACCAGCACACTATCTACTGCAATCAGGAGGTGGGCAATAGTTAGGGTTTAATAGAAATTTCATGGATTCTTTTTTCACACTAAAGACATCAGAACTCAACAGTTTCTTTCAGATGATAATTGTGAAATTAAATTTCTCCATTACTTCAGGGATATTGTTTCATTGGGACCAAGAAACATGTAATAGCTCCCTCCAGTAGCTTGCAGCAGTGATAGTATGAGCATGTCACAGAGGAGCCAGGTGAACAGGTAACATTGCTATTGCTTTCTGATCTAAGTAGAGCAAATATCAAAAAAATTGAATTGAATCTAAGCAGTTGAATTTCAAAATTCAATCAGTATGCCCGATGTGAGGGTGAACGAAGAAATTTAGGGGCCATGTTGTAAATTCACTAAACTTAAAACTCTATGAAATGACTCAAAGAATGCCACGATGTGAGAAGACATAGTTCAGAAGAATGACACAAATGATTTTCTGAAACCAATGAAATCAAATAGATTTCCCAGAGAACATTAATCGACACTAACAGCCCCAGTAGTCCTTGAGAACTATTCCGTGCAATTGAACATGTGGGGAACAACTTTAATGTATATATGCATACATATACATAAACACACATATGTACGTATGTGTACATGTATATACATACATATGTGTGTGTGTATAAGAATAATTCAAGTGCCCAAGTTTTCAGAAGGCTGGCATTAAAACTTCAAATTTCTAGTCCTAGACCCCATTCATAGTCAAGGAAGTCAAATAATTGATCTTAAGTAAGGTAACATAGAAAGGATTGATAATGTTGTCCTGTCACATACCTTCATGTTAAAGAAATTCTAAATTTATTCCAAATTTTGCCTAATAATACAACCTCTTTGTGAAAAGATGTTATTAACGTGTTATGTGATACAATAATTCATACGCATTGTAATTGGGTGGAAAAGTTCTTATTCATCTTATCTAAGACATTTCTACTCACTAACTTCCTCAACGACTATGAAACAGTACTCATAGAAAGTTAATTGTCTTTCTTCTCAGATTATCCTCCTTGAATGGAAGAGATGACTAAGTTGAATGAAACCCCGGGGATCCAGGTAACTGAATTCATTCTCATGGGTCTCACAAACTGTCGTGAGTTGCAGGATCCCCTCCCCCTCTTTTTTTGTGTTTTTCCTCAACTACACGGCCACAGCTGTGGGGAATCTAGGTCTGATCATCTTAATGAGTGTGGATTCCCACCTCTAAAGCCCCATGTATTTTTTTCTCAGGCATCTAGCGTTTGTTGCTCTTGGTTATTCTATAGCTATTGGTCCAAAAATACTAATCAGTTTCATAGTTGAAAAGAATACTATTTCACTCTATGGATGTGTAACATAGCTATTTTTTTTGTTGCAATGTTTATTGCCAGTGAACTTTTCATCATATCAGTTATGGTCTATGACCACCATGTGGCGATCTCTAAACCCCTCCTCTACATGGTCATCATGTCAAGAATGATATGATGAGTCAGTGACTATTCCATATGTCTCTTGCACAATAGTATCCCTATTGCTAATATTCAAAGTTTTAAAATCATTTTTCTGTAAATTAAATACATTCAATCATTTTTACTGTAACAGTATTCCTCTAACGTCCATTTTATGCTCAGACACAAATGAAACCGAATTAATTGCTATGACCTGTGCTGCATTTAGTTCGTTTCTTTTTTTCCTCATTATTATCCTTATCTCTTACATGATCATTCTTGTTGCCATTCTTAGGATAAATTCTTCAGAGGGGAGGCACAAAGTTTTCTCCATCTGTGGCTCTCACCTCACTGGTGTGGTTATATTCTATGGGACACTTCTCTTCATGTACGTGCAGCCCCATTCTAACCTCTCGTTTAATATATAGACAAGATGGCCTCTGTGTTTTATACCCTGGTCATACCCATGCTCAACCCATTGATCTACAGTTTGAGAAACAAAGAGGTGAAAGGTGCCTTGAGGGGACTCATTCACAAATTGATATAACCATTCTCTTCAATATTCCCAGCAGTGTTTGATTCAATTGTATTATTACAAGTAATAAATTTCTTGAATTATTAATCAAATTTGTTTTCCCAGGTTTCCTCAATTTTGTGTAAAGATATCTTTACCAATATCCAATCAGAGAATTACTTTTATTTGTTTCTAATTGTCAACCTTCTAAGAATCATAGTTTCATGCAACTATGTATTGAAGAGAGCAAAGAGAGGAGTTAGAGCATACTACCTCTATTAAATTCTGTGTTTTATTTACCCACATGTTGAACATCTTACCATTGGGTGAAGTTTTCTTGCTTGAAAAAAATCAATCCATTTATAAGCATTTAGAAAGTTCTACACCCATGCCCTGTCCAAGGCATGGGGCACACACAGATGAATAAAAAAAAATTGTTCTTTTCATCGAGGTATTTATATTATGCTAGGGAAAAGACATCGGTCAGAGTTTTATTACCTTCCTTTATGGCCATTCTACTTTTAAATACTTCTAATTGTTTATCTTTATAAGAAGTTTATTCTTGCCATATCTTCAACATCCCTTCCTTACCTTCAATCCATTCCCTCTGATGTCTTTGGCAACCAAGAACAAATCTATTCCTTCTTCTTTGTGGTAATTATTCCAACATAAGAGGAATGCTTCCATCTCCTCTGCTCCCTTCGGACATAATTCTCCCATTCTTGTGTAGAGGGGAAAGCGACAATGACTAACAGAACATGTCCCAAAAGTTTTGGAGAAATTTTAAGTTTCTAAAGCTTAAGATGAATTACAACCTTCAGGGCACTCTCTACTGTGACAGTACCTGTATTCACATATCAAGTCTGTTATCTGTGTCCTATGATATTATGGGTCACATTTTTATAGTATCTGACTCTTCCTCATCTGTAAAATATTCTGGTTTGATGAGATAAATTTTAAGGTCCCTTTAATTTCAAAATATATGATGCCATGAACCCATTCTTTGCGGTAACAAAATAGTGCCATCCCTCATAAGTCATGTGCTCTTATTTCTTTGATGTTGAAACTGCCTCCCTCTGATTTCCCAGTAACTTAACAGTGTTAACTGAACTCAGTCACTGAAAACTGAGCATAGTATTCCATATGCTGTCTGCATAAGACAAAATGAAACCAGACTATCATGACTTATGTTTGTACATCATGACTTTCTTAATGTAATTGATCTTAGCTTTCTTTGTTGATACATAATATACTACACTCATATTAGAATTGTTGTTTTCATTCTTTTTTTCAGTCATTACTAATTCTTTGTGATGCCATTTGAGGTTTACTTGGCAAAGATACTGGAGTGGCTTGCTATTTCTTTTCCAGTTCATTTTCCAGATGAGGAAACTAAAGAGAAAAAAAACTGCTTCGTGTAGAGTCACACAACTTATAAGTGTGTGACATCAGATTTGAATTCAGGAATCTGAGTCTTCCTGATTCTAGATGTGGCACTCTATACACTGAACCACATACTCACCCTAGTTTAGATGACATTAGAAGTCACCTGTTCAAGGTCTTCATTTGATGGTGGAATCCAATAGAAAACTCCAGGTATTTTTCTGAGTCATGCCTTGTTGTTTGGGTGAACAAACTCCAAAAACTAATATCAGTTTAGAAACGTATTTGTTTCATCCTTTGGTAGTGGACAGTCAGCAGAAAAGTGTGGCCTTATCTTGTCTATGTTCTGGAAGATTTATATTACGTAAGATTTAGGCAAGTTTGACCACTCAGAAACCGCATAATTCCATAACATAAAGGAACTCAAAAGACAAGCTTGGGTAGACACAGCAAAAGTCCTGCACTTGAAAACATGATTGTTTTCAGTGAATTCCAGACTGGGGAATAGGAGGCAGGGAACAAAAAGTACCTCGTAGCCAACTCCAGCATTTCTAGAGAGTTGTTGTTGTAAGGTGGGATTTTTGGCGTGTACAATCTATAATTGCATAAGGATGAAATTAAACATTACGATATATATATATATATAGTTTACATATACATATATGTGTATGTATGTATGCATGCATGTATGTATTTCTCTTCCTGAGGAATGTACTTCATTTTCCCCAAAGCCTAAAAACCTACACTTTTCTTAGTGTTTATTTAAGTTGTGTTTTATATAAAAAATAATTCAAATATAAGTCTTTACATTGATCCCAACTGAATCCCTTTATACTGTTAATCTCATTTCAAGGCATCAGAGACTAAAGAACTGCCAGGAAAAAGTTCTTGGCCTGGATGGGGAAAGAAACCTAGAGACATGACCTCCCAAGAGGTGCTACTGGTTAATTAGGTAAGAAAGCACCTTGTCGATCATCCTTTTCTGGGGGTGGGGGAGGAATTTTCTCTTCCTTCTTCCCACCTCCATCCAAGGAAGAAGACATATTGTTCCATTGTATTCATCATCACAGGCTCTCCTGCACTTGTCCTTAACGAGAAAGGACTTGAGGAAGAATTCTAATGAGGTTCACTGGGGAAAGAACTGCACCTACTCCCATAAATAGGAGTGTATGAAGTCATGAGGTATGAAGGCAATATGTAATTCCTTAGTGAACTGGTGTGAAATGTGTCTTTTAAAAATTCTTTTCTTATTGATTAATTTTTAGATTTCAACATTCACTTCCACAAGAATTTGAGTTCCAAAATTTCTCCCCATCTTTTTGCCTCTGTCTACCCCAGGGTATTTCGCATTCCAATTAGCCCTTCTCCCAATCTGCCTTCCCTTCAATCACACCTCTCCCTTTCTCGTCCCCTTCTCTATTTTCTTGTAGGCCAAGACAGAATATTTTTTTACCCATTGTCTGTATGGCTTATTTCCCAGTTGCATGTAAAATCAATTTTTAACATTCATTTACAAAAGTTTGAATTCCAGCTTCTTTATCTTCCTCCCTCCCCACCCATCCCCAATGAGAAGGCAAGCAATTTGATATAGGTTATACATAGGTTGTATATCCATTACACTTACATAACAGTCACATTGTGAAAGACTAAATACATACCCCTCCATCCTATCCTATTCACCATTTATTTTGTTCTCTCTTTTGTCCCTGCCCTTCATAAAAAAAAATATATATATTTACTTCTACTTACCCATTCCTCCCATATGCCCTCCATTTTATCATCCCACCACCCCTGCTTTTCCACTTCTGTCCCACTTTCCTGTACTGCCAGATAGATTTTCATACAAAATTGAGTGTATATGTGTGTATACATGCATATGTGTTATTGCCTCCTTAAGCAACATTCAGTGAATGTAAGGCTCACTTGTCCCTTCTCACCTCCACCCTCTTTCCCTCCATTGGCTTTTCCTTGACTCTCTTATGTGAGAGACAATTTACCCCATTCTATTTCTCCATTTCTCCTTCTACCAACATATTCATCTCATCCCTTAATTTTACTTTTTTAGTATTTCCATTCTATTTCTCCATTTCTCCTTCTACCAACATATTCATCTCATCCCTTAATTTTACTTTTTTAGATATCATCACTTCCTATTCAACTCACCCTCTGCCCTCTGTCTATACATATATAATGCCTTCAAATGCCCTAATACTGAGAAAAGTCTCAGGAGTTGAAAATATTATATTTCCATGTAAGGATGTAAACAGTTCAACTTTACTAAGTACCTTATGATTTCTCTTTCCTGTTTACTTTTTTATACTTCTCTTGGTTCTTGTGTTTGGAAGTCAAATTTTCTAATCAGTTCTGGTCTTTTCATCAAGAATGCTTGAAAGTCTTCTATTTCATTAAATGACAATTTCCCCCCTGTATATTATACTCAGTTTTTCTGGGTAGGTGATTCTTGGTTTTAATCCTAGTGCCTTTGATCTCTGGAATGCCATATTCCAAATCTTATGCAAAAGCTGCTAGATCTTGTGTTATTGTCTCCACAGTACTCCTATCGTTTCTTTTTGACTGATTGCAATATTTTTTCCTTGACTTGGGAGCTCAGGAATTTGGCTATAATATTCCTATGAGTTTTCCTTTTGGGATCCCTTTCAGGAGGTGATATATTTGAATGTCTATTCTAGATATTAGATATTCTAGATATCTATATCTTTGGATATCTATTTTACTGTCTGGTTCTCGAATATCAGGACACTTTTCCTTGATAATATTTCAAAGAGAATATCTAGCTTCTTTTTTCCATCATGGCTTTCAGGTAATCCCAAAATTTTAGAATTGTCTCTCTTGGATCTATTTTCCAAATCAATTGTTTTCCCCATGAGATATTTCACATTGTCTGCTATTTTTTCATCCCTTTGGTTTTATTTTTAATAATTTCTTAATTTTCCATAAAGTCATTAACTTTCATCTGCTCCGTTCTAAACTTTAATATATGATTGTCTTCATTGAGCTTTTGGAATTCCTTTTCCATTTGGTCAATTTTGCTTTTTAAGTCATTCTTCTCTTCATTCGCACTTTGGATCTCTTTTGGATGAGTTTTTCTCTAATGTGTTTTTTGGGTCCCCAAGAAGTTGACTCATTTTCCATGGTTTTTTTTTTGGATCACTCTTATTTCTTTTCACAATTTTTACTCCACTTATCTTACTTGATTTTCAAAATCCTTTTTGAGCTCTTCCATGGCATGACACTAATTCATATTTTTCTTGGAGTCTTTAGATGGAGAAGTTTGACTTTGTTGCCTTCTTCTATTTGTATATTTTGATCTTCCTTGTCACCAAAGTAAAATTCTTTTTTCTGGTTTTTGCTCTGCTACCAGTGGGGGTATAATAGTCAACTATCATCTGCTCCATCCCCCACAGCTGGTGAGCCTTGAGATCCAGAAATAGCTACTATATCTGCCCAAGCTGTTGATGCTGTTGTCATGAGATCCTCCAACCCCTGTGCCACTCTTGCGTCAGGACCGGACCACTCTACTTTCTCACACAGGGCCAAAAGGTTTTTTCCACTGACCTTCCAATTTGTGTGCTGGTGTTCTGAAGTCTGGAAACTAGAGTTTCAGACCCCCATGACTTTCTCAAATCTGACTTGTGACAGTGAAGCTCATGCTGGACTGGTCTCTGCTCCCAGTCTGGCTCCACAGACTCTTCACACTGATCTTTCAAGCTGACTTGACCTAGAGATTTGATGCACACCATTATTCTGTAGTTTCTGCAGGTCTATAATGTGTTTAGAGTCATTTTTATACGTATTTAGCTGGACTTCGGGGTTGGGGGATGAGAATTCTAGCCAGTCTCTGCTTCTGCCATCTAAGCTCTGCCCCTTGCAATGTGTTAAAAAGATAAGTTACTGAGAATTATATTTTTTTCCCTAAATCCTATGTTTTTGTTAAGGAGGAATGCCTCCTCCTCAACATGATTTCTCTTGGTCTGATTGGAAAACAACAATAAGAGCTCCATTAGTAAAATATATGGTAAAATGGATTTTGTAAAGACTTCGGTGATTTTCCAGTTTTATTGTAATATCTATTTAAAAAAAACAGTTTAAAAAACTGTTTCTCAATAGTATCCCCTCTCAGTTGGTCTCAGGCCCCATTGGTGAAAACAGCTGCAGAGAATAGACTTTCTAATGATATCCTTACAATGGTAAAGTGGTCTAAGGGGAACTTCTGTTTTGGTCTGGTTTGACTAAATTCCCTAATGTCTCCTTTTAAATAGATTATTTCAGTGAAATGGAAAAAAATATCCTTTCATTCAATGCATTTTAAGACTTTTATGAGAATTTCAATAAGAAAAAAATGTGTAGGTAATTATTAATGCTTATACAGAGTTTGCAAAAATTACCTCATTGAAGCTTCACATAAACTCTCTTAGGTAGAATATATATTTTAATTCTATTTTCCAAATGAGGAAGCTGAAACTTTAAGATTTTATGTACTGTTATGAAATGATCCAGCCCACTTGTGTTGGAGACAGTGTTGGAACCCAAATCTTCCTGATGATAAGTCCAACACCAAGTATTTTATCCCCTACATTAGACTGCTTCTCAACTCAGGTGAATCAAATTACTTAACATCATCATCATCATCATCATCATCATCATCATCATCATCATCATCATCATCATCATGATGTTTATTTATCAATATCAATTATCATCCTCATTATCTTCATCCTCACCCTCATTATTAAATACACATTTATCTAACAATTAGTCCTATGTTCATCCTCTGAAAATAATGTACATGGACAGAAATATCAGATTCAGTGTTGTACCATATTTAAGGCATTTGCTAAAATCATAGTGAGAATATATGTGAAGTGGTTATGCTGACGTTGGGCAGGGTTGCAATCTCTAATCAAACAAAGGGAAATCAAAGGTACGCATTGATTTGGAAGTCTATATTAAGGGAACAAAAGATCTATAAACAGTGATTAAGAACCTCATATGTCCCAGATAGTGTGCTAAACAGTGGGGATACAAGAAAAAAGACAAGAGAGAAACTCTGCCTTAAAGAGCTTACAATTTCCTTGTGGAGGCAACGAGCAAGCAAAAATATTCAAGGCAATACATACATATACATATATATATATATATATATATATATATATATATATATATATGTATGTATGTATGTATGTATATACACATGCCTATATGGAGCAAATGGAAAATAATTATTGGTAACCACAGATTCCTGTGCAAGGTAGGAATTCAGCTGGGATGTAAAGGAAACAATAGAGGTCAGTAGGAAAACTGAGGTGGGAGAGTGGTGAAGGCAGGAAGGGTTACCCAGAGAAAATACCCAGAGCTGAGATATGAAATATCTTTTTTGTGAATTAGCCATTGTTCCACTGTAATTGGATTATACAGATGGAGAGTATTGTTTCAATAGACCACAAACATAGTGGGGGAATAATTTACGAACAGCTTTAGAATTACCTAATCCAAAATGTTCCGACAAAAGGGAAAGTCAATACAGAAGTAGATATTGGGCCCCAAAAACCAATTTGAAGGAATACAAATATAATTTTTGAATATTTACTTGATATAAATCCTTGGGGTAGGCAATTGGGACTCAGATAGAAGTGAGAATCATTTTATACCCTCAAGCAATTCACATATTAGCAGGTGGAGACAATAAGCTAATAATATTTTGGTTATAAGTCAAGTGAAAGCTGTGGTCCTTTAGGTAGAGCAGCTTAATTTGCTCAATGATGGTTTTAGGTATTTGGCATGAAGTAGAGCTTGTTTCCTGTGTATTAGATAAGAAAATTAGACTATACACATATGTAAGCATATGTATAAACACACTTACATATATACACATATGTAGAAATACATCTAAACATATACATATGCACCAAAGCATATATACATATGTCTACATTATCAGTTCTCTTCAAATACAAAGTTATAATTCTATCCTTGATCACTTGTGCATAAAATTACGTTTTGTCCTAGACCTATAAGTGAGGTACGCAAATGATGCCACTTAAGTATAGTTAGACTCTGAACAGAGATTACTCATTACACTCTCTGTGATGCACCTCATCCAATGACAGATACTGGCCTCTCAAGTTCTCAATTAAAGTATCTGTGTCTCTGTACTTCTGTCTAGAATCATGAGTGATTTGCAGATTTCATTCCTGCACCATTCATATTTTCCAGTTGTCACACAGTGGAACATAATCGCAATGATCTTGAGCAAACCCAAGGAAAAAAATGACCTGATTGTCTTGTCTACTGAATCTACTACAGCCAGGATAATTGCTCCTTTGCTATGATTTAGTTCCAACACGTGAAATGATAAATTGTTTCCCTCACCAACAAAGAATATGTCCTCCTATATGAACCATGGTGTTCAAACTCTCATTTGTTCATGTATTTGTTTTCCTGCTTTTACTCCACACTTCAGAATTCCCAAAGTCATTGATAATCAATGGGATTTTAAGGAGATGTTGTTTTCATTATTAAAAAGTTGGGTATGCTTTACAAAGAGGGTCCAACATTACTTTTCTTCTAGGGAATTCATTGAGTCCCTAGATATTTACAATGAAAGTTCAATGTGAAACGCATACTTGAAAATTAACATCCTCACAATACTTTTGAAATAGTAAAATGGAAAAAAAGTTTCAACATGGCAATTATTCAAATTTTACTCTAATGTAATTACAGTAGAGGTTCGGTAGTGAAAAACGATTTCAAAAGAATAATACACTTGATTTGCTAAGCTGGACATCAATGATATCCTGAGGTCAAGTTGGTTTTGGAGTAGAATGATATTTCAGAACTAAGATTTTTTGGATTTGTCATAATTAAAATATATTATTCACTCCACCGTTTGAATAGTTCGAATCTTCCACTGATTATATATGTAAATGAATTCTGGGAAAGAAGAGGAGTATAGACAAGAGTACAAGTAGGAAGAAGGGAAAATAGCACATCTAACCAGTAAATATTCTAGAGTAAAAAGCATCACAGTGCTTATTGAAGAATACAAAAGAAGATTACTAGAAAATTTGTCAAAGGAAAGAATCATGAAGGACTGAGTTTGAGAATGTAGTGTGCAGAAAAGCTAATAATGTAAATTATTTGGTGAAGAAGAATTTTGAGAAAAATTCTAGGAGCAGTCAAAAATTGTTTCGTAAAAATTAGAGGCAGGGGGGGAGGAGCCAAGAGGGTGGAGTAGAAAGATTCACATAAGCTAGCTCTGAACACACAGCCCATAAATTACCTCTAAAAATAACTCCCAACAGGTTCTGGAGCAGTGGAAGCCACGCAGCAATGGAGTGGAGAAGATTTCTGTTCCAGAGAGCCCTGAAAAACCATCACCAAAGGTCCGTCAATCCCTGGACCTGGAGCGGAACTCAGCCCAGCTTTGGCCTTGACCCGAGAGGAGCAGATTGAAGAAGCCTTCAGGGATGAAATCTCCGGGTGGGCGGGAAGGTCATTCCACCAACAGGTGCACAGGTCAGTGAGAGAGACTTCTTGGGTGGCCGAGAGGGGAGGGGGTGTCATCATAGCTCGGGCCCCCTCAGGAGGAAGCATCAGGGGAAGCGGCGGCCAGGGCCTCCTGGAGCAAGCAGGAGCTTCCAAAGCAGGCAAGAGCTCCATTGCTGAAGTTTTCCGCATAAACCCCCTGAGGGAACTAAGCCTGGGAGGCAGCCCTGCCCCCATCTGAGAATCTGAACGTAAACTCACACTGAATAGCAACTTGAAAAATAGGCTAACTCAATTGGCAAAACAGGTTCAGAAAGCCAATAAGGAGAAGAATGCTGTCAAAAGCAGAATTAGCCAAATGGAAAAGGAGGCTCAAAAGCTCACTGAAGAAAATAGTTCTCTCAAAATCAGAATGGAACAGATTGGAGGCTAATGACTTTCTGAGAAACCAAGAAATCACAAAACAAAACCAAAAGAATGAAAAAATGGAAGATAATGTGAAATATCTCATTGGAAAAACAACTGACCTGGAAAGTAGATCCAGGAGAGACAATTTGAAAATTATGGGACTGCCTGAAAGTCATGATGAAAAAAAGACCCTAGACATCACCTTTCATGAAATTATCAAGAAAAACTGCCCTGATATTCTAGAAACAGAGGGCAAAATAAGTATTCAAGGAATCTACCAATCACTGCCTGAAAGAGATCCAGAAAGAGAAAGTCCTAGGAACATCATGGCCAAATTCCAGAATTCCCAGGTCAAGGAGAAAATATTGCAAGGAGCTAGAAAGAAACAATTCCAGTATTGTGGAAATACAATCAGGATAACACAAGATCTAGCAGCTTCTACATTAAGGGATCAAAAGGGCGTGGAATAGGATATTCCAGAAGTCAAAGGAACTAGGACTCAAACCAAGAATCACCTACTCAGCAAAATTGAGTATAATACTTCAGGTGGAAAATGGTCTTCAAATGAAATAGAGGACTTTCAAACATTCTTGATGAAAAGACCAAAGCTGAAAAGAAAATTTGACTTTCAAACACAAGAATGAGAAGAAGCATGAAAAAGTAAACAGCAAAGAGTAGTCATAAGGGACTTACCAATGGTTTACCTTCCTACATGGGAAGACAATATTTGTAACTCTTGAAACTTTTTTCAGTATCTGGGCAGTTGGTGGGATTACACACACACACATACACATGCACATACACACATACACACGCACATACACACATACACACATGCACGCACACACAGAGACAGAGAGTACAGAATGAATTGACTAGGATGGGATCATATCTTTAAAAAAATTAAGGTAAACTGTGAGAGAGAAATATATTGGGAGGAGAGAGGGTCAAATCGAGCGGGGCAAATTGTCCCTCATAGAAGAGGCAAGCAGGAGACTTTTTAGTGGAAGGAAAAATAGGAGAGCTTAGAGAAAAACATGAAGTTTACGCTCATCACATTCAACAAAAGGAAGGAATAAAATGCACACTCATTTTGGTATGAAAACCTATCTTATAATACAGGAAAGTGGGGGAGAAGGAGATAAGCAGGGTGGGGGGGATGATGGAAGGGAGGGCAATGGGAGGAGGGAGCAATTTGAAGTCAACACTCTTGGGGAGGGCCAGGAACAAAGAGAGAATAGAAACAATGGGGGGCAGGATAGGAAAGAGGGAAATATAGTCTCACACAACATGACTATCATCGAAGTCATTTGCAAAACTAAAGAGATATTTCCCATATTGAATTGTCTGCCTTCCCAAAGGGAATGGGTGGAGAGGGAGGGATGGGGAGAAGTTGGAACTCAAAGTTTTAGGAACAACTGTTGAGTATTGTTCTTGCTACTAGGAAATAAGAAATACAGGTAATGGGGAATCGAAAATTATCTGGACCTACAGGACAAAAGAGAAGATGGGGTCAAGGGAAGGGAGGGATGGTAGAAGAGAGGGCAGATTAGTGATAGGGGAAATTAGAATGCTCGGTGTATTGGGGTTGGGGGGAGGGTTCAAATGGGGAGAAATTTTGGACCCAAAATTTTTGTGAAAATTAATGTAAGAAGTTAAATAAATAAATTTATATATTCAGAAAAAAAAGAATTGAATAAGAGGGCAAGAATAGACTTTAATGTTTTGGAAATTGTACAGGGTTTGGAATAATTTTTTCTTCTTTTTAAGACAAAAGCCTATCTTTTTAGTACAGATATTCTTCCGACGAAAAAAAAAATCCTTACAGATAGGTGCTTCTGTCCTATTTTCAAAGAAAGAAAAAGACAGAGGGAGGTGGTTGCTTAAATGGGTCACACAGTAACTCTATGAGGATATATTTGAAAAGGAAAAAGGCCTTTAAGGATGCTGAGTGCTGTACCCCATCCACTAGTTCACTCCTTCTGGAAGATTTCTGTAATATTCCATGGACAATAAGGTGGTACAATGGATAGAATGCCAATCTTGGAATCAGAAAGTCTCATCTTCCTTAGATCAAATCTGTCCTCAGATAGTCATTAGCTATGTGACCCTGGGCAACTCACTTAACCTTGTTTGCCTCAGTTTCTAATCTACAAAATAAGCAGGAAAAAGAAATGGTAAACCATTCTTCTTTCTTTGCCAAGAACCCCACAAATGGGTTCACAAAGACAATAATAAGACAGAAACTAATGAACAAATTATTCTACAGAGCAAATTTTTCTAAAGGCATTCTAGGCTGTTCACAAATGTGTGCTTATTTCTGGGTCCAGAACTATGGCTAATGCACCATCCTTCCAGATATGCTTTCAAAAATGTTGGCCCTTGATCTTGTTCAATGAACTTTACATTATCTTTTATGCACTATATTTTCTTGATTTATCAGCCTTTTGATAAGTGACTGAACAAAATAAATTGTGCTGATTTGCTACAGACATCTCTTAGAAATCTCTGCAATGCCCTTAAACTTGATACAAACATCATGACATCTACCACAATGAGGAACTTGGCAATCATCAAACCTGGAAAAATTAAATTTCTTTTTACACATTAGAGACACCAGATCTCAGCAGTTTCTTTCAGATGACAGTTTTGAAATTTATTAAATTTCTCCAGTACTTCAGGGACACGGTCTCATTGGGACTGAGAAACATGTCAATTTTCCTTCCAGCAGCTGACAGCAGTGACAATATGAGGAAGCCACAAAAAAGGCTGAGTTGTAGGTGAACAGGTAACATTATTGTTGCTTTTTAATGTAAGTAAAACAAGTATATAAAAATCTAATGGGGTCTAAGAGTTTAGTACCAAAATCCAATCAACATGCCCACGGTGAGGGTGAATGGAGAAATTAAAAGTCGTGTAAAGTATTATTAAAATTCTATGAAATTATGCTAAGAATGCCACCATGTGACAAGACACAGTTCTGAACAATGACATAATGGTTTTTCTGAAATCATAGAAATCAAAGAGTTTTGTCAAAGAACATTAGTCAATAATAATAATTTTAAAAAATAATAATGTAGGAGTCCTTTGTCCTGGGGAACTATTGCACTCAGTTGGACATCATCTGAAAAATAACTTGATATAATTTTTTTTTTTGTAAAAATTCAGTGGTCTGAATTCTTAGAAGACAGGCACTACTCTGGGGAATCCAGGTCTGATCATTCTAATGGTGGATTCCCGCCTTCAAACTCCTATGTATTTTTTTTTCCTCAGGCATCTGGTGTTTGTTGATCTTGGTTATTACACAGCTGTTGGCCCAAAACTGCTAATCAGTTTCATAGTTGAGAAAAATACTATTTCCTTCCATGGATGTGTAACATAGCTGTTTTTCTTTGGGATATTTATTGCCAGTGAACTTTTCATCCTGTCAGGATGGACTATGACAGCTATGTGGCTATCTGTAAGCCATTTATGGTCATCATGTCAGACATGATATGCTGGACCTTCGTAACTATTTCATACCTCTTTTGTACCATAGTAGCCCTATTGCTCATATTAAAAATTTTAGGTCATACTTCTGTAAATCAAATATATTAAGATATTTCTACTGTAATAGTCTTCCTTTATTATCCATTATGTGCTCAGACACAAGTAAAATTGAATTAATTGTTATGACTTCTGCTGCTTTTAGTTTGTTTTTTTTTTTTCCCTCACGATTATCCTTATCTCTTACATGTTTATTTTTGTGGCCATCCTTTGGATAAATTCTTCAGATGGAAGGCACAAAGCCTTCTCTACCTGTGGCTTTCACCTCACAGGGGTGGTTATACTCAATGGTTCACTTCTCTTCATGTATCTGCAGCCTCAATCTAGCCACACTTTTGATACAGACAAGACAGCTTCTATGTTTTATACCCTGGTCATTCACATGTTCAACCCATTGATTTACAGTTTGAGGAATAAAGATGTTAAAGGTGCCTTGAGAAGATTCTTTTAAAAATGATGTAAATATTTTCTCAATGTTCCAGGTAGTGTTTGATTCCACAAGCAAATATACTGCTAGATTTCATAGTCAACTTTTTCTCAATGCTATTCTCTTTTTTTCTCTTTTTTTGTAAAAACACACCTCTACCAAACGCAATCTGAGAATAATCATTGTTTGTGTTTAATCATCATACTATGTTCAGTCACTTTTGTGCATCTATGGATTGAAGGGAGAGAGCTAAAAAGAAAAAGGGCTTAGTAAATACAACATCTATAAAATTCTGTGTTTTATTTAATCCCAAATGAGCATCTCACCTTTGACTGAAGTTTTCTTGAATGGAAGAATCCATTCATTTACAAGCATTTAGAAAATTCTTGATCCATGCCCTGTGCTAGACTTTAGGAAGGCACAGATGAATTTTAAAAAAATTGCTTTTGTCATCAAGGTATTTACATTATACTAAGGTAAACAACACGTCCACAAGAGTCTCATTACCCACGACTATTTCTATTCTTGCTAAGAATAACCTCTAATCACATAAGGTTAAATTAAAACACTGTTATTTTTTTTCTGAACAATATAGTAAATGATTTTTTCCACAGTCTAAAACTGCACACTTTTCCTACTATTCCTTTAAGTTTTTTTTCTTTTAACCAATTCAAATATAGTTTTTACACTGCTCCAGGTGGAATTCCTTTATTTTGTTAATCTCATTTTAATGCATCTCAGGCTTAATAACTGCTAGGAGAAAATTCTTGGCTTGCATGGAGAAAAAAGCCCAGAGGCAGGGGGACACCCTTGGAAATTTTACTGATTAATTAAAGGAGAAAGTTGTTGTTATTTAAATGAAGGAGAGTTTGGGAAGTCACCAGTTTCACTTGCTACTCTTGAAACCATTTGGATTCAGTGGCAAGATATAGACCATGACAACAGGAGATGGCCTTCAATGCAGGGGGAGACCTTGGTCTTTTTAAACTAAGTCTTAAGGAAAATAGGGCTGTGTTGATAGATCCCTTTTTTGGAATTTTTTCTTCCTTTTCCAACCTCCATCTAAGGGACAATACGTGTTATTTCCCTTTAGTCATCATCGCAGCCTCCCCAGCAAGTGCCCTCAATGAGAAAGGAAATGAGGAAGAATTTTATTGAGGTTCACTGGGGATGGAACTGTACCTACTGACGTAAATAAGAGTATATGAAGTCATGAGGTATGAAGGTACTATGTAATTTTCTAATGATTCGATGTGAAATGTGCTAAAAAAATAAATTACTGATCTTTGTCTTTTTCTACTCCTATGCTTTTGTTCAGGATGGATGCAGTACCCAAATCTTGGAACACATGTTTTCCCATTTTTCTGATTGGAAAACAGAATCCCCTCATTAATAAGATTTTCATTGCTACAATATATGAAAACTTGGACTTTCAATAAAAACCCCGAGGATTTTCCAACTTCATTTTCCATGTCTGTTTTAAAAAAAACAAAAAACAACTGGCACATCTGTTTCTCCCTTATAATCCATCTCAGTTGTCCTTAGGCCCCATGAGTAAAATCAGCTACAGAGAATACTGTCTCCCATTGGTATCCTTATGAATAGTAAAGTGGTCCAAGGGGAAGTTCCGTTTCTTTTTGCATTGTCTTAATTCTCCAATGATTCCTTTTAAATAGATTACTTCAGTGAAATATAAATAGCATGCTTTCATTTTGTATATTTTGAGACTTTGTAAGTATTTCAGTATGAAAAATTATGTGGATAATTGCAGACATCCAGATAGAGTTCATAAATATCACCCCATTGAAGCTTTACAGCAATCCTCTTAGAGAAGTACATACATATATATATGTGTGTGTGTGTGTGTGTGCGCTTATAAACATATGTATATATATATATATAAATATATACATAATTACATATACACATATGTATAAAAACCCTATTTTACAGATGAGGAAACTGAAGCTCAAAAAGTTTAAGAAATAGCCAATACATATTAGATACAAAATTGGAAATTCCTGATCACAAGTCCAAAACTCTACATTTTACCCCATGCACTAGACTTCTTCTCAGAGCAGGAAAATCCATTTACTGAATACCATCATCATTATCATTATCATCATTATTAAATATCAACACCAATAATCATCCACATTATGTTTATGCTCATCCTCAAATACACATCTCCCTGACAATTACTCCTATGTTCATCCAATTGAAAGGGCATTGTGGTACATACATGGAAATATCAGACTCAGTGTCATAGCATATTTAAGGTATTTATTAAAGTCATAGTGAAATGTATGGGAAGTAAATATGTGACTGCTGGGCAATGGTGGAATCTGGAATCAAAGAGAAATCAAAGGTGTACATAGACTTGGAAGTCTACATTAAGGTAATAAAAGATTGATAAACATTGATTAAGCATCTACTATGTACCAGACACTGTGCTAAATGGTGGGAACACACAATAAAAAGAAAGGGAAGACAGAATGTCTGTGCTAAACGACGTTACAATCTGCTGATGAAGGCCACCTCTAAGCAAATATATTCAAAGAAAGCTATATACAGAATAAAGAGGAAATTATTATTATAGGGAAATATAGGTGAAATTAAGGTGTTTAGGAAGATTTCCTGTGAAATGTAGGAATTCAGTTGGGACTTAAAGGAAGCCAAGGAGATTAATAGGCAAAACATTAGAGCAAGAGTGGTTCAGATATAGGGGGATGGTCAGAGAGACTGCCAAGAACTGAGAGACGGAGTGATTTTTTTTAAACGTGGATTAGCAAGGAGGCCTGTGGCATTGGATTGAAGAGTACAGGGAAGGAGTATTGTTTACAGAGACTTGACAGTTAGAAGAGAAATAGCTTGTAAAGTCTTCAAAGTTACTAGTTCCAAAATATTCTGACATAAAGGAGAACCAGTACAAGTTCAAAAATTGGGATCACAAAGTCAATTTAATTTAAGGAAAACATAATCATTTACTTCATATAATAAACTGGGATAAACAAATGAGACACAAATAGAAGTAGAAATCAATCCATAATTCAAAGACCTCGTGTCGTAATAGGTGGAGAAAATATATAAAAAAATATTTTAGTTCTAAGTCAAATGGAAAGGGATTGGGTTCCTTAAGGGACAGCAACATATGATAAGGTTATTTGCATTACTGCTTCTTATGTTGAATCAGAGTTTCAAGGAAGTAGGTAGTAGATAAATTTCATTACTGTGTCAGTAGTTCTGATTGAAAACATAAAGAAGATACAGGTTACATTTCATTTTATTTTTAATTTCTCGAGTAAAAGGAACATTTCCATGACATAATATCATAGAGACTTACCAAAGTTGAACTGTTTACACTCCTACATGGAAAGACAATATTTGTAACTCTTGAAACTTTTCAGTATCTGGGTAGTTGGTGGGATTACACACACACACACACACACACACACACACACAGACGCACACACATGCACGTACACACAGAGACAGAGAGCACAGAGTGAATTGAATAGGATGGGATCATACCTTAAAAAAAATTAAGGTAAACCGTGAGAGAGAAATATATTGGGAGGAGAGAGGGTGAAATGGAATGGGGCAAATTATCTCTCATAGAAGAGGCAAGCAGGAAACTTTTTAGTGGAGGGGAAAAGAGGAGAGCTGAGAGAAAAACATGAAGTTACTCTCATCACATTCAACTAAAGGAAGGAATAAAATGCAGACTCTTTTTTGTATGAAAACCAATCTTACAATACAGGAAAGTGGGGGAGAAGGGGATAAGTAGGGTAGGGGTGATGATGGAAGGGAGGGCAATGGGAGGAGGGAGCAATTTGAAGTCAACACTCTTGGGGAAGGACAGGATCAAAAGACAGAATAGAAACAAGGGGGGGCAGGATAGGATGGAGGGAAATATAGTTAGTCTTACACAACACTATTATCGAAGTCATTTGCAAAACTAAACAGATATGGCCCATATTGAATTCCCTGCCTTCCCAAAGGGAATGGGTGGGGAGGGAGGGATGGGGAGAAGTTGCAACTCAAAGTTTTAGGAACAACTGTTGAGTATTGTTCTTGCTACTAGGAAATAAGAAATACAGGTAATGGGGAATAGAAAGTTATCTGGGCCTACAGGACAAAAGAGAAGATGGGGTCAAGGGAAGGGAGGGATGATAGAAGAGAGGGTGGATTTGTGATACGGGCAATTAGAATGCTCAGTGTATTGTGGTGGGGGATGGGACAAATGGAGAGAAAATTTGGAACCCAAAATTTTGTGAAAATGAATGTAAAAAGTTTAAAAAATAAATTTATAAAAAAGCCATAATATCATAGAAGAGTACACAAGAAACTGCAAATCTCTTCTGTGCAACTTGCTATTCCTTTCAAATATAAAACAAAACTATTATTTAATTTCTTTCATTATATTCTTCCTTCCCCTTCTCCCAAGGATGCCTACAATTGGACCCAAATATATATGTATCTTTGTGTGCTTATGTGTGTGTGTGTGTGTGTGTGTGTGTGTGAGAGAGAGAGAGAGAGAGAGAGAGAGAGAGAGAGAGAGAGAGAGAGAGAGAGAGAGAGAGAGAGAAATTAACCTGTACATCTTTCTACTTATTAATTCTTCCTCTGGCAGGTCATATCATCTTTCTTACTAAGACTTCTATAGTTAATTCAGGTACTGAGAATGGACAAAATAACTAAATTTGTTCAAATCCTATAAAATCGTAATCATATGCCACAACTTTTTCAACCATTCTTTAATTGATGGGCATACTTACAATTTCCAGTCTTTTGCCAGAACAAAGAGAGCTGCTATAAACATATTTTAAAGAACATGTAGGTTCTCAGCCATTTCCCTTAATCATCTTTGCAAATAGAACAATTACTGGTATAACAGGGTCAAAAGGTATTGGTGGTAACTATTTGGGCCTAATTCCAGATTTCTCTTCAAAATGGTTGGATCATATTACAATCCTATCAAGGATGAATTAGTGTCCTGCCTTTTTCACATCCTCTCCAACATTTGTCACTGTCCCCTTCGATTGTTTTAGCTCATCTTGTAGGTATAAAACGGTATCTCAATCCGCATTTCCTAATCAATAGGGATTTGAACATTTTATATAACCAGAAACAATTTTGTTTCTTTCACCGAAAATCTGCCTGTTCATATCTTTTGACCATATACCAATTGGAGAATGACTCATATTTCTATAGATTTGACTACTTTAAAATATATTTTATATATGAGACCTTTATCTTCGAAATTATATAAAAAATTCCCCAGTTTTCTCTTTATCTATTTATTCATTCATTCATTTATTTATTCATTCATTCATTCATTCATTTATCTATCTATTTAGTTATTGATTTGTTTGTTTATTTATTTATTTAGCTTTTTACATTCATTTTCACAAAATTTTGGGTTCCAAATTTTCTCCCCTTTTCTACCCTCCCCCCAACCCCAATACCCCGAGCAATCTAATTTTCCCTATCTCCAATCTGCCCTCTCTTCTGTCATTCCTCCCTTCTCTTGTCCCCATCTTCTCTTTTGTCCTGTAGGGCCAGATGACTTTCTATTCCTCATTAACTGTATGTCTTCTTTCCTAGTAGCAACAACAATACTAAACAGTTGTTTCTAAAACTTTGAGTTCCAAATTCTCCCCATCCCTCCCTCCCCACCCATTCCCTTTGGGAAGGCAGGCAATTCAATATAGGCCCTATCTGTGTAGTTTTGCAAATGACTTCCATGATAGTCGTGTTGTGTAAGACTAATTGAATTACCCTCCATTCTATCCTGCCCCTCATTGTTTCTATTCTGTCTTTTGATCCTGTCCCTCCCCGAGTGTTGACTTCAAATTGCTCCCTCCTCCCATTACCCTCCCTTCCATCATCCCCCCCATTACTTATGTCCTTCTCCCGCAATTTCCTGTACTGTAAGATAGGTTTTCATACCAAAATGAGTATGCATTTTATTCCTTCCTTTAGTCAAATGTGATGAGGGCAAACTTCTTGTTTTTTTTTTTTCTCAGCTCTTCTCTTTTTCCCTCCACTAAAAAGTCTCCTGCTTCTGTCTTAAATGACATATAATTTACACCATTCCATTTCACCCTCTTTCCTCCCCCTACCTTTCTCTCTCACCATTTACCTTAATTTCTTTTAAGATATAGTCCCATCCTATTCAATTCACTCTGTGCTCTCTGTCTCTGTATGTGCGTGCATGTGTGTATTTGTGTGTGCGTGCATGCGTGTACATGTGTGTTTTTGGTCCCACCAACTACCCAGATACTGAAAAGTTTTAAGAGTTACAAATATTGTCTTTCCATGTAGGAATGTAAACAGTTCACTTATGGTAAGTCCCTGAAGACTTCTTTTTGCTGTTTACTTTTTCATGCTTCTTCTCATTCTTGTGTTTGAAAGTCAAATTTTCTTTTCAGCTCTGGTCTTTTCATCAAGAATGCTTGAAAGTCTTCTGTTTCATTGAAAGACCATATTTTCCCCTGAAGTATTATACTCAGTTTTGCTGGGTAGGTGATTCTTGGTTTGAGTCCTAGTTCCTTTGACTTCTGGAATATCCCATTCCACATCCTTCAATCCCTTAATGTAGAAGCTGCTAGATCTTGAGTTATCCTGATTTTATTTCCACAATACTGGAATTGTTTCTTTCTAGCTGCTTGCAAGATTTTCTTCTTGAGCTGGGAGTTCTGGAATTTGGCCACAATGTTCCTAGGAGTTTCTCTTTTTGGATCCCTTTCAGATGGTGATTGATGGATTCTTTCAATACTTATTTTGCCCTCTGGTTGTAGAATGTCAGGGCAATTTTCCTCGATAATTTCATGGAAGAAGATATCTAGGCTCTTTTTTTGATCATGACTTTCAGGTAGTCCCATAATTTTTAAATTGTCTCTCCTGCATCTATTTTCCAGGTCAGTTGTTTTTCCCATGAGATATTTCACATTCTCTTCCATTTTTTCATTCTTTTGATTTTGTTTGGTGATTTCTTGGTTTCTCAGAAAGTCATTAGACTCCATCTGTTCCATTCTAATTTTGAGAGAACTATTCTCTTCAGTGAGCTTTTGAACCTCTTTTTCCATTTGACTAATTCTGCTTTTGAAAGCATTCTTCTCCTCATTGGCTTTTTGAACCTCTTTTGCCAATTGAGTGAGCCTCTTTTTCAAGGTGTTATTTTCTTCTGCATTTGTTTGGGTCTCCTTGACCCGTTTTTCATACTTTTCTTGCATCTCTCCCATTTCTCTTTCCAGTTTTTCCTCCACCTGTCTAACTTGCTTTTCAAAATACTTTTTGAGCTCTTCCAAGGTTTGAACCCACCCGACAACCCCCTGGGATGTCTGGGATACAGAGGCCCCGCCTTCCACGTCTTTCCCTGATGGCAAGAATATTTCCTCGTCCTCATATCCGAAAGTCGGGATCATTTGCATCTGCTCAAAAAAGCTCTCTATAGTCTTATTTTTCTTCCCTTTTCTGGGCATTTTCCCAGTCAGTTACTTGACTTCTGAGATTCCTGTCCACTCCTGCCTGGATCCGCCCAGCTAGTGCTTGGGGTCTGAGATTTAAATTGGCTTTCCGTGGTAGGCGTGGCTGCTATTCAATGTGAGTTTTAGTTCTGGTGCTGGGATGGGGGCAGGGCCGCCTCCCAGGCTCAGTTCCCTCAGGGGATTTATGCAGAGGTCTTCAGTGATGGAGCGGGTGTGGCAGGGCCATCTCCCAGGCTCAGTTCCCTCAGGGGATTTATGAAGAGACCTTCAGTAATGGAGCGAGTGGGGGCAGGGCCGCCTCCCAGGCTCAGCTCCTTCAGGTGGTTTATGGAGAGACTTTCAGTAATGAAGATCCTGCCTGCTCGGCGAGTCCCCAGGGCCGCTGCTGCTGCCTCTGCCTCCACTGCTTCCCACCCCTGTCTCTGCCGCTTCCTCCCGAGGGGGCACGAGTCACGGAGACACCCTGCTCCTCTCTCAGCCAGCCCAGACGTGTCTCTCTCTGACCTGTAGCGTCTGTGGGCGGAGGGACCTTCCCGGCCACCGGAGGTTCCATCCCTGAAGCCTGCTAGGATCTGCTCCTCTTGGCCGTGTGACCAGGGCAGGGCGGGGCTGGACTCTGCTTTCCGGGGCACGACGGACCCTGGCAATGGCTCTCCGGGGCTCTCTGGAATGGAAATCTCTTCCACTGTGTTTCTCCACACCCTGTAGTGATCCATAATTTGTGGGGAGCTGTTCTTACATTAAATGCATGGGCTGTGGGTTCGGAGCTCGCATACGTCTTTCTACTCTGCCATCTTGACTCGCTCCCCCCCCAGTTTTCTGCTTTGCTTGTAATCATGACTATATTTATTTTACTTGAAAAATTTAAAAAACAGTAAAACAATTGAAATTATCCATTTTGCACCTAACCTTTATCTTTATTTATTGTTTATTTATGAAATGGATAAGTAATATGTTCCATGTTCTAATTTTCTTGTAAAATCTCGTTATATTTAGGTCATGTATCCATATTGACCACACCTTGATACATGGTGTCAGATATTGGTCCATACTCAGTTTCTGTCATACTGCTTTCTAATTTTTCCAACAATTAATTTTTTAAACACGTAATAAATTCTTATCCCAAAATGTGAAGTCTTTATACTTGTCAAATACAAGATTATTATGTTTGTTAGCTGCTGCAAATTCTATGTCTCTTCTCTCCCATTGATCTACCTTTCTATTCATTGGCCAGTACTAGTTTTGATAATTATGGCCTTTTAATACTGTTTAAGATCTAATATTGTTAAATCTTCCTCCTTTACACTTTTTTCGTTGCTTCCTTTGATATTCTTGAGTTTTTATTTTTTTTGAAATGTATTTTTTTTCTAATTCAATAAATGAGGTTTTTGTTTTTTTCGTTTTTGTTTTAACATTTTAATGGGGGTTTGCTTCTTGGAATGATTACAGCAAGAAGTAGTCTACAATGTAACAGAGTCTTAGGGTTTACTGGCACTGCCAGGGCTCTTCTGGTTAAATTAAAATTGTTGGAAAATAATTATCTATGGGTGCTCATAACGAGAAGTGTTGGCACATTCTTGACAGAGATTAATTTCACACTGGAATGAATCATGAGGTATTGGATTTGATAGTTTCCTGTTCAACAAAACCAATAAAATATTATATGGTGAAGAACACCTTTCAAGAAAAGATCTGGGAGCCCTGCAAAGTTATTTGGCAGAAATTAGTGGCATATTTATACATCACACTGGGGCAGCAAGGTGGCAACATATATAGAGCACCAGCCCTAGAATCAAAGAGTTCAAATCAAGCCTCAGGTACAAACTCTGTCACTACAGGGCCAGTTACCCTGCCTTCATTTCCTTATGTGAAAATGAAGAGGCAGACAGAGCCAAGATGGCAAAGTAGAAAGAAGTACATGCTCTAGCTCTTACCCCACAGCCCATAAAATAACTGTAAAGAAAAATGCTCAACAAATTCTAGAGCAGAGAAACCACAGAGCAATGAAGTCGAGGAGATTTCCAGCCCAGGGTAAGCTGGAAGATTGAGGGGAAAGGTCTTTTGCACCACAAACAGAGTGGTGCCCAGCCTGGCCTTGGCTATATGGCGCTGGGTGAAGCAGGACTGGAGCAGGGTTTGGGATGAAATTCCCACCACCATCAGTGGTTTGCAGATCACTTAACTCACGGGCAACAAAAGTAAGTGAAAGGACTTTCTCAACCAGAATGAGAGGGAGCAGGGTCCTTCCCTAGCCCCGCCAACAGGTGGTGGTGGCAGCAGCAGCAGGAGGCAGGCTGCTACTCTGGCTTGTGCAGCAGCCTGGGTCCATTTTTGGAGCAGCTCAGTTTAAAGCATCTGGGGAAATTGAGCAGCTGATCTCAATCTCAGCTACGAACTAGGCCAGGGAGTAAATTCCACTCCCTTGATTGTGCCACTTTGGAAGAACTTAGATCTTATAGGTTCCAAAAGTATACATTATTCTTGAAAAAGAACCCAAAAGTTAAGTAACTGGTTGGGAAAATGGCCAAAACAGGGGGAAAAATAAGACTACATAAAGTTACTTTCTTAGTGAACAGGTATTCTTTCCCATCCTTTAGGTTGAGGAAGAACAAAGTTCACGGTCAGGGGAAGATATAAAAGTCAAGGCTTCTGCATCCAAAACCTCCAGATTAAATATGCAATGTTCCAACGGCAGGAAAGAGCTCAAAAAGAATTTTGAAAATCAAGTAAGAGAGGTGGAGGAAAAATTAGGAAGAGAAATGAGAGTGATGCAAGAAAATCATGAAAACTGAGTCAACAACTTGTTAAAGGAGACCTCAAAAAATACTGAAGAAAATAACACCTTCAAAAATAGACTAACCTCGGGGACAGAGCCAAGATGGTGGAGTGAGAGCAATGACTCACCTAAGCTCTCGGACAAACTCCTTCTTATACCTCTGAAAGGTGAATCTGACCAAATTTTGGAGTTCCAGAATCCAGTGGGAGACAGAATGTAGCAGATTCAAAACCCAGGACAGACTGGAAGGTCCATGGGAAGGAACTGCTCCCCAGAAGTGAGCCCACAGCACACAGCTCAGTGCATCCAGCGCAGAAGAGCAGAAGGGCCCGGGGAAATCTGAGACAGCAGCAGGTGAAACTGGCAGAGTGGCAGTCGAGGGCGGGAGACCAGCATAGCCAAAGGACTGGTGTCCACTGAGCGCCAGACATCACCACAGCAGCTCCTACAGATTAAACATCAGTAAGCCACCTACTTGAACTTCTGGGAGCCAGGATGGTGGAGTGATCAGTAAATGCTCTCTCCTCCCATCTTGATGACTGTGAAAGAACGAGAAAATATTTCCCCAGAAAAGTCCTGGATCAGTGGCAACAGCAGAGGCAGCAAAAAGTCTCATAACACTTGAGGCTAGGAAAATAGCTAAGGGGGATTCCTCCTACTGTGGTGGAGGCAAACCAGAAGCACAGAGAACCCAGGGCAGAGGAAACTTGCACTAGGACTCAGGCAAGCCTCAATGCCAGGAGAGGAGCCCTAGGAGGGTTGGGAACTCGCACTAGCATCTAGGCGTGTCTCAGCACTCCAGGGAAGACAATAGGGTAACTTGGATCACCATTCTCTGAGTTTGCCTTTGCCTCAGTTCAGCTGAGGAGATCTCCTGTGATCAGACCACCCCTCCCCTACACTTAACAAGCTAACAGCACAGCTGAAAGGGGAAACACAAAACAAAAACCTGCTCTTAGCTTTTTCACACAAGTCAACTCAACACCAAGTTCTGAAGCTTCTAACTGAAAGAACCAGAAACCACAACACACAAATGCCATCATGAACAAAAAAAAGCAAAATAAGCATGAAAAAAACCATAGCATCTTTCTATGGGGATAAGGACCAAAACACAAATGCCAAAGAGGTATTTTGGAGGTATTTGTACTGAGACTGTACCTCCATCTGAAACTTCAAAAGGGACTATGAACTGCTCTCATGCCCAAACAGCTCTCCTGGAACAGCTGAAGAAGGAAATAGAGGAAAAGCTGGCCAATGATTTTAAAATTATAAAACAAAGAATTCACTGATGAGAACATCTCTTTGAAAAGGAAAACTGAACAAGTGGAGAAGGAAGTACAAAAATTATATGGAGAAAATAGCTCCCTAAAAGAAACAGTTGGCTAAATGGAAAAGGAAGCACAAAACCTAACTGGGAAAATTGGACAAATGGAAAAAGAAGTACAAGAATTAACATGAGAAAATAACTCCTTGAAAGGAAAAATTGGACAGATGGAAAAGGAGATGCAAAAGTTTACTGAAGAAAACAATTTGATAAAGATTAGAATTGGGTAAGTAGAAACTAATGACCCAATGAGAGAGCAAGAATCAGTCAAACAAAATCTAAAGAATAAAAAGACAGAAGAAAAATTGGAAAAACAACTGACCTGGAAAATATATCCAGGAGAGAAAATTTAAGAATTATTGGCCTGCCAGGAAGCCATGATGAAAAAAAGTCTGGAAAATATCTTTCAGGAAATTATCAAGAAAAACTGCCCAGAAGTGCTAGATCCAGAGGGTAAAATAGTCATCGAAAAAATCCACCGTTCACTTCCCAAAAGGGATCCCAAACTCAAAACCCCAAGAAATATCATTGCCAAATTCCACAACCTTTTCAAGTGCAGGACAAAATACTACACGCAACGAGAAAGAAACCATTCAAAGATCGAGGAGCTACCGACAGAATCACACAGGACCTTGCAGTTTCTGCATTAAAACGTCGAAGGAATTTGAGTACAACCAAGGATCAACTTCTGGGCCTGATGTCTCAGGCCCACAGGCTTATCTGACCAGCAGACGCCTGCAGGCCTTGGTGAAGTGTAGCTGTAAGCAATGACTGAGGCGGGAGACAAGATAGTAAGAACCCCATTTATTCAAGCAGTGAGTGGTGCTTTTATCTCTTTTCTGACACCAGTGCCCCAAGTGAACCTATCAGCAATTAGTTTGCCCTTATAAAGAAGTAATTTACCTTAAACCATGACTGCCCAGGGTGGACACGTAGCCCCAAGAAAGAAAAACAATTTTGGCTTCTTTGTTCTCTGAAAATCCCGGGATTTTCCCTTGAGCAAAACAGGGGTGGAACCCTTCCTCCCAGCGCCATCTTGTTCATGCCTTACCAGTCTCCCCTCTGTTTACCTGAGTCGTGACCAGTGAATGCTGTCCAAGAGGCTGGGGGTTGGCAATTCCCTTACAAGGGATTCCCAGACCTTCCTGACAAAAACGCCAGAACTTAATAGACAACTCGATCTTCGAATGAAGGTCTCAAGAGAAGCATAAAAAGAAAAATTTTCTTCCCTGGTTAATCCTGAGCCTGGATATGATATCCCTTGATTAATATGGAACTTTGCTGTGGAACTTATTAGTGTGGAAGTTAGTTATTTCAAATAAAAATTAACTTTTTATGCTTAAGACAGTCTGTGCCCTTAAAAGGACAATTTTGATAGTGATATAATCATATCCCTCTTTTTTATTCTTGTTGTTGTTGTTGTTATAGAGTTTTGTGCAAATTAACTCTATGATTAATCCTACTGTTGCAATACTAAACTTCTCTGAGTTACTACAGCGGGATGGAAATGTGAAAGATCTTGCTGTTTTAAATTTTACTTTTCTGAATTCACTCAGAATTAAATATTCATGTATAAGTTAGGTTCTTAAGTTCTCTCAATCTTTCTGGATGACATGAGCATTATGTAAATCATCAAAGAAGGAACAGGACAATTACAATGAGGATATGATAAAGATGTAAAAATTATAAGTTTCAAATTTTATGTAAAAGTTTTACATTTTGGGAAGTACTAAACTTCACTTTGAAAATAGCAACACAATTTGATGGTTTTCTCTAATAACTAGGACATATGTAGAATAACTTTCAGTTGTTTCTAATCAGACTAAAGACAAAAGGACAAGTATTTGATTAGTTCCATAAGGTTTGAACTGGTTTTACCACATAAATTAGTTGCTAGAAAACCAAATTTAGAAGGAACACCCCCTCCAAACTACCTTCAGAATGAGACCTAATCCAAACTATCCAAGGAGAATGTTTCTGAGTATCAGATGGCTACACAGGACAACCAAGACCCAAAATGAAATAAGTTAATTAAATGTAGTTCAAAAACTGACTTAGTTTACTTAAAGGCTGTTTAAGTAGGTTGGTTTCCTTAAGGGTTGTATGAAACTCTGACTACTTAACTAAGTTTCTTCAACTTTTGTCACTTTAAAGCAAGTAGGGGATTGTGAATTTCTGGTTTTTTTTGTTTTTGTTTTTGTTTTTTGTTTTTTTTTTTTACCTTTTTGTGATACTTGTGGCCACATGCATTCTTTCAATATCTGGGAAATCTTGTATTACATAGTAAACTTATTTTTTGGTGCAAGTCTAAGTCTTCTGTCTTACAGCCACTGATATTTATTCAATTTGATCCTTGTGAGTATGAGATGTTGGGAAAAATCCCTCCTTGGAGGAATCCTATTAAGCTCTAGATAAGATGAACAATGAATGAGATGCCTCCATTGACCCAGACTATTTTAATGAACTTCCCTTTGAATGTTAACGTAGATGTCTGCTTCTGAAATTGTACTTCTACTATGGGTATGTTGGGTTTTAAGCCCCAAAGTGGGAAACTGTGGGAAAATTTTCTGGCACTGTTTGAACCTAGCCCTGTGTGTCTGGGAAACCAAACCTGCTTAGAGACCATATTTGTTTAATATTTAACTCTTGCTCTAGGTTACCATTCAGATTCAAAGATTGACATGAGGAGCTTCCTCTTGCTATACAATTCAACCAACCCAAGTCGTTGTTTTGTTTTTGTTTTTTTAATCTGGAAACTGGCCCCATGCTGGCCAATCAGCTATTATTTCCTTGTTCCTGTATTTGAATCCTATACAAGGTGTAACTTACACAGACTTGGTGGCTGGGCAAGGATGAGTGATACATTCCTTTTTTGGCTCTCTATTTCTATCAGAAAAATGAAGAAACACTGTCCTAAATTATTTAAAAAAATAAAAAATAGACTAACTCAATTGGCCAAAGAGGTGCAAAAAGCCAATGAGAACAAGAGTGTTTTGAAAAGCAGAGTTAGCCAAATGGAAAAGGAGGTTCAAAAGCTTGCTGAAGAAAATAGTTCTTCAAAAATTGGAATCGAACAGATGGAGCTAATGACTTTTTGAGAAACCAAGAAATTAAAAAAAAAACAAAAACAACAGAATGAAAAAATAGAAGACAATGTGAAATATCTCATTGGAAAAACAACTAATCTGGAAAATAGATCCTGGAGAGACAATTTCAAAATTATGGGACTACCTGAAAGCCATGATAAAAAAGTACCTAGACATCGTCTTTCATGAAATTATCGAGGAAAGTAATTCTGATATTCTAGAGCCAAAGGGAAAAATAAATATTGAAAGAATCTATCAATCACCTCCTGAAAGAGATACAAAACGAGAAATTCCTAGGATCATTGTAGCCAAATTCCAGAACTGCCGGGTCAAGGAGAAAATATTGCAAGGAACTGGAAAGAAACAATTCAAGTATTATAGAAATACAATCAGGATAACTCAAGATGTAGCAGATTCCACATTAAGGGATTGAAGGGCATGGAATATAATATTCCAGAAGTCAAAGGTACTAGGACTAAAACCAAGAATCACCTACCCAGCAAAACTGAGTATAATACTTCAGGGGGGAAAATGGTATTTCAGTGAAATAGAGGACTTTCAAGCATTCTTGATGAAAAGACCAGAGTTGAAAAGAAAATTTGACAAACACAAGAATCAAGAGAAGCACAAAATGGTAAAGAGCAAAGAGAAATCATAAGTAACTTACTAAGTTGAACTGTTTACATTCCTACATGGTAAGACAATATTTGTAACTCTTGAAACTTTTTTCAGTATCTGGGTAATTGGTGGGATTACACACACACACACACACACACACACAGACACATACACACACAGAGCACAAGGTGAGTTGAATAGGATGGGAATTGTATCTTTAAAAATGAAATTCAGGGGTGAGAGAGAAATATATTGGGAGAAGAAAGAGAGAAATGGAATGGGGCAAATCATCTCTCATAAAAGAGGCAAGTAAAAGACTTTTCAGTGGAGGGAAAAAGAGGGGAGGTGAGAGAAAAAACATGAAGCTTACTCTCATCACATGCGACTCAAAGAAGGAATAAAATACACACTCATTTTGGTATGAAAACCTATCTTACAATACAGAAAGTGGGGGAGACGGGGATAAGCAGGGTGGGTTGATGATTGAACGGAAGGCCATGGCAGGAGGGAGAAATTAGAAGTCGACACTCTTGAGGAGAGACGGGGTCAAAAGAGACAATAGAAGAAATTGGGGGAAGGATAGGATGGAGGGAAATATAGTTAGTCTTACACAACATGACTATTATGGAAGTCATTTGCAAAACTACACAGATATGGCCTATATTGAACTGCTTGCCTTCCCAATGGAGATGAGTGGGGAGGAAGGGAGGAAGAGAAATTAGAACTCAAAGTTTTAGGAACAACTGTTGAGCATTGTTCTTGCATTCAACTAGGGAATAAGAAATACAGTTAATAGGGTATAGAAATTTATCTTACCCTACAGGACAAAAGACAAGATGGGGATAAGGGAAGGGAGGGATGGTAGAAGGGAAAGCAGATTGGTGGTAGGGGTAATTATAATGCTTGGTGTTTGGGGGTTAGGGGAGGGAAGAAATGGGAAGAAAATTTGGAACTCAAAATTTAGTGGAAATGAATGTTGAAAACAAATAAATTTTAAAAAATTAGAATGGAGCAGGTGAAAGACAATGATTTTAAGAAAAACCAAGGAAATACAAAACAAAACCGAAAGAATGAGAAAATGGAAGATAATACTAAATATCTCATTGGAAAAACAACTGATCTGGAAAATATATCCAGGAGAGACAATTTAAAAATTGAAGGACTATCTGAAAGCCATGATCAAAAAAAGAGGCTCAACATCATCTTTCATGGAATTATCAATAAAATCTTCCTTGATATTCTGGAACTTGAGGGTGAAATAAATATTACAAAAATCCACCAATCAACTTCTCGAAGAGATCTGAAAAGAGAACCTCCTAAAAATATTGTAACCAAATTTCAGAGTTCTCAGCTCAAGGAGAAAACATTGCAAGCAGCTAAAAAGAAACAATTCGAGTATTGTGGAAATACATACAGGATAACGCAGGATCTGGGAGCTTCCACATTAAGGGACTGAAGGGCTTAGAATATGATATTCCAGATGTCAAAGAACTGGGATCAAAAACAAGAATCACATAACCAGCAAAACTGAGTATAATACTTCAGGGGGAAAAATGGTCATTCAATGATATAGATGACTTTCAAATATTCTTGATCAAAAGTTTGGAACTGAATATAAAGTTTGACTTTGAAACACAAGAATCAAGGCAACCATGAAAAAGTAAACAGGAAAGAGAAATCATAAAAGACTTTCTAAATTTGAACTTTTTCCATCTTTACAAGAAATGATAATATTTGTAATTCTTGAGTCTTTTTGCAGTATTTTGGTAGTTGGAGGAATTATTCACACACACACACACACATATAGAGAGAGAGACAGAGAGAGAGAGAGAGCACAGGTTGAGTTTAATAAGAAGAGATGATATCTCAAAAATAAAATTAAGGGGTGAGAGAGGAATATATTGGGAGCAGAAAGGGAGACATGGAACAGGGCACATTATCACTCATAAAAGAGGCAAGAAAAAGCTATTTCAATGGAGGAGAAAAGGAAAGACGTGAGAACAAAAAGGGAAGCTTGTTTTCTTCACATTTGGCTTAAGGGGGGAATAACACGCTCACTCAATTTGTTATGAAAATCTGTCTGACACTACATTAAAGTAGGTGAGCAGGGGACAAGTGGGATGAGGGGGATGACAGAAGGGAGGGCAAATGAAAGAAGGGAGTAATAAGAAGTAAAGCCTTTTGGGGAGAGACAAGGTCAAATGAGAGAATAGAATAGGATAGGATGGAGGGAAATACAGTTAGTCTTACCCAATATGGCTATTGTGGAAGTCTTTTGCAAAACTACACATATATAGCCTATATTGAATTGCTGACCTTTTCAGTGGGGATGGATGGGGAGGGAGGAAAGGAGAGAAGTTGGAATTCAAAGCATTAGAAAGGGATGTTTAGAATTGTTTTTGCATACAATTGAGAAATAAGAAATACAGGTAATGGAGCATAGATATTACTACACATTAGAGCCACTAGATCACCTGTTTGTTTGAGATGATAATTATTAAATTTATTAAGATTCTTCAGTATTCAGGGACTTGATCTCATTTGGACAGAGAAATACATAAATTCTCCCTCAAGCAGCTGACTGGCAGTTGTGAAAACATGAGCAAGTCACAGAAGATTTTAACTTCCAGGTAAGCAGTTAACATTATTCTTGATTTGTTATTCAAATACAGCAAATATCAAACAATTCTGATGGGGTCTAAGCAGTTCAGTTCCAAAATTCTATCTAAAACTAATGTTTTAGTATGCACAATGTGTGGGTGAACACAGAGATTTAGGAACCATGTTGTAAATTCATTAAAATTTAAACTCCAAAAAATGATGTTAGGAAAGCCACCAGATGACAAGACATAGTTCTAAGAAATGACACAACTGATTTTCTGCAACCAGAAAAATCAGAGACCTTTTGTCAAAGAACATTAATCACTAATAACATATGAAAGCCTAATTGCCCTTGAGAACTAGAATATGCAACTGAGCATGATCTGAATAGCAAGCTTATTTTTTATTTTGCAAAAATTTCAAGGTCTCAAAAGGAAGGCATTCAAACATTAAAATTTCATACCTAGACCACTTTCAAAGTGCAGGCAACCAAATCTTCTTTCTCCATTAAGGTAACAGAGAATTGATGCTATAGAGTTTGGTTATCCATATTGTGTTCCTAAAGCTAGCACTTTTAATTTCTAGAGGATATGGAGATAGGAAAATAGTGCTAAGCTTTGATCTCAACATATAACTGTAGAGAGTAGCTTGACTAACACAGCCTTTTTTTTTTTTTCCCGGATACAAGAACCCTTTATTTATTTGTGGAGCCCCAGACCTAGGCCCTAGGACCTTAAATATTGTAAACAGTCCTGAGTTCCAACCCTTCCCATTACCAGGTAGGCATCAAGGCCACCCTTGGGGGTGGGAGATAGGCAGGTCTTGCCAAATAGCCTAACCAGGGCTATATATTATCGCCCAACATGCTGGGCTCTACTCCTACTAGGGCTACTAAATGGGTTATGGTGCTGATCTCTTATTTGTCCCCACAGCAAAAACTTCCTTTTGCATCTAGAGTCAGGCTGACTGTTGGTGGCAAGGGAGGCTCTCAGGATCTATCTATGCCAAGGATGAAGGCCCTTCAGCTGCTTCTTTCCTTGCCCAAGCAAGGGGCATCAAAGGAGCTGAGCAGAGGAGCTGGGGAAGTGGGCATCAGGGTGTATGGGGTGAGTCCACTAGATGCTGGGGCTGGAAGTAGGACAGAAACTGGAGCCTGGATCTCTAGCAAGTCAGTATCTCTCTGAGAGGCAATTGAAAGAGAAAGGAGGAAAATCAGCTTCCTTCACCTTTGGGACCCAGCCATTCCTAGTAACAAGCACAATGAGATCAGAAGGCTCAGGGAGAGTGTGTGTGTGTGTGTACCTGTGTGCACTATGTCGAGGAAGGCAGAATGGTCCAGGACAGAGTCCCACTGGTGTAACCTGGCCTCGCTGGGCTTCCAGAGGACATCAGGGACTGGTCGTCCTCAGGGACTGAATGAGTCCTGCCTCCACTTGTTCCAGGAATTGTGAATCTAGGGGACTAGGAGCAGGGGGTTGGTCCAGAGGCAGGCTGCAGTCAGGCTACTCCTCATCATCATAGGAGAACCTGTTGTCCAGAGGGTAGGAGCTGCCCGAGTGCTGGAAAGAGGACACATCCTGGCAGAGGCTCATGTCTTGGTACAGGTGCTTGTAGTCTCGAATGGACTTGTGTAGGAAGCACAGTTGGCACATCAGGGGCATGTAAAGCTGGCAAAGGCCCCTATCTCTTCCTTCAGCAGGGCCAGCACAAAGTCTACATTCACGGCCGCTCGAGGTTCTGCAATGGTCCCTCAGCAGCGCAGCCAGCACAGTTCAACTCATCCTGGTTGCAATTCCCCTGACTGTAGACCACTCCGGGTCCCTCCAAGAGCCCCTGCTGGAGTTGAGGTGGTCACTGAGGCTCCCAAGGCATCAGCAGGAGCCCCTCCAGCAAACAGACCCTCGCACCCCCACCCCGGCAACCCATTCATGGGTGGGGCTGGGGACTGGTGAGGAGGGGCCGGGACCTGGTAGACAATGTGTCCCAGCACCTCCTGCCTTCCTCTTCCTCCTCCTCTAGCCCCCAAATCTGGGACCTGCCCTGGCCCTCAGGCAGCTAGATTGGCAAAATCTTATATGATTAACATAGGGTCACACATAAAAGAGCTGGACTTTGCTCTTAAAACCATGATCTTCTTGGCTTCAAGGCCAACTCAATGTCTCTTACACCACAGCACATTTATTAAGCATTCTCATACATTGCATTCTCCTACAATATCCCATTATGTTTCTTCTACATGAGATGGAAATACTTCAAAAGTTATTATTAACATTGTATTGTCTCATATCTTGCCTTTTTAGAACTTCACAAATAACTCCTGACTGTCTAATAAAACCACCATCACTTTCCATTTTGGACAGAATGTTGATAAAATATAAGATGATAAAATGATATAAATGAATTGCAGTTTAGTGAGAAAGTTCTCACTCATTTTATCTAAGGCATTTCTACCCACTAACCGCCTAATTGATTGTGGAAACGGTGCTCAGCATAAGCTTCTTCCTTTTATTCTCAGATCATATTACGTAGATGGAAGAAATGATCAAGTTGAATGAAACCCCTGGAAGCCAGGTGACTGAATTCACTCTCACGGGCATTACAAATCATCCTGAGCTACAGATACCCCTCCTTGTTGTGTTTTTCCTCAACTACATGTCCACAGTTGTGGGAAATCAGGGCCTTATCCTCCTAATCAGTGTTGATTCCCACTTCCAAAACCCTATGTATTTCATTCTGAGGCATCTGGCATTTGTAGACCTTGGTTATTCCACAGACATTGTTTCAGAAATGTTGGTCAGTTTCATTGTCGAGAAAAACACCATTTCCTTCAATGGATATGCTGCACAGCTAGTTTTCTTTGGGATATTAATCAAAAGTGATTTTTAAAATTTTATTTATTTTTTTTAACATAGGTCTGCCATGGCCTATGATCGCTATGTGGCTATCTGTAAGCCACTCCTCTGTGGTCATAATGTCAAACATGGTATGTTGGATTTTGGTGCCTTTCTCATACATCTATACCATCATAATGTGCTTACTGGTCACAATTAAGATTTTTAATTTGTCCTTCTGCAAATAAAATATAATAACATTTCTACTGTGACACTCTCCCCTTATTATCAATTATGTGTTCAGACACGAGTGAGAATGAAATAATCATTATAACCCTTTTTGCATTTAATATGTTTTCTTCCCTCCTGATTATCCTTATCTCATTCTTGTGTCCATTCTCAGAATTACCTCTTCAGGAGGCAGATATAAAGCCTTTTCCACCCGTGGCTCTCACCTAACAGGAGTGGTTATATTCTATGGAATGCTTCTTTTCATGTGCCTACAACCCCATTCCAGCCACTCCTTTGAGACAGACAAAATGTCTTCTGTGTTTTATACCCTAGTCATCCCTGTGCTCAACCCATTAATCTACAGTTGGAGGAACAAAGAAGTGAAAGATGCATTGAAAAGCGACTTTCAAAAATTGATGTAAGCAATCTCTTTAAAATCCAAGATGTTTGATTCCATTTTGTTATTAGGTGCAAGTAAACTTCTGCTTGGTTTATTAGTCGAATTTTTCTCAATTCTCCTCTCTTTTTGTACAAAAACATGTCTTCTAATATGTAACCAGAGAATGATTATTATTTGTCAGTTTTTAATTGTCAAATTCAGGTGAATTACAGTTTTGTGTATCTGTGGATTGAAGGGAACTAAGAGACGACTTTGTAAACAAAACATCTGTTAAATTCAATATTTTATTTACCCCCAAATTAGTGTACTACCATTGATTGAAGTCTTCTTGTGTTTTAGAAGAATCAATCCATTTGAAACATTTAGAAAGTTCTGGAGCCATGTCCTGTGCTAGGCATTGGGCAGAAACAGATGAATTAAAAAAATATTTTTTGTCATCAAGGTACTACCATTATACTAACGGAAAAAACATTTCCACAAAAGTGTCACTACTCACTACAATTGCCATTCTACTTTCAAATATCTGTAATTATCAAGAAGTTTATCCTTCCTATAACTTCAGTTTGTCCTCCCTAACTTGCATCCCTTGCTGCTGGTCTCTTTCATAACCAATTAGTACAAGTCTATTCCCTCTTCTTTGAGGCAATCGTTACAAGAGTAAAGCTTCCATCTCCTCTATTCCCTTCACATACAATTCTTACATTCCTGTGCTGGAATGGAAAAAAACAAAACAAAACAAAACAAAATGGCTTATAGAGTGTCCCAAAAGTCTGGATGCAGTTTTAACCTTCTAAAACTTCAATGAAATAAAACTTTCACGACCCTCTCTACTGCAAGAATGCCTGCGTTCACGCATCGGGTCTATTACCTATGCCCTGAGATATTGTGGGTAATATATTTATACTATAGGCACTTGTTCATTTGTAAAAATGCTCTGATTTTATGAGATAATTTTTAAAGTCCATTTCATTTTAAAACATACAATGCCATGAACCCATTCTTTGTTGATGTCTTAACACCATGTCTTAACACTTAACAAAATGGTGTCTTAAACCATCCCTCACAAATCATGTGCTTCTGTTACTTCCATACTGAGGCTGTCTCCCTCTGTTCACCCTGTAGCTTATCAATGTCCATATTGAACTGCATCACTGAAAATTGAACATCATGTTTCACTGGTACCTGCACAAGTTAAAATGCAACCATACTATCATGTCCTGTTTGGTTTTCATGACTTTCTTAATGAAGTTCACAATAGTTTCCTTAGTTCATGCGCTAGGCTCATATTGGGATCGTTGTTGTTTATTCATTTTTCAGTCATGTCTAACTCTTCATGACCCCATTTCAGTTCTTCTTGCCAAAGATACTGGAGTGCTTTGCTATTTCCTTCTTCAGCTCATTCTACAGAGGAGGCATCTAAGACAAACAATGTTAAGTGACACTCAGGTTCACATAGCTCTTCTGTCTGTGACCAGATTGGAATTCAGTAATATTAGTCTTCTTGACTCCAGATGTGGCAATCTATCCACTACACCAGCTAGGACCCCCAATTTAGTTAACCTTAGAGGTCATTTAATTTCAAGGTCTTCCTTTGAAATTGAAATCCACTAAAAATGCAGGGTTTTTTCCCCAAAGGAATGCCTTGTTGTATGCAAAAAAGGATCCCAAAATCTGAAAATGTTTTAGAAGTAAATTTATTTGGTTATTTTGTGAAGGAGAGGAAGCAGGAAAGTATTATTGACTCCTCCCTTTCATCTAGGTTCTGGAAGATTCAGATTATGTAAGATTTAGAAAATAGTGCCTGCATATGAACTACTCTTAAACCATGAGACAAGAGAACATAAAACATGAACTGGAGTAGATCTATAAAAATTCTAGGGTGTTGTAACCACAATTAAGACTTCTTTGGGTGGATTCAGGACTAGGAGGAATGCAAAACACATTTTTAGCCAACTCCAGCATGTATAGAGGGTTCTTGGGATCAAGTGACATTTTTGGTTTGGATAACCTTTAATCCCATAATACTGAATTTTAAAATAATGATTTTTTCTTGAATAATAATATTAATCATTTTTCCCCAGCCTATATGTCCACATCTTTCTTAGTATTCACCTTTGAATCTTTTCTTGCACTGAATTCAAATATAAACCTTTATATTTGTCCAAATTTGTTCATATTTACATTTGAATTTCTTTATTAATGCTTAACAGGCTTTAGAGCTGCTAAGAGAAAATTCCTTGCTTTCATAGGGAAAATGACCTAAAGACCCTGAATGTTTTACTGGCTTATTAGGTAAGAAAGAGATCGATTGATAGATATTTTTGCCTGGAATTTTGTCTTCCTTCTTCCAACTTCTACCTAAAGAAGAAGACATATTGTTGCATTTTCATCATCACAGCATCTCCTTCAGTTTTCTTCAATGAGAAAGGACTTGGGGAAGAATTTTAATCAGGTTTCTGGTGTAGGAATTGTCCATTCTTACCTAAATAGTAGTATATCATATCTTGAGGTGTGAAGGCACTATGTAATTTCCTAGTGATTTGATGTGAAATGTGTTAAAAAACAAATTATTGACAATTATCTTTTTCTAAACCCTACAATTTTGTTCAGGATGAGTGCTGCATCAAATTATTGCAACATAAAATTTCCTCTGGTCTGATTAGAAAACAGAATTCCATCATTGATAAGTTTCATTAATACAGGATTTAGAAAAATGGATGTTATAAAAAAAAATAAACAAACACCTCAATCTTTTTCCACCTTTGTTTTCTTATCTGTTTAAAATATTAGCTGAAAAACAGGTTCCTCAAAAGTAACCATCCCAGTTGCTTTCAAACCCAATGAGCTGCAGAGAAAGTCATTCCCAATGGTATCCTTACATTGGTAAAAAGGTCTTAGGGGACGTTATGTTTTGTTTTGCTTTTTCTTTTTTATATAGTGAGAAAAATTTAAAATTTAAGGACTTTCACTATACACATTTTAAGACTATTATAAGAATTTCAGTAAGAAAAATTATGTGAATAATTGCTAACATTCAGTTCACAAATATCTCATCAAAGTTTCAAAGCAACCCTTTGAGATAGGTAAAACATATACATATATTTTAATACTATTTTGCAGATGAGACAACAGAGGCTTAAAGAAACTAAGTGCTTTTCTGAGATCATCTAGCCCATAAATTGAGACAAGATTGCAATCAAGCCCTCTTGATTGCAAGTCCAACACTGTTTCATCCCCTACACTTTTATATATGCACACACATGCACATACATATGTATATACACACAGACACATACATATTGAATATATATCCATATAGATAGACAGAGTTACATTTCTATCTATCTATCTATCTATCTATCTATCTATCTATCTATCTATCTATCTATTTTTATTTTAATTCATACACACACAGACAGAATCAAACCATCTTTTCATCCAGCAAGCAACCTAGATCAGTCACTGTGCTACTGTGTTAAATGTGTTTTCTGACCTTCTCCCTCAGCTATGCCATTAAAATTATGACCTTAGGCAAGAAACCTCTGACTAGGTCTCATGGTATTAATAGAAAAACTCTACCATGTCCAGACATGTGAACCTCCTATCACATTTTTCATGCCTAAACCAATTATGTATGGTAGTCATTTCAATTATATTCTCTATTTGAGAAACGCATATAGTATATTTTTCTTACCTATCCATGAGTAATTGTGGTCAATGACTGAAATGTTATAATTCAAGATTTAAATGAATCCATTATATTAAAAATCAGGGGAATATGAGATGCATAAGGATTGTGGATACAATTCTGACTTGATTGTCCACACAACACCTGAGAAAATGAGGAAAGTGTCTTCGGACCTTCTGAGTTTCTTTGAACAGCAGTCATTCCTAAGAGTTCAATGACTCCTTAGAAATACAATAATTTGTGGCCCCATTTTGTAGAGGCTACCCAGGTTCTTCATAAAGGCTAGCACATCTCAAAAACCCCCAGACAACAGTTGCTTTGGGAGTTCTGATGTGTATTATAAAAAGACAAAGGAAATATATGGACAAATGGAAGTTTGAAAATCATCATTCATGTAGGAGGAGATGTTCTGTGTTGATGAAGGGCCCAATTTATTATTCAAAGTGTTGGAACTGAAGCATAGGAGAGGACCAATTATCTTGGCTGTATATGATGAAACAGACAGGGTACTATGCCAGCAAGTCTTTCTTGCTGTAAATTTGCTCAAGGTTTGTTAGCTGATATACCACAGTGAGGAAGAATAAGAATGAAGCAGTAATGAAATCTGAGATTCACCTGAGTACCTAGGCAGAACCTGAGAATCCAATTTCTGTCATGGTTGAGGTACATTACAGAGATGGTGATGGGTTATCTCTGCCCAGAGTCTAACTATATCAAGATGGTATCAGGTACATAACACACACACATAGACCTGTGACAAAATTCAATGTTAGACAGAAAGATATCAGGGACCGAATTATTACTGTGTATTTGAAGTGGAAAAATGTGGTCACAGTTCAATGGGAAAATATATTTTTAAAATTAACACCTTCATAATATCTTTGAAATAGTGAAATGGACAAAAGTTTGTATACAGCAATTAAAAGACTCTTAATGAAATATAAAGCCCATAAGAGGTTTATGTAAATAAAGAGGATTTCTAACCAGTGTTCCTCTTGACCTGCCAAGGCACGTATCAGTGGGGTCCGACATACACAGGAGGGCCTGCTTACACAGTTTCTTAGATCTTCATTTCTAAAAGGAAAGGCACTTTTGAGGGGTCAACAATCACTTTAATCAAGCACACATATCATTCACTTAGTTCGGGGGAAAAGTCGGCACCCTGAACTTCAGAGAAAATGCAGAGAAATACAGATCATCAGACATGTCTTCCAATTGTCTGACATAAGCAACACATACATCATAAATTAACAGACAAATCCAACTGTCTGACCATTATATACACACATATTTACCAGACAGAGAAGCACCAACATCTGAGTTTTCAAAGGCGGGGGGGCCTCCCTCCTTAGTGGCCTCTCAGAATCTTATCTCGTCAAACAAACACTCCCAAAAATTAAACCTCAAAATAAAACCTGACCTCTGAGTATTTATAAATTGTTTAGAGCCAGAGAGGATGAAATCTTGGAGAACCAGTGCCTCATTAAGACAAGATATGGCCTTTCCAACAAATCTTCCCAGCCCCATTAATGGATGGGTAGTGATCTTCTTTGATCTTTAATTAATTTAATCTGTAATTATTAATTAATTGAACTAATTAATTAATTTAATCTTTAATTATTCAATTATTCAGAGACACTTGATCATACTAAAATAAAAAAAAAAAGTGAATTATCAATACATGTCCTGAGGTCAAGCTGGTCTTAGAGGAGCATGGCATTTTAGGTTCTTAAGGGTTTTATCTCTTTCACTCTTTGTATCTGTAGGTGATAAGTGTTTTTCTTTGTACAATACTGACAATGAGGCAATGGAAAGGGAAGAGGAAAAGTACACAAGTTCAGGATAGACCTTCAGGGAAACTGTTCTTTGAGACTGTGCTCATTATCATCCGTAATGGCTCTCCATGCCTCCGTGAGACCAACAAGAAAACTACAGAAAACAAGGGATATGTAAAATAGATGCCCTATAGGTTAGGAGTCTTTAAGACAATAAGACTGGGCAAATCACTAGGACAGGAGATGAGCAGAATGTCACGTGGATTTGCAGTTTCTGTCTATATATAGACAGACCCTCGGATCAATAAACGGAGTTGGTCTATCTTCCCTTACCTTCCCGAGTCTTTCTTCTTCACCACATCACCAAGCCACGTGGGGATGCAGGTTGTCCACCACAGTACATGATTGATCCCTGATTTTTTTCGGAGAGTCCAAAGCATCAAACTCGTTCGTTACAGATTAAAGAGTACAAAAGTTATCAGTGGAAAAAAATTGCATATAAGAAAAGATCTTGACATTCCAGTGGTCAAGAAAGCTGGCAATATAAATTACTTGATTAGTATTCTTTTTTTTTGACAAAAACTCTTTTAAACAGTATAAAATTGGAAGAAATTAGGTGTAGATTAACGCATTATACTGGCACATCTGTGTGGTGCACTGAGTAGAGAACCAGGACTGAAGTTAGGAAGACATGAGTTCAAATTAAACCTCAGGCACTTACTAGTTGTGTTAACTTCAGCAAATCATTTAAACTCTTCCCCAGGAATCTTATGAATAAATTGGGGATAATTAAAATACTGGGATTTTGTGAGGATCAAATCATATAATACTTATTAAGTACTTATCACAGTAGCTGGTATGTATTATGTTCTATTTAAATGTTAGCTATTATAATTATTATCATTAATATTATTATACCACATTCCACCAGTAATGCAAAATGGATTGATGACCTAATTATGAAAGGGCGCATTGGGGGGAAAAAAAAGAAAAGATTAGGTGTTTACTATACCTATGAGCTTAGCTCTGCTTGTCAACTGAACAACTGACAAGTATTTTTGAAGCACACCCTCTATAGCCACTGGGCATATACAAGAATAGATGAGTGAATGAAAGTACCAATCAAAAAATGAAATTAATGTAGTTCCCATGTGCCAGAGCAAGCCTTGAGCCCCAGTCTTCGTGGTTTTAAGGTCAGTCTCCCATACATTATGTAACACTCATCACATTTTCCACCAATCACTGGTGGCAAATATCTGGCAAAGACAGAGAATGTTGTGTCACCAACGATACTGCAAGTTCTTTGAAGAGGAATTCAACAGAGATGGCCACACAGGACATACCCAGTAAATGTATGTGGAAGACTAGACTGATCATCTAATATTTCCAAAAGGTTAAATTATACAATAAAACAGCTCTTTCCTGTGCACATTGCAAATAGTTTGAAATATATTGTGGTTATAATTCAAGTAAATTATTTCCAACATTATGGGCACACATTATGGACCCTATGTCTAGGGAATTTCTATGAGATAATAAGACAATAAAAATGGTCTCATGGGCATTAAGAAATCCATAAAGTTTATCCCTAGCAGCTGGCAGTAGGGATAACATGAAGAACCTACAAAAGATTCTATCTTCCAGGTGAGTAAATAACAATATTTTTGTGATCTTCTCACTAAAATTGATATAAAAATCATATAGATCCGAAGAAACTCAATTACAAAAACTAAGGACAATGTTCACCTGGGTGGTGGGAGGTGAAGGAGAAATTTAGGGACCATGTCTTGATTTCACCCAAATTCAAACTACATGAAAGGGTATTAGAAATGTAACCAACTGAAATATCCTGGCTCTGATCAATATGCCAGATGCCTGTACAAACAGAAAAATCAAATACATTTATCAGTGTTCACTAATCAAAAATAACATAGTAGGGTCCAGGATCTTTAAGCTCTATGCTATGCAAATGGATAACATCAAAAGAACAAGGTTAGTACATATTCTAATTTCTTTCATGTATCTGCAAATTACAGGCATTGCAAACATCAATACTGTAAAATTACCCAAATAATACTCAATAAAAATTTCTTTTTTACTCTTAGATTGTCTTCCTTGGATGAAAGAAATGACCAAATTGGGTGAAACTTCAGGGAGCCAGGTGACTGAATTCATTCTCAGGCCTCATAAACCACCCTGAGCTTCAGAGTCCCCTCTTTGTTGTGGTTTTCCTCAACTATATTGCCACAGCTCTGGGAAACCTGTGTTTAATCATCCTCACTAGTGTTGATTCCCACCTACAAACCCCTGTGTATTTATTCCTCAGGCATCTGGCATATGTTGATCTTAGCTATTCCACAGTCATTGATCCAAAAATGATAGTCAGCTTCATAGTGGAGAAAAATACAATTTCCTTCAATGATAGTATGACACAACTAGTTTTCTTTGGGACATTTATCACCAGTGAGCTTCTTGTCCTGTCAGTCATGGCCTATGACCACTGTGTGGCTATCTGTAAAACACTCTTCTATATGGCCATTATATCAAACAAGGTATGTTGGGTTTTGGTGACTATTTCTTACTTTTATGGCTTCCTGGTAACCCTGCTGATCAAAATTAAGATGTTTAATTCATCCTTCTGTGAATCAAATGTTGTAAGACTTTTATATTGCGACAGTCTCCCACCTTTGTACATTATATGATCAGGCACAAGCGAGATTGAATTAATAATTATGATCTTTACTGCAATTAATTTAGCACCTTCACTCTCAGTTGTCCTTGTCTCCTACATGATAATCTTTGTGGCCATCTTCAGGATGAATTCTGCTGAGGGCAGGCACAAAACCTTCTTCACTTTTGGCTCTCACCTCACAGAGACGGTTGTGTTCTATGGAACACTTATCTTCACGTACCTAAAGTCACAATCCAGCCACTCCTTTGATACAGACAAAATGACCTCTGTTTTACACTCCAGTCATCCAATTCTTAACCCTTTGAACTACAGCTTGAGGAACAATGAGGTGAAGGGTGACTTGAAAAGAGTCGTTAAGAAACTGATGTAAGCATTTTTAAGGTTCAATGCATTGCATGATTTTGTTGCATTATTAGAAGGAAGCAAACCTGCTAGATTTCTTATTCTACTTTTCTGTAATTCTCTTTTCTTGCAGAAAATAAATAAAGCATTTTTCCTTATATACACTCAGAGAATTAGTTTTGTTTATTTGCTAAATTGTCAACTTTCAATAGATCTCATTTTAGGGAATCTTTGTGATTGAGGGATAGTAGAAGAGCATTTAGTTCAAATTATTTCTATAAAAGGTTTCCTCTATTATGTAATCCAAAAAGAGCATCCCATTTTAAGGTGAAGTTTTCTTGTATGGGGGAATAATTTAATTAGTAAGTATTTTAAAATGCTTGTATAAGGTAACTTGAGAGGCACTGGTTCTATAAAAATAAAAAAAAATCTTGTCTGCAAATAATTTATATTTTATTAAGGGAAAAATTTGTACATGAGGGTTACAATACGCACTATGGAAACCATTCCATTTTTGAATATCTCTGGTTTTAGAAAAAAATTCCTTATCATAACCTCAGTTTCCTCCCTAGATCTTCCATTCGTTACTCTTGGTGTTTTTCTCTGTGATGAAGCAAAAATGTCTATTCCTTCTTTGTGACAATCATTCAAATATTTGAAGAAAGCTCCAATACTCCCTCCTACGCTGCAGTTCTCCTTCTCCCTCACTTTCTTCAGTACCAAATATTTCATCTTCATGCTGGAATGGAAAGAACAATGAAATGAACAGGGTTTTAAGCTTAAAATATTCCTAAGCCATTTAGGGAACTCCGTTTACTTAGAAGATCTGTGTCCAATTATCACATATGCTACTTTATAAAGTATATGGATTTTATGACTTAATTTTTAAGATCTATTTCACTTCACCATATGTGATGTCAAAGCCTTCTTCTTTGCATTAACACCGTAAGTTCTTCAACTAATCCTCATATATCATTCTCCTATGCCTCGTCAATATTCTAACTGCCTTCTTCTGTTCACTCTGGAACTTATCAGTGTCGGTCTTGAAATATGTCATCTGAAATTGAACACAATCCTACCAAAGTGTTCACCACACCTTTCTTAATGGAGATCACTTTAACATTTTTAGAATCCGTATATTTTTATAGACACATATTGAAGTTGGTGTGAACTAAAATTCAAAAGTCTTCTGAAGAATCTTTGAAGGAGTCATTTCTGCCCTATTGTTAACTTATAAAGCTCACCCACTCCCAAAGAAAATTCGAATTCAGTCTTTCATTTTGTCCCTATTGAAATTATTCATGTTGTTTATCTCGTCTTTCTGCATTCTATGTTAAGGAAATTAGAGCATAAAGTTGTTCGTGTATAATAAGGAAATATACCTAGACTTATCACTTTCATTTAAGGTTCATTGGCTGACCAGGTAGAAATTGCATGTTGATCTCAATGTTTTGAAATTTCCCTTCCATCCTGTGATGCCAAGCAAAACAGGATCTTTTGTTGTTTTTGTTTTAATATATCCTTTTGCCTCTTGTTGAATCTTGCTTTTATCAACCAAGAGTTTTTACTAGGAATAAATTACAGAAACAAGAGTTTCTTTAACTAGAAATAGTATATGTATTTCTATTGCTAATTATTCTAATGTGATTAAAGATCTTCCCAACTCATTAATGGGCTTGCCCATTAAGGGGAATTTGATTAGGGAAGGTTTATAGGAAAGCCCACACAATTTGTTAATGAGGAACTGGTTCTCAAGGATTGTGATGCCCTCTGGCTCTAAAAAAATGTATAAATACTGTGAGGGTGAGGTTTTACTCTGAGATTTACTGACTGGAAGTGTTTGTTTGGCCAGATGAGAGCCCAGATGTTGATGCTTTCCTCTCTGACAAATATGATCAGACACCTGGACTTCTCTGTTGATTTGTGATATATATATATATATATATATATATATATATATATATACACATATATATACATATATATGTATATATATGTATATGTACATATTATGATTGCTGTGTTTGTCCTTAGTTCTCCAAGACGACCATGACAACAAGATGGTGACATGACTTGCAGTTGACTTTGATTTGAGTGAGAGAGAGCTATGCAAGATCACCAACTCTCTTCTCCTGAGCCATCTGGGTCCAGTGGCCTGCTATTTTCCTGAAGGTCTGGAAATGTCCCAGGATACAGTGTGAGACCCTGGGCCTTTCAGGCCAAGATCTTTTCACATTCTCACTTTGAGTGAGATACACTCATTAAATGAATAGACTTCTTTAAGATACTCAAAGCATGGACCCTTTAATAAAAAAAAAAAATAAAAAATCAAAGTGGTAGGGGAAGACCGTCAGGGTTCCTGGGTAAAGGAGAAACAATTACTGTTTAGTTATTACATTCACTCTGTGCAAGGTGGGTGGGGATTTGTCCAGTCTATGAGCTCCAGAGTGAACTGGATTTAAGGCCTGATCTTTGAAGAAGAAATGTAGCCAGTAAACCCAAAAGGAAAAAAGGAAGCTTTTGGTCATGTAGTGTACCTTCTCCTGGCAGAGGGAAGGAGAGGGGAATGGAAGGGAGAGTGGAAGGGGGAGGGGGAGAGGAAGGGAGAGGAGGGGAGGGGAGGAGAGGAGCTTCTACTCACTCGAAGGTTATGTTTGTCTTTCGTTTTTAAAGGGGTCCATGATGTGAAGTTGATGACATGACTTGTATTTGACTCTGATTTGAGGGAGGGAGGGTTGTCCAGGGTTATCAACCTCACTTTCTTTTCCTGAGCCATCTGGGTCCAGTGGCCTGATATTCATCAGGACGACTGGAGATGGCCCAAGATTCAATGGTAGACCCTGACCCTATCAGACTAAGGCCTTATTACATTCTAACTTTGAGTGAGATAGACCCATTCAATGAATAGGCTTCTTTAAGTTTCTCAACTCAACCCTCAGAGTCTTCCCCTCCCAGTTTGATTATTTTTAAATTAAGGGTCCATTCTTTGAGTAACTTAATTGATTGGCAGTGGATAGAGCACCAGTGAAGAAGTCAGGAGGACCTGAGTTCAAATGTCACCTCAGACACTTGACACTCACTAGCTGTGTGACCTTGGGCAAGTCATTTAGCCCCAATTGCCTCATCCTGGGTCATCTCCAGTCATCCTGATGAAGATTTGGTCACTGGATTCAGAGAAGTGAGGCTGGTAACTTGCACAGCCTTCTCTCACTAAAAACAAAGTCAACTGCAAGTCATGTCATCATTTCTCTGATGGCATGCGTCCATTCTTCGGGAACCAAGGATGAACACACCCACACAAATTAATTGACTTTGGTCAGACAGATGAAAGCCATGTCTGTTGATCTTTTTTTTCTGTATTTTCTGTATTTTCTCTGAAATTCAGGGTCCTGATATTTTCCCCTGAACTAGGTGAATGATATATGTGCTTGATTAAAGGAGATAGTTAACCTCTCAAAAGTTGTCTTTCATTTTATAAATGCAGATATAAAAACCTGTGGTTCAGCCCTTCCTCCTGAGTACGTCAGGGTGCTTGCTAATACACATCTTCCTTTAATCTTCATCATAGAAATGCTCTGTGTCGGTCTGAAGACTGTAATTCTGCATTAGTCAGTATATCTGTCTCCCCTAATATATTTTCTTCAATGAGAAAGGACGTGGGGAATCACTATGATCAAGTCCTCTTAGTAAGGACCTAGATATTCTGGTCTTAATAGGATTACATGAAATTATGATACTTAAGAAGGAAAGTTACTGTGGCATAAATACTCTGAAGAGAGTACTGTGATTCTGCATGAAATGCTTTAAAAATAAATTGCTGAAAGTTATCTTTCTTTTTTACCAGGAGAAATGTTGATTTATAACATATTATTTCCCTTGTCCTAATTAGAAAATGGAATCACTTAATCAACAATAGTTTTAGTACTGTAATATTTGAAAATATGGACTTTTCATAATTATTCAGATGATTCCCTAGACTTGCCTTTATTTTCACTGAAAAAAGTAGCTGATGACTTCCCTCAATAGTAATCCATCCTTTTTGTTCTTTGAATCTATGAAAAACAATTGCTCCAGAGGCTATCCACCTCCTAAATGCTTGTTAAGTAGTCCTTGGGCAAATTTTGGTTTTGTTTTGCTAGAATTCTTGACTGTTCCCTCTTCACACTTTCAGAGTGAGGAAAATAATGGCAGGGTGGTTTCGTTATATAAATTTTAAGACAAAGTCTATGGAAGATGTGAATAATAACTGGCATGGATATATTGAGTTTATAAATAATACCTCATTTAAGTTTTACAATAACCCTAGGAGACAGGTAATATAGATATAGATACAGACAGGCAGATAGATAGATAGATAGATAGATAGATAGATAGATAGATAGATAGATAGATAGATAGATGGATAGAAAGACAGATATATATATATATATATATATATATATATATATATATATACCTTATTAGAGATAAATAAACTAAAAGATTAAGTTACTTATTGAGGAAATTTAGGCTATAATTTTTGGAGGCAACATTTGAACTATGTCTCACTTTTTATTATTCCAACATTCTATGCTTTATACCTTACACTGGGCTACCTTTCAACTCAGGGTCATCCTGTTACTCAGTGTAATCATCATCATCATCATCATCATCATCATTATCATTAAATTCTCATTTATTTAATGACTAATATTACATGATTGTAATTAATTACATACTATGCTAGATGAAAAGAAATATCAGCTTGAGTGTATTATCTTATTTCATGTGTTATAATAGTTCTGATAAAAATGCATGAGAAGTAAATATCCTGTTGGAAAATTGGCAAATAGAAACCAAGTAAGGCAAATAGGAGCCAGGTTTTCAAACATTTGTAGGACTGCATTAAGACAGCCAGAGGGTTGTCTCAGAGTTACTAAATAATAAATATAATTATATTTATAAATATAAAAATATAAATATAATAAATAAAAACATAATTACAAGAGTAGATATTGAGATTCAGAAGTTAATTTGAATGATGAATGTAAAAGATTAGGGAATGAATGAAAGAAAAAATAGAACGATGTACTTTATAAAAAACATTGCACTAAATCTTGGGAACAAAATTACTAGGTAGAGAGAACACAGGTAGCATGTTTCAGCTGTAAGTCGGAAGGAGAGACCATGTGTAACTTAGGATGCAACAGCAAAGCATATGGTAATGCATCTTCTTTAATGTAATATCCATTAATAATATTATAGCTGTTATAATACAGAATCATATAAAGTTGAATCATATAATGCTGAACCTAGAACACTGGTCATGAATAAATTTCATTCCTGGATAAAGTAGTGGGTATAGAATTTGTAGAAGAATTAACCAGCCAACATTTACACATAGCCAACTTCTTGAGATGATGGCTATAAATTCAGTTAGAAATATGCCTACTTGTCTGAGATTACTAACACCCCTGTGGTTCACTGACTTACTTCTCCGTCTGTACAAAGTAACTATCAGTAAATATTGATGGTGATGAGAATTATTGGCTCCTTTTCAACAGTGATTGTTGCCCTTGATGAGGACTTCCGACATGAGACTTGAAGAAGTTTTGAATGTCTGTGAAACAGAAAGGAAAATAAAGTTTAAATCACTTCAAAGGATTGATAAACATAAATCGTCTTCTCAGGTTTTTAGGACTGATACTTACGTTCCCTATCAAGGATATGCTCATGTGAACCTGTGCTTAATGTGTTTTCTCACTTTCTTACTTCATCTATGCCAATGAAATTCTGTGCTTAGGCAGGATGCAGCAGGATAGATTGATAATATGGCATCAAAAAAAAAAAGAATTCTAGACAGACGTGGAGTAGAGCACAGCCCAGTGTGGGCCACTTTGAGGCAAGGACAGAACTAGAACAGGCTTGCATCTCTCTAATCAAAAGTGATTTAGAACATTTTTTATATGATTGCAGATATCTTTAATTTCTTCCTTTGAAAATTGCCTGTTCATATCCTTTGACCATTTATCAATTGGGCAACGACTTTTATTGTTGTACATTTGATTCACTTCTCTATATATTCTATAAATGAGGCCTTTATCCCTGATATAAAAATTCTTTCCCAGTGCATTACATCCCTCCAAATTTTGGTTGCATTGGGTTTGGTTGTGCAAAAAATTTTCAGTTTAATGTAATCAAAATTGTCCTTTTTGAGCTTCATAATCCTTTCTATTTTTTTTTTAGTCAAGAATTCTTCCCTTCTCCATAAATCTGATAAATACACCATTCCTTGCTCCTCCAGTGTGTCCATGGTATCAATCTTTCCACCAATATTGGGTACCCATTTGGACTTTATTCTTATGTAGGGTGTCAGGCATGAGTCTATGCCTAGTTTGTGCCACACCGTTATCCAATTTTCCCAGCAATTTTTGTCGAACAGTATATTCTTATCCCAGAAGCTGGAGTCCTTGGGTTTATCAAACAGGAGATTGCCATATTCATTGCCTACTCTATCTTGAGTACCTAGCATATTCCTCTTGTCTATCCTTCTGTTTCTTAGCCAGTACCACGTGGTGTTGATAATGGCTGCTTTATAATACCATTTTAGATATGGCAGCACTAGGCCACCTACCCTAGCATTTCTTTTCATTAGTCCCTTTGCCATTCTAGACCTTTTGTTCTTACAGATGAATTTTGATAGTACTTTATCCAGTTCTGGAAAATAATTATCTGATAGTTTAAAATTGTAGGGCACTAAATAAGTAAATTAATTTAGACAGAACTGTCATTTTTATTATATTGGCTCTGCCTACCCATGAGCAACTGATGTTTTTCCACTTACATTGATCTGACTTTATTTGTGCAAAATGTGTCTTGTAATTGTGTTCATATAGTCCCTGGGTTTGTTTCAGCAAGTAAATTCCCCAATATTTTATAGTGTCTACCATAGCTTTAAATGGAATTTCACTTTCTATCTCCTGCTGTTGCACTTTGTAATTAATATACAGAAATGCAGAATGTTTTTGCAGGTTTATTTTGGAACCTGTGACTTTGCCAAAGTTCTTTATTATTTCAAATAGATTTTTACTTGAATCTCTGGGATTCTCTAAGTGTATCATCATATCATCTACAAAGAGTGATAACTTAGTTTCTTCTTTGCCTGTTCTTATTACTTCAATTTCTTTATCTTTTCTGATTGCTACAGCTAACATTGAATAATTGAATTGAATAGTATTGGTGATATTGGATATCCTTGTTTCACTCCTGATCTTATTGGAAATGCATCTACCCTTATCTTTGTTGCATATAGTGCCTGTTGAAGGTTTTAGGTATATACTGCTTATTGTTTTATGGAAAGTTCCCTTTATTCCCATGTTCTCCAGAGTTTTTAGTAGGAATGGGTACTGTATTTTGTCAAAAGCTTTTTCTGCATCTATTGAGATAATCATGTGGTTTCTGTTAGTATTGTTGTTGATATGATCGATAATGCTAATAGTTTTCCTAATATTGAACCAGCCCTGCATTCCTGGTGTGAATTCTACCTGATCACAATTCTCGTAATAACACGCTGTATTCATTTTGCTAAAATCTTATTCAAAACTTTCGCATCTATATTCATTGCAGGCATTTCTCTGTAACTTTCTTTCTCTATTTTGTCTCTTCCTGGTTTAGGTATCAAAACCATATTTGTATCACAAAAAAGAATTTGGGAGGATTCTTTCTTCCCCAGTTTTTAAAAATAATCTATACAGTATTGGAATTATCTCTTCTTTAATTGTTTGATAGAATTCACTTGTAAATCCATCTGGCCCTGGAGATTTTTTCGTAGGGTGTTCACTAATGACTTGTTCAATTTCTTTTTCTGAGATGGGATTGTTTAAATATTCAAATTTCTCTTCTGTTAATCAGGACAATTTGTATTTTTAAAAATACTCATCCATCTCACTTAGATTGTCGAATTTGTAGGCATAAATTTGGGCAAAGTAATTTCTAAGTATTATTTTAATTTCCTCCTTATTGAAGATGAGTTTGCCCCTTTCATTTTTGATATTAGTGATTTCATTTTCTTCTTTCTTTTTTTAATCAAATTGACCAAAGGTTTATCAATTTCATTAGTTTTTTCATAAAACCAACTATTGGTTTTATTTATTAATTCAATCTTTTTTTCAATTTCAATTTTATTAACCTCTCCCTTGGTTTTCAATATTTATAATTTTGTATTTACTTGGGGATTTTCACTTTGCTCTTTTCCAGCTTTTCCAGCTGCACACCCAACTCATTGATCTCCTCTTTCTCTGTTTTATTTATGTGCGCATTCAAAGATATAAAACTTCCCCTAAGAACTGCTTTTGCAGTATCCCATAAGATTTGTTAGGTTGTCTCATTATTGTCATTCTCTTGAATGAAGTTGTTGATTGTTTCTACTACTTGTTGCTTAACCCACTAGTACTTTAAAATTAGATTTTTTAGTTTCCAATTGATTTTTGGTTTATCTTTCCACGGTGTTATATTATGTAAAATTTTTATTGCATTATGATCTGAGAAGGATGCATTGATTATCTCTGCCTTTCTGCACTGGATTGTGAGATTTTTATGTCCTAGTAAATGGTCACTTTTTGTATATATGCCATGTACTGCTGAGAAAAAGTTATCTTCCTTTCTATTCCAATTCAGTTTCCTCCAGAGATCTATCATATCTACCTTATCCAGGGTTTTATTTACCTTCTTAACCTCTTTCCTGTTTATTTTGAGTTTAGATTTATAAAGTTCAGAGAGGGGAAGGTTGAGGTTCCCCACTACTATAGTTTTGCTGACTATTTCTTCCTTTAACTCCAGTAACTTCTCCTCTAAGTATCTGGATGCTATACCACTTGGAGCATACATGTTTAGTAATGATATTGCTTCCTTGACTTTGGTGCCTTTTAGCAGGATGTGGTTTCCTTCCTTATCTCTTTTGATTAGATCTATTTTTGCTTTTAATTTGTCTGAGATCAGAATTACTACTCCTGCTTTTTTTACATCAGCTGAAGCACAATGTGTTCTCCTCCAACCTTTGACTTTTACCTTGTGCATATCCTCCAGTTTCAAATGTGTTTCTTGTAAACAACATATTGTTGGATTATTGCATTTAATCCATTCTGCCGTCTTTCTCCGTTTTATGTGAGAGTTCATTCCATTCACATTCACAGTTATAATTATAGTCTATGTATTTCTCTCCATCCTCTTTCCCCTCATTTGTACTTTTGGTTCTCCCATTTCCCTTCCCCTCCTCAATAGTTTTCACTTTTCACTACCACCTCCTACAGCCTTCCCTTCCTTCCTTTAGCCCCCCTCACTTTTACTCCCCTATACCTTTACTGCTTCTTCCAACCTTTTTGGCTTCTCCTCCCCTTTTTCCCCCTTTCCCTCCTACTGCCTTTAGAGCTACTTAGAATTATATACTTAAGTTTGCTGTTCCCTCCTTGAATCAAATCAGCTGAGAGTACCTCTCAAACAATTCTCATTTCCCTCTCCTCTCTTCCTCTACTACAATTTTATACTTCTTCCTGTGATGTAATTTACAATTTTCTGCTTCCTCCTTTGCACAACTCCTGTTACAATCCCTTCGCATACTTAAATCATATTTTTAACATGACATCATTTAGTTTATACCAGTTCCCAGACTCTTGTCCAGATTCTTTTTTTTTTTTTTTCATCTTGGCTTTCTGGCAGGGCAATAATTGTTAAATTTTCTCTCCTGGATCTATTTTCCAGGTCAGTTGTTTTTCCAATTAGATATTTTATATTTTCTTCTATTTTTCATTCTTTAGATTTAGTTTTACTGATTCTTGCTGTCTCATGGAGTCATTACCTTCTACTCGACAAACTCTAATTTTCATCATACTGTTTTCTTCAGTTAACTTTTGCTTCTCCTTTTCCCTCTGTCCAACTCTTCCTTTTAAGGAAGTTAATTTTTGTACTTCCTTTTACATTTGTTCAATTTTCTTTTTTAAAGAGATGTTCTCATCCGTGAATTCTTTTTTCTTAGTTTTAAAATCATTGGCCAGTTATTCTACTATTTCCTTCTTCAGTTGTTTGAGGAGACCTGTTTGTGCTTGCGAGCAATTCATAGTCCCTTCTGAAGTTTCAGATGGAAGGACAGTCTCACTACTGACCTCTTTGGTATTTGTGTTTTGATCTTTGTCCCCATAGAAAGTTTCTATTTTTTTCTCATCCCTTCTTTTGCTTTTTCTTGCTCATGATGGTGATTGTGTATTGTGGCTTCTGGTTCTTTCAGTTAGAAGCTGCAGAATTTGGTGTTGAGCTGACTTGTGTGAAAAAATTAAGAGCAGGTGTCTTTTTATCTTTTTGTTTTGTGTTTCCCTGATTGATCCTGGGGTTACCTTGTTAAGTGTGGGGGAGGGGTGTTCTGGTCAAGGAAGATCTCCTGAACTGAACTGAGGCAAAGACAAGCTCAGGGGATGGTGATCCAAGTTGCCTTATTATCTTCCTGTTTTCCCTGGAGTGCTGAGGCATGCCTAGATCCTAGTGCGAGTTTCCACCTCTCTTGGGTCTCCTCTACTGGCGCTGAGGCTTGTCTGGGTCCTAGTATAAGTTTCCACACCTCCCAATGCTTCTCTCCTTCCAGTTCACCTCCACCGCAGTATAAGAATCCCCCTTAGCTATTTTCCTAGCCTCAGGTGTTATGAGATCATTTGCCCCCTCTGCTGTTTCCGCTGATCCAGGAGTTTTCTGGGAAAATATTTTATGGTTCTTTTAAGGTCATCAAGGGGAGAGGAGAGAGCATTTACTGATCACTCTGCCATCCTGACTCCCTGAAGTTCAGGTAGGTGACTTACAGATGGATAATCTGCGTGCTGAAAGTCCCAAGAATTGCTGTGTTTGATATCTCGTGCTCAGTAGCTGTCACTCGCTCGGTTCTGCTGGTCTCTCACAGTGGGCTAACGCTGTGCTGGTTCTGCCTGCTGCTGTGTCAGGTTTCCCGGGGACTTCCCACTCTGCTGTGCTTGACGTATTGTGTTGTGCACTGTGGGCTCACCCATGTGGAACAGATCCTTCCTGCTGACCTTTCAGTCTGTCCTGGGATTTGAATCTGCAACATTCTGTCTCCTATTGGATTCTGCGCCTCCAAATCTTGGTCAGATTCTCTTTTTAGAGGTATGTATTGCTCTCACTCCACCATCTTGGCTCCACCCCTCACCATTCATTGGTAAAGGTTTACGTTCCATATTCTCTCCATCCCTCCCTACACACCCTCATTGAGAAAACAAACAATGCAATACAGGTAATACATGTGTAACAGTGCAAAGCGCTTCCATAATAGTTATGTTGTAAAAGATTAACCATAGTTTCCTCTGCCCTATCCTACTCTTCATTTACTCCATTCACTCCCTTGACCTTTCCTCCCACAACAGTGTTTGTTTCTGATTATTCTTTTTCCCAATTTGCTGTCCCTTCTATTATCTTTCCTCTCCTATCTCCTTCCCCCTTGCCTTCCTGCAGGGTAAGCCAAATCCCATGAGAATAAAGGTCAATTATTTTCTTTCATCTCCCTCCTCTTCTCCTCCATTTTTAAAGCTCTTTCTTCTCTTTTTTATGTGAGATGATTTGCTATATTCCACGTCTCCCTTTCTCTTATTCCTAGTTCATTCCATTCAACAGTAAGTTTTGTTTTTTAGATATTCTCCCTGTGCCTTCTATGTATGTGTGTGTCTGTGTTTGTGTGCATACACCGATTTATATACTCATACCTACACATATGTAATATAATACCCATACCCACAAACATACATAAATCCTAACTCTCCTCATACTGTAAAAGGTTTCATGAGTTACAAGTACAATCTATCCATGTAGAAATGTGAACAGTCCAACTTTAATGTATTTCCTAAGACTTCACTTTCCTGCTTACCTTTTCATGTTTCTCTTGATTCTTGTATTTGAAAGTCAAATTTTATATTGAGCTCTGATGTTTTCAATAAGAATGTTTGGAAGTCCTCTATATAACTGAAATTATGTTTTTCCCCCTGAAGTATTACGCTTAGTTTTGCTGGGTAAGTGATTGTTAATTTTAATCCTATCTCTTTCACCTCTGGAATATCATATTCCAAGCCTTTCAGTCCCTTAGTGTGGAAACTGCTAAATCCTGTGTTATCCTGATTATATTTTTACAATACTTGAATTGTTTCTTTCTGGATATTTGTAATATTTTTTCCTTTGTCTGGAAACTCTGTAATTTGGCTACAGTGTTGCTAGGAGTTTTCTTTTCGGAATCTATTTCAAGAGGTGTTCAGTGAATTCTTTCTATTTCTATTTTATCCTCTGCTTCTAGAATATCAGGGCACTTCCCTTTGGTAATTTCTTGGAAAATGATGAGATGATGTCTAGGCTATTTTTTTGAACATGGTTTATAGGTTGACCAACAGTTTTTTTCAATTATTTCTCCTGGATCTATTTTCCAGGGCATTTGCTTTTGAATGAGATATTTCACTTTGTCTTCTATTTTTTTCTTTATTTTGACTTCATTTTGTAATTTCTTGGTTTCTCTTAAAGTCATCAACTTCCATCCGCTCATTCTAATTTTTAAAGACTATTTACTTCTGTGAGCTTTTGAACTTCTTTTTCCATTTGGCACGTTCTGTTTGATATTGATATTTTGGGCCTTCTTTGCCATTTGAGTTAGTTTACTTTTTGGGAGGGAGGTCTCCTTTAGCAAGTTCTTGACTCACTTTTATGATTTTCTATCATCCCTCTTCCCAATTTTTCCTCCACCTCACTTACTTGATTTTCAAAATCATTTTTGAGCTCTTCCATGGGCTGATACCATTGCATATTTATTTTGGAGGTTTTGTATGAAGACGCCTTGACTTTCGTGTCTTCCTCTAATGGTATACTTTGATTTTAGTCATCCAAAAAGTAGTCTCCTATACTCTTATTTTTCTTTCCTTTTTTGGGGGCATTTTCCCAGCCAGTTACTTGACTTTTGAGTCCTTTTTCAAGAGAGAGGTTTACTCTCAGGACCTGTAAGTTCTAGTTTCTCCAACGTGGCACAGTCAATAGAGAGGTGTCTACTCCTCTCTTGGCCTGTCCTCTGTTCTGTAAACAGGATTCCTTCTTCACAGTCACCACCAGCTCCACCACGATAGTGCTCTTCCTCACCCCAGGGACACCGCTCAGGACTGAAACCTAGATCAGATGCTCAATTCCCCCAGGATCTTTAGGGTGAGGGCTCCAAAAATGTCCTCTGCTGCTGTTGTGGCTGCTGTTTCCATTGATCCAGAATTGGTGCCAGACTGCATTCACTCACCCATGTGAAACAGATTTCTCACTGACCTTTGAAGCTGTCTTTGGTGTTGGTGTTTGTGGGTTGAGAAATATGGGAACCGCAGCTGCTGCCTATGATTTCATGCCCTGAAGCCTGTTCCAGTCCTTTGCCTGCCCCATTACTCAGCCTGGGATGAGCTCATCTCCGAGTACAGTGCGATAGACCTTTCCTGTCAACCTTGCAGGCTATCCTGGGCTGGAAATCACTTTCATTCTGCTGCTCTAGAATTTGCTTAGAGTCATTTTGTACAAGCATTTTATGGGCTATGGTGGTAGAGTTAGAGAATTTCTGTCCTTCTACTCCACCATATGGCCTCTGCCTTCCCCCCTCCCCACAGTTGACTTTTGAATCAGAAGATCTCACTGCATATCATGCCTCTGATATAGACAAATCACATGACATCTGTTATTAACTTCTCAATGTCTTTGGCCACTCCATAAGATTATTTTTTTGTTTATTGTTTGGTTACTAATTTGAGTGTGTGGATAATTTTTTTTTTCAATTTCTGCATTATAAGCTTTCTTTGCTATTAATGTGAATGTTCTTGACCACAGTAATCCCCTGTTAAACAAATGTGAAATACACACACACACACACACACACACACACACACACACACACCCCTACCTTTATTTATTCTTTAAGATATTAGGGAAAAAATAAAATCCAACTTGAAGTAAAATTTAAAGAAATTAAATTTTATGCGCTTTCATATGAATCAACTATATTTCTCATTACCATTATAATTCTTTGGAATAAAGCCTACTTCAGAATTTCTAACAGAATGATATAATACAATGAAATGTATACATTAAAGTTAGTTCTAAAATTGAGGAGGTGTAGATTGTTTTGAGGAGGTGTAGATTGTTTTGAGTATGGCAGTAAGTATGCACTGAAATAATTATATGTGAACAGATATTTTGTATATATATTTACATCAACAAACCATAACAAATCAATTTTTAATATTCAAAATCATCAGATATCAAATGCCGAGCTATCATTGCTATTCTTGGTATCTCTGCCTTAGCCTCACATAGTATAATATTCCCTGTTCCCCAAATGTGTACACAGGAAGGAAAACAGAAGCCCCAGCAAAGAGAATCTCTCTCTGTCTCTCTCTGTCTCTATCTCTTTCTGTCTCTGTCTCTCTCTTCTCTCTCTCTCTCTCTCTCTCTCTCTCTCTCTCTCTCTCTCTCTCTCTTTTCTCTCTCTCTCTCTCTCTCATGATTTATGGACCATTTTATTGGGGAGGAGTTATAAACAATTTCTTTAACATGTGTGTGTATATATATATATATATACATATATATAATTGGAAAATCTTTTACAGCAAAAATATAGCACTCTCTTATCAAACAGTAAAAATTTCTTACTGTACAGAAATTATTGTATTACATACTATATACTACATATTTAATTGAAAATAAACTACATATGCAACCAAATATGAGCATGGTTGACAAGTGAAATAATTTCATAATATGCATATATTGATTTACATTTACTATCACAAGAACATAAATCCATATCAGTTAATGAAAAACAAAAGTATTTCATGTGTTTACCTTAAGGATGTAGAAGTTCAATGTCAAAAAAGACAAACAAGATATTAGAATAAATATTCAGCTATGTTATATCTTGAAATGTAATGTAAATTAGAGGTTTTTGTTTCACTCTTCAAGTTGAAGTGTATATATGGATTGGATATAAAATTATGTCCTAAAAGTAATACAGTCTATTGGGAGTCACAGAAAAGTTATGGAGACAAAATTTAACAGACCTGTATTTATTTAGTTTAGGAGAAAAAGGACCGAGTGCAGAAGCACGGTTGGTAGCACAATTTCGGTTAAGTATGAAATGTTGCATTTTATTTTTTATGATTCAGCTTCTTCATCGTCACTCATCATCTTCATCTTCCTCTTTCTCCTCCTCATCTTCTTCCTCTACTTCCCCCTTCTCTTTTTAAACATTTTCAGATATTTTCGGACTAAAAATCTTCTTTAGTAATATATCTGCAAGAAATTGAAAGTCTGCAGTATTTGATAAGTGTATAAAAATAAGTGATTTCTTCTCTTTTCCACTGCCACGTTTATAGAAATAGGTGGCTAGATACTGAACAATGAGTTCAGTGGCTGTGAGCGCAAGTGCTTCCTGGTTGATGCTGGACACCTCCGAGGATCTCTTCATGATCACCCAATTGCGAGATAAGGAAATTGAGACCAGCCTCTGGTCGCTGAATTTCTCTTGTCTCCAAATCAGTCCACTATCTTGCCCATCTCCCCGCCTCCCCCCCATCCCAAACTCCAAACTCCTTGGGGATTAGAGCAGTGGCAGAAATTGCGGGGCTGCCACAACTCATGCTGCTGTCTTTGGAGAATTTCTCTTGCTTGAATAACAAAGATCAGCAGAACAATATACAAGGACTCTTAAAGTATGTGTAGTAACAATATTTGGACAAATTTTGTAAAAAGTCCTATCTTTTAGAAAGTGAGATTCATGACACAATAATCTGTTAATATAACCATGTATGATGCTGGTAGAGGTGATGATAGTTACGGTGGTGTAATAACAATTTATAACAATTTATATTACAGATAAAATGTTGACATTAAAACTGATTATAGATACTAATGTCAGAAATACTCCCTGAAGAGATAACATGGAATGTTAATTCTCTAGAAGTTCTCCTTTTCTTTAGGGAGTATGTCTCATGGGCACCAAGACATCCATAATTTCTCCAGTATCAGAGACTACATAAATGAGATGCAGCAAATTCACTACAGGTGACTGTTTTGGTTTTTGTTTTTTCATTTGTTTCCAATTACTGTAGTTGAATTCTAAAAGATGATCAAATTCAGTAATCTCTGCCTTAAAATCTCAGTGTCTCCAATAGGTTTCTGTGATTCCAGCTGAAAACCAATTTACCAGGCAATTTTACTACAAATGTTAGAGCTGAAGCTTTTGAAGACAGAATCAATATAACCATTTCTGAATTGGTAGGCTATCATTCAAGCGCCCTCAATTAACTAGGCAGAGCAGTGTTCTAATGATGAGAATTGTCAGGGTAAGTTAGGAGCTATATTGTGTCATTTCTTCATGTGGAATGTAATTAGACAGATAAACTCCCCCCTCAGACATGCTGGTTGAAGATCACATCAATGACATTCTTTGGAAGCCTCCACTCAGAGCCAAAATTTCATGTCACCCCGTTAACCATGACAGCTTACATATATTTGCATCAATGTTGATTTAGACCTGATCATGGCTGGAGGCAAGTACGACTTGGCAATTTGAGGAAGCTATGAGATACCATAGATGAAGTGCTATGCCTGCTGTGAAGACTAAGCTCAAATCCATTCATAGACACTTTCTAACTGAATGTCGCTGAGCAAGTCACTAAACCACTGTCTACCTCAGCTTTCTCAAATATAAAATTGAAAGGGCACCTACCTCCCAGGGTTGTTTTGAAAAACCATAGGATAATATTTGTAAAAGCTTTAGAACGGTGACTGGAATATAAAAATTCTATGCAAGTTCCAGGTATTAATTATTTTTGTCATTATTGCCATTGAATTGAGATCATGCTTTTTTTTTTTCAACTTGGGACCAAAAACAGTCTTATGTTTTACTCCATAGGATTTTGCACAAGCATACTTTTTCAATACAAAATTTTTGCAAATTAATCAAATTTTTATAACATGTTATAATGGGGGAAGAGTAGTTGTTCATAAAGTAGTTCAGTAATTAATTAATATATGCCTTGCAACACATATGAAATTAGGGAGAAAATTTTGATAAGACTTTGCCTGGCTCATTCCAGCGCTCAAATTCAGGCATTACTCGAAGTTTAGGAAAGCAACCGTACAAACAATATCTAGATCATTTTATTTGCACCAGAACAATGTATCAGTGGTACTCATCTCCCTTCTGCATTCCCTTAAGTTAGCCAGAATTATATACGGACGTGACTGGTTTCTATAATTTTTCTGGTGTACTTATAATCTCAACACATTGATGAAAGGCTGTAGTCTCACAAATTTAACTTTGTTTCTTTTATTTGCTTGCTTGTTTTTTTTGTAGAAAGTAGAGAGGGATAGAGATACGCTGAAGAACCCCAAAACATTAAAATGGCTTGTATGTCATTTGCTGGATTAAAATACTGCCTTTTTAAATCAAGTGAAAATATCAAATTTTCATTTCCCTACTTCTCTTTTAAAGACCACTCAGTTTCCACTCAGTGTGACTTCCCTCCTAGTTTGAAAATAACAGAAGCTGCAGGTGACCATGGGAGATCAGGTTTCATTATAATGACATACTCAAAAGAGTTTTGCCTCGTGTATCTCAGGAGGCATATTTCATTCCTTTTCTAATGTCCAGCCAGCCTAAAAACTTATTTCTTTAATCTCCTTCCTCCGCCTTAATCATGATATGTCATTATGAGTAATTATAATGAGAGCTGGCTCATAGATACCATCAAGTAACTTGAACCCCACAAGAAAACCAGTATTTACTGCTGTTAACATTTGTCATCCTGTGGTGTCCACTATATTGTGCTACAATATTAAACTGGAAGGTAATAAGAGGTAACTTCTGCAACTACTTTAAAGGTTGAGTAATATGTTTTGTATGAGTTAACTTCTTACAAATTTCATCAGAAAAGACTCCTATATCTAGAAATAAAAGATACGTTCATAACAAAATATCATTCAGTAATACTCAAATCCATTGACAGACATCTCAAAGGAAGAACTTTAAAATGTCAGAGTCTTCTTTGTCATTCCATGGAATACAGATGCATATATTCTGGAAACCAAATCTCTGTCAGTAATTAGAAAATATAAATAGAAAAATCATTTCCCTCTTCTTCAAAGTATCATGCACATAACTGTCTATTGAAATGTTGCATCTCTGCTAAGACCATGAGCTCTTTGAATATGAGAAATGTTGCTTGTGTTGTTCTTGTTTGGTTTTTGCATCCATAGATCATAGATAAGTGCTGTGAAGTAAAGAAATATTTAATAAATACTTCTTGGATTAGAATCACACGAACAGAATCAGTTTAATTGAAAATGTCCTTTTCACTTTTCTTCATTTGGCTTTTTTGTTGAATCAATCCATTTTCAGGGATAAGGCAGATCATTTTATTTTTTCCTTTTTGGAAGACTAACTGTATAGATGACAAATTTCATTTGCATTGCTTGAGTAAGGTGACTTTTGTCTATTTTGTATTCTGCTGGCTTGTATGTGGTGAGTGACCTTCTTTAAAATTCTTCAGATAGAGAAATATCACTGAATAAAACTCCAAATTTTTAAGATATACATTAGCAATTGCCTCTTTGTTATTACTACACGTGGCCTATCTTAAATTTGATATATTTTCTTTAGTTTTTTTTCTTTCAGAAATCTGGTAAGCATGCACTGCTTTCTTGTTGTTGTTGTCCCTGAATTACCTTTTGAATCACATCAGTTAGGATAGATTTCAAAGTGATCCCTCTGTCATTATATAAAGACCTGTCATTGTGGTGAATCCAAAACTTGCTGAGATATTTCATTTTCTTTGCCATAAAATCTTTGTTAGTTTTTTTCCCAAGCTTGAATCTGCATCTTTTCAACTTCTATTGGTTGTTTTTCATGATATGTACTCAAGGCTCATCACCATCCTTGTTTGACTTATAAATACTGTTTCTGAAACATGGTAATCTAAATGAGAAGAGAATGGAATAAGCATTTATATCGGATCTATTATGTCCTTTGTACTGTAATAATAGATCTTTTTTCACTTTTCATTTTTTTTCCACTTTATGAAAATGGATCATCAGAATATATGCATTCTACAATTAAGGGAACTGAGGCAAAGACGCATTTCATGAATGCACAGAGTCACACAGCAAATATCTTTCTGAAACTGAATTTGAACTTAGATCTTCCTAACTACAGGACCTCCACTCCATCCATTTTGCCAGCTCCCTAGTCCTAATATCCATGGACCATTTATCATAAAAAATACCTCATCTTGGGGTGGAGCCAAGATGGAGGAGTAGAAAGACTCACGTATGCTAGCTCCGAACCCACAGCCCATATATTTCCTGCAAGAAGAACCCCCCACAAATTCTGGATCACTGCAAGGAGCGCAGAAACACAGTGGAAAAGATTTTCCTCCCACAGAACCCTGGAAAGCCATCCCCAGGGTCCGTCGTGCCCAGGAAAGTGGAGTCCACCCCTGAGCTACCCTGGCTGCGTGGCCGAGAGGAGCGGATCCGAGCAGGTTTCAGGGCCGGAACCTCCAGTGGCTGGGAAGGTCCCTCCGCCTACAGATGCTACAGGTCAGTGAGAGAGACGTCTGGGCTGGCCGAGAGGGGAGCGGGGTGTCTCCATGGCTCGGGCACCCTCGGGAGGAAGCAGCGGAGGGACTGGCAGAGGCAGCGGCGGCAGCCCGGGACCGCAGGCAGCAGCAGGCAGAAGTTCAGGTCTCTGCATAAAGCCCCTGAGGGAACTGAGCCTGGGTGGCGGCCATGCCCCCACCCAAGCACCAGAACTTAAGCTCACATTGAATAGCAGCCACGCCTGCCGAGGAAAGCCCATTTGAATCTCAGACCCCAAGCACTAGCTGGGTGGATCTAGGCGGGGGTGGACAGGAATCTCAGAAGTCAAGGAACTGGCTGGGAAAGTGCCCAGAAAAGGGAAGAAAAATAAGACTATAGAGAGCTACTTTGATGGGGTTCAGATGTTCCCGCCTTTCAATTCTGATGACGAGGAAGGATTCTTACCATCAGGGAAAGATGTGGAGGTCGGGGCCTCTGTATCCCAGACATCCCAGGGGGATGTCCAGTGGGATCAGGCCATGGAAGAGCCTCTGCCGCTGCCTCTGCCACTCCCTCCATCACTTCCTCCCAAGGGGACCCGAGCCACGGAGACACCCTGCTCCCCTCTCCGCCAGCCCAGATGTCTCTCTCATTGACCTGTAGCGTCTGTAGGCGGAGGGACCTTCTCGGTCACCCTAGATTCCATCCCTGAAGCCTGCTCGGATCTTCTCCTCTGGGGCCTCCTGGCCACGGCAGCGCAGGGGTGGGCTCCGCTTTCCAGGGTGCGACGGACCCTGGGGACTGCTCTCCAGGGCTCTCTGGGATGGAAATCTTTTCCACTGCGTTTTGTGCTCCTTGCAGTGCTCCAGAGTTCGTGGGGAGTTCTTCTTGCAAGAAATATATGGGCTGTGGGTTCGGAGCTAGCATATGTGAATCTTTCTACTCTGCCATCTTGGCTCCACCCCCTTCCCTTAATATTCTTGAACTTGTGTTTTTCCTGATGAATTGTGTTATGATTTTTTTAGATGTGCAATTTATTTTTTGCAATTTGATTGCTTTGGTACTAATTAAAATAATTTAGGTAGAATTATCCTTTTAACATATTAACCCAGTCTACCCAGGAAAACCTAATTTTTATCCAATTGTTCAGAAGATATTTATAATATAAATATGCATCCTCATATATGTCATAGAAAATGGTCATTTAATACATCAAATAATAAGATGTAAAGAAGTCAGAGTTCATTATTCTATATCTTGGCATTTTTGACTTAGCCATATAAGTATAATGATCATCTTGTTCATCATGTGCCCCAAGAAGGAAAATAGAAGCCTTATGAAATAGAATTTCTGAAGCTTCAAGTTTTTTTTCCCCCTCAGTAACACGGGTATCCAAGTACTCACAGAAGGAGCACAAAATAATTACATAAGGAATCCTAAAATGTGTTTAGCAAAAAATATTTTCACTTCTGAAAGGAAGGTCCATATACTAAATGAGGTCACGAACAAATGAAGACCTAAAAATTGTAGTTTTAATAATTTTCAAATATCATCTTATTTGATCCTAATAATAGCCAAATATTTGATCCTAACAAATATTATCTTAATTTATCTTAACACCATCCTTGAAGGGAGGTTCTATTCTGACATCCACTTCTGAAGTTGAGGAAAGAGGCAGATACTATAGATTTGGCTAAGGTCACACTGATTGTAATGGTGTAAACACCACTTTTCTCAAAGTCGTCTTTGGAATAGGATCATTTTTCAGTCATTGTGCCATGCAGCTTCCTGATGATAAATTTAATTCCCTTTTCATCAATCTTTGGAAGATAGTTACTATTATTATTTCCATTTTGTTTGAAGGAAACAGAGGCAGATGGGGATTAAGTTACTTGCCAAGGGTTACACAATTACTGTATGAAGTTAGAAACAAACTCAGTTTTTCCTGACTGCAGATTCCCCCAGCCATTTCAGTATCTAGCTCATTCTAGAGAATCTTTGGAATTCTTTAAAGGCAAACCCAGACTGCTCACTAGTTATTTCTCCTAGTTATTTCTATGCCCAACACTGAATCCACTTACACCATCTGCCCAAAAGATGCATACAGAAAGGTAAGTGTTTCATCTTGTTGATTTAACTTTTTTCTACAATCTGGGCACTAAGCATTCTTTATCTGCTTGGTGTGTGAGCTAAAATAAATTGTTTCTGATGGGTGACAGGATGTAGCCTCTCTCAAAATTTTTTAAACATCCTTGGGCATGATGTAGTCAGGATACATTGCCATGTGCAAGAGCTTGACATTTGCTAGGTATTTAATAAATAACTCATGAAATTAGCTAGAATTGTAAACATTGTTACACATTACCTACACTTGATTTAGGTAATTTGTATATGAAGGTTTTATTAAATATATTAAAATTCATCAATACTTTATGGATATAACCTCATGGGGACTGAGAAACCCATAAAGTCTCTTTCTAACAGTTGACAATAGGAAAATTATGAACAAGACAAAAAACATGCAATGTTCCCAATTAGTCGACAGAATTCTTGGTTTATGATCTCAAAGAAGCAGGAGTTGAAGAATCTTATTGGACCCCAGCAAATCAACCCCCAAAGCCAAGCATTTTCCACAGAAAGGGGGAAAAGTGAACAATTTAGGGGCCATGTGGCTCATTCACTATAAATGAAATTTCACGAAGTATTTTTAGGACAGACAGTAAGCAACAAGTCGTAGATCTGTTCCATGGAACAGATGCCTTTCTTCAAATAGAGAAATCAAAGAGCTTCTGTTGATCACCACTTATCAATAATCATAACATATGTAAAGCTAGGTATATTCAAGATCTATGCCATGTGATTGGACATTCTCAAAAGAACAAGTTTATATTTTTAAAATCCTTACACATCCCACAGAAAGAAAAATATTAAAAATACCAAAATTTTAATTCTACAATTTCAGCATCCTAGACTTGTGATCCAGATAGAAAACGAAAATATTTAGCCTCTAATAAATCACCTTGGACATGAGGCTGTGGAGGTTGAAGGAGATCACAGATATAAACACATCCAGAAGACAGAGACAGGAACAGGAACTGGACTTACAACTTCAGTGATTTAGAAAAATTCTATGAATGGAAATTCCTTCTACCATCAGTGATGAGGAACTTGCGTTTTTGTCAGATGTGGTTCTTGAACCCATTTTAAGGCTAGTTCTCTCCTTAGTGCATCAAAGTGCCTCTCACAGGTGTTTTTAAATAGCCTATCCTTTCTCAGTATCCCATTATAAACTTTCCAAAAATAATTAGATGAAATATTTTTTAATTATTCAGGTTATTCTTTCCAGTAGCTTATTCATAAAGAACTTATTATTTTATTCTTAATGTTATTAAATAAATCATAATCAATATCCTTTCATTCATAAGATATTAATTTGATGTGATATGATTTAATATAACATAATTACATTGGATTTTAGTAGAAATCATACAGCCCATCTTCTCTTAGCTATTTCCCTTTTACAGTACCCTAATTGACTAGACAAACAATATAAAAAGAAGGCATTTTCCTCTTATGCCCATATTATATTTCTTGGATGGATGAGATGATTGAGAAGAATGAAACTACAGGATGTTTGGTGAATGAATTCATTCTCATGGGCATCATATATCATTCTAAGCTTCTGGATGCCCACTTTTAGATATTCTTCTTCAACTATATAATCACACTTCTGGTGAATTTGACCATAATCACATTAATCAGTGTTGATTTCCATTTTCAAAACTGCCATGTATTTTTTTCTTGTGTCTGGCATTTACTGATGTTGGTTATTCCACAATAGTTGGTCCAAAAATCCTGATAAGTTTCATAAAAGGAAAAATCATGATTTCCTACAATGGAGGTGTGATACATCTTGTTTTCTTTGTGATATTTATCATCAGTGATTTTTCATGCTTCCACCCACGGCTTATGACTTCTGTGTAGCCATTTGTAAGCCTCTCTTTTTCACAGTCATCATGTCAGATGGAGTGTAGTGCATCTTCATGGCTGTCCCCTTTCTCTACAATGAGGGGATATATACCGGTCGCAACTAAGGTTGTGTTTTTGTCCTTCCAAGAATCTAATGTAACATAGCATTTCTACTACGACATTCTTTCTTTATTGCCCATTGTATGCTCAGTTACAAATGGTATTGAACCAATAATTATAACCTTTCCTGCATTTAATTGGATTTCTTCTATCGATTGTCCTTTTCATTTACATGTTCATTCTTATGGCCATCCACAGGACTGATTATACTGAGAACAGTCACAAAGCCTTCTCCACCTGTTGCTCTCATCTCACAGTAATCACTGTGTTTTATAAGATTTCTTTCTTCATCTATTTGCAATAACAATTTAAGCACTTCTTTGATATAGATAAGATGGACTTTGCTTTCTACACACTGATCATCCTTCTGTTCTACTCTTTGATCTACAACTTCAGCAACAAAGAGGTGAAAGATGCTTTTAAAATAGTTTCATCTAACACCGTAAGCATTATTTTTCTTATCCATTGTAATATGTGGTTGCATTATATTCTTAAATGCAAGTAAACTCCTGTAATTTCTTAGAAAACTTTTCCCCAATTCTTCTCTCTACTTGTGGAAAAATTTTATTTCATTATACTCTCTAAGAGAATTTGATTTTTTTTGTTTTGTTTTAGTTGCTAACCTTAAGTAAATACTAGTGTAAAGGACGTTTATAATTTAAAGAATCTAGAAGAGTATTTAGCCAACAGATCTGCAAAGAAAACATGTCTCCTCTGGTATGACACCCTAAAGTTGAATATTTGAACTTTGGATGAATTTTTTCTGTGTTGGAAAAACAATGAATTAACAAGCATTTAGAAAGTGATTAATATATAATGGATATAGAGTTGGGAATTACTAACAAAAACATCCACAAATAAAGGATCATGGGTTGGTTCCTAGCATCAAAGAGGTTGCATTTTATTTAGAGAAACAACATTCAAATAAGAACCACCATACTTGCCAAGGCAGCTATTCAACTTCTGAAAGGTTGTCTTTACTACAACTTCAATTTCTCCTCCACAACTTCCATCCATTTCTCTTGATCTTCTCCCCCATGACCAAGAAGAACAAGTCTTTTCTATCTTTTTTTTTTTTGGAACAATCATTTTCATCCTTGAAGAAAATACCCACCCACATATGCTTCGGTTTTAAACCGTTTATTCAAATGCTGGAATGGAAAGAGCATTGGGTCATACAGAGTATCCCCAAAGCCTTAGTGCATTTTATGGTTCTTAAAGCACAAAATGTACTAAGATATTTAGGATTATTTTCAAAATTAGAGGATCTAATTTCCAATACAAGATATCTACTTTTGATCTGTGACAATCTGGACAATAAATTTAGTCACTCTGTCCCTAATTTTACTCATCTGTAAAATATGAGAATTGGATGAGATAATGTTTAAATCTATGCTAGTTCAAAATTTAAGATGCATGCATTAAATCAAAAAGGAAAGTATTTGAAACAATAGGCAAAGATATACTATTAAACTCTTTTTTATAAAACAAATATGATCTGATATCTAAGCTAGGAAGAGGAAAAACAGAAAGAAAGTTATAGGGCAAGTTCACTAATGAATATAAATATAAAAATCCTAAAAAAGAAACCTAGCTAGCAGACTAGAACAATATATCACAAAAATTATACACTGTAACTAGGTGGCATTTAGACCAGAAGTTCATGTATAGTTCAACATAAGGAAAACTATTAACAAAATTGATCATATCATTCCAGAAAGTAACAAAAATTACATAATTGTATCAATAAATTCATAAAAAACTTCTGACAAAATGCAGCATTCATTCCTATTAAAAACACTGAAAATCAGAAGTATGAATAGATTTTTCACTAAAAGGATAAGAAACATTTTTGAAAAAAACATCAAAAAGCATTTTTTGTAACGGGAATAACCTAGATATCTTCCCAAAATGATTGAGTGAAACAAAGATGAAAATTATTATCAATACTATTGATTATTGTATTATAAAAGTTAGCAATAGTAGCAAGAGAAGCAAAATAAATTGAAAGAATCAGAATAGGCAAGGAGGTAATAAAACTATCTCTTTTTGCAGCCAATGTGATGATATACTTGAGAAATCTTAGATATTCAACTGAAAAGGTAGTTTAAAAATCGATAATGTTTGCAAAGTAGTAGGATAAAAATAAACCCCCTTAAATCATCAATATTGCGAGGTATCCCTAACAGCATGTTGCAAGAAAAGATAGTAAGAAAATCACCATTTAAAGTAAGCATAAGTAGCATAAAATATGTGAGATTATATATGCCAAGTAAAAAAAAAAAACAGGAACCAGGTAAAAATAATTATGAAAAAATGTTCACACAAATAAAATCATTTTCAAATGCAGAAATATCAAATTTTTATGACTGGGAAGAGCCAATTAAGTAAAAATTAAAGTTCTCCCTAAGCAAATCTATTTAACTCCACTCCAAATAAATTACCAAAAAAACAGTTAGCCAGAAAAATAGTAAAATTCATTGAACAAGTAAAAATTTTAAAATACCAAAGGAATTAATGAAAAGAAATTGGAGGTTCGGTAGCAGCATATTTCAAACTATATTATGAAATAGTAATCATCAAAAATGTCTGATAATAGCTAAGAAATAGAAAAATGAATCAGTAAGACAAAGTAGACATACCATTCACAGGAATACAATAATATAGGAACCTCATGTTTTAATAAGGTAAAGATTTAAGCCTTGTCTAGTATGAAGTGGGAAAGGGGAGGGAGAAGATAATTCAAAACTTAGACTGTAATCAAAAAATTAATTTAAAAGTAATTTTAAAAACTGTGAGTCCGGAGGAGTCAAGATGGCGGAGTAGAAAGACTCATGTATGCTAGCTCCGAAACCACAGTCCCTAAATTTCCTGTAAAAAGAACTCTTCACAAATTCTGGAGCAGAGGAAGTGGTACATCAACGCAGTGGAGCAGATTTCCGTTCCAGAGAGCCCTGAAAAACCGACTCCAAAGGTCCGTGGCACTCCAGACAGAGGAGCCCAACGCTGCACTGCTCTGGCCACTCGGCCCCAGAGGAGCAGATAAGAGCAGACTTCAGGGACGGAACCTCCAGCGGCCGTGAAGTTTCCTCCACGCAGAGGCGCTCCAGGTCAGTGAGACACTGGGCTGGCTGAGAGGGTGTCTCCGTGCCTCAGTTCCCCTTGGGAGGCAGCGGTGGAAGTGGCAGCAGAGGCAGGGGCACAGGCAGTGGCGGCCCAGGACTCCCGGAGCAGACAGGAGCTCAGAACCATTACCAAAGGTCTCCACATAAACCCCCTGAGGGAACTGAGCCTGGGAGGTGGTCCTGCCCCCACCTGAGACCAGAACGTAAGCTCACATTGAATAGCAGCCACGCCCACTGCTGAAAGCCCTGACGCTGGGGAGCAGCATTTGAATCTCAGACCCCAAGCACTAGCTGGGCGGATCTAGGCGAGGGTGGAGAGGAATCTCAGAAGTCAAGTAACTGCCTGGGAAAATGACCAGAAAAGGGAAGAAAAATAAGACCATAGAAAGCTACTTTCTTGGAGAACAGATGTTACTTGCTCCTTTCATTTATGATTAGGAAGTACAATGCTTGCCATCAGGGAAAGACGTGGAGGTTGGGGCCTCTGTATCCCATACATCCGAGGTGGATGTCCGGTGGGCTCAAGCCATGGTAGAACTCAAAAAGGATTTTGAAAATCAAGTTAGACAGGTGGAGGAAAAATTGGAAAGAGAAATGAGAGAGATGCAAGAAAAGCATGCAAAACAGGTCAATACCTTCGTAAAGGAGACCCAAAAAAATGCTGAAGGAAATAACACCTTGAAAAACAGGCTAACTCAATTGGCAAAAGAGGTTCAAAAAGCCAGTGAGGAGAAGAATGCTTTCAAAAGCAGAATTAGCCAAATGGAAAAGAGGTTCAAAAGCTCACTGAAGATAATATTTCTCTCAAAAATAGAATGGAACAGATGGAATCTAATGATTTTCTGAGAAACCAAGAAATCACAAAACAAAACCAAAAGAATCAATAAATGGAAGGTAATGTGAAATATCTCATTGGAAAAACAATGACCTGGAAAATAGATCCAGGAAAGACAATTTAAAAATTATGGGACTACCTGAAAGCCATGATCAAAAAAAGAGCCTAGACATCACCTGTCATGAAATGATCAAGAAAAACTGCCCTGATATTATAGAACCAGAGGGCAAAATAAGTATTGAAGGAATCCATCAATCACCGCATGAAAGACATCCAAAAAGAGAAACTCCTAGGAACATTGTGGCCAAATTCCAGAATTCCCAGGTCAAGGAGAAAATATTGCAAGCAGCTAGAAAGACACAATTCCAGTATTGTGGAAATAAAATCAGGATAGCACAAGATCTAGCAGCTTCTACATTAAGGGATCAAAGGGTGTGGAATAGGATATTCCATAAGTCAAAGGAACTAGGACTCAAACCAAGAATCACCTACCCAGCAAACCTGAGTATAATACTTCAGGGGAAAAATATGGTCTTCCAATGAAAACAGAGGACTTTCAAGCATTCTTGCTGAAAAGACCAGAGCTGAAAAGAAAATTTGACTTTCAAACACAAGAAAGAGAAGAAGCATGAAAAAGTAAACAGCAAAGAGAAGTCATAAGGGACTTACCAAAGGTGAACTGTTTACATTCCTACATGGAAAGACAATATTTGTAACTCTTAAAACTTTTCAGTGTCTGGGTAGTTGGTGGGACCACACACACACACACACACACACACACACACATGCATGCACACACACACATGTACATGTGGGCATGCCCACACATATACACATGCACGCACACACAGAGACAGAGAGCACAGAGTGAATTGAATAGGATGGGATCATATCTTAAAAGAAATTAAGGTAAATGGTGAGAGAGAAATGTAGTGGGAGGAGAGAGGGGTGAAATGGAATGGGGTAAATTATATCTTATTCAAGAGGCAAGCAGGAGACTTTAGTGGAGGGAAAAAGAGGAGAGCTGAGAAAAAATATGAAGTTTACCCTCATCACATTCGACTAAAGGAAGGAGCAAAATGCATACTCATTTTGGTATGAAAACCTATCATACAAAAGAGGAAAGTGGGGGAGAAGGTGATAAGTAGGGTGGGAGTGGATGATGGGAGGGAGGGCAGTGGGAGGAGGGAGAAATTTGAAGTCAGCACTTGGGGAGGGACAGGATCAAAAGACAGAATAGAAACATTGGGGAGCAGGATAGGATGGAGGGAAATACAGTTAGTCTTACACATCACGACTATTATCGAAGTCATTTGCAAAACTACACAGATATGACCTATATTGAATTGCCTGCCTTCCCAAAGGGAATGGGTGGGGAGGGAGGGATGGGGAGAATTTGGAACTCAAAGTTTGAGGAACAACTGTTTAGTATTGTTCTTGCTACTAGGAAATAAGAAATACAGTTAATGGGGAATAGAAAGTCATCTGGGCCCTACAGGACAAAAGAGAAGATGGGGACAAGGGAAGGGAGGGATGACAGAAGAGAGGGCAGATTGGTGATAGGGGAAATTAGAAAGCTCGGTATATTGGAGTGGTGGGAGGGGATAAATGGGGAGAAAATTTGGAACCCAAAATTTTGTGAAAATGAATGTAAAAAGTTAAATAAATAAATTTATATTAAAAAAATAAAAACTGTGAGTCCACGAAACAGTTTTTTTCCTCCAATGCATCTATTTATATCTTTAAATTCTCCTGGTTGTTTTCCTTAGCTCGCTGTAGAGCTTATTGGTATCCTACCTGAAATGTACATCACTGAATGGAACACAATCCCCCAAATGTGTACTAGTCAGATTAGAATGTAAATATAATTATAGCTTATTATATCTGGACACCATACTTCTTGTAATGGACATCACATTAGATTCTCTATTCTCTAATACCCAAGATTCATATTAAAATTGGAATGTACTAAACACGCTAAACCTTTTGGAGGGGAATGCCAAGGAATCATGACCCTCCTTTTATTCACTTATAAAACTTTTATTTTTTAACCCAAATCAAATCTAGGATTTTACATTTGTCCCTATCAAATTTCTTTATGTTGTTAATTCCATCTTAATATATGTAAGATTTATAACTTACAATCGAAATTTGTTAAGGTTTATGTGGAAACAAGATAAAACTTCCTTAAAGTTTTACTTTTAGACTGCAAAGAATATGTTTACCTAATAATTCTCATTTTCTTGAATTTTCTCTTTTTTATCTTCCACCTTCCACCCTCAAGAAGTGGACATGTTTTGCATTAGTCTGGAGAATTTAGTTCTGCGTTAGTGAGCATCACAGCTTCTCTTAACAATTTTCTTCAGTGGGAATGGACTTGTGATGCAGGAATCAAAGAAAAGAATTGGAGATTATGACCTATAGGATTCTGTAAAGTCATGAAAAGTGAAGAAATTGTGGAATAGACTAGTGATTAGTTATGGAATACCTTAAAACACAAGATGTTCAAAATTATTTTCCAAAACAATGTGCCCTTTTAATGAAAAGTGTTTCAACTGAATTGTGTAACATATGATTTCCCTTTGCTTAGTTAGAAAACTGAATTGTGTCACTATTAACCATCTAATTACTACAATATTTGAAAATAAAGACGTTCCATAATGATTTGGTAACTTACCTTCATTTCTATTGACATGAAAATAGCTCAAATCCACCTCCCTTACAGGAACCCATCCCCAAATGTCCTTAGGCCATGTGAGTAAAAATAGTTCCACCTCTCCCCAAGGTATCCTTACAATGTTCAAGTGGTGCTAAGGGAAGGTTTTGTTTGAATTCTCCAATGTTTCTATGTGAACAGATAATTTCAGAGTAGGGATAATAATGATAAGCTGATTTCATTATACATGTTTTAAGAGGGGTCTAAGACTTTTACTGGAAAATTATGAAAAATAGGAAACAAGAATACGCTGAGTTTATTAACATTAATCTATTCAAGCTCATCAATAGCCCCCATGAGATTTTACAACAGAGAAACCCAAGGTTCAATAAAATTAGGTAACCAGGTCACTTAAATTGGAAGTCCTGGAGACAAAATTTGGAGGACAATTTCCTGAATATAAGTGCACCTCTCTATACTTCATCCGTTATACTTGGCGGCTTCTCAGCTTATGGTCTTTCTGTTACTCTGTGTAGACACTGTAATCAACTTACAAGTGAATGATCAGTTTATTAAAGAAGACTCTGGAAAGAATCTTAGCAGTGTTGAACGAGAAACCCCTCTGAGATTGTCAGAAGATAGACAATCCCCGTTTCCTTTTCAGAGATGGACAACTGAGGCATTCTTGAGCCCCTGTGGTATAACTTTATCTTGGCAGATAAACTAAAAGTTTCCAATCAGCTTCTTTATGAGCAGTAAATTTGAAAAAAAATCTTGAATGGAATCAACACCAAGGGTTTTGTGGAGCTCAAGGTCAAAAAGTAAAAATGGGGGAGAATATGTAACATTTAGGATACGGTGACAGGATGTCTACATTTCAGTGTGTCTGCTTCTCAGATTAGATATGCTATACCACGCTGTGAGAACTTTACACTTGGAAAATCCATAAATGTCACAGTCCCCAAAACTGTGATATACAGGGAATCACAGGGAAAAGGAATATGTATAAAAAAGAAGAAGATGAAAAAGAAGAATACAGAGAAGGAGGAGGAGGGCAAAGAGGAGAAGAAGAAGGTAGCCATGGAAAAAGAAAATATCATTTGAAAGCAAAGATGTCGGGGGCAGAAACAAGATGGCAGAGTAAGAGCAGCTATTAAGACCAACTCCTTCAGATATCTCTACAAAAAGAATCTGAACGGATTTTGGAGTGGCAGAATCAAATAGGAGACAGACTGTGGCAAATTTGCAGCTCAGGACAGATGGGAAAATCGAAAGGAAAGATCTGTTGCTCAGAACTGGAGGAGCATAGAGAACACAGGCTGTACCAGTGTGGTCCCCAACGCAGCAGGATCGAGGTAGGAAGCCCCAGGCAATCGGAAGCTGCTGACACTTAGCGGATTCTTAAACACATCAGGTCAAGATGGTAGTTCAGTAACACTGAGGGAGAGAGAAGTGCAGAACACCAGATAATTGCAGCAGCTGCTCCTGAGACTATCAGCCAGCAAATTAAATGTCTGTAAGTCACCTACTCGAACTTCCAGGAGCCAAGATGGAGGAGAGATTGGTAATTCCTATCTCCCTCCCACTATTGACCTTGAAGAGCCCAGAGATTATTTCCCCAGGAAAAATCCTGGAATAGTGAGAAGAGATGAAGGGATAGTCTCTTAGCCTATGAGACTAGAAAAAATCCCCTCGCTGTGGCTGAAGGGGTCCAGTGCAGGACCAGACCTGTCCCACACAGCACCACCTCAACAAACAAGGAGATACTGAACCCCAGGTAGGTGGAACCTGCAGTTGTCAATATCAGAACCCCAGGTATGCCTCAGCACTCCACCAGCGCAGATGGGATCACCAAGCTCTGATCTTGCCTGTGCTTAAGTGTAGCAGAGGAGACCTCCTGTAGCCAGATAACCCCCACTCCACATTTAATGCAGCTAGCTCCAGGGTAAACCTAGGGAAACCCAGAAAGACTTAGCTGACCCCTGCTTCCCAATACCAGCCAACTCAGCACAAGGTAAGCTGCAGTATTTTAGCTTCTAGATGAAAGAACGAGAGGCCACAATACACAATGCCTCAAGTTCAAGGCACACGAAGTATGGGACAGAGCTCCCTGTGTCCAAGAAGCAGAGATCTAATTTAAAAACCAGGAAAAGATTGATCATCACGAGTAGGAAACAAAACAGAAAATAAAAGAACATAGAAACGGTCTATATGGAGAAACACCAAAACATGAATACCAAAGGGTATTCATTGAGACTGTACTCTCATCTGAAACTTCAAAGGGAAATATGAGCCCAAAAAGCATTCTTGGAAGAGCTCAGGAAGGATTTTCTTTTTCTTTTTTTTCTTCCACTTTTATTATATCGTTTTTTTAAATTTTTTTGTTTGTTATATTTTTATTTCTTTTTATAAATTTATTTTTTAAACTTTTTACATTCATTTTTCACAAAATTTTGGGTTCCAAATTTTCTCACCATTTGTCCCCTCCCCCCACCCCAATACACCAAGCATTCTAATTTCTCCCATCACCAATCTGCCCTCTCTTCTATCATCCTTCCCTTCCCTTGACCCCATCTTCTCTTTTGTCCTGTAGGGCCAGATAACTTTCTATTCCCCATTACCTGTATTTCTTATTTTCTAGTAGCAAGAACAATACTAAACAGTTGTTCCTAAAACTTTGAGTTTCAACTTCTTCCCATCCCTCCCTCTCCACCCATTCCCTTTGGAAAGGCAGGCAATTGAATATGGGCCATATCTTTGTAGTTTTGCAAATGACTTTGATAATAGCCGTGTTGTGTAAGATTAACTAGATTTCCCTCCATCCTATCCTGCTCCCCAATGTTTCTATTCTGTCTTTTGATCCTGTCCCTCCCCAAGCGTTGATTTCAAATTTCTCCCTCCTGCCATTGCCCTCCCTTCCATCATCTCCCTCCACCCTGCTTGTTTCCTTCTCCCCCACTTTCCTGTATTATAAGATAGGTTTTCATACCAATGTGAGTGTGCATTTTATTCATTCCTTTAGCCGAATGTGATGAGAGTAAAGTTCATGATTTTCTCTCAGCTCTCCTCTTTTCCCCTCCACTAAAAAGTCTCCTTCTTGCCTCTTCTATGACAGATAATTTGCCCCATTCCTTTTCACCCTCTCTCCTCCCAATATATTTCTCTCTCATCGTTTACCTTAACTTTTTAAGATATGATCCCATACTATTCAATTTATTCTGTGCTCTCTGCCTCTCTGTGCGTGCGTGCATGTGTGTATGTGTGTGTACGTGCATGGGTGTGTGTGTGTGTGTAATCCCACCACCTACCCAGATACTGAAAAGTTTTAAGAGTTACAAATATTGTCTTTCCATGTAGGAATGTAAACAGTTCAACTTTGGTAAGTCCCTTATGCCTTCTCTTTGCTGTTTACTTTTTCATGCTTCTTCTCATTCTTGTGTTTGAAAGTCAAATTTTCTTTTCAGCTCTGGTCTTTTCATCAGGAATGCTTGAAAGTCCTCTGTTTCATTGAAAGACCATATTTTCCCTTGAATTATTATACTCAGTTTAGCTGGGTAGGTGATTCTTGGTTTGAGTCGTAGTTCCTTTGACTTCTGGAATATCCTTTTCCACGCCCTTTGATCCCTTAATGTAGAAGCTGCTAGATCTTGTGCTATCCTGATTGTATTTCCACAATACAGGAACTGTTTCTTTCTAGCTGCTTACAATATTTTCTCCTTGACCTGGGAATTCTGGAATTTGGCCACAATGTTCCTAGGGTTTTCTCTTTTTGGATGTCTTTCAGGCGGTGATTGGTGGATTCCTTCAATACTTATTTTGCCCTCTGGTTCTATAATATCAGGGCAGTTTTCCTTGATCATTTCATGACAGGTGATGTCTAGGCTCTTTTTTTGATCATGACTTTCAGGTATTCCCATAATTTTTAAATTGTCTCTCCTGGATCTGTTTTCCAGGTCAGTTGTTTTTCCCATGAGATAGTTCGCATTCTCTTCCATTTTTTCATTCTTTTGGTTTTGGTGATTTCTTGGTTTCTCAGGAAGTCATTAGCCTCCATCAGTTCCATTCTAATTTTGAGAGAACTATTTTCTTCAGTGACCTTTTGAAGTTTCTTTTTCATTTGGCTAATTTTGTTTTTGAAAGCATTCTCCTCCTCATTGGCTTTTTGAACCTTTTTTGCCAATTGAGTTAGCCTATTTTTCAAGGTGTTATTTTCTTCACCATTTTTTGGGTCTCCTTTAGCAAGGTATTGATCGGTTTTTCATGCTTTTCTTGCATCTCTCTCATTTCTCTTCCCAGGTTTTCCTCCACCTGCCTAACTTGATTTTCAAAATCCTTTTTGAGCTCTTCCATGGCCTGAGCCCATTGGATATCTATTTCAGATGTTTGGGATACAGAAGCCTTGACTTCTATGTCTTTCCCTGATGGTAAGCATTGTTCTTCCTCATGAGAAAGGAAAGGAGGAAACATCTGTTCGCCAAGAAAATAACCTTCTATGGTATTATTTCTTTATCCCTTTTCTGGGCATTTTCCCAGGCTGTTACTTTACTTCTGAGATTCCTCTCCACCCCTGCCTCACTAGTGTTTGGGGTCTGAGATTCAAATGCTGCTCCCCAGCCTTAGGGCTTTCATTGGTGGGAGCGGCTGCTATTCAGGATAAGATTAAATTCAGGTTCTCAGGTGGGGGCAGGGCCACCTCCCAGTCTCTGTTCCCTCAGGGGGTTTATGCAGAGACCTTCAGTAATAGATCTCAGCTCCTGCCTGCTCCCGGAGCCCCTGGCCATGCCTTCCCCAGACGCTTCCTCCCGAGGGGGACTGAGTTATGGAGACATCCTGCTCCCCTCCCAGCCAGCCCAGAAGTGTCTCTCACTGACCTGTAGCGCCTGTGGGTGAAGGGACGTTCACGGCTGCGGAAGTTTCCGTCCTGGAAGCCTGCTCAGATCTGCTCCTCTCGGGGCCGCATGGCCAAGGCAGGGCTGGGATGTGATCCAGGTTTGGTGTGCGATGGACCTTTGGTGATGGTTTTTCACGGCTCTCTGGAACAGAAATCTCCACTCCATTGCTGCGTGGCTTCCACTGCTCCAGAATCCATTGGGAGTTCTTTGTATAGGTAATTTATGGGCTGTGGCTTCAGAGCTAGAATATGTGAATCTTTCTACTCCTCCATCTTAGCTCCTCCCCCCTCAGGAAGGATTTTCAACGTCAAATTAGAGAAATAAAAGAAAAACTGGCCAATGATTTATAAATATGAAAAAAAGAAATCACAGAAGGATTTTAAAGGAAATGTGGACAAATGGAAAAGGAAGCAAAAAAAACCTAACTGGAGAAAGTAATTCCTTAAAGGGAAAAATCTGATACGTGGAAAAGGAGATTCCAAAGTTAGTAGAAAAAAGTAATTTGATAAAAATTTGAGTGGGGAAATTATGGAATGTAGAAGGTAATGGCTCTATGAGACATCGAGAATCAGTCACACAGAATCTAAAGAATGAAAAGATAGAAGAAAATGTAAAATATCTAAATGGAGAAACAACTCACCTGGAAAATAGATCCAAGAGAGAAAATCTAAGGATTATTAGTCCATGAAGAAAAGAAGAGTATGGAAAACATCTTCCAAGAAACCATCAAATAAAACTGCCCAGAAGTCCTAGATCCAGAGCACAAAACATTCCTTGAAAGAATCCACCATTCACCTCTTGAAAACAATTACAAACTAAAAACACCAAGGAATATGGTTGTCAAATTCCAGAACTATCAAGTAAAGGAGAATATACTGCAGACAGACCGTAAGATACAATTCAAGTATCGAGGACCTACAGTCAGGGTCACAGAGGGCATTTTAAAGATTGAACAGATTGGAATATGATATTCCACAAGGCAAAAGAGTTGGGACTACAACCAAGGATCAATTACCAGCAAAGGTGAGAATAATATTCCAGGCAAGGAGATGGGCAGAACTCAATAGAAAATTCAATCATCATATACAGATCTCAAGACAGACTTAAAAAGATAAGCATGGAGAAAAATCTTGCTATTCCATTTGGGCAAATTGTTTACATCTTTATAAGGGAAGACCATACTTGTTACTCTTGAGAAGCCTATATTTATTATGATATATAAATGGGATATACATAGACAGAGAGAGCAAGTATAAAGTATGCAATATCATGAAAAAATGTAATTTAATAGTACAAAGGTCTATAAATGGGAAATGTGAAAAGGAGGAGGCAGGTAAAGGTAAATTCCAACACAGGAAGAGACACAAAAATATATTACAGTAGAGGGAAAGAGGGGAGGGAGACAAGCATTGTTGAGAGATACTCTCATCTGATTTGGTTCAAGGAGGGAGTAACAAGCTCAGCTAAGTATAGAAATCTAACGAGCTCTATAAGCAATAGGAGGGGAAGGGGAAAATAAAAGGGAGGGGAGTTTAAAAGGGAGAGAATAGTAAGGGAAAAGAGGATTAAAATGGAGGGGGGCTAAAAGAAGGGAGGGAAGCCCTGGCAAAATTAATACTCTAATGTGAAGGGGAAGGGAGAACTAAAAGCATAACTGTGGGGAAATGGAATGAGGGGTAAGACACAGACAGTAATTGTAACTGTGAATGTGAATGGTATGAATTCTCCCATAAAATGGAGATAAATAGCAGAATGGATTAAAAACCATAATTCAACAATAGTTGAATAGTACAAAACATAACTGGAGAAAATAATTCCTTAAAAGTAACAATTGGATAGATGGAAAAGGAGCTAAAAACTGAAAAACAAATAATTTGAAACGGGGGAATTACACACAGGGCAAAGGTGAAAGGTTGGAGCAGAATATATTGAGTTACAGCTGATGTAAGAAAATCAGGGGTAGCACTGCTAATCTTAGAGAAAGAAAAAGCAGAAATGGATCTAATCAAAAGAGGTTATACACTGCTAAAAGAAACCATAGACAAAGAATCAATTTCATTACTAAACATATATGCTCCAAGTGGTAAAGCATCCAAATTCTTAGAGAAGAAGCTAAGGGAGTTACAGGAAGAAATAGCAAAACTATAGTGGTGGGGGAATGCAACTTCCTCTCTCTGTGCTTTATAAATGTAACTTCAAAATAAGTAATAAAGAAGCTAAGGAAGTAATAAAACCCGGGATAAGATAGATATGATGGATCTCTGGAGAAAATTTAATGGGAATTGGAAGGAATATTCCTTTTCCTCAGCAGTACATGACACATATACAAAAATTGACCATGTATTAGGCCAAAAAAACCTCCCAATGCAGTACAACGAGGGAGATTGTCAATGTATACTTCTCAGATCGTAACAAAATTAAAATTATATGTAATCAAAGCCATGTAAAGATAAAACAAGAATAACTGCAAACTATATAATCTAATTCTTAGATTGCAAATCATGGAAAAAATAAACAACTTCATTCAAGTGAATGACATTGAGAAAACCTGCTGCATCTTATGGGATACTGCAAAGACAGTTCTTTGGGGATATTTTATATTTTTGAATGCCTACATGAATAAAATAGAGAAAGAAGAGTTCAGTGAATTGGCCATGCAGCTGAACACCTCGAAAAAGAACAAATTGAAAATCCCCAAGTAACTACTAAATTAGACATAGTGAAAACCACAGGAGGCATTAATAAAACTGGAATTAAGAATTCTATTGAACTAATAAATAAAACTAAGAGTTGGTTTTATGAAAAAATCAATATAATTGATAAACTTTTGGTGAATTTGATTTTAAAAAAAGGAAGAAGAAAATCAAATTCCCAATACCAAAAATTAAAAGGGGGAACTCATTTCCAATGAAAAGGAAATTAAAATATTAATTAGAAATTATTTTGCCCAATGGTATACCCATAAATTCATCAATATAAATGAGAGGGATGATTATTTTGAAAATATAAATTGCCCAGATTTACAAAAAAGGAAGTTGAATATTCAAATAACTCCATCTCAGAAAAAGAAATTGAACAAACTTTCAGTGAAAGACCTAAGAAAGAATATCTAGGGCCTCATGGATTTACAAGCAAGTTCTAGCAAACATATACAGAACAGTTATTTCCAACACTATATAGACTACTTGGGAAAATTGGGAAAGAAGAAATCCTACCAAATTCTTTTTTTGATGCAAATATGCTCCTGATATCTAAATCAGGAAATTTCTCTAATGAAGATAGATGCAAAAATGTTATATAAGGTATTTGCACAAAGAATACAGCAACTTATCACGAGAACGATATTTTATGGTCTGGTAGGATTTGTACCAGGAATGCAGGGCTGGTTCAATACTAGGAAAACTATTAGTATTACTGATTATATCAACAAAAGAAACTAACAGAAACCACATGATTATCTCAACAGATGCAGAAAAAGCTTTTTGACAAAATACAGCTCCCATTTCTATTGAAAACACTGAAGAACACAGGTATCAATGGAAATTTCCATAAAATAATAAGCAGTATCTACCTAAAACCATCAGCAAGCATTATATGTAATAGGGATTAGCTAGATGCATTTGCAATAAGATCAGGGGTGAAGCACAGATGCCCATTATCACCACTGTTATTTAATATGGTACTAGGAAAGCTAGCTTAGCAAAAAGAGAAGAAAAAGAAATTGAAAAAAATAGAAAAGGCATAGAAGAAACTAAGTTATCACTATTTGCAAATGATATGATGATACACTTAGAGAATACAAGAAAATTATGTAAAATACGACTTGAAATAAAAAAAAACTTTGGCAAAGTTGCAAGTTACAAAATAAATCATCTTCATTCTATATATAACTAACAAAACCCAGCAGCAAGAAATAGAAAGAAAAACCCTCTTTTAAAGCTATGGTAGACATTATATCTGAGCTTCCACCTACCAAAACAAACCCAGGGACTATATGAACACAATTACAAAACACTTTTCCTACAAATAAAGTCAAATCGAAATAAGTGGAAAAATATCAGTTGCTCTTGGGTAGACTGAGCTAATATAATAACAACGACAATTCTACCTAAATTCACTTACTTATTTAATATCATACCAATCAATCTACCAGATGATTATTTTCTAGAGCTAGGAAAAATAATGTCAAAATTCATTTGAAAGTACAAAAAGTCCAGTATATCAAGAAAACTAATGAAAAGAAATGCTAGGAAAGGTGTCTCAAATTGTATTATAAAGGAGCAATCATCAAAACAACTTGGTACTGGTTAAGAAACAGAGGGGTAGACCAATGGTATAAATTAAGTACTCAAGACACAGTAGCAATGAATATAGTAATCTACTGTTTGATAATCCCAAGGACCCCAGCTTCTGGTAAAAGAACTCAGTGTTTGACCAAAATTTCTGGGAAATCTGGATAATATTGTGGCAGAAACTGAGCATAGGCCAATGCCTAACACAGTACAGAAGAATAAAGTACAAGTGGATATATATTCTAGATATAAATACTGATACTGTAAACAAATTAGGGGAGTAAAGCATAGTGCATTTGTCAGATTTATGGAGAATGGAGAAATTTTTGACCAAACAAGAGATAGAGAACATTGTGAAGTACAAAATGCATAATTTTGATTACATTAAATTGAAAAGTTTTTGTACAAACATATCCAATGCAACCAAAATTAGGAGGGATGCAGAAAACTGGGAAAGAATATTTGCAACCTCTGTCTGTGATAAAGGCCTCATTTCAAAAATATGTGGGGAAGTTACTTAAATCTATAAGTATAAAAGTCATTCCCCAATTGATAAATGGTCAAATGATATGAACAGTCACTTTGCAGAGGAAGAAATTAAAGCCATCTATAGTTATATGAAAAAATGCTCTGAATTACTATTGATTAGAGAAATGCAAATCAAAACATCTCGGAGGTACCACATCACACCTTTCAAACTGGCTAACGTGACAAAACAGGAAGATGATAAATGTTGGAGAAGATGTGGGTAAGTTAGAACACTAATTCATTGTGGATGGAGCTGTGAGCTGATCCAGCCGTTCTGGAGAGGACTTTGGAACTATGCCCAAAGGGCTACAACTCTAGTGAGGATATTGATAGACTTGTAGTTGATTTTAAAAAAATCATTCCATTAGAAAATATATGACATCAAGGACACCCTGGGTCTAATGGATCAATGCAGAACTCAAATTGTCCATTAGACTTGTCACAAAATGCAAATACACTTGACTGAGGTGGGAATGGTTGTGTCAATTACAAATGACAAGATGCCTTCCTCTTGGATGTGCAATGTGGGAAGAATTCATTGCCCTTGGTCTCTATATTCAGTAAGTCACCCACTGAGGATTTGGGAGAATAATTTTACAAGAAGAAAAACATTAATTGGTTGAAATCTTCATCATGACAGCAACAATCCACATAGAAAAAGAAATCAAAGATACATTGAAGTGTTGCAGATGAATTCAAACTATCAGATTACATCAATTAACTACATTTTTTAAAAAATCTAAATAAATTTGCAAATTTTCAGATAGCTGATTACCTTTGAGGAAGTCATGCTTTAGGGAGACATTCCCTAGAATTTCACTTCATTAAATTAGACTATATTCTAGCTCTGAGTTGAGTTATAGAAATTTTTAAATGTTTCTAGAATTTCTTTAATAGAAAGTTGCAAGAACAGAATAAAATGTGTTCTTTATTGTGAAATTCAGAAAAAAACACACACGCGTATATGTAAAACAGATCTGGCTTTTATACCATATGAAGTCCTGACTTTGTGTCATGCCTCTGACACAGACAAGCCAAGTGATATTTGGCATGTCACTTGACCTCTCAATGTCTCTGGCTGTTCTTTATGACTATTTCATTGTTTACTTGCTGATTAGCGCCACTGGAAAATTTTCTAAATTCCCATAATATGAATTTCCTATACTAGTAAAATGAAAATTCTGGACCACTGCAACCCTGAGCTAAACCTATGTGAGCTTATGTGCCTATTCACACACAGTCAAAGCTACTTACACACTCAACAGTTTTTACTCTATATGATATGAGAAAACAAAGCAAAATTCAATTTGGAAAGCAAATTTAAAGAAATAGAATTTTATGTCCTTTGACATACTCAACTGATCATCTGTATTCCTCATCAACAATTATGATTCTTTGGGACAACATCTACCTCAGAATTTCTAGCTCATTGAAATGAGAAAATTCAAATTTTAAAATAATATTTATTCCGAAATTGAGGAGATGCTGATTGTTTTGAGCATGACTTTAGGAGTGTATTGATATAATTATATATATATATATGTTACATATATGCATATAATTATATATAATATAAAGTAACCCTTAATTTGTAAAACCATCAGTTATCAAATGTCAGAGCTCATCATTCCCATCCATGGTATCTCTGCTTTATACTGATATAGTTCAATAATTATGTTGCCTCAAATATGTCCATATGATGGAAAATGAAACTTTAGGGAACAGAATTTCTCTGGTTAAAACCTTTTCAGAAACTTGGGCAACCAGGGGAAAAAAAATTAAGATAGAGCAAGTAGCAAAAAACACTTGAAGTATGTGTAGTAACAATTTTGGATAGATAAGAACTATCTTTCAATATGTGAAAATTACTATAAATTAATTTGCTAATATAATTATATATGTTGCAGGTGGACGTGATTTTAGTCATGGTGGTGTAATTTCTTTAACAGTTCTAGTACAGTTAAAAATGTTGATATTGATACTGATTGTTGATCCTAACCTCAGAAACATTAGCTGATGAGATGACATGAAATGAAGTTTCTTTTGAAGTTCTCCTGTTCTTTAGGGATTATGTCTCATGGGCACTGAGACAGCCATAATTTCTCCTCAGTGCAGACAACATCAGGACTACATAACTGAGATGCAGCAAATTCACTGCAGGTGAGACTATTATTTTCCCCTTTGTTTTAATTTAGTATAGTTGAGTTTAAAAAGATGATCCCATTCAGTAATCTCTGGGTTAAGATCTAGGTGTCTCCCACAGGTTCCTGTGATTCCAGCTCAAAACCAATTTTCCAGGCAACTTCATTAGAGATGTTAGAGGTGAGGTTAATCAATAGGCTGAATCAGTATTTCTGAATATTTCAAAAGTTGGCAACTTTCCAGCCTAGAAGAATAAATCTTTACGTAGATTTGCAATCTATCAGCCTAGCACAAGAGGGGGAGAAAAGAAGCACTGACTATGGAATGAGAATGCTTATATGTTTGACTTTCTATCAATATTTCTGAATTGAGAGTCTATCATTCAAGCAGCCCCAGTTAATAAGGCAGAGAAATATTCTAATGATGAAATTGCCAGGGCAAGTTCAATGCCATCTGGTACTATTCCTCCATGTGGAATATAATTAGACAGAAAAACTGCCCACAGACATACTGACTAAGGATCAAATCAATTGCTTTCTATGGAAGCCTCAATTCAAAGCCAAAATATTCTTGTCAGCTTAGTAAACATGAAGGCTTATCAATATTGTTACCAATGCTGATTTAGTCCATTTGACATGATCATAGTTGGAGGCAGCCATGACCTGGGAAATAGAGAAAGCTGCTTGGTGGAGTGGAAAGAATTCTAGGTCACAGATCAGGACTATCACCATTCAAATCTGTCCTCAAATACTAAGTGAATAAGACCAAGTAAGTCAGTCACTTAACCAGTGTCTGCTCCAGTTTTCTCAAATGTGAAATGGAAAGAGCACCTACCTCCATGGCTGTTTTGAAAAACAATGGGGTGATATTTGTAAAAGACTTAGCACAGTTGCAGGAACATAGTTAAGTGCTAAAGAAATCCCAATGTTCTTATTATTAATATTAGATTGAGAACATATTTTCCTTTCTTGGAACTGAAAAAAATTATGCCCCAATTCATAAGAATTTTCCTAGTTATACTGTTGCAATTCAATAAAAAGGTTTATTAACATTATTTTGATAAAATATATCGAAATTAGGCAAGGATAACAGACTATCAGCTAGTTCAGCAACGAAACAATGAATGCACTTGCAACATGTGTGAAATTCAGAATGAAATTTTACTGAGCCATTGCCATATGCTAGGCCTGTTATGACTGTCAAACTCAGACATAACTCAAGGTTTATAAATGGAACGTTAAAATAAATGTCCAGATTATTTTATTTGCACCAGAAGAATAGGTTAATCATAGCCACTTCACTTCTGCATTCCTTCAAGTTAGATAGAATTATATGGTGCATGACATGAAGAATGGTTCATTGTTGCATCATTTTGGCCAGCGAAGATTTCAGAGTAAGAATTTTGACTGCTTCTATAATATTTATGATGAATTAATAATTTTAGACATAGAAGAAAGACCACAGTCTCACAAGTTCATCTTTGTTTTGTTTTGTTTTTTGTTTGTTTTTTAGGTCAGAAGTAGGTGGAGAAAGGAATGAGTTGATGAGCCCCCAGACTTTAAAATAGCTTTGTATCTCATTTGTTTGATTTGAAACACAGTTTTCTAAAATCATATGTAAATATCAAATTTGAATTTACTTACCCTTTTCAAGACAATTTAGCTTCTGCTAATTGTGACTTCCCTGGTAGTTTGAAATTCCCAAAGGCTGTAAGTGACCATGTCGTGATGAGATTTCATTATAGTGACGTACTTGCAATGAATATGCCTCACCTAAGTTGACAGATTTCATTCTTTTCCTAATGTCCAAGCAGCCCACAAAGCAATTTCTTTGACCCTTCTCCTATTGCCCATGGCCCTCCTACTCATGATATCCAATCATGAATAACTATGACTTGAAAAGTTCTAGAGGAGAGCTAGAACACAAGGGACTTCAAGTAACTACTGAAAGGTGCAAGGAAATAAGGATGTACCCCTGGTCATTCAGTCCTGTCCATCACGCTGTGCTACAATATTGACTGGAGGCGTAATAAGGCATAGCTTATGCAAGTGCTTTAAAAGTTGGATAAAGTGTTTATATGTGCTTCTTATGAGTTTAATGAGCAGAATCTCCTGTATTTGGAAATGGCAGACACATATATTCCAGAATTTTCATCTTGTAATATTGTAATCCATTGGGCTCATATACTGACCTTTGACAGATATCGCAGTAGAGAAGTTTAAAATGTCAGAATCTTCCTCAGTAATGGACTATCAACCTGCTATCTAGAAAATTGTTAAAACCAATTCTTGTGCTACATCTTTAATCTTATTCAATCTACTTAGCTAGCTTCACAGAGGGAGAGGCCTCTGTACATCAGTATTCTGAGATGCGAAGGGAAAGTTCATTTCACATTGTCCATTGCATCTGCATAGACTAAAGTTAAGATGGGTGGTCAGTCTCACGATTCTTAACCTTTTTATTGTCTTTCCAGATTAGGTTGCCTTTATGGAATTCATGGAGCAACAGAATGGAACTTTAACCACCTCAGTGACTGAATTCATTCTCATGGGAGTCACAGATCGCCCAGAGCTACAAGCCCCATTCTTTGGTGTGTTTCTACTCATCTACTTGGTCACAGTGGTGGGGAATTTGGGCATGATCATCTTAACAAAGATTAACTCTCACTTACAAACCCCCATGTACTTTTTCCTCAGGCACCTTGCATTTACTGATCTTGGTTATTCCACTGTCATTGGTCCCAAAATGCTTGTCAGTTTTGTAGTAGAGAAAAATACCATTTCCTATCATTGGTGTGCAACCCAGCTGGCTTCCTTTGAGGTTTTCATTGTCAGTGAACTTTTCATCCTGTCTGCCATGGCTTATGATCGTTATGTGGCTATCTGTAAGCCTCTCCTCTACACAGTCATCATGACAGACAGAACCTGTTTGATTCTGGTGGCCATCCCTTACCTATATAGCATCTTTATAGCATTGCTGGTCACAATTGAGATTTTTATTTTGTCCTTTTGCAGATCCAATATCATCAGGCATTTCTATTGTGATAGTCTTCCCTTGCTGTCTATTGCATGCTCTGACACAAGTGAAATAGAATTCATCATTCTGATCTTTTCTGCTTTAAATTTGCTTTCCTCCCTCCTAATTGTCCTTGTTTCCTATATTTTCATTTTTGTGACCATCATGATGATGAACTCTGCTGAGGGCAGACATAAAGCCTTCTCTACCTGTGGCTCCCATCTCACTGTGGTGGTTGTGTTCTATGGGACCCTTCTCTTCATGTACCTGCAACCCAGCTCTGGCCACTCCTTTGAGACAGACAAGATGGCTTCTGTGTTTTACACCCTAGTCATCCCCATGCTTAACCCTTTGATCTACAGTTTGAGGAACAAGGAGGTAAAAACTGCGCTAAAAAGAGCCCTAGAAAATCGATGCAGTCTTCACATTTGATGTGCAGTGATTTCGATAAATTGTTGGAAATTAACACTTCTTCATCTTTTGTCACTTTCTTCTGAATTCTCTTTACTTTATGGAAAATTTTTCTGCTCTCTCATTTTTACTTCAAGAAAGTACATCATTCCTTATTATCAATTAGCAATGTACCTATTTCTGAGGTCAGGTAACTTACTCTAGATCTTCTAGTGAACCTGATTTATGGTTGAGAATGGAAAGTTGAGTCCAATGTATTTTTAGAAAAAGTTTTCTTACACAAGCATGTGGAAATGTTACTTAACAGATACTATTCCTCTTCACTTTTATTAATTCATTGATTCGTTCTTTTGTTTGTTTAGTTATTCATTTTTAGTTTGTCATGTAGCCTGCCCCCCAAAAAACCTTAGCCTTGGAAGTTGGAAACTTTCCAGTCTAAAAGCATAAAATTTTACATAGATTAGTATCATCTGCATAGTACAATGGGGAGGACAGAAATACTTACTGTGTGATAAGGATGCTTATCTGTTCTGTTTTATATCAGCATTGCCCTTGATCAGTAATATAAATTATCTAGCCCTTAGTTTCAGAAGCAATGAGGTCCTTGTTGTAGATACTCTCCAAGACCTAGTTCAACTTTATCATTATCATTGTGAGATGTAACCCAAAGTATCTAGGAAGAATTGAAAGAGAGACATGCATTTAGAAGGTTAGGAAACTAATGAAATATAATTCATATGATAAGATTTTCATAATGGAAATTTATAATTTAATTTTCTTCAAATTCTTGGAACTTCAGGATATATTAAGATTTAAATATTCTTCTGGTTATATTATTCAAAGTTAAAAAATAAATCATTGTTGCATTGTCTTTCACTTCTATTCAATTCACATCACCTTTCTAGAATTACAGATGATGTGAATTAATTTTAGTTTTGTCTCTATAATGAATTCTTGCACTGTAATCTCCCTTATGGTGTGTATGTGTGTGTGTGTGTGTGTGTGTGTGTGTGTGTGTGTATCTCCTGTCCTTATTCTGGAGCAGGGATGTGAATGATCACTTATAATTTAAGTGAGCAGTAACAGAATAATTTCTCTCTTCCTCAAAGCATCATGTAGAGATTTGTTTATTTAAATGCCCCTTCCCAGGTAGTAGGACCATGACTTTCTCGAGTAAGATAACTATGTTGTTACTATTACCGTTTGTAGAATAGCTAAATACTTTGCACTAAACAAGTGTTTAATAAATATTTGTTGGATTAAAATCTTGTGGTCTGAATCAGTTGAAATGTAAATGGAACCCATCATATGGGTTCAATTCATTGCAAGGATAAAATCAATCATATGGTGATAAAAATATTATATTTTCTTCTTTCAAGACAAATTGTAAAGATAATAAATTTTATTTGTTACAGCTTTGAAAATACCAAGAAAACTTTTGCCCATTTTATAGTGTGTTGGGTTGGATTTGAGAGGTGCCTTTTTCAGATAGACACATCTCTCTGAATAACTCCTCAAATGGTTAAGCTATGTATTTCCCACATTTGTTTTCACCATGTATGGCATGTATGAATCGTTATATTTATGCTTAAGGTTGTTTGTCATAAATCTGGCTTTCTACCCCAGGAATCAAGAAGACATGTACTGTTTTCTCTTTGTTACTAATTATTGCTGAATTATCCTTTGAATCACATCAGTTAGGATGGATTTGGAAACATTTACACAGTCTTCATTTGAAGATTTCTGGTAGGGGTGACTCTATTACTTCCTAAGATATATCATTCTTTTTTCATTCATTTTTCACAAAATTTTGGGTTCCAAATTTTCTCCCCATTTATCCTGTCCCCCCACCCCAATACACCGAGCATTCTAATTTCCCCTATCACCAATCTGCCCTCTCTTCTATCATCCCTCCCTTCTCTTGTCCCCATCTTCTCTTTTGTCCTGTAGGGCCAGATGACTTTCTATTCCCCATTAACTATATTTATTATTTCCTAGTACCAACAACAATACTAAACAGTTGTTCCTAAAACTTTGAGTTCCAAATTCTCCCCATCCCTCCCTCCCCACCCATTCCATTTGGGAAGGCAGGCAATTCAATATAGGCCGTATCTGTGTAGTTTTGCAAATGACTTCGATAATACTCATGTTCTGTAAGACTAACTGTATTTCCCTCCATCCTATCCTGCCCCCCATTGTTTCTATTCTGTCTTTTGATCCTGTCCCTCCCCAGGAGTGTTGACTTCAAATTTCTCCCTCCTCCCATTGCTTTCCCTCCCATCACCCCCACCCACTCTGCTTACCTCCTCCTTCCCCACTTTCCTGTATTGTAAGATAAGTTTTCATACCAAAAAGAGTGTGCATTTTATTCCTTCCATTAGTCGAATGTGATGAGGGCAAACTTCATGTTTTTTTCTCAGCTCTCCTCTTTTTCCCTCCCCTAAAAAGTCTCCTGCTTGCCTCTTGAATGAGAGATAATTTACCCCATTCCATTTCACCATCACTCCTCCCACTACATTTCTCTCTCACCGTTTACCTTAATTTCTTTTAAGATATGATCCCATCCTATTCAATTCACTCTGTGCTCTCTGTCTGTGTGTGTGTGTGCATGTGTGCATGTGTGTGTGCATGGACGCATGTGCACATGTGTGTGTCTGTGCTTGTGTGTGTGTGTGTGTGTGTGTGTCTATGTGTGTGTGTGGTCCCACCAACTACCCAAATACTGAAAAATTTTAAGAGTTACAAATATTGTCTTTTCATGTGGGAATGTAAACTGTTCACCTTTGGTAAGTCCCTTATGACTTCTCTTTGCTGTTTACTTTTTCATGCTTCTTCTCTTTCTTGTGTTTGAAAGTCAAATTTTCTTTTCAGCTCTGGTCTTTTCATCAGGAATGCTTGAAAGTCCTCTGTTTCATTGAAAGACTATATTTTCCCCTGAAGTATTATACTCAGTTTTGCTGGGTAGGTGATTCTTGGTTTGAGTCCTAGTTCCTTTGAGTTCTGGAATATCTTATTCCATACCCTTCGATCCCTTAATGTAGAAGCTGCTAGATCTTGTGCTATCCTGATTGTATTTCCACAGTACTGGAACTGTTTTTTCTAGTGCTTGCAATATTTTCTCCTTGACCTGGGAATTCTGGAATTTGGCCACAATGTTCCTAGGAGTTTCTCTTTTTGGATGTCTTTCAGGCAGTGATTGGTGGATTCCTTCAATACTTATTTTGCCCTCTGGTTCTAGAATATCAGGGCAGTTTTCCCTGATAATTTCATGAAAGATGATGTCTAGGCTCTTTTTTGGTCATGGCTTTCAGTTAGTCTCATAATTTTTAAATTGTCTCTCCTGGATCTTTTCTCCCGGTCAGTTGTTTTTTGAATGAGATATTTCACATTCTCTTCCATTTTTTCATTCTTTTGGTTTTGTTTTGTGATTTCTTGGTTTCTCAGAAAGTCATTAGCCTCCATCTGTTCCATTCTAAGTTTGAGAGAACTATTTTTTTCAGTGAGATTTTGAAGTTTTTTTTCCATTTGGCTAATTCTGCTTTTGTTTTTTTTATTTTTTTTTAATTTAATTTTTTTATTTTTTTGTACAACCAATTTATTTTATTTTTTTCTTATTTTAATTAATTAATTTATTTAACTTTTTACATTCATTTTCACAAAATTTTTGGTTCCAAATTTTCTCCCCTTTTATCCCCTCACCCCACCCCAATACACCGAGCATTCTAATTTTCCCTATTACCAATCTGCCCCCTCTTCTATCATCCCTCCCTTCTCTTGTTCCCTTCTTCTCTTTTGTCCTGTAGGGTCAGATGACTTTCTCTTCCTCACTAACTGTATGTCTTATTTCCTAGTAGCAACAACAATACTAAACAGTTGTTCCTAAAACTTTGAGTTCCAAATTCTCCCCATCCCTCCCTCCCCACCCATTCTCTTTGGGAAGGCAGACAATTCAATATATGCCCTATCTGTGTAGTTTTGCAAATGACTTCCATGATAGTCGTGTTGTGTAAGACTAACTGTATTTCCCTCTATCCTATCCGGCCCCCCATTGTTTGTATTCTTTCTTTTTACCTTGTCCTTCCCCAAAAGAGTTTACTTCTAATTACTCCCTCCTCTCATTTGCCCTCCCTTCCATCATCCTCCCACCCCACTTGTCTCCTTCTCTCTCAATTTCCTGTAGGGTAAGATAGATTTTCATGCCAAATTGAGTGAGCATGTTATTCCTTCCTTAAGTCGTATGTGAAAAGAGTAGGCTTCACTTTGTCCCTATCACCTCCTCCCTTTTCTCTTCCTTTAAAAAAGTTCTTTCTTGACTCTTTAATAAGAGACAATTAGCCCATTCCACTTCTCCCTTTCTCTCCCCACTATATTCCTCTCTCACCTCTTAATTTTATTTTTTGGATATCATTCCTTTTTATTCAACTCACCCTGTGCTTGCTGTCTATATAAATGTGCGTGCGTGCGTGCGTGCGTGTGTGTGTGTGTGTGTGTGTGTGTGTGTGATCCTTCCAACTACTCAAATATGAGAAGACTTACAAATATTATTTTTCCATATAGGAATGTAAACAGTACAAATTTAGAAAATCCCTTGTGATTTGTATTTCCTATTTACCTTTTCATGTTTCTCTTGATTCTTGTGTTTGAAAGTGATATTTTGTATTCAGTTCTGGTCTTTTCCTAAAGAGTGCTTGAAAGTCCTCTATTTCACTGAATGAAGTATTATATTCAGTTTTTCCTGGTAGGTGATTCTTGGTTTTAATCCAAGTTCCTTTGACTTCCAGAATATCATATTCCAAGCCCTTGAATCCGTTATTGGAGGAGCTGCAAGATCTTGAGTAATCCTGATTGTTTTTCCACAATACTCTAGTTGTTTCTTTCTAGCTGCTTGCAATATTTTCTCCTTGACCTGGGAACTCTGGAATTTTCCTACAGTATTACTAGGAATTTAGCATTTCAGATCTCTTTTAGGAGTTGATTGGTTGATTCCTTCAATATTTATTTTGCCCTCTGGTTCTATAATATCAGGATAATTTTCCTTGATAATTTCATGAACGATGATGTCTAGGTTCTTTTTTTGATCATGCCTTTCAGGTAGTCACATAATTCTTAAATTGTCTCTCCTGGATCTATTTTCCAGGTCAGCTATTTTTCCAGTGAGAAATTTTATGTTTTCTTCCATTTCTTCATCCTTTTGATATTGCTTTGTAATTTCTTGGTTTATCACAGAGTCATTAGATCCCATCTACTCTATTATAATTTTTAAAGAACTATTTTCTTCAGTGAGCTTTTGAACCTCTTTTTCCTTTTGGCTAATTCTGCTTTTTGAAGCATTCTTCTCCTCATTGGCCTTTTGGACCTCTTTTGCCAATTGAGTTAGTCTATTTTTAAAAGTGCTATTTTCTATAGCTTTTTTTGGTTCTCCTTTGGCAAGCTGTTGACTCGCTTTTCATGGATCTCTCTCATTTCTCTTCCCAATTTTTCTTCCATCTCTCTTACTTGCTTTTCAAAATCCTTTTTGATCTCCTCTGTGGCCTGAGATCACTGCATGTTTATTTTGGAGCTTTTGGATGCAGTAAGCCTTGACTTTGCATTGTTCTTCTTCATCTGAAAGAATGGAAGAAAATACCTGCTCACCAGGAAAATAACCGTCTTTGGTCTTATTTTTTCCGTTTTGGGGACGTTTTCCAATCCAGTTACTTGACTTTTGAGTCCTTTGTTACCAGTACACTATCCTCTGCATCTCTAAGTTCTCAGTTCCTCCAAATTGGCACAATCAAGGGAGAGGAGTTTTCTCCTGTGTACTGGTCTGGGAGTAACCAAAAATTTTCTGCCCAGAATTTGCTAGTAGAATTCCCTCTCAACAACCACCTCCAGCTTTACCATGCCAGCCCTCCTCCTCACCCCAGGGCCATGCTGAATGCGGAGATTCAGATCAGCGCTTCAATTCCACCAGTAGATTTAGGCAGAGGGCTCAAAAAATGGATGTTCCCACTACTGTGAATACTCCCAGTAGCTGCAGATCACATTCCTTTCTCCTGGGTGAAGGAACTTTCTCATTGACCATTGGATGTGTCTTTGGTGTTTGTGCGTTGAGCAATCTGGGAGCTGCTCCTGACAGTGGCTCCCTGAAACCTGTTCCAGGTCCTGCCCTGGCTGCAATCTGTGACCCATGCTAAGTTGTGCTCTACTCTGTGCCCAGTGAGATAGACCTTTCCTGCGGGCCTTCCAGGCTATCTTGGGCTGCAAATCTCTATCACTCTATTGTTTTGTGGCTTCTGCTGATCTAGAATTTGTTTAGTCATTTTTACAGGTATTTTATTGGCTGCATGGGGAAGTTTGTACAAGTTCGTCCTTCCACTCTGCCATCTTGGCTCTGCCCATCAATTCACCCCTAATTTGTATTTTAAGATTCTTTAGTGAGGTATTAATATAGTGCTTACTTGCAGAGCTATTTTGGTGATCAACTGATGCAGCATAAACTAAATGCTAGTTATTATAGTTGAACTGAGTTGAATATCTCCCAGGAGAGTTGAAGAGTTTCTTTTGAAGAAGGATGAGAACTTCCCCCTAATATTGTGTTCATCCTTCATTGCCGCAGAAGACCATGACATCAGAGAATTGACAACATGACTTGCACTTGACTGTGTTTTGAGTGACGGAGGGCTGTGCAGGTCACCAGCCTCACTTCTTCTCCAGAGACATCCGAATCCAGTGATCAGATGCTCCAAACATGAAAATTTGTAATCCTAACATATATCCTTTGAGAGCCTATGCTTCTCTTTAAAACTACCTGACACATCAGAGGAATATTTCAGAGGAGGTTTAATGGTGATAGCACTAGGTATGAAATATTGTTTATTGATTATAAAAGATTTCTATTCATTTCTGAGCAGGCTTATATACACATCGCAAGAAGGAAGTTACCCTGTGTCAAAGTGTACAGAGTTTTTAGGATTAAACAGTTTTGCCAGAACATTTTCTTTATTTCTTGTGCAAAAACAATTTAACATGAACCTAGATCATCTACAATGGAGACAATCATGTGGGAAAAGTCAGGGATCTGCTTCTAAGATTCCCTTAACACATGGGTGTGGGTACAGCCTTTCTTTTGACTGTGTGGAAAGAACTGGTTGAATCTGTAAAAGCATCATATTGAAATAGTCCTGGCATCCAGGAATAAAAGACGTGTTTATCCATAATATTGCAGTCTTCATTAATCTGGCTAAAGGAAGGTCCATCTTCCCTTTCCCCTTATGTCTTATGTACTCCAAAAATAGGGTTAGGGTTATGGTCATATTTTCTTTGTCTTTTTCAATTTTCAGGGCAGGCAGCTGAGTTTCAAAATTAGAAACTCAAGCCATGGGAATTTTGAAACCATAATTCAAAGCTATATATTGCTTATAGTTCAGCAATGAATCCCTGAGAAGTCAGGGTACCAGAATGCCACCCCAGGAAGTCCTGGTAGTAAGAACTTGGAGTGATGGGGGTAAAGGATGGGGATTAATGTTATATAAGAACCAGATTAAGCTGTTAATTTAGTCAACTTTCCTTCCCCCAAAACAGAGTGTAGGGGATGCCATGTTCCTCAAGTACTGGAAGAACAGTTTTTGCATATATCTGCTTTTCCTATAATTTTAAAGTGAATATTCCTTTGTAAAAATTGATATATGATGTGGTTAAATAGAACTAAGGAACTATTCAACCCCTGTGATTGGAAAAGCATAATGAGGTGGAGTCTTTAGTCAAAATAGAAATGAGAGACCCCTCATCCAACTAATTGTACCATATAGTAAGGGTAAATTGTAACTTAAATAACTTTAATGTAGTGGAGACTAGAGCATTTATGGTGACACATGGGAAGTGTGTCTGCAATTACAGAGACAGCACTTCTTTGGTGCTTATTAGAAAATATCTACATAAGTCACGTAATAAATTGCTGTTGGATTGAATTGAACGAAAGTTGATTGAAAAATGCTCACATCATCCAAAATGATTCCACTTTCAGTTTTACAGAAAACTACTTTATAATGCTCTATAATAGAAATTTGATCAATGAAAATAAACACCTTTCGATTTTTAGCAATTACAAAAAAATAACAATGGCCTAGTATAAGGAAATGCTAGGGTAAGTATCAGGTGCCACTGCTATTAACTCTGTAGGTTTGCTCAACTCAAAGAACCTATTCTTGGACTTTTTGATGTAACCTTAATGGTTGAATTCACTTGCCCTGCTGGGATAACTGGGAAAAACACTCAAGTCTTTTGTTTTTGAAATTTTAATATAAATTTATTTATTTAACTTTTTACATTCATTTTCACAAAATTTTGGGTTCCAAATTTTCTCCCCTTTTATCCCCTCCCACCACCCTAATACACTGAGAATTCTAATTTCCCCTATCACCAATCTGCCTTCTCTTCTATCATCCCTCCCTTCTCTTGTCCCCATCTTCTCTTTTGTCCTGTAGGGCCAGATGACTTTCTATTCCCCATTAACTATATTTATTATTTCCTAGTACCAACAACAATACTAAACAGTTGTTCCTAAAACTTTGAGTTCCAACTTCTTTCCATCCCTCCCTCCCCACCCATTTCCTTTGGGAAGGCAGGCAATTGAATATAGGCCATATCTGTGTAGTTTTGCAAATGACTTCCATAATAGTCGTGTTGTGTAAGACTAACTGTATTTCCCTCCATCCCATCCTGCCCCCCATTGTTTCTATCCTGTCTTTTGATCCTGTCCCTCCCAGAGCATTGACTTCAAATTTCTCCCTCCTCCCATTGCCCTCCCTCCCATCATCCCCCCACCCTGCTTATCTCCTTCTCACCCACTTTCCTGTATTGTAAGATAGGTTTTCATACCAAAATGAGTGTGCATTTTATTCGTTCCTTCAGTCGAATGTGGTGAGGGAAAACTTCATGGTTTTTTTCTCAGCTCTCCTCTTTTTCCCTCCATAAAAGTCTCCTGCTTGCCTCTTGAATGAAATATAATTTACCCCATTCCATTTCAGCCTCTCTCCTCCCAATACATTTCTCTCTCACCGTTTACCTTAATTTCTTTTAAGATATGATCCCATGCTATTCAATTCACTCTGTGCTCTCTGTCTCTGTGTGTGCGTGCATGTGTGTATGTGTGTGCATGCATGTATGTGTGTGTGCACACGTTTGTACGTGTGTGTGTTTGTATGTATGTCTGTGTGTAGTCCCACAAACTACCCAAGTTGAAAAGTTTTAGGAGTTACAAATATTGTCTTTCCATGTAGGAATTCAAACAGTTCACCTTTGGTAAGTCCCTTATGACTTCTCTTTGCTGTTTACCTTTTCATGCTTCTTGTCATTCTTGTGTTTGAAGGTCAAATTTTCTTTGCAGCTCTGGTCTTTTCATCAAGAATGCTTGAAAGTCCTCTATTTCATTGAAAGACCACTTTTCCCCCTGAAGTATTATACTCAATTTTGCTGGGTAGGTGATTCTTAGTTTGAGTTCTAGTTCCTTTGACTTCTGGAATATCCTATTCCACTCCCTTCGATCCCTTAATGTAGAAGCTGATAGATCTTGTGTTATCATGATTGTATTTCCACGATACTGGAACTGTTTTTTCTAGTGCTTGCAATATTTTCTCCTTGACCTGGGAATTCTGGAATTTGGCCACAATGTTCCTAGGAGTTTCTCTTTTTGGATCTCTTTCAGGCGATGATAAATGGATTACTTCAATACTTATTATGCCCTCTGGTTCTAGAATATCAGGGCAGTTTTCCTCGATAATTTCTTGACAGATGATGTCTAGGCTCTTTTTTTGATCATGCCTTTCAGGTAGTCCCATAATTTTTCAATTGTCTCTCCTGGATTTATTTTCCAGGTCAGTTGGTTTTTGAATGAGATATTTCATATTCTCTTCCATTTTCTCATTCTTTTGGTTTTGTTTGGTGATTTCTTGGTTTCTCGTAAAGTCATTAGCCTCCATCTGTTCCATTCTAATTTTGAGAGAACTATTTTCTTCAGTGAGCTTTTGAAGCTCTTTTTCCATTTGACTAATTCTGCTTTTTAAAGCATTCTCCTCCTCATTGGCTTTTTGAACCTCTTTTGCCAATTGAGTGAGCCTATTTTTCAAGGTGTTATTTTGTTCAGCAATTTTTTGGGTCTCCTTTCGAAAGGTATTGACCTGTTTTTCATGCTTTTCTTGCATCTCTCTCATTTCTCTTCCCAGTTTTTCCTCTACCTCTGTCACTTGATTTTCAAAATCCTTTTTGAGCCCTTCCAAGGCCTGAGCCCATTGGATATCTATTTCTGAAATCTGGGATACAGAGACCTTGACTTCTATGTCTTTCCCTTATGGTAAGCATTGTTCTTCCTCATCAGAAAGAAAATGAGGAAACATCTTTTGACAAAGAACGTAACCTTCTTTGATCTTATTTTTTTCCCCTTTTCTGGGCCTTTTCTCAGCCAGTTACTTGACTTTTGAGATTCCTCTCCACCCCCGCCTAGATCCACCCAGCTAGTGCTTGGGGTCTGAGATTCAAATGCTGCTCCCCAGTCTCAGGGCTTTCAGAGGTGGACGGGGCTGCTATTCAATGTGAGCTTAAATTCAGTTTCTCAGGTGGGGGCAGGGTCGCCTGCCAGGCTCAGTTCCCTCAGGGGTTTTTGTGGAGACCGTCAGTAATGGACCTGAGGTCCTGTCTGCTCCGGTAGCTCCTGACCGCCTCTGCCTCTGCCAGCCGCTGCCTCTGCCAGCCGCTGCCTCTGCCACTGCCTCGGCTGCTGCCTCCCGAGGGGGTCTGAGTTATTGAAACACCATGCTCACCTCGTGGCAAGCCCAGAAATCTCTCTCACTCATCTGTAGCGCTTGTGGGTGGAGGGACTCTCACGGCCACCGGAGATTCTGTCCTTGAAGCCTGCTCGGATCTGTTCCTCTTGGGGCCGTGTGTCCAGGGCTGGGCTCTTCTGTCCAGTGCATGATGGACCTTTTGGGTCGGTTTTTCAGGGCTCTCTGGGACGGAACTCTCCTCCACTGTGTTGCTGCATGACTTCCACTCCTCCAGAATTTGTGGGGAGTTCTTTTTACAGGAAATTTATGGGCTGTGGATTCGGGGCTAGCATATGTGAGTCTTTCTACTCTGCTGTCTTGGCTCCTCCCCAAAACCATTCAAGTTTTAATGTTTCTTAAGATTTGGCAACACTCTATCTTCCTATTATGTCTCTGGTTACACAGGCTGCACAAGTTCTAACTATGATGTGTGTGTGTTATTTTATTTTTACTTAACTAGAATGAGCTCTCAAGCCCATGTCTCAAGCAGTATTTGAGTCAGCCCTAAATTCACCGTGACCAAAAAAACCCCTATTCATCATCTCTTGGAAAAATATTTCTGCTTTGCATATGAAAAGATCCAACATGTTTAGCTGAATAAAATGTTCAGCAGACATGAAATAAACAAAAAAAGTAGAATAACACTACTTAGCATTTGGTTTGACATTTTGGGGTTGAAAAAATGCTTTCCATTGATTGTATTCTATGATAATCACAGACACTTTTAAAAGAGAGGTTGCTCTTGGACCCTTTCTAAAAATGAGAAAACTGAGCCTGAGGAAAGTTAAGTGACTTGCTTAGGGTTCCATATTAATTAATATCTGAGGAAGGATTTGAAATTAAGTCTTTGATACTCAGAGGACATAATTACATCATCCACTACAACATATTGCTGCCCCTGAAAAAAACAACAAATTACTGTATTCCTTCAAGACTATACCTCCCTTAGGTGCAAACAAACTGCAAATAATTCACATTTTTCTTTACCCAGGCGTTATGAAAATGCCCAGTTTAATCAATCAATCAATAACGAAGAATTTATTAAGTGATTATTAAATGTTGATTATTGTGCCAAACTCTGTGAGTACGAAAAATTTAAAAAAAAGCATAAAAAGAGTTTCCTTACCTCAAGAAGCATAAATGGTAATAGGGAAAACAACATATAAATAAATAGGCTCAAATAACATTCATACATGATAGAAGAATGGTAACTTTCATTGTCTATAAGTGCTTCTTCTATGATGAGACAAAGTAGTTTAGAAAAGCATAATTCTATTTCCAGTTGATGTTCAACTCAAATATCCTGAATGCTCAATAAATATATAAAAGACCCAGAAATTGGTATAGCTCCTAACATGGGGCATATAATTCAAACCATGTTACAAATTAGGCTTCAGTGAAAACTTTTGAAATCCTCATTATTGAAAGGGACGGAAAAGGAGATATGCATACTTCATGCATGGTCTTTTTACACTTCCCTGGTACTGTTCAGATTATGAGCTGGAACACGCACTCTTTCTCTGTCTCTCTCTTTCTCTTTCTGTCTCTCTGTCTCTGTCTGTCTGTCTGTCTCTGTCTCTGTCTCTGTCTCTCTCTCTCTCTCTCTCTCTCTCTCTCTCTTTTCATCAGTCTCCCTCCCTCCCTCACACACATACACACACACACACACACACACATCTGTCCTATCCACAACCTTTATGAATTATGAGTGTGAAAAGAGTTTTAAGACAGCTGGGCAGATTTTCCACAAAGAAGGGAGTGTTTGCTTACTTTTTCATTTTCTACTCTGCCCAATCAATTATGCCATCCTAAAAAACCAAATGACTGTGTATATGAATGTGTGTATCTTTGTTTGAAGAATGGCATTCAATAGAGAAAAATAATATAGATGGGTGAAAACAGAAACCAGATTTGTTCTCTTTAAAAGAAAATTTTTGAGTAACTTTGCACCTTCCCCTCATATAAATTTTGCATGTGAATAGAGTAAGTTTTGATTGCTTAAGTCCCCAGAAACTTTCCACATGTTTATAGAGTGTGTTATTTTAGATATGTGTCTAATGAGACCATTTGGTTGGTGCTAGAACATTAAGTTAGACATTGCAATCCTCTGTGTAGTTAAATTTTATCTTTCCCTGGATTTAAGTCCACCTTCCAGGAGCTGAAGTATGCTACTGCAGTTGAAGCATACCAAGTGTCAGTGTGAATGCAATAAAAAACAGAAAAACAGAATCTGAAAGAACCTCACATATCGACTCATTTAACCCATTATAAGAATGACTTATAGCATATAAGAATTTCCCATGTCTTGTCATTAGTGCAGAAGCTATATTTTCTAAACATTTCCACTTGTGTTAGCTTTACATCCCAAGCAATTTGCAATTTACTTTGTGGGAGACATACTTGGTAAATGTCCAAAAAAATGCTGATATTCAGAGAATTTTTAAGTAGGAGAAGGAGGAGAAAATAAGAAGAGAAAGAACAAGAAGAACAAGAAGAATTTGTGTTGAGATTTAATGTTTGCAACCTGCTTTATTTCTGTAATCTTATTTGAGTCTCACAACCATCTAGTGAGGTAGCTGCTACTGTTATCCATTTTTACAGGTGAGAAAACTCAGGCTAAAGACTTTCCCATAGAGATCTAGCAAGCATCTGGCAAAATTTGAATTCAAGTCATCCTGACTATTTTACTAAGCTAACTCCAAGAAAAATTTATCTTGACTTTTGCTGAGAGAAAAAAAAATGCATATAACAAATGTAACAGAAAAGAAGTTATACTTTTTAATGACTCCTATCAGGATATAAGGCCTTTGAGGAAAAATGTCATTTTCAACACTGTATATAGCACATAAAAAACAATAAGTCAATCTGTGTAATATGAAGTATGAATATAACTTATAATAAAGGTTAATAAATAAGTCCGTACCCTCAGAAAAGTGCAATAAGATTGATTACTAGTAACTTTAAATACATGAAAGTGAAAATAATAGTTAGCCTTTCCATATTGGCAAAGATTTGCAAAGTATTAAAAAAAAACATTTTCTCATTTGATCCTCATAAAAATGCTTTGAGATAAGTGCTATAATTATCCCCATTTTAAAAATAAGAAACTGTGTCTGAGATCAGTGAAGTAACTGGCTCAGAGGCACATGCCTAGTAATTACCTGAAGTACACTTTGAAGTTCAGATATTCTGTGTCCAAAGCTAACACTTTTTTAACTTTGTCACTTAGCTGTCTATGTGAAGTTCAACCATAGTTTTCACTATTACTCTATTGCACATTTTACTTCTAACATGGAAGACATATATTGTGGGTAAACTGATTTTTCTCCAAAACTTTCTTTGCTGCCTCCTTCACATCTTTGTTTCTCAGGCTATAGATTATGGGGTTTAACATAGGAATCACAATGGTGTAAAACACAGACACTGCCATGTCGTGGCTCAGGGAGTAGCTGGCAGATGGCCTCAGGTACATGAAAAGGATGGTACCATGGTACATGGCTACCCCGGTCAGGTGGGAGCCACAAGTAGAGAAGACTTTCTTTCTCCCTTCAGCTGAGCGGATCCTCAGAATGGCAGCTAAGATGAAGCCATAAGAAACCAGGACAATCAGGATGGTGAAGATCTCAATTGAGCTCACAAAGATGAAAAGTAGCAATTCATTTGCATGAGTGTCAGAACAGGAGATGGCCAGTAGTGGAGGGATATCACAGAAGATATGTTTGATTACATTGGATGCACAAAAGGATAAAGTAAATGTAGCCACAGTATGCAAAATAGCATGTGATACACCCCCTATATATGAACCAATAATGAGAGGGACATAGACTCTAGGAGACATGATGGCTGTGTAGAGCAGAGGGTTACAGATTGCAATGTAGCGGTCATATGCCATAGCAGCCAAAAGGAAACATTCAGTGGTCCCACAAGTAACCAAGAGAAGCATCTGGACAACACAACTGGAAAAGGAAATGGCCTTATTCTGTGCTAGGAAATTGACCAACATCTTAGGTGTGACAACTGAGGAATAACAAGCATCCAGGAAAGATAAGACACTAAGGAAATGGTACATTGGGGTATGGAGTCGGGAATCCATAGCGACTAATACAACTAAGCCCAGATTCCCCACTAGGGTAAAGAGATAGACTGCAAGGAACAGTGAGAACAGGATGACTTGCAGCACTAGCTGGTCCGTGAAGCCACTTAGAACAAAAGCTGTGACCTCGGTGTGGTTAGGCATGCCTTCTTCTGTATTTAAACAACTGTGGGGATAAAAAGAGAGCTGTAAATTTTAGTGAAATTCTATTATATTCTAGAAACTCTGAATCTCATGAAGGAGTTGTGATAATATTGTGATGTTCTGCCTTATAATAGAAAGGGAATTTCCTGAATCCTCTATGAATTTTCATTAAAAAATTATTCCTTTTTATTTTATGTTTCACTTTTAGCACAGTTTATAACAGATAAAACAATTAAAACTTGTGGTTAGATGATATTTCTTTTTTTTCTTTTTTTCCACTTCTTGTGTCATGGAGAACGTCCATGGATTCTCTTTATTTATTTATTCATTTATTTATTTATTTATTTATTTATCCATCCATTCATCCATCCATTTATTTATTTATTTATCTGCCCATCTATTTATTTATTTATTATTTATTCATTCATTTATTTATTTATTTATTTAGCTTTTTACAATAATTTTCACAAAATTTTGGGTTCCAAATTTTCTCCCCTTTTAACCCCTCCCCCCACCCCATACCCCAAGCAATCTAATTTTCCCTATCTCCAATCTGCCCTCTCTTCTGTCATCCCTCCCTTCTCTTGTCTCCATCTTCTCTTTTCTCCTGTATGGCCAGATGACTTCTATTCCACATTAACTGTATGTCTTATTTCCTAGTAGCAACAACAATACTAAACAGTTGTTCCTAAAACTATGAGTTCCAAATTCTCCCCATCCCTCCCTCCCCACCCATTCCCTTTGGGAAGGCAGGCAACTCAATATAGGCCATATCTGTGTAATTTTGCAAATGTTTTCCCTGATAGTCGTGTTGTATAAGACTAACTGAATTACCCTCCATCCTACAGTGCCCCTCATTGTTTCTCTTCTGTCTTTTGATCCTGTCCCTCCCCAAGTGTTGAATTCAAATTGCTCCCTCCTCCCTTTGCCCTCCCTTCTATCATCCCCCCCTTGCTTATCTCCTTCTCCCCCACTTTCCTATACTGTAAGATAGGTTTTCATACCAAAATGAGTCTGCATTTTATTCCTTCTTTTAGTCAAATGTGATGAGGGTAAACTAATTGTTTTTTTTTTCTCAGCTCTCCTCTTTTTCCCTCCACTAAGAAGTTTCCTACTTGCCTCTTAAATGACATATAATTATCCCATTCCATTTCACCCTCTTTCCTCCCAGTACATTTCTCTCTCACCATTTACCTTAATTTCTTTTAATATATGGTCCCATGCTATTCAATTCACTCTGTGCTCTCTGTCTCTGTATGTGTGTGCATGTGTGTATGTGTGTATGTGTGTGTGCATGCATGCATGTATATGTGTTTGTGTGGGCCCACCAACTACCCAGATACTGAAAAGTTTTAAGAGTTACAAATATTGTCTTTCCATGTAGGAATGTAAACAGTTTACTTCTGGTAAGTCCCTTAAGACTTCTCTTTGCTGTTTACTTTTTCATGCTTCTTCTCATTCTTGTGTTTGAAAGTCAAATTTTCTTTTCAGCTCTGGTCTTTTCATCAAGAATGATTGAAAGTCCTCTGTTTCATTGAAATACCATATTTTCCCTTGAATTATTATACTCAGTTTAGCTGGTTAGGTGATTCTTTGTTTGAGTCCTAGTTCCTTTGACTTCTGGAATATCCTATTCCACACCCTTCGATCTCTTAATGTAGAAGCTGCTAGATCTTGAGTTATCCTGATTGCATTTCCACAGTACTGGAAGTTTTTCTTTCTAGCTGCTTGCAAGATTTTCTCCTTGATCTGGGAGTTCTGGAATTTGGCCACAATGTTCCTAGGAGTTTCTCTTTTTGGATCTCTTTCAGGTGGTGATCGATGGATTCTTTCAATACTTATTTTGTCCTCTGGTTCTAGAATGTCAGGGTAGTTTTTCTTGATAATTTCATGGAAGATGATATCTAGGCTCTTTATTTGATCATGACTTTCAGGTAGTCCCATAATTTTTAAATTGTCTCTCCTGGATCTATTTTCCAGGTCAGTTGTTTTTCCTATGAGATATTTCACATTCTCTTCCCTTTTTTCATTCTTTTGGTTTTGTTTGCTGATTTCTTGATATCTCGTAAAGTCATTAGACTCCATCTGTTCCATTCTAATTTTGAGAGAACTATTAAATTCAGTGAGCTTTTGAACCTCTTTTTCCATTTGACTAATTTTGCTTTTGAAAACATTCTTCTCCTCATTGGTTTTTTGAATCTCTTTTGCCAATTGAGTGAGCCTAGTCTTCAATGTGTTATTTTCTTCAGCATTTTTTTGGGTCTCCTTAACCAAGGTATTGACCCGTTTTTCATACTTTTGTTGCATCTCTCTCATTTCTCTTCCCAGTTTTTCCTCCACCTGTCTAATTTGCTTCTCAGAATCGTTTTTTAGCTCTTCCAAGGCCTGAGCCCACCCGACATCCCCCTGGGGTGTCTGGGGTGCTGAGGCCCCACCCTCCACGTCTTTCTCTGATGGCAAGAATATTTCCTCATCCTCGTCAGATCCTAACGTCGGAATCATTTGCATTTGTTGGAAAAAACTCTCTATAGTCTTATTTTCCTTCCCTTTTCTAGGCATTTTCCCAGACAGTTACTTGACTTCTGAGATTCCTGTCCACCCCCGCCTAGATCCCCCAGCTAGTGCTTGGGCTCTGAGATTCAAATGGGCTTTTCGCGCCGCTAATCAATGTGAGCTTTAGTTCTGGTGCTGGGGTGGGGGCAGGGAGGCCTCCCAGGCTCAGTTCCCTCAGGGGCTTTATGCAAAGTCCTTCAGTAAAAGAGCGGGGTGGGGCAGGGCCGTCTCCCAGGCTCAGCTCCCTCAGGTTGTTTATGCAGAGACCTTCCGTAATGAGGATCCTGCCTGCTGCTGGGGGGAGTCCTGGGTCGGCCCCAGCCCCTGCTGCCTCCGCTGCCGCCCACGCCTCTGCCTCAGCCACTTCCTGACCCCGTCTCTGCTGCTGCCGCTTTCTCCCGAGGGCGCGCGAGTCACGGAGACACTCCGCTCCCCCTCTCTTCCAGCCCAGCCTTCTCTCTCACTGATCTGTAGCTTCTGTGAGCAGAGGGACTTTCCCGGCTGCTGGAGCTTCCGTCCCTGCAGCCTGCTCAGGTCAACTTCTCTGGGGCCGCGGCCAGGGCAGCGCTGGGGTGGTGTCCACTTTCCGGGGCCTGACGGACCCTGGGGACGGGTCTCCAGTGCTACCTGGAACGGAAATCTCTTCCACTCCGTTTCTGTACCCCTTTCAATGGTCCAGAAGTTATGAGGGTCTCTTTTTACATTAATTCTATGGGCTGTGGTTTCGGAGCTCGTAAACGTGCGTCCTTCTATTCCGCCATCTTGGCTCCACCCACCAATGATATTTCTTTTTAAAGCATTTACAATATGGACCACAAAAGAACTTTTTTTAAAAAACATTAACCAACTGAGACACAAATAATATTTATGTTGCTAACTTCTTCACTTAATTGTCTCTGCAGTATTACTAAGAATTAAAGGACCCTAACTAATTGTTGTTGGTCTAAAGTCCTGTGCCTAATAGCTTAATTTTGTACATGACCTCAGATTTTCCCCTGTCAATAATCTATAATTTAATAAATCTGGTATTAAGCTTACCAATCTTTTGATATTGGAAATTGCCACCAAAAGTAGGGACACTGTGGGGATACAATATCTCCCCAAATTCATGTCAATTTCAGACTACATTAGATTATCTATTTGCATGCAGTCAGGCTTCAAATTTGCCAGGTGTCATTGGGGAAACTGAGTCAGGAGAATCCTACCTCAGCCCAGGCTGAACAGACACTCTCCCATCCTTCCCATGAGACCACCTTTTGCAGTTTACAGCAGCAACTGCTCTCCATACCTGGAGTTAGACTCAGAAGAACACTCTGTTAATAGTCCCACGGAATCATAAAATAGCAAGTTCCCATAACCACGTTTCAGATATTATTATAATTTCACATTGGCTAAGGAACATCTTTTGAGGCAAGTCTTAAATGACTTACATGCCTTTCTATATATGCTCTAGTTCCTGATTAAATAAAATCATAAAATCAAATTTATCATTAAAACCTTAACTTTTCTATCCATGCGGAATTTTACCCATGGTTACTTGCCTCTAGGAAACTTAGACTAAAATTCTTTTCCCCAAACTAAAGAGGTCTCTGATTTAGTCTCAGTAATTATCTCAGTCAATTGTTTTAATGCTAATTTCTTTTACCTCATTCTGTAACATATTCAATTTTCTCCCTATCTCTCCCCTCCCCCCAATAACTTGCATTTTGATTATTCCTTTCCTTAATATACCCTCCCCTCCATTACACCCCACCCTTCCCTTATCCCCATCTTTTCTTGTAGGGCAAGATAAATTTCTATACCCCATTCCCTGTAGTTCTTATTTCCCGATTATATGCAATAAACATTCTCAACAGTAGTTTCTAATACTTTGAATTCCAACTTCTCTCCCGTCTTCCTTCCCTTCCTAACCCCACTGAGAAGGCAAGCAATTCAATACAAACTAAATATGTGTCATTTTGCAAAAGACTTTCATAATAATCATGTTGTGTAATACCAATTATATTGCCCTCTGTCCTACTCTATCCCCCCTTATTTTTCCCCCACAATTGACCTTGTCCCTTCTCAAAAGTGTTTATTTTTAGTAACTTCTTTCTCCCATTTCCCTCCCTTCTACCGTTCCCCTCACCCGACTTGTCACTTCCTCCCCTACTTTCCTGTGGTGTGATAAAAATTTTCATATCAAATTTAGTGAGCATGTCATTCCCTCCTTCAGCCACATAGCTTCATTTTCTCCCTCTCCTCTTCTCCCTTTTCTCCTACATTGAACATGGTTTTTCTTATCTGTTTTATCAGTTATGGCCTTCCCTGTTCCATTTCACTCTTTCTCTTGCCAGTATTTTCCTCCCTCACCCCTTAATTTTTTTTTTTGCCTGGATGTCATCTCTTCTGATTCAACACACCCTGTACTGTTTGTATATGTGTATGTGTGTGTGTATGTGTTTGTACAATCTCTTCATCTACACAAATACTGGGAAAAAATCAAGTTATAAGTATTTTCTTTCCATGTAGTAATGTAAATAGTTTAGCTTTAGAGAATCTTTTATGATTTTTCTTTCCTGTTTACCTTTTCATACTTTTCTTGATTCTTATATTGTAAAGTTAAGTTTTCCATACAGATCTGCTCTTGTCCTCAATACGAATGATTATAAGTCCTCTATATCATTGAATGGCCATTTTATTCCCTTGAAATATTATACTCAGATTTTCTGGGTAGGTGATTCTTTGTTTCAATCCCAGTTGTTTTTTTATCTCTGGAATATTTTATTCCAACTCATTTGATCCCTTAATGTTGAAGCTGCCAGATCCTGTGTTATCCTGATTGTATTTCCACAATACTCAAATTGTTTCTTTCTAGCTACTTGCAGTATTTTTTTCTTGATCTGGGAACTCTGAAATTTGGCCACAATATTCCTAGGAGTTTCTGTGTTCGAGTCTATTCAAGAGGTGGATTCTTTCAATGTTTATTTTGCCCTCTGGTTCTAGACTATAAGGGCAGTTTTCCTTGAAAATTTCATGGAAGATAATGTCTAGGTTCTTTTTTTGATCATGACTTTCAGGTAGTCCCATAATTTTTAAATCGTTTCTCCTGGATCTATTTTACAGGTCAGTTGTTTTTCCAGTGAGATGATTCACATTATCTTCTATTTTTTCAAACTTTTGATTTTGTTTACTAACTGTTTGCTTTATCTCCTCGTCATTCATTTCCCTGAACTCAATTCCCTCTTTCAACGAATTACTTTGTTCACTGAGCTTTTGAAACTTCTCCTCCATTTGGCTAATTCTGCTTTTTAAAGCCTCCTTCTCCTCATTGGCTTTTGGGACCTCTTTTTCCAATTGAGTTAACCTCTTTTTAAAGCTGTTATTTTCCTCAGAATTTTTTTTGGTTCTCCTTTAGTAAGCTGCTAACTTGTTTTTTAAGGTCTTCTATTCCCTGAGCCTAGTTTAAGTTCCCTTTGGAGGCCCTGGAGGCAACGGCCTTGACTTTCTCTGATGGTAGGTCTTGTTCTTCCTCATCCTAAAGGATGGAGAGTGACTTCTGTTCCCCAAGAAAGTAATCTTTTATGGTCTTATTTTTCCCCCTATTTTGCACATTTTCCCAGCCAGTTACTTGACTTCTGAGTTTCCTCTCCACAACCCCGTTGCCTCCAGTTCTGCCAAGCTAGTACTGGGGGCTGAGATTCAGATGAGCTACTCCAAACTCTCAGGGGCTTTTGAGAAGGGCAGGGCTGCTATTCAGTGTGAGAGTAAGATCAGCTGCTCAGATTGGGGCAGGGCTGCCACACAGGGCTCAGTTCCCTCAGGGCATTTATGATGAGACCTTCAACAACGGATGCAGGCTACAGCCTGCCTTGGGAGCCCTGTCTGCTGCTGCCTCCACTGCTCCCACCTGAGGAGGGCCGAGTCATGGGGACACCCTGCTCCCTTCTCAGCCAGCCAAAAAGACGCTTTCACTGTCCTTTGGAGCCTGTGGGTTGAGGGACCTCTGCCGCCACTGGAGATTCTGTCCTTGAAGCCTGCTTGGTTCTGCTCCTCTCAGGTGCTACGTGGCCAAGGCTGGCCTGGGCTCTGGTGCGACAGACCTTTCCAATCAGTCTTTAAGGTCACTCTGGGCTAGAAATTTCCTCCACTCCATTGTCCTGTGACTTCTGCTGCTCTAGAATGTGTCGAGAGGTATTTTTACAGGTATTTTATGGGATATGGGGTAAGAACTTGTGTATATGAATCTTTCTACTCCATCATCTTGGCTCCGCCCCTCGAAAAATTATTCTTAAGTTAAAAAAAAAGAATGAATGATGCTTCTTACAGAGCTAACTATTGTCATGTGTTAGTATACTATAATTAATTTATACTAGTAGGAAACTTGTTCTTTAAGATAATTCAAGAAACAAACATTCTTACATAAAGAGAGAGATTTTGAATGAATAAATATGGAGTATACTGTCACTGGAAGTCACTTTTATTCTGTCAAAATACTTAAAGTTTTTAATATGTTCAGATGGCCATAATGCCTTTGATTACTAGTTCTGATCCTAGAGAAAACAATCAGAGTGATGGAATTAAATTTTCGTTCATCTGCTTACCACCTCCATGACTCTGAAGTCATTTAACTTTTCTCATTCATCCTTCCTTCCTTCCTTCCTTCCTTCCTTCCTTTCTTTGTTTCTTTCTCTTTCTTGTTTTCTGACATAAAACTTAAACTTAAGTCTGATAGATCCAGAAGAGAATCTTAATACTTCACAGAAAGTAAGAGTTGGAAGATGTCAGAGAGCATCAATTCAAACGCTTACCTGGACATGAATCCATAAAGCATTAGTGAAAAGTAGTTGTTTCACTTTAAGATGATCAATAAAGATGAGCCTAACTCCTTTAGAATCAACACATTCCTTTCCTTTCTTTTCCTTTCCTTTTCTTTCTTTATGTCTTCATTTCTTTCTTTCTTTTTCCTTTTACAGCTCTGATTATAAGGAAAATGTCCTTGACAGAGTAGTTTAGATGTCAGCAAGTTTTGTCTTCGTCTTGAGCTCAACCCCTGAGGTCAGATGCAAGAACATGTAATCCCACTTTCATATGACAGAAACATTCAGAAGGATAGTTCTTCTACCATCCCTAAACTTTTTCCCCAGACTACATATTTCTAGTACCTTCAGTAATTATCTTCCTGATATGTTTTCTAATCTCACCTTTCTTGTTGCATTCCTTTGGATTAATTCTGGCTTATCATAGTCTTTCAAATGTAACATCAAGAAGTGAATGCAATATTTCAGATTTTATCTATTGAAATATCAGAAAATAGCAAGGATATTTTCTATCTTCGCAAATCTGTCTTCTTGTAAGGTAAATATGTGATCTAAAAGAAATATTGGAATGTAATATCCACTTACTTTATACATTGTGTAGCCCTTCAGGTTTACAACTTAATAACTTAAAACAATCCCATGAGGTATGTGTTTCAAGTATTATTATCTTCATGTTATGCCTGATGAAAACGAGTATCAAAGAGGATAAGTAAGGATTATCAGTATATACAAGGGAATAGTATGAGATCCAGGATGATAACACATTTATCTATGTTCTAGTATTTAGCAATTGCTTAATAAATTCTTGCTGAATGATTTCAACTACATTATGTTGCCCATGTATTCCCTCCGGAAATATTTAGTGCATTTCTCATCTCACAGGTTTTGCTATATAGTTTTAGAAACAATCACACATATCATTGGTTTTCTTAATCATATTTTAAGATGAGGAGGTTAGACTCATACTTACTGCTCTGGGGTCTAGGATTCTATGTCTATAGAAGTCTTCTGATTTGATGGCACCTCTGGTAAAAAAAAAAAAAAGATCAGAAATGTACATAGTTATTTGGGCATATATCTGTTATCTTCAAAAGGAGTGAAAAGACAGGCACCATGTCATCTTCATCTTTGCATCTTCCAAATTACCTAATGGAAGCTCAAGGCCTGGTGCATAATAGGCATTTCTTAATTGTTTTTTGATTGACATTAACACTTTTCTAAGTATTTGTTCCATAAATTAATATATGAAATTAATATAGGAAAACAAGCCTAATACAAATGAGTTAAACCTCTTCAGATAAATGCAGATGACATTGTCATAAAACATGAAAGTGCACAAGAAAAACAAATTTAGATTGGAGGATTCATCCTCATATTGCACCAGAGAAATGAGATAGAGGGTGACTTAAGAAATTAGAAAGTTACTGTAATTCTTCCCAGCTCAGTTCTGTTTCAAAATTGTCCATCCTACATGAGAAATAGGAAAACAGTGAATGGGGTTTAAGTAGATTATGAGTATCATGTATTTTCATCACCTAGAGGTATCTTTCTTAATTATTCAGGGTCTCAGTGGGGAATAGTCGTTCAGGGATCCAACTTATTCATCTTCTGGAATAAGGAAACACTTAAAGATTGCAAACAAGCCAGGAAGTAGATATTTTAGGAGATTATTAGAGATGTCGAAAATTACTTTCAGAATAATAATATTCTTTCTTTCAGATGATGAAACAGAATAAATATTTCATAGAAACGTTATAGTGGAAGAACATTACGCAGACAGTAAAATAATTTGGGACCTTTTTTGGCCACTTTTTGTGTGAGATCATAAATACAGAATGTATGTTCCCTGACCATCAGCTTCATCTAAATAAAGGAGATAATATCTGCCTTATGCAAGGGATTCAGAGATTATTTTAAGGCACTTAAGTCTTGGAGTTCCTTTCATTCCTCCCACTAGTGACTTACCATGGAATGGAAGGAACCGTAGGTTCTTCAAGAATATGTCAAGGAAGCAAAGTTTCCAGAGGATCATATTATACTTGAAAGGTTTGAAATGAGAGATTATTTGCAGGTTTTATTTTCCAGACATCTTAGCTAAACAAATGAAGGCTTTTTTCACACATCAATGTATGTCTCCCACATAAGTTTCCAACTTTAGTATGTGTGACATTTTTAAATAATCACTCTACTACACAAAAGACCTGACGGGCTGCAAAATGGGAAGGAGGCAGTTGAGAACCACGATGAGAGTGAGCTAACTGCTGAAAAACTAGAAATAAATCAATTATAAATGTTTTTTTTAACAAAAGAGGAAGTCAAATACATAACTATTTCTTTAAAAAAATGAAATAGAAAAAGACATCAACGAGCTTCTGAAAAAAAATTACCTGAACCTTGGGAATTCACAAGTGAATTATACCAAATATGTAAAGAAACAATCCTTCCAATATTCTCTAAAGTACTTGAGGAAAAAGGAAAAGAAGGAATCTACCAATATCCTTGTATGGTAAAATACGGTGCTGATACCTAAACTAAGAAGAATGAAACCAGAACAAAGTAAATTCTAGAACAAGTCTCCAAATGAGGGCTGAAGGAAATTATCAAATAGAACACTAACATGGAAATTACACCAATATATCTCAAAAACCATACACTAAAACCAGTTGAGATTTATACCAGGAATGCAGAGTTGGTTCAATTCTAAGAATACTTTTTTAGCATAATTTTCCATATCAATAACAAAGCCAACAAAAATAATGCATGCTTATCTCAATAAAGAAAAAGGTGGGGGAGGGGGCAGAGCCAAGGTGGTGGAGTGAGAGCAACTACTCCCCTAATTTCTTAGACAAACTGTTTCCATTAAATCCAAATTTTGGAGGTACAGAATCAAAAAGGAGACAGACTGTGGAAGATTCACAGCCCAGGACAGGTTGGAAGATAGATGGGAGGAGTATGTTTCACTGGGGTAGAGGAGCACACAACACACAGTGCAGCATATCTCCGCCATGGCAGAGCCAAGCAGGAAAGCCCGGGGTGATCTGAGGAAGCAGCAGCATGGCGGAGTGGAAGCCCAGGGAGGGAATCTACCTGAGCCAAGTGAGTGAGAACTGTGGAAGGAGCCTCCGAAATCTGAAGCAGCTGCTCCTAAGACTTTCACCCCACAGATTAAATGTCTTTAAGTCATTTACTTGAACTTCTGGAAACAAAAGGGGAAGAGCGATTGGCAAATGCTCTCTGCCCCTCCCGTTGTTGACCTTGAAAGAATATTTGCTTAGAAAAATCTTGAATCCGTAGGATCAGCAGAAAGGATAAACAGTTTTGTAGCACTTCAGGGTAGGAAAATTGCTAAGGAGGATTCCTCTTACTATGGCAGAGGACCTGGAGCTCAAGGTGGGTGGAGCCTCACAACCAAAACCAGGACCTCAGGCATGCCTCAGAGCCTCAATGGAAATGGGAAGACATTACACTATTCTGGCATACCAGATGCTGAGGTTGTCTTTGCACTAGCTCAACTGAGGAGATTTCCCATGAGCAGACCACACCTCCCCAATACATAACAAGCTAGCTCCAGGTCTAATCTGGGGAAATGTAAATAGAATTAACTCAGCCTTCGCTTTCTCACACCACCCAGCACAGCACCAGGTTCTTTATCTTCCAGTTGAAAGAATCAGAGGCCACACCACACAAAGTCTCATCATCATGAATAAGAAGCAAAGGAGGAAGGAAAAGACCATGGAATGTTTCTATGGGGACAAGGACAAAAACATGGTTACCAAAGAGATCAGTACTGAGACTATACTCCCATTTGAAACTTCAGAAGGGAATATGAATTGCTCACATGCACAAAAAGCACTTGTGTAAGAGTTGAGGAAGGAAATAAAAGAAAATGTGGCCAATTACTTTAAAAGTGAGAAAAAAGAATTCACTGAAGAGAACTGCACTTTAAAAAGAAAAATTGAACAAATGGAAAAGGAATCACAAAACCTAACTGGGAAAATTGGACAAATGGAAAAGGAAGTACAAAAACTAACTGGAGAAAATAGTCCCTTAAAAGGAATAATTAGACAGATGGAAAAGGGAATGCAAAAGCTAACTGAAGAAAACAATTTGATGAAAATCAGAATTGGGAAAGTAGAAACTCTTTGAAACATCAAGAATCACTCAAAAAATCTAAAGATTGAAAAGATAGAAAAAATGTAAAATATCTAATTGGAAAAATAACTGACCTGGAAAATAGATCCAGCAGAGAAAGTTTCAGAATTATTGATCAAACAGAAAGCCATGATGAAAAAAAGAGCCTGGACAATATCTTCCAAGAAATCATCAAGGAAAACTGTCCGGAAGTGCTAGATCCAGAGGGCAGTATGGTCATCAAAGAATCCTTCATTCACCTCTTAAAAGAGATCTCAAACTAAAAACACCAAGAAATACTGCTGCCAAAGTCCACAACTATCAAATGAATGAGAAAATACTAAAGGCAGGCAGAAAGAATCCATTCAAATGCTGAGGAGCTTCAGTCAAGATCACGCAGGACCTTGCAGCTTCTTCATTAAACGATCAAAGGAATTGGAATATGATATTCCATAAGTCAAAGGAACTGGTACTATGGAAAACAACAGTTAGTAATCATCACTGTCAATGTGAATGGGATGAACTCTCCCCCAAAACTGAAAAGGATAGCAGAATGGATTAAAAACCATGATCCAACAATATGTTGTGTACAAGAAACACATGTGAAAAGGGGGGATGCACACAGGGTAAAGGTAAAAGATTGGAGTAGGATGTATTGTGTTTCAGTTGATGTAGAAAAGCAGGGGTAATAACACTAATCTCAGACAAAGCAAAAGTGGAAAGAGATCTATTAATAGAGTAAAGAAAGGAAACTATATTCTGGTAAAAGGCAATATAGACAACAAAGGACTATCATTACTAAGCATATATGCTGAAATTGGTATAGCACCCAAATTTTTGTAGGAAAAGTTAAGGGAACTACAGAAAGAAATGGATGTGGGGAACCTCAACTCCTCCTCTCTGCCCTTGATAGTTCTAACCTTAAAATAAACAAAAAAGAAGTTTAGGAGGTGAATAAAACTCTCGATAAGGTAGATATGTTAATATCTGGAGACAATTAAATGGAGATACGGAGGAATATACCTTTTTATCAGCGGTTCACGGCATACATGCAAAAATTGACCACGTACTACGGCATATTTTCACAATCCAGTGCAGAGAGAGAGAGAGAGAGAGAGAGAGAGAGAGAGAGAGAGAGATTCAGTGCATTCTTCTCAGATCATAATGCAATAAAAATTACGTCATAACAGGCAATGGAAAGCTAGACCAAAAATTAATTGGAAACTACATAATCTAATCCTAAAAAAGGAGTGGATTAAACAAGAAATCATACAAACAATCAACAACTTCATTCAAGAGAATGACAATATTGAGAAAATTCAGCAAATCTTCTGGATCCTGCAGAAGTAGATCTTGGGGAAGCTTTATATCTTTGAATGCCTACATGAATAAAATAGAGAAAGAGGAAATAAATAAATGGGGCATGCAGCTGAAAAAGCTAGAAAAACAGTGAATTAAAAATCCCCAAGTAAATACCAAATTAGAAATACTGAAAACCAAAGGAGAGATTAACAGAACTGAAATTAAGAAAATTATAGAACTAATAAATTAAATTTAGAGTTGGTTTTATGAAAAAAATCAATAAAATTGATAAACCTTTGTTCAATTGGATTAAAAAAAAGAAAAATCAAAACCAAATTAGGAAAATCAGAAAGGAAAGGGGTGAATTTCTCTCCAATGAAGAGGAAATTAAGTACATAATTAGAAATTACTTTGCTCAAATTTATGCCCCAAAATTCGAAAATCTAAATGAGCGGGATGATTACTTAAAAAAATATGTAAATTGTTCAGGTTAACAGAAGAGCAAGTTGAGTATTTAAATAACCCCGTCTCAGAAAAAGAAATTGAACAAACCATCAAAAAACTCATTTGGAAAAAATCTCAAGGATCAGATGAATTTAAAAGTGAATTCTGTCAAACATTTAGAGAAGAGTTAATTCCAATATTGTCTAGACTGTTTGGGAAAATTGGAAGACAAGCAATCCCCCCAAATTCTCTTCCTAATAAACATATAGTTTTGATACCTAAACCAGGAGGAACCAAAAAAGAGAAAGGAAATTACAGACCAATTTCTCTAATGAATATAGATGCAAAAAATTTAAATAAAATTTTAGTAAAAAAAATACAGTATCTTATTACGAGAATAATAATAACAATACATTTTGATCAGGTAGGATTCATACCAGGAATGCAGGGTTAGGCAAATATTGGGAAAAGTATTAGCATTATTGATCATACCAGCAAGAAATATAACAGAAAACATATGATTGTCTCAATAGATGCAGAAAAAGCTTTTGACAAAATACAACACCCATTCCTATTGAAAACACAGCAGAACACAGGAATCAATGGAACTTTCCATAAAATAACAAGAAGTATCTACCTAAAACCTTCAGCAATCATTATACACATGGAGATAAACTAGATGCATTTCCAGTAAGCTCAGAAACGAAACAAGGATGTCTATTATCACCACTGTTATTCAATATGGTAATAGAAATGCAAGCTGTACCAATAAGGGAAGAAAAAAAATTGAGGTTATTAGAATAGGCACAGATGAAATTAAGTTATCCCTCTTTGCAGAGAATATGATGATATACTTAGAGAGTTCCAGAGAATCATGTAAAAAAACTGCTAGAAATAATAAACAACTTTGGCAATGTTGCAGGTTACAAAATAAACCCATAAAAATCGTCTGCATTTCTATGTATTACTAAGAAAGCCCAAGAGCAAAGATAGGAAGAGGAAACTCATTTAAAGTTACAGTGGACATTATAAATTATTTGGGAGTCTTCCTGCCAAAAAAAAAAAAAAACAAAATAAAACTTTGGGACTATAGGAAGACAATTACAAAATACTTTTTGCACAAATAAAGTGAGATCTAAGCAAGTGGAAAAACATCAGTTGCTCATGGGTAGGCCTAGCTAATATAATAGAAATGACAATTTTACCTAAATTAATTTCATTGTTTACTGTCATGCCAATTAAACCATCAGATAATAATTTTCTAGAGCTGGATAAAATAATATCAAAAATCATATGGAAGAGAAAATGTCCAGAATATCAAAGGGAGTAACGAGAAGAAATGTTAGGGAAGGTGGCCTGTGGCAAAGAAACGGAAGGGTGGAAAAGTGGAATATATTAGATACTCAAGACACAGTAGGCAATGAATATAGCAATCTCTTGTTTGATAAACTCAAGTACCCTAGCTTCTGGTATAAGAACACACTGTTTGACAAAAACTGCTGGGAAAACTGGATAATAATGTGGCGGAAACTAGGCATAGACCCATGCCTGACACCCGACACAAAAATAAAGTTCAAATGAGTACACGCCTTAGGTATAAAGATTGATATAATGGACAAATTGGAAGAGCAAGGGATAGTGTATCTGTCAGATTTATGGAGAAGGGAAGAATTTTTGAATAAAGAAGAGACAGAAAGCATTATAAAGTGCAAGATGGATAATTTTGATTACATTAAACTGAAAAGGTTTTGCACAAGCACACCCAATTGAACCAAAATTCGGAGGGATGTAGTATATTGGCAAAAAATTTTTATACCTATTCTGGGGGATAAAAGCCTCATTTATAGAATATGTAGAGAACTGAGTCAAGTGTACAACAATGCCAGTCGTTCCCCAATTGATAAATGGTCAAAGAATATGAACAGACAATTTTCAGAGGAAGAAATTAAAGATGTCTATAATCAAATGAAAGAATGTTCTAAATCACTTTTGACTAGAGTGATGCAAATCAAAACAACTCTGAGGCACCATATCACACAGATTAGGTCAGCAAACATGACAGAATAGGAAAATGAAAAATGTTGGAGAGGATGTGAGAGAGTTGGAACACTAACTCATTGTTGGTGGAGCTGTGAGCACATCCAACCATTCTAAAGAGCAGTTTGGAACTATGCTCAAAGGGCTACAAAAATGTGCATACCCTTTGACCCAGCAGTATTGCTTCTAGGACTGTATCCCCAAGAGATCATAAAAATGGGAAAGGGTCTCACATGAACAACAATATTTATAGCAGCACTCTTTGTGGTGACCAAAAACTGGAAATCAAGGGGATGCCCATAAATTGGGAATGGCTCAACAAGTTGTGGTATATGAATGTAATGGAATAATATCGTACAATAAGAAATGATGAACAGGAAGACTTCACAGAGGCCTGAAAAGTCTTACATGATCTGATGCTGAGGAAAAGGAGCAGAACCAGGGACCTTTGTACCCAGCAAGAACCACAGTGTGTTACAAAGTGTAGACTTTGAACTGCATTGCAATGCAAGGACTTAAAGAATTCCCAGTGGTCTTTTAAGGAAAATGGACTTCCATATCCAGAGAAAGATCTTTGAAATTCAGTCGCAGAATATAGTAGCTCATTTTCTTTTGTAGTACGTTTGGACAAGGTCTAAAGAGAGAATAGAATAAATAGCAGGCAAAATAGGATTGAAGGAAATATAGGTAGTCTTTCACAATATGATTACTATGCAAGACTTTAGCAAAACTTCAAATCCATGGCCTTTATTGTATTTCTTTCCTTCTCAGTGTGGATGGGAGGGGAGGGAGAATGTGAGAGAAGTTGGAGCTCAAAAATTAAAGAATGATTGTTGAAAATTGTTTTTGCATGCAAGCGGGAAAGAAGAAATATAGGTAATGGGATATAGAAATCTAACTTTCCCTACAGGAAAAGAGAGAAGATGTGGGTAAGGGAAGGGAGGGGTGTGATAGAAGAGAGGACAGATTGAGGGAATGGGTAATCAGAATGCAACACGTTATGGGGTGAGGAGGGTAGAGATGGGGAAAAATTTTGGAGCTTAAAATCTTGTAGAAATGAATGTTGAAAACTACAAATTAATAAATTAATTAAAAATAAACAAAACATTATTTTAAGAAGTTTAGCAGAACCAAGTAAAGCTACTTCTTGTCACATAATAATTAGCCTTTGTTCTGTTTTTCTTGATGCAATTAATCATGTTGTCCCTACTCCCATGATGCTGTCCACTTTGTAACCAGTCACATCATCTTCTCCACCTACACAACTCTATTATTTGTTCTGTAATTCTCTAACAATTACAAGAAGTGTTTTCATACCCATTTTCATACCCATGTAGCTGGAGAAATTAAGAACCTATTAGTCGATAAATTAAAATTTTAACAATAAATGATTTATAAGCAAACCTTTGTGCTCATTTTACCATAATTTTAATTGCAACACTATTCTCTACAGTGTTCATTCTCATGCTGAACTCTCTCATTTTCTCATCCTGAGGGAACAAGGAGGTGAAACATGCCTGGCAGAAAGTCATGAGAGTGAGTTCTAGAGCACTATATTGTTCATAGTGTTCTTTTAAAGAAGAGTCTAAGGTTTAAATTTTTCTTTAGACACACACTTTGTGATTGTAGGCAACACATCTTTAACTCCAAGAACTCTAATCTGTAAATGTGAAACATTAATACTTGCACTACAGACTTCTTTGGATTGTCGCAATGAAGGTGCTATATAAATGTGTTATCCAACCATCACTACATGAATTTATCTCTAATGAACAAATAACTAAATTTATTAGAACATCCTTGGATTCAATAAACACTTCTCCACTTTCAGTAATGAAGTCACAGTCCTACATATTAGTGATACAAATAAAATTTTACTTAAAAATTTCCTGTTCAACCATAAACAGATTAAGTTTAAAAGATTTCCCACTGCAAAGTGATCTTCAGGTCAATCAGCATATATTAAGCCCCTCCTTCGTGCCATGCACTGTTCTAAGGGCTAGAGATACCAAAAAGGTAAACATCCCCAAATAACAAAAAAGATCCCTGCTCTCAAGAAGCACACCCTTTAATGGAGAATATAATATGCAAATGACTATATGCAATCAATATCTATTTATCTCTTATTTATATGCATGTGTTTACCTGTGTATCTATATATTTATGTATGCATACACATACACACATATATGTGTGTGTGTATCTCTGTATCTCTATCTAAAAAGGATAAGTTGGAAATTATCATAAAAGAAAATCACTAACATTCATCTTATCATAGAAAGTTAGATATTTATTTCGATTTGAAGAAAGCCAGGGATCCAAGGAGACAGAAATGAGGAGGGAGATAATTTCCATCATGGGTGTAAAGTCAAGGGAAATGCACAGGAGATATGACCATGCATCAGGGGTCATCTATAGGTCAGCAAGCAAGTTGAGAAGAAATTCACCTGAGAGGATTTGACCAAGTGTCACATTCCAGCACCCGTTTGAGGAATAAACATGGAAATGAGCTAGGCAGAGCACAGACAAATTGAAAAGAAATATGACTTTATAGTTAATTCGAGCTGAAGATGAAGAATGAGACAGATATTGAAAAAAAAGTGATTGACTTTCTTCCCACCTTCTCCTCCTGATGCATGTCTATCACAGATACTATAATATAACCTGCTATTTTTTTACCCATACCTTTGCAGTAAACTGACTTTTGCCTCAACCTTAAAGAAGTCAAAGGCTAGCTGGAAATAGATATAAATGATAAATAGACAAATACCTCTTGCTAAATGCTAGGCATTTTCCTAACTGGAGGCTCAGCGTGATTGAATTTCAGCTTTTTGTCCAATTATATATTTCTCTGAGGTTTTGTTGTTTTTATTTCATTGGCTTCTTCCTAGTTTGTGTCTTTATCTTGCTTGTCACAATAGTACGTACTTGAGGTAAGGTTCTTTTTCTTACTGTTTGATAATTTTTTATCCTATTTCTTGTCTTTTGATTTTATTTTAAAGTTGCGAACTCTACCTGGTGGTCAGGGGGCACTGTCCCAAGCTTTGCAATTTTCATGGTACCGTTTTAAGAGCTAGTTCTGGTATTCTGTAAGTTGCGAGTGCTTCTAGCGTGCTTTGATTCAAGAAACGTCATCACTGCTCTTCTAATCTGTGCTCTGAACTTTACCAAAGAAGAGAATTTGCTTTCTTAAAATGTTAAGTGCTACTGCTACTTTCAGCTTTGGAACTGAGACCAGGTTCTCTACTCCCTGGTGAGGAACTGCAAATACTCTTCTTCGTTAAAATTTGTTTTCAGTTTTTAGCATTCGCTTCCACAAAATTTTGAATTTCATATTTTCTCCCCTTTTCCCTCTACCCCCAGGGACAGTGTGCATTCTGATTACTCTTTCCTCTCATCTGCCATCCCTTTTACCAATCCCCACTTTATCCACTTCTCTTCTATTTTCCTGTAGAGCAAGACACATTTCTCTATCCCGTTACCTATATATCTTAATTACTAGTTGAATGTAAAATCATTCTTAGCACTGATTTATAAAGCTTTGATTTCCACATTCTCTCCCTTCCTTACTCTCTACGCACTCTCATGGAGAAGTCAAGAAATTCCATATAGTTTATGTGTGTCTAGTCATGCAAAACACTTCCTTAACAGTCATGTTGAGATAGACTAACTATATTTCCCTCTATCCTATCATATACACCACTTATTTCTATTCTCTCCTTTGCCCTGTCCCTCTACCAGTGTTTGCTTTTGATTACCCTTTTCCACAATCTGCTATCCCTTCTATTATCCCCTCTCTCTTATTCCTTTCCTCTCTACCTTCCTATATGGTAAAATAAATTTCCATATTCAGTTGAGTCCGGATGTTATTACCTCCTGAACTCAATGTAAGGTAGGCTCACTTATTTTTTTCACCTTCTCCTTCTTCCCCTCCATTGTAAAAACTTTTCCTTGCCTATTTTATGTGAGATGATTTACTACGTTCTCCTTTTCTCTTTCACTTTCTCCTATTTGATTCCACTCAAATCTTAAATTTATTTTTTACATATCATCACTTCATATTCAGCTCACTGTGCTCTCTCACTCCCTCCCTCTCTGCCTGTCTGTCTGTCTATATATATACATACATATACACACATATATACCTACATGCATATACACAACACACATACACACACATATATACCTACAGATATTCTCTCCAACTATCCTAATACTGAGAAAGTTCCCACATGTTACAAACATCATCTTTCCATGTAGGACATAAACAGTTCAACACTAAACCCTTATGGTTTGTCTTTCCCATTTATCTTCACATGCTTCTCTTGATTCTTGTATTTGAAAGTCAAAATTTCATATAGCTCAGGAATTTTCATCAAGAATACTTGAAAGTCCTCTATTTCATTGAAGTTCCCTTTTTTCTCTGAGCTATTATACTCACTTTTGCTGGGTAGGTGATTCTTGACTTAATCCTATACCCTTTGACCTCTGGAATATCATATTCTAAGCCTCTGATCCCTCAGGGTAGAAGCTCTTAAATCTTGTGTTATCCTGACTGTGTTTCAAAAACATTTGGATTTTTTTTTCTGTCTCTTTACAAATATTTTATTCTTGACCTGGTAATGCTGAAATTTGGCTACAATATTCCGAGTTTTCCCTTTTGGGATCTCTTTCAGGAGATAAGCAGTGGATTCTTTACATTTTTATTTTACCTTGTGCTTCTAGAATGCCAGGGGAGTTTTCCTTGATAATTTCTTGAAAGATGATGTCTCAACTTTTATTATTTGTTTTTATTCTGGCTTTCAGGTAGTCCAATTTTTTTAAATTTTAAATTTATTTATTTAAGTTTTCAACATTCATTTCAACAAAATTTTGAGTTGCAAAATTTCTCCCCACTTCTCCCCACTCCCCACTAAAACACTAGCCATTCTAATTACTTTTATCACCATTGTGCCCTCCCTTCTAACATCCTTCCCTTTCCTTATCCCCATCTTCTCTTGTTTCCTGTAGGGCAAGAAAACGTTTTATACCGCATTACTTGTATTTCTCATTTCCTAGTTGTATGCAAGAACAATACTCAAGAGTTGTTCCTACAACTTTGTGTTCCAACTTTTCTTCCTCCCTCTCTCCCCATCCATACCCTTTGGGAAGGCAAGCAATTCAATATAGGCCATATCTGTGGAATTTTGCAAATGACTTCCGTAATAGTCGTGTTGTGTAAGACTAACTATATTTCCCTCCATCCTATCCTGCTCCCCCATTTTTTCTGCTCTCTTTTTTGACCCTGGTGTTGACTTCTAATTGCTTCCTCCTCCCATGGCCCTCCCTGCCCTCATCCTCCCACCCTGCTTATCCCCTTTACCCCAATTTCCTGTATTGTAACATAGGTTTTCATATCAAAATGAGTGTGCATTTTATTCCGTCCTTTAGTTAAATGTGATGAGAGTAAGCCTCATGTTTTTTCTCTCACTTCAACACTTTTTCCCTCCACTGAAATGTCTTTTATTTGCCTCTTTTATAAGAAATAATTTGCCCCACTCCATTTCTCTCTTTCTTCTCCCAATATGTTTCTGTCATCCATTAATTTCATTTTTTTTAGTATATGATCCCATCCTATTCAATTCACCCTGTGCTGTCTGTGTCTCTGTCTCTCTGTCTGTCTGTCACTGTCTCTCTCTCTCTGTCTGTGTGTGTGTTTGTGTGTGTGTGTGTGTGTGTGTGTGTAATCCTACCAACTACCCAGATACTCAAAAAAGTTTTAAGAGTTACAAATATTGTCTTTCCATGTAGGAATAGAAACAGTTTAGTAAGTCCCTTATGATTTCTCTTTGATGTTTATCCCTTCATGCTTCTCTTGGTTCTTGTGTTGAAAAGTAAAATTTTCTTTTCAACTCTGGTCTTTTCATCAAGAATGCTTGAAAGTCCTCTATTTCATTGAAAGACCATTTATTCCACTGAAATATTATACTCAGTCTTGCTGGGTAGGTGATTCTTGGTTTTAGTCCTAGTTCCTTTGACTTCTGGAATATAATATTCCATGTCCTTCGATCCCTTAATGTAGAAGTTGCTAGATCTTGTATTATCTTGACTGTATTTCCACAATACATGAGTTGTTTATTTCTAGCTGCTTTCAACATTTTCTCCTTCACCTGGGGACTCTGGAATTTGGCTACAATAATCCTAGGAGCTTCTCTTTTTGTATCTCTTTCAGGAGGTGATTGGTGGATTCTTTCAATATTTCTTTCTCCCCCTGGTTGTAGAATATCAGGACAGATTTCCTTGATAATTTCATGAAAGATAATGTCTAGGATCTTTTTTTGATCATGGCTTTCAGGTAGTCCCATAATTTTTGAATTGTCTCTACTGGATCTACTTTCCATGTCAGTTGTTTTTGCAACGAGATATTTCACATTATCTCCCATTTCCTCATTCTTTTTGTTTTCTTTTGTGATTTCTTTGTTTCTCATAAAGTCATTAGCCTCCATATGTTCCATTCTAATTTTTAAAGAAGTATTTTCTTCAGTGAGCTTTTGAACCTCTTTTTTCCATTTGACCACTTCTACTTTTTAAAGAATTCTTCTCCTCACTGGCTTTTTTGCACCTCTTTTGCTAATTGAGTCAGCCTATTTTTAAATGTGTTATTTTCTTCAGCATTTTCTTGGGTCTCCTTTAGAAAGGTGTTGACCTGCTTTTCATGCTTTTCTTGTATCTCTTTCATTTCGCTTCCCAATTTTTCCTCCACCTCTATTATTTAATTTTCAAAACCCTTTTTGAGTTCTTAGATGGGCTGAGACAATTGAATATTTATTTTGTGTGTTTGGCATACAGAAATCTTGACTTTTATGTCTTTTCCTGATGGAAGCATTGTTCTTCCTCATCAGAAAGAATGGGAGAAGATATCTGTTCACCAAGAATGTAACCTTCTGTAGTCTTATTTTTTCCCTTTTTTGAGCATTTTCCCAACGAGTTCCTTGACTTTTAGGTCCTTTGTCAAGAGCAGGGTATATTCTGTGGGTCTGTAAGGTCTCAGTTCCTCGTGGGTGGCACAATCAAGCGTGTACACTGGTCTGGCAGCAAGCAGAGATATTTGCACCCAGAATCTTATCAGAGTTTTCTCCCCACTGCCACTTGGCCTCCAGTTCCACCAAGCCAGAGCTGGGGGGCTGGGATTCAGTCAAGCGGTGGGGGCAGGTCGGCCATTCAGTGTGAGACAAAGACCATCTCCATCAGGGCCTCTACAGAGGGCGGAGGTAATAATTAGCTCCTCAGTGCCCCCAGGACGTTTTAAGATCCAACAATGGATGTGGGCTCTGTGGGGGCTGCTGTGGGAGCTGCTGCTGCCCTCCTGATATGGCCTCTCTGGCCCCTGCCTGAGGCTGGAGCTCTGGGATGCTCCTTGTCTCTTCCTGGCCAGCTGAAAGAACCCCGTCACTGACCTTTGTCACCTGTGGGTTGACGTATCTGGGAACGCTGTTACTGCAAGTGAAGATTCAGCCCCAAGGTGTCCTCCTCCCAGAGTTGCTACCAAGGCTGGGCTATGCTCCGTTTCGAGTACGTTGTGACACACGTTACCTGGGGGCCTTTCAGGTCACCCTGGCCTGGAATTCTCTTCCACTCTGTTGTTCTCCACTTCTGCTGCTCCAAAATTTGTTTTGAGTCCCTCTCTACAGGTGTTTTATTGCCTGGGTGGTGACAGCCTGCATATGTGTGTCTCTCTACTCCACCATCTTAGCTTCACCCCCCACCCCCAGTCCAATACTTTTAAAATTATTTCCCTGGATCTACTTTCCATGCTAGTTCTTTTTCAGTGAGATACTTCACATTATCTTCTATTTGTTCATTATTTTGGTTTGCTTTACAATTTGTTGATTTCTCATAATGGCATTAGCTTCCCTTTCCTCCATTCTAATTTTTAAACAATTATTATCTTTAGTGAGCTTTTGAACTTCTTTTTCCATTTAACCCATCCTGCTTTTTAAGGCATTCTTCTTCTCGTTGACTTTTTGGATATCTTTTGCCATTTTGGTTAGTATAATTTTAAAACTATTATTTTCTTCAGCATTTTGAGGGGTTTCCTTGAGCAAACAAATAAATCATTTTTCATGATTTTCGTTCATCACTCTCATTTCTCTTCCCAATTATTTCTCTTATTTAATTTTCAAGATCCTTTTTGAGCTCTTCCATGGCCTGAGACCATTCATATTTTTATCTTGGATGCTTTGGATGCCTTTGTTGTCTTATTTTGGTTGTAAGTTTTGACATATCCCATCAGTGATGACACAAGAAAATAACTCTTCACCAAGAAAGTAAAAATCTATAGTCGGTTTCTTTACCCTCCATTTGCTCATTTTCCCATCCAATTGCTTGAATTTTGGTCTCTTTGTTAGGTGTAGGCCTCCAGAAGCAGCCTCCTTTTCAGCATTGATTGCTGCCTACCTAGGTCCAGGACTGGAACTGGTACTGGAGCTCTAGTTGGAGTTGAACCCCGCTGCCCTCTCAGTCAGGTGTGACACTCTTCTCCCAGTCCTTCAAAGCTGTCTTTGGTTTTTGCAGGTTGAAAAGTCTGGAAACTACAACTGCAAGTAGTTCAGTCCCTAAGTCCATGCCCCTGCATGGCCCAAACTGAGCTGTATTCTGCTCCCAACCCAGTGTGATGAACCCTTCCTGTTTACCTTCCAGTTTGTCTTGTGTTGAAAATCTGCTTCAATCTGTCATTCTGTGGCTTTTGCTGCTCTAGAATTTTTTAAAGATCATTTTTTTTACAATTTTTTGAGGGGTTTATGAAGAGAGCGCTATCATTTCCCTGCTTCTACTCAGCTGTCTTGTCTCTGCCTTCTGAAAACACCCTTGTTTTTCCTAGAATTATGACCATTGCCCCTGCTCTCCTTTGGCCTAATTGCTAGTATTCCTCGAGCACACTTGAACTGTCATCAACAGCCACATATAGACAATACAAGAAAATTCTTCACCCAGTGCCAAAAAGGGACCCTTGTAATCTCTTTATAACCAGTTACCCAATCCTCTTACCATTTCTAAGCTGAGAATCTCTGTAATTACTGATGATTTTGTTGTTGGAACTACTTTTAGACATTGCATTAAACTGCTGGTGCTGCTTAATGATACTTTTGTTCAACCCCTTATGTCAATGTAAGAGACATCTACTACCAACCTCATAAGTTTTCTTGGACTGGCAAAATATCTCATCCAGATCTTTTGCTAGTTGTAGATTTCAATTTTAGATATTATTTAAATGTTGTTCTCAGGGAAATATTGTCAGAATTCAGCTAAGTTGCTGTTTATGCTCCACCTTTCTGTCTTGACATACTTTTAAAGTTAGTCTCTATCATTAATATTTTCTTTTCTTCAGTTTAGACAGTCAACAAAGGAATTAATAAAACCCTGATTAGTTGAATTTCAAGTTTCCAGAAGTAAATACTGACATTGAAAATGTAACAACCGGCTATGAGAGGCAGGTTTGAGCTGGTTCAATCATTCTCCTGCTTCTGATGGTCTTTAATTTTATGAACTAAAGTAAAATGTATAAAGGTTAATTTGGAGGAGTTCACAAGAGTCATTTATGACCCCTTGTAAGAAAGAGTGAGCATTTGTACTACAGAAATTGACAAGCTTGATTTATTGCTTTATTGATTATCTAGACTAAAGAAATATGAGTAATGCAGATAACACATAAAGTATGAATTTGTACTTTTTTCAAGAGAAATAGTTATTAATATTATATCAGCACACCCTCTATTGCTCTATTATTGCTTGAATTTACTACAAGTGAAGTAGAAGGCTCAAGCATTGCCAAATCAGAGTGCTAGGGATTGTAGACTATGAGTACTAAATGGAATTTATCCAGCAGTTTAAGACTTTCAACATGCTTTAAATTCATTATCTTATTTGAGTATTCCAACTCCTCTTTGTCCTGGATGCTTAGCTCTCAATGCTTTTTAGTTGCAGACAATTCAGTTGCAAAGGAGAACAAGAAATAAAGTCAATCAACCAGAAATAAGTAAGAACATTAAAAAAAATTAACTGGAGTCACAGAAGTCACTTGTTTCCTGTAATTGAAATTTCATAGAAATATTTAGGAAGAGTGATCATTTTAGAAGTTTCTTTTATTTCATATTGAGAACGTTTCAAAAGTCTTAATGCTATTTTATGCTAGATTTTAAGGCTACAAGGAAAAGTGCTAGCAGATTGGAAAAGCCACTTGGAAAACTGTATATGCCTGTCTAGAAGCCCAACAGAATTCCAGTAAAATTTTTGGTCATACATATATACATACACACATACATACATGCATACATATATATACTCACCCTTGTGTATATACATACATCTATATGTGTATACACACATGTACATACACATATAAGTACACAAATATATGTATATACATGAATATCAACATCTATAAATATCTATATATCTATATATTCGAAAGACTTTCCTTGCATAAACCTAGGTGGAGGGTAGGGATAGCATATGTGAGAGGAACACTTAAATCTTCTCTTTTGATATTTGTATTTCTGAAATGTTTATGTAATTTTGCATAATTTTAACAGAAATATATCATTAATAATTCAAATTACTTATGTGCAGTTGCTTTAAAAATTGGAAGAGGCAAGCTGATGCAATATAAGGTATACCAAAATATTGAACATTTCTAATTGTTAGGAAATTATGATTGTTACCATGATTTCAAGCCTAAATTTCTTTGTCTTGAATTCTATCAAGTACTTCTGGTTTGTCTATTTTTTTCTTCTCCCTGCTAAGTATTTCCAGTTTCCAGTTTCCTTTATTACTTCATAAACTGCATGGATTCAAAGCCTTTCTTTATCATACATTCTGGTGACTCTTTTTCTGGACACGCTGTAGGTTACTGATGACCTTAAATTATAACAATTGAAACTAAACACACACACACACACATGCACACACACCATAGATACCTTCTAGGTACATAGAGACATACGTAAATGCATATCTATTGATTAATCTGTATATTTATGTCTGTATTTACCTATAGCAAGTGTGCATTTGTATGTATATATGCACACTTTGTGAGTGAAAGGCAACCTCAGAAAGAAGGAATGTGCAATGGGGATAGTCAAAGCTTATGTCACATTAAAAATATTCTCATTAAATTTTCCCCAGATATCTTGCAAAAAAACCCACCCCTAGACACAATTAATGTTGATACAATATATAGCTTATTTAAAACCCCAAACCATTACAAATAATAATATAGACACAAGATTCACAGGTTCCCAAATCACCCTGTGACTGAAAAAAATAATATGGACGGTAAACTTCATAAAAAATGTCTTCTAAGATCGAGGGAATATGATCTTTTTTAATATTACCCATAAAATAATTAATGTCCCTATAATATATGATATTATTTCTGTTATATGGAGTTAATAACGGTTTGATTTTTTATTCATTATATTCATTGCATGTGACACACTTCAAAAATATTTTCACATTTTTAATTGTGTGGACTTAATGGTTTTATTTTCTTAATTTGTTACATGTGACATACTTCGAAAGCATTTTTAAATACATTGTCTCATTTTTGTCTCATGAGAAATTTATGACATTGGTAAGACACTTATTTTTTTCCTCCTGTAGTCACAGAAAGAGCTAATAATTACTTTTGGATAAAGTATGATCTACTTATGGCCAAGGATATCAACCTTTTCATAGTCTACTCTTTCGCACTGAAAAGCAACTGTCCCTTGATGGAGGGATTCTGAGCAGTATCACGTGTTCTTCCATTTCTGCCTCATTAGGGCACGGAAGTAGTCTGAGTCATTGAAAGGTACATCGATGGTGGATTGAAGTCTTTCAGTTCCTCCAATGCTAGAATGGCACCAAGAATTGGTCATAGGGCTACACCTGGCATTTTCTGTGCCTGAAATTCAGCCTAGCTAAGTTCAGTCAGACTCATCAGGATCACATATCTACTGTAGAGCCTGAAGCATGCCCAGAGATGGATTATTTTAATTCCATTTTACAGATGAGCAAACACAGATCCAGGGAAGTTAAGGTATCTGTTAAAGTCAGGCAAACTAAATCCATCAACGTAGGACTGCAACTTGGTTTTCTGATTCTGTACTCTTCTCTTTTGACTATACCACCAGATGCTTTACAGAATGATGTCTTTCCTTACATATAACATGATCTCTAAGACTATATCTGAAGTTGTAAAAAAGAGGATATATTCATACAACATAATGGCTTCTTGTAATACTGAAATGACTGGTAGGAAGGGTATTTTAGGCCAGGAATGCCCTGACTGATCCTTCTGAAATCCTGTAGCCTTTTACAAGAGCCAGGTTATCTTTTGTCAAGACAAAATCTGAAGATTGAATGAATGAGTGACAGAAGTCAACTTAATAATAGCAATAGAAATAAAAGGAAATGTTCTCTCAACTGCTTTTCATTCACCCTCTTCACTTTCTGGACTGAAGTATTTTTAATATTTCACGCCCTCTAACGTGAGCCTTCTTCAGTGCTTCTTTAACCTCTTTGTTCCTTAAACTATAGATTAGAGGATTCAACATAGGAATCATCACTGTGTAAAAGACTGAAGCCATTTTGTCTGAGTCCAGGGAGTGGTTGGACTTGGGCTGTAAGTACATGAAAATCAATGTTCCATAGAAAATGGTGACAGCCACCATATGGGAGCCACAGGTGGAGAAAGCTTTGAGCCTGCCCTCAGTGGAACGGATACGTAAGATGGCAGCAATTATGAAAATATAGGAGATGACAACAATCGATGAAGAACAAATCATGTTAAACCCAGCAAAGGCAAAAATCAATATCTCTTTTGTATGGGTGCTTGAGCAGACCAGGGCCAAGAGGGGAAGATCATCACAATAAAAATGATTGATAACATTGGGACCACAGTAAGATAATTGGAATGTTACAGTGGTGTGGACCAATGCAACTAAAAAACTGTAGATATAGGGTACAGCAACTAATAGAATGCAGACTTTCTGAGACATAATAACTGAGTAAAGCAATGGATTACAAATAGCTACATAACGATCATAGGCCATGGATGCTAAAAGGAAACACTCTGTGATCATAAATGTCAGAAAACATCCTAATTGGGTTGCACAAGCATAAAATGAAATGGTTTTTTTCTCCACTACAAAATTGAGCACCATCTTGGGTGTGATGGCCGAGGAATAGCAGAAGTCAACAAAAGCCAAATGACTAAGGAAGAAGTACATTGGTGAATGAAGGTGAGAATCAATCCTGATTAATATAGTTAGCCCAAGGTTTCCTATCACTGTGACCATGTAGATAGCTGAGAAAACTATAAAGAGTGGTATCTGGAGGTCACGACGATCTGTGATCCCTTTGAGAATAAACTCAGTCACTTGTGTGAAGTTGAATTTTGCCATTTATTCCATAGGTTTGATCTCTGAAGAAAGAAGAATGTGAATGGCACATAAATGATGGGAGTAACTATGTCGATGGATAAGCACTGTTCCCTGGTCAACCACCATTTACTGGATTAGAGGCATAATAGTGGGTTGGTGGAAAGACATCTGGACTTGGAGTCAGAATGAGTTTCACTGTCTGCCTCTAATGTTCACAGCTGTGTGACTGAATATATTTCCTCACTTCTCTAAGATTAAAATGAAGTGGTTGAGTCCGATAATCTCAACAATGGCTTCTGACTTTTATATTCTCTAATTCTGTTAGACTCTTTTCAGTAGTTCTGAAGGCATCTTTTACTGAAAACCTACTTTAGTTCCTCCTTACCTGAGAAAAGGAATAGGCATGTCATGATCTATAGAGAATAGGGTTTGAAACTTTGAAGATCTGAATTCAAATCCTGAATTTGGTACATACTGCCTGTTTGATCCTGAACAAGTCAGTTAAACTCTGGATTCTAGGAACTGTTGAGGATGATAAGTTATGGAGAAGATTCCAACCAACTTTAAGAGAGGAAGTTCCTTCATATATGGAGTTCTAATAGAAATGAACTTACACGTTCAGTCTCCTGACTCTGAAAATACTAATGTATTTAAACTGTTTTTTTCACTAAATAGAAATTAGATTAGTTTTTCTGTTTGTTTGTTTTTGCTTCATTCAGTCATTTAAGCATCAAAAATCAACCACGGTGTTCTAAGCACTGGACTGAATATACTAGAAGTTTTATACCTTACACTTTACAAAAAACGTGATTCTTACTTGAATAATTGAGATATTAAAAGTCCTTTGTAAACCTTAAAGAGCAACAAAAGGAATTATTCATCATCATCATCATCACCACTGACAACCTAATTAAAACTTGGAGGGGATGGAAGGGATATGTCTTTCTTAAGCACCTTCTATATGCTAGATAGACACTGTGCTAAGTGTTTTACATGTTATTCACCACACTTTTGTGAAGTAGGTACTGTTATTATTTTATTATCCCCAAATAGATAGATGTGTCTTTTCCAGGGTTACACAGGCAGTAAATGCTTGAAGCTGGATTTGAACTCAGGTCTTTCTGACTTAAGGTTACATTCTCTGTCCACTGCATGACTTAACTGTCTCTCAGGAAGGATACATAATACGTAAAAACAATCAATACGCAACAAACATTTATTCACTATGTACTGTATGTCAGCTACTCTTACACATTGTGTTAAGGGTACAAAGAAAAATAAAAAAAATAGTCCCCGACCTCAAGTAACTTACGTTCTCTTATGGAAAACAACCAGTAAACACAATTCAGAAGACTATCATTTTGAGAAATTAGTAAAACTTCAATGAAATACAGTTTGAAAGACAATGGAAATTTTAAGAGGTGAAGGTGGCAAGATCCACTGACCTGGGAGTCAGGAATTTTGATTGTGGCTCTGCCCGTGCCTTTATCTTCGTAATTTTGAGCAAGATACTTAACTTTTATCTTTCTCGTATTACTCATGAAAAATTTGGGATTACTAGACAGAGGAGATAGTAGTTAGACTTCTTTAGCATTCCTTCTACTTAATTCTCTAAGAGTGTAGTTGCCAAGACACCAATGCATACAGAAACATTACAATCAAAGCAATACACTAATAAGTAGAAACAATGTGTGTATGTACATATAGGGGTATGTGTGTTGATGGATAGGTAGATAAATGGATAGATGGATGGATAGATGGAATTTGAGGAGAGAGTAAAAATTAGAGGGGTCAGGGAAGAATTCACATAGAAGGAATCACTTGAGTTGGCACTTTAAGGAAGCTAAGAATTAAACTAGGAGGGGGTGAAGAGAGACAGTATTCCCATCATATGAGACAGATTGTGCAAAGGCACGACTTATACGAGAAAGAGATGGAAGGCCCAAGAGAGAGAATAGATTCTAAGCCAGTTGGGTTAGAAAAGAGATTAAATGAACCAGGAAAATAATAATCAACACTGGATAAATTGCCAATGAAATTCCAATTGTGAAATCTATTAATCTTTTCTCATTTTTCTTCTTTTTTGACCTTTGTGCTACATATGACCTCATTTGCAGTGAGAAAGCTCTCTAGAAAGCAAAAAAGAGCTTGAGAAATGTATAGCTAATATTAACAACTCTATCACTATTGACCACCCTCTCCCACTGCATACTCCATCCTCTTTGTTTTGCATGACATTTATTTCTCTTCATTCTCCTTTTAATTTTCTGAATGCCAATTATTATGCTGTTTTTATTTTGAGTTTTCATTGATATCAAGCTATAAAATGACTGTGGGTACACCACACCACATGGTTCTGTCCGGGATCTCTGTTTTTTATTTTTCATTTTCCCTATGTGCTCTAATTTGGTGTTTTCATTAAATATCATAAGGTGTAAAAAAAATCTCTGTAAAGATTTGCCTCCTAGAAGTAGATATTGAGACAGAGCTGCTTTACTGATATCTCATCTCATATCACAGCTGCATATTGGACATTTCAAACTAGATGTTTTAGAAATATCATTGTGAACTCATATGAAAAGCAAACCTCAATAACTTTTCTTCTAATATCACACCTCTTTAATATGTCACTATCATAGGAAAAGCAGTATCCTCCCCATTCACCCAAGCTCAAAAGTTTAATGCCATCCTTGACTCCTCATATCTAATATATTGCTAAATCTTGGCATCTATTTTTCCACAACATCTCTTGTATATACCCCCTTCTCTCTATTGAAACAGGAACCACTTTAATTCATTTCCTTGTGTGGGTGTTCAGGGCATTCTTTTTCAGAGACGCTGAGAACTCCGTTTGTTACCTTTTTTTTTCTGGAGTCACTTCATCTTGCCCAGATTAAATACCTATTCTTCTCACAAATATTCCAAGTGTGCTAAGAGAATAATCTCAAAGAGAGGATGTAGATGCTAGACTCACCCAGTCTGTCTAACCTACCTGGTAGAAGTCAGATTATTCTGGCTCTGCAAAAGGTTATTCAGAAAAGTCTGGCTTATTTGTTGCTTTCCATATCCCTTTGGTCCCAAACATGAAACCCCTTGGAGGTTAAAAAATAGAGATAGTTCTCAAGGGAAGAAAGAATGCATCTACTTTTAATTGCATCTGTATATTTTTAATTACTAAGGAATAGCAGCCTCCAACCCATTCTGATTGATGATATCTAATTCCATTTTTCCCCGAAATAATCAGTGTCTGAGAAGTGGTGTTGTGGAAAGAGTGCTGGGTGAGAAGTCAAGTGGTCTGGGTCACACTGTGACTTTAATAATATGTGATTTTAGGCAGGCTTCTCTCTCTTTGGGTTTCATCCTTCACATAATGGCAATTCCTCTTAATTTTCTGGTTCACAAAGTCATACTGAAGATTAAATGAGATCACTACCAAAAGTGTAACGATTAATGTATCTGCTATTGATTACTTATTTGTGTGTTTTAATTAGGACACTGGAGGAGATGATGAGTCATCAAGCTCTTTTAAGGGATTTTTCATGCTCCAATCACTTGGTAAGAATCTTAGTATATAGTGACAAAGTTTAAAAAGGGATTGCATTTTCATAGGGAAATTTACAGTGTATAGGGGGAACATTACATACTGATAATCAAAATATATGCAAAGTAAATACAAGGAAATTTCTGAGAAGAGACCATTGTAGCTAAAAAGGTGATGGTGGGAGAGGAAGAGATTAGGAGAAGTATCATGTGAGAGGTGGTGCTTAATTAAGATTTGATTTCTAAATAAAGTGGGATCATGGCCCAAGCAAACATGATAGACACCTTATACAGTGGTATAGAGAAAAAAAAAACAGCCATGAAATATCTTTCCCTGAGAAACAGCAAGGAAGCAAATTTGACTCATCCACACATTATATTAAAGAGAGAAGTCTTAAAAATCAGGAGTGCAACCCTGTAGTTGTTAGGATATGTTAGTGTAGCTAGTTTGCATAGTGGATAGACTAGGGCACTTGAAGTCATCAAGATCAGGACATGCTTAGGAAGTTACACAACAGTCAAGAAACCTGAGGGAGAGACAGGAAGTGAGTTGTACCAGGTGAGTCAGACTAACAGTGCTACTCCCATTACTACCTTTTCTGGGAGTTGAATCATGACAGAATCCACGGTGTAGACAGGAGACAATATTTGCAGTGGCTTCATCTGCAGAATCAGAAAACAAAGTTTGTTTTTCCACCAGAGCCCTTTGCTCTGTCAAATCGTTAAACACCAAAAACTGATATCGTTTTGCTAGGGTAAATCATATTAATGATGCATCACTATCATCTTTACCACTGAACTATAGAACGTTTTGTACTATATGAAGACTCTAGGGCTTTTTTGCACTAATTGTTGAATTTCCTGATGACTTTCCATTTTGACAAAGTATACAGTTACTCAGAATCATATATCTGCCATCCTTTATGCCTCACTCTACATCACCCCACATAACCAATCTATGGTCAAGTCATCCTGGAAGACTCCTTCAATATTAGAGCACCCTCTTTAGCATGGAAATCTCTCCCATTTTGAGAAAGTACCTTTGTCAGACATGGTTACTTCCTCTCATTCCCTTTTTGACCTTCTGAACCTTGTCCTCAGAACTAATGCCTTCCCTTTCCTTCTACCCCCCCCCTTTCATCTCCCATTTAATGTATGGTCTTTCATCAATAGAATGCAAACTCTTTGAGGATAGGAGATTTCTTTGTTTTTACTTTTATAAATATTTCCAACACTTAACATACTGCCTGACATATAATCAGCACATAATGCTTGTTGACTTAAGCCAAAATAAAACAACAAAACAAACAAACAAAAATGGTATGGACTTTATCAGCAAGTAGATTTTCTAGAACATGCAATCTTCGAATAGTTTGGGTTGGTTATGTTGTCACAGAAGGCATTCCATATATAATATTGGTTTAAATAGCTGTCCTCTGACTTTTCAGCTTCAAGATTGTGTGAGATATTGTAAGACAAATAGTCTTGGAACAATGTCAAGTCTCATATGCAGAAAATGAAGGAAGGGTAATAACCATTAAATACTTCTATGTGCCCAGTGCAGGTATAATTGATGTTGCAAATATTATCTCATTCTTTCCTCATAGCAATACTACCAGCTAAAATTCTTTTCCAATCCCCATTTCATAGTTGATAAAATTGAGGCAAGCAGAGGTTAAATAATTTTCCCAGGGTTACACAGCTAATAAGTGTCTGAAAACGAATTTGAACTCCGGTCGTTGCAATATTAATTTAAATGGAAATATCTTTATCACAAATGAATAGGACCATATGGTCTGCTTAAGTCACCTAGAAGCTGAAATCACATGTGGTAGGAGGAGGAACTTTCTGAGGAGGCACAATATGAAGGGTGGAATGGAACTGGGAGTAAGTGAATGAAAGAGTAAGCCCAGAGGGTTTACAATGGAGGTGAACTGACACAGACCATTTAACACAGCTGACAATTGGTAATGAGAAGGCCCTGACTGAGGGAGAGGAGGTTTAAGAATGACTTTGACCCATACGGTGATCATAGTTATTAACTTCTTGGTCACCATGATGGAGTTTGCTTTCTGGTTCTGGCATTTGGCTTTCTGGTGTTTAAGTAAATGTTTTTCTTCTTCCTTCTATACAGAGAGTCTTTTATGCTTGGCAACTGGGAACTACACTGGTATATTCATAGTCACCAATAATGCTGTGAATAGCTTTCATGATAAATTTGGTGACATGAAGAGGATCACAAGGTTTAAAATCTCTATTTGGAGACATATGATTTAGAGGAAAATATTGATATCCCAGGATGAGAGAATTTGCTACATTTCTCACTACCAAGGGAATGGGCTAAAAGCACTGGACCCTGTGAAAACTAGGAAGCAAGGTTACAGGAGGAGGAACCTAGAGATTTGGAAAGGTGTTTGCAAGGAATACCAATAAGACCAGTGAAGGAGTTGGCATGGGAAGTAGGAGTGGCTGGATTTTATTAATGGCTTACCATATGTTTACGAAGAGAAATGAGTTGCTTATGGAAAAAAATCAGATAGAAAAAGAGTTAACTAGTTTGCATGGGGATTATCAACCATCTGGCTCTAATTTACTAGAGCATTTTGGGGCAGAGGGCCATCTCAGGCTGAAGGGAAGACTGTTCATTTAGCTCAGAAGAAGCTGAAGACTAACAAAAGAAATGTGCATCTGACCATTTAACAGATTCAGCCTAGTTGTACAGTGATAAAGGACGTGAAGTAATTTTAGAGGAAGAAGTGTCTCAGCCAGAAGCATGCCCAAGAGTGAGGTGGAAACTTCAGAACCAAGGAGTGGTTAGGGAAATACTTGAAGATTTTACTCAGCAGGAGGTCAGAGAAATTTGAGTCAATTCACCCAAAGGATAGAAGACAGGTTAATATTTTGGATGGTGAGAATCAGTGATGATAGAGGTGGAGGAATAGCTATAGATCCCATCGACTGCCTGAAATTTATAGGTATTAGTCAGAACCCTTTTATACAGCAAACTTTTAGAGATTAATCCTGCAAAAATTCAAGGGCCAGATCAAATCGTAAAGGTTTTGGGTATCAAGCAGCAAGAAATACAGCTAGTATAACGGTTCTGGTCCTTGGCTCCAAAACTTGGGTTCTCTCTGTTCCATTTCCCTGTAGAGAATAAACAAGTACCATTCCCAGTCAAGGTTTAAATTGTACCCTCATTTCCAAGGCAGATCACAGCAAATATCACTCAGGGACTTGATCAGAACAGCATTAATTTCTGCTTCTAAATTGTGAGTTCATGATTTCCCTGATGTCAGCAACCCTCACTCCCAGCATGAGACGGGGAAAATAGAATTGGAGTGGAAATCAGAAAACACAGATTCAAATCTATGCTCCCTATAGCATTAACTTACCTCTCTTTCTTCATTTGTAAAAGGGGGTAGACAAGGTTATCTTTCAGGTCCATTTTCCCCCTAATTTTCAGCATCATAATTCATGAGATTCTGTTTACCTCCAAGTCTTTACCACAGTGAATATTGCTCCAGGTCAATAAAGGAACTATTGAAAAAGTAAAGAAAAATTAATGACATGCATGGGTCAGTAAATCAAGTAGTTCCTTGGCTATAGACTGCTGGAGAAGGTGCTCCAGGCAATAGATACTAGCAACCTCTTAACTTGTGGAACTAAAAAAAAAAAAAAAAAAAAAAAAACCTTGCAATATCTTCTTCTGAATCAAGCACGTCTCTTTGTGGCCTTGGAATTTAAAACATATCACTCAAGAATAAGGAGTGTGTCATTATGGCTAGAAAGTCCTTCTCAAAGTCAAGAAGATTAGAGGTTAAATTGTTCTTCTGTAACATTGTATGATCCTATTGAAGGCACATACTATCTCAGTGGTCCAGCAAAATCTCTATGGCTTTAAGTTTCAGAGATGGTATTGATTTGATTGAATAGTGGGGATCTTCATCCCTATATCTATCTCCGAGTATAGTCCTTGCAAACAATTCTTTGAAGTATAATTGACTTAAAGTTAGAAAGATTATTGTAATATATTGTAAACAGCTTTATTTTGTGAATGAGAATCAATGGGGTTGGAGAAGGTAAAGTAAGTTGCCCAAAGTTACACAAGTAGTCATTGGGAGAAAATGGATCCAAATTAGTGGCCCAGCCATAATTTTGGAAGCTGACCCTCAAATATTAAATAATTCTCTTTTGTGTTACCATACAAAAAATCTTCAAAATTACTGTAATCTATTACAACATTCATTAACTATCAACATATCTTTTTGACAAGAAATATTGTTTCATTTACTTGTCTGTTCCGTTTTGAAAATGGAAATTCAACGTAAAAAGTACATATAATACATATATAGAAATTATACTAGGAATATATAAAAATATATGAAAAACTTTGTCAAATATGTAAGAATACAAGTAATTCCTCAGTTGATAAATGGGCAAAATATATGTGCAGACCATTTTCCAAAGGAAAAATCAGAATATAGTCATATAAAAAAATCTTTATTGATTAGAAAAATGCAAATTAGGACAACGTTGTGATTTAATTTTACATCTACCAGATTGGATAAAATGAATGAATGTGAAAGCAAGATGTGTTGGAAAAACTGTGCAATAACTGGTCCACTAATTCACTCTTGGTGTTGACTCAAAGCCTTTCACTCTTGTATATTATGATTACGTTTTTACTTTTTTTTTTTTCTGGGCGCTAACTACCTTATTGATGAAATTTAACTGTCATACCTGAAACCAAACATACACCCACAACCACCCAGAGTCACATCCACTCACCCTCTCCCCAGATAAGTATCCAGATAGTATATGTACATGTGTAATCTATTCATCAATTTGTATCTATACCCATCTATAATATGTGTGCATTTGTATGTATATGTGTACACTTTACAGAGAGAAGATAATCTCAGAAAGAAGGAAACAACAATGGGGTTAGACAAATCTTATCTCAAAAGAATTCCCATTGAACTTTTCTCCATCTGTGTTGAAAAAACACATCTCTAGACAAAATGAAAGTCAATTAATCGCAGGGCTACTTCATTTTAAACCCAAAACAATTATAGATATAATATAGAGACAAAAGGAACTTCAGTGCTTATGAATGATTGAGGCTTAACCGGTTCCTAAGCAATCCTGTGACGGAAAAGTTTAATGTCTATCATTTGGGCATTCAAGGAAGGGAAGAAACATACCCTCAATGACTGTTAGGTGCTAGGTACTGTATTAAGTGCTTTACAAATATCTCACTAGATCCTCACATCAGACCTGTGAAGTATATGCTAATATTACCCTCCTTTTTATAATTGAAGAACCTGATGAAAACAAGGTAAAAGGACTACCTAGGGTTGAACAGCTATTAAGAGTCTTAGGTAGGAGTAGAATTAAGGTCTTCCTGACTCCAGGCAAGTGTTCTAGCTATTGTACAACCTGGATGCCTTTAAATAAATGACTATTTGTCAGGGATATAGTTGCAGTGATTCTTATTCATGTGGATGTTGAACTTGAGCTATATCATTCCTTACAATTCCAGTGTCCTATGATTAAATTGTTGATGTTTCATGTTTGAAGACAATAGATTCTATGGATCATTTCACAAAACAAGTCCTATGAATAGCTTTGTTCATTGCTTCTTTTATGTCCCTGTTCCTTAGGCTATAGATCATGGGATTCAACATAGTAATGATAGTGGTATAAAACATAGCCACCATTTTCCCCTACTCTACAGACTCCTCGGTGGGGCACCTGAGATACATGAAAATAAGTGTCCCATAAAACATAGTAACAGCTACAAGGTGAGAGCCACAGGTGGAGAAACCCTTCTTCCTCCCCTCTGCAGATCACATGTGGAGGATGGCTATGACAATAAGCGTATAAGAAATCAGCACCACAGATAGAGAGTATGTGAAATTAATTCCTGCAATGACAATCATGGTATACTCCTTGATGTGGATGCCACCACAAGCAATCTTGATGAGTGGGGGATCAGCACAATAGAAGTGGTTGATTTCAAAGTTTCCACAGAAATACAAGTCATAGTCCACAAGGTGCAAATGAGGCTTACAGAGAAGCCAAAAACATAGGGCACTGAGATTAACCAAACACAATCGGTCCTTGACATTTTGCTTCCATAAAGCAGAGGGTTACAGATAGCCATAAATCGATCAAAAACCATCACAGCCAGGATATAGACCTCTACATGGACAAGAGCAATAAAAAAGTACACCCAACATAAGAAATGGTTTTGGTCTTGGATAACAAATTTTCCAACATCTTTGGGGTTAGAAGAGAACCAGACATCCACAAAAAAACAAACAAACAAACAAACAAAACAAATGGCTGAGAAAGAAGTACATGGGACTCAGGAGCTGGGTACTAACACTTATTAGCATAATCATTCCAAGTTTGCCTACCAGAGTGATAATATACACAATTAAGAATACCACAAAAAAGGGGACTTCTAGGTGCTGGCGGCTGGTTAGGCCCGAAAGGATGAATTCATTCATGTCTGTGTAATTTGGGCTTGGCATTGCCTTAGCACTGCCTCAGGTTTACAGTCATTGACTCTCTATTATCTGTTGAGAGAAAGAGAAATTGTGAATGTCCTCAGCAATGTCAACAAATTTGCTTATTATTATTTCTATAAAATGTTAAAACAAACAAAAAAAACAGAACTCTTGATCTTTTCACCTTCTCTTAATTTCTACATATTTTCCGTCCTCTATACCACAATGCCTCTGTAGATTTTAGAGAGTACACAGAAAAGAAAAGAGGACCAGAAGCACAGAGATACAATAACACAATCACCCGCATTATCTTATGTCATGAAATGCAATATGACTTAGTAGTTAGAATATTGTACTAAAAATCATGGCTAGATGGTTATAACTCCTGCTTCTGACACTTTTTATTTTCATTGCCAATGAATAGTTACTTAATCTCTGTGCTTTGGTCAACTCTACAAAACCTGAAATTGTAAATGAATGGTTTGACGTTAGTGAGTAGAGTTCCCACATGCATAAAATCACAGGTCCTTCATAACTTTCTTGTAGCAAATTAATCATTTTTTTATATATTCCTTTACTTAGATCATTAGTCTAGCCATAGTTCATCAGAACTGGAGCAGCTCTAGTTCATCTAGCAAAATTTCCTAATTGTTCAGAAAATCTTGGTGTCTGTTTCTTTAAGTGACTTGCTAAAATTTACACATTTATTAAGAGACAAAGAAAAAAAAAGAACTTGACCCTTGTTCTTCTATTGCAAAACCAATTCCCTTACTTGGGTACAAGATATTTGAGTACTTACAAATTTAAAAATCACACCATTACAGATTTTGAGATGAAAGGTACCAAGGAAGTCATATAACAACCTTCCTTCATTTCATACATCAGAAAATTCAGACTTAGAGAAGCTGAGGGACATCACAAATTTCACATAAAAGAGAAAATATGGGATTTGCATCTAGGTATTCTGATTTAAAACTCAACACACTTTCCTCTGTAATAAATTCGCCCCTGTTTTTTTTTTTTCACCTTCATTACTGTTTTCATAGATCAAAGAAATAATAGAATTGTCATCAGCATTGATGATTATCCATCCTTTGAATACTGAAGGTATATACCCCTTAGTGATAATGACCCCCTAAGTCTCCAAATAAGTCCTCTAGAATATGACTATAGAGTTTATTGTTTGGTTGTATTAACAAGGACCTGAGGAAGGGCTATAATGGCTTCATATATGTAGTTAGCAACTTCTTAGAACAGGGGAAAGTATGACCAATCATATCTTCAGGTAAACTTTCAAAGAATAAAAATTGATTTGGGAGACAGATATTTTCACTCAGTAATCTATGCCAAAATAGAATCCGTGCTGGCAAGACAGATAATGGGGACACCTCCCAGCTTTAGTGACAACTAAGTGTCATCTAGAGATATCTACTAGATAGTTTGCGATAAGTAGAAGCACCAGGACAGGCTGCTACATGGAGATGCATGCTCAGAGGAAGAAATCTAGTTTTAAAAACGATACCGTGGTACTTAGTATTTCTACAACTTAATTACTTTTGCATTAGGGGCAGCTAGTTGGTGCAGTGGATAGAGCATCAGTGCAGGAGTCGGGAGGACCAGAGTTCAAATCTCACCTCAGACACTTGACACTCACTAGTTGAGTGACTAAGTCACTTAACCCCAGCTGCCTCATCCTGAATCATCTCCAGTCATCCTGATGAATATCTGGTCATTAGATTCATATGACTCTGGAGGAAAAGTGAGGTTGGTGACCTGAACAGCCCTCCCTCGCTCAAAACAAAGTCAAGTGCAAGGCATGTCATCATTTCTCTGATGGTATGGTCTTCTTCAGTAATGAAGGACAAACACACTCTCATTAATTATTACTATGTTTATGTCTATTCAAATATTGCCGCTATTAGCAATCCCTAAATTTTAGTCTCCTATGATTGAGCTCTCTAGTCTCACCCTTGCTGTGGTGATATGGATTGCAGTGCAACTGAGTGATAAAGAGGAGTCCAGTAAAATGTTGGATATTTTTCCTGCATTGGGTTTGCAGAAATATATTGTTTTCGCTCTTTTTTGTTCTGTTTTGTAGGGGAAGACTCTATGATAGAGAGTAGAAAGAAAATATAATGGTAAATGTCGATGCTTTTAAAAGGAGTGTTGTTTTTGTTTTTAATAAAGGAAATAAAAGGACTACTGCATTCTTTCTGTGCAAAATTTTAGATGAAGTCTTCCGGGAGGAAAAGAGATATCCTAGACAACCTCTGTTCTTTTTTTAATAAAAATTTATTTATTTAACTTTTTACATTCATTTTCACAAAATTTTTGGTTCCAAATTTTCTCCCCTTTTATCCCCTCACCCCACCCCAATACACCGAGCATTCTAATTTTCCCTATTACCAATCTGCCCCCTCTTCTATCATCCCTCCCTTCTCTTGTTCCCTTCTTCTCTTTTGTCCTGTAGGGTCAGATGACTTCCTCTTCCTCACTAACTGTATGTCTTATTTCCTAGTAGCAACAACAATACTAAACAGTTGTTCCTAAAACTTTGAGTTCCAAATTCTCCCCATCCCTCCCTCCTCACCCATTCCCTTTGGGAAGGCAGACAATTCAATATAGTCCCTATCTGTGTAGTTTTGCAAATGACTTCTATAATAGCCGTGTTGTGTAAGACTAACTGTATTTCCCTCCATCCTATCCTGCCCCCCATTGTTTCTATTCTGTCTTTTGATCCTGTCCCTCCCTGAGTGTTGACTTCAAATGCTCCCTCCTCCCATTGCCCTCCCTTCATCATCCCCCCCCTTCCTTATCTCCTTCTCCCCCACTTTCCTGTATTGTAAGATAGGTTTTCATACCAAAATGAGTGTGCATTTTATGCCTTCCTTTAGTCGAAAGTGTTGAGGATAAACTTTACTTCTTGTTTTGTTCTCAGCTCTCCTCTTTTTCCCTCCACTAAAAAGTCTCCTTCTTCCCTCTTGGATGACATAATTTACCCCATTCCATTTCACCCTCTTTCCTCCCCCTACATTTCTCTCTCACCATTTACCTTGATTTTTTTAAGATATAGTCCCATCCTATTCAATTCACTCTGTGCTCTCTTTCTCTGTATGTGAGTGCATGTGTGTATATGTGTGTGCGTGCACGCGTGTACGTATGTGTGTATGTGTGTGTGTGATCCCACCAACTACCCAGATACTGAAAAGTTTTAAGAGTTACAAATATTGTCTTTTCATGTAGGAATGTAAACACTTCACTTTTGGTAAGTCCCTATTATTGCTTCTCTTTGCTGTTTACTTTTTCATGCTTCTTCTCATTCTTGTGTTTGAAAGACAAATTTTCTTTTCAGCTCTGGTCTTTTCATCAAGAATGTTTGAAAGTCCGCTGTTTCATTGAAAGACCATATTTTCCCCTGAAGTATTTATACTCAGTTTTGCTGGGTAGGTGATTCTTGCTTTGAGTCCTAGTTCCTTTGACTTCTGGAATATCCTATTCCACGCCCTTCAGTCCCTTAATGTAGAAGCCGCTAGATCTTGAGTTATCCTGATTTTATTTCCACAATAATGGAATTGTTCTTTTCTAGCTGCTTGCAAGATTTTCGCCTTGACCTGGGAATTCTGGAATTTGGCCACAATGTTCCTAGGAGTTTCTCTTTGTGGATCTCTTTCAGGTGGTGATCGATGGATTCTTTCAATTCTTATTTTGCCCTCTGGTTGTAGAATGTCAGGGCAGTTTTCCTCGATAATTTCATGGAAGATGATGTCTAGGCTCTTTTTTTTGATCATGACTTTCAGGTAGTCCCATAATTTTTAAATTGTCTCTCCTGGATCTATTTTCCAGGTCAGTTGTTTTTCCAATGAGATATTTCACATTCTCTTCCATGTTTTCATTCTTTTGGTTTTGTTTGGTGATTTCTTGGTTTCTCGTAAAGTCATTAGACTCCATCTGTTCCATTCTAATTTTGAGAGAACTATTTTCTTCAGTGAGCTTTTGAACCTCTTTTTCCATTTGGATAATTTTGCTTTTGAAAGCATTCTTCTCCTCATTGGCTTTTTGAACCTCTTTTCCCAATCGATTTAGCCTATTTTTCAAGGTGTTATTTTCTTCAGCATTTTTTGGGGTCTCCTTTAGCAAGGTATTGACCCATTTTTCATGCTTTTCTTGCATCTCTCTCATTTCTCTTCCCAGTTTTTCCTCCACCTGTCTAACTTGCTTTTCAAAATCCTTTTTGAGCTCTTCCAAGGCCTGAGCCACCGGACTTCCCCCTGGGATGTCTGGGATACAGAGGCCCCGACTTCCACGTCTTTCCCTGATGGTAAGAAGAATTCCTCGTCCTCAGAACTGAGAGGCGGGAACATCTGTACCCCATCAAAGTAACTTTCTATTGTCTTATTTTCCTTCCCTTTTCTGGGCATTTTCCCAGCCAGTTGCTTCACTTCTGCGATTCTTGTCCACCCCCATGTAGATCTGCCCAGCTAGTGCTTGGGGTCTGAGATTCAAATGGGCTTTCTGCAGGAGGCGCGGCTACTATTCAATGTGAGCTTAAGTTCTGGTGCTTAGGTAGGGGCAGGGCCGCCTCCCAGGCTCAGTTCCCTCAGGGGCTTTATGCAGAGACCTTCAGTAATGGAGCGGGTGGGGGCAGGGCAGCCTCCCAGACTCAGTTCCCTCAGGGGCTTTATGCAGAGACCTGAGCTTCTGCCTGCTGCTCTGGGAGTCCCGGGCCGCCGCTGCTGCCTCTGCCACTCCCTCTGCCACTGTCTCCCGAGGGGGCCCGAGCCACAGAGACACTCCGCTCCCCTCTCGGCCAGCCCAGACATCTCTCTCACTGACCTGTAGCGTCTGTGGGCGGAGGGACCTTCCCGGCCGCCAGAGATTCCACCCCTGAAGCCTGCTCGGATCTGCTCCTCTGGGGCCATGGCCAGGGAAGCTCAGGGATGGACTATGCTTTCCAGGGCATGACGGACCCCTAGTGATGGCTCTCCAGGGCTCTCTGGAACGGAAATCTTTTCCACTGTGTTTCTGTGCACCTTGTAGTGGTCCAAAATTTGTGAGGAGTTCTTCTTGCAGGAAATATATGGGCTGTTGGTTCGGAGCTAGCACACGTGAGTCTTTCTACTCTGCCATGTTGACTCCACCCCCCTAGCCTTCCTTTTTAACCTCTGTTCTTCTTTAAGAATTTTCATTCATGCATATATTAGTCTAGCGAAAGTTGATAAAATTTCTTGGAATTTCCATGGTGATGTAAATAATTTTTTGTATTTTTTGAGAATGATATAGTTTAATACATATAATCTAATTTTGAAAAAAATGGTAGTGATCTCAATAAAATGTCTTTTAAGATAATTTCTAAATGATTAGTTCTGATCTATTTATTTAGAATGACATATTTATTTTGAAATTTATGTGAGGATTGATTTCATCTACATGAAAAACAAGAGTAGTAGCAACTACTAAGAAAAAAAATGGAAAATAAGCACAACATAGAAACTATTAAATGGTATTTAAGTATATAGATACTTAACATACAATAGTTCAATCTATAAAACCTAGCTTATTCTCATATACATAGTGCAAAATTATTAATGTTATGGATTGGACCTGTGACTTCACTGGCATTGGGAACATTCTTTACAAATGCAAGGTAACTTCTCTTTCTCCTTCTCCACAATACATGATCTTCAAAATTTGGCTGCAGCATAAAGTTAGGTGACTTGACCAGTGTCATAGAGACAGAACCTTTTGGAGGTGTGACCTGAACATATATCTTCCTAAATATCTCTCCATATAAATTTCAAGTTGCCTCATATGTAAAATAAAAGGGTATAAGAGTATTTAATTGTTTAAAACTTATAGCTATGTCCTTGTTCTTTTTTTTCTATACCAGTGCTTTAGAAAGGTTGTTAAAGGTGGTTTAAAGAGTAATCATGTATCAGTTTCATATTAAGAGCCATTAAACCTACTTTTGAAACGTGTTCTGTATAAACCACAACAGAGGAATTACTGAGGGATCCAGTCAGATTTATGGCAAAATCTTCACTTTTGGGAGCAGTGATCGCCCAGAAATACAACAATTATAAGCAATTATTGTAATGATGTTTTTCATAAACTCTCTGATGGTAGGGAACTGTAAACACTAATTAGCTGAATTATGAATTTTAATATCAATCTAAACAAGTGACTAGAACCCTTTGACATCATGTCTCTCTTTCCCAGATTCTAATTGATCCCATGGAAATGCCAACATTCTCGGAGCAGCCTTGGATTTGCCATCAGTAGTGCGATATCAAGCAAGGTTTTCCTAATTTCAGCAGTCAGATTCAATTTTACAATACCTAAAGGGTCTCATAGATTTGAATAATGACTGTCTAAGTTTTATAATGCAGTTTACATATATCATCTTGCTTGATGCTCATGAAATGTCATGTAGTAGGAATTTTTTATTATTTCCATTGCACAAATAGGGTTATTGAACTTGAGGGCACTTAAAAGACCTGACCAGCACCATAAAACTAGTAAATACCTGGGGCAAGAGTTCAGCTCAGATTATCCACATGTTGCATCCAGTGATCTATCTACTATTATTGTCCAGTTTTTGTTTTTTATTTTTTCAGTCATGTCCAACTATTCATCACCCTATTTGGGGTATTACTGGCAAAGATCCTCGAGTTATTTTCATTTCCTTCTCTGTTTCATTTTTCAGATAAAGAGTAGAAACAAGTGGGCAAAGTGACACAACTAGCATTTGAGGCTAGATTTAACCTCAGGAAGGTGAGTCTTCCTGACTTCAGGCCAGGCACTGGATCCACTGTGCCACAAAGTTTCCTTGGATCTACTGTACGTCCTAGATAATTCTAACATTATTCTATACTAGCAACAGTCACTCAAGATACTTTATTTCATTCAGTTCAGCAGAATTTATTGCTCTTTAAGTGCCATGGGTAAGAGCCTCATTTTTCCCATCATAATCAAATCTCTGGAAACAAAACTGTTAGCATTTAGATAGCACTTTAAAATGCATAAGACACTTTGTAAATATTACCTCATTTTTTAAAATTTATAACAAGCCTGAGAGGTAATTAGTATTATTTTTATTATTATTCATTTTAGAAATGATGAGATTCAGAAGAAAAACATAGGTTAAATGACTTGTTCAGGGTCACGCATCTAGTGAATGTCTTGATTTGACAGTTTTTTCTGAGACTGACTCAAATTTTCTATCACTTTTACCACCTAGCTTTTCAACCAAAGAAAGACACCTCTAAATATCTATACATATTATGTATGTGTCCATCAACCATTAGTGCTCCAAACATTGCTTCTTTAGGGATGGTCTCCAGAACTTGCCAACATATTACATATATTATACATGTATGTATATAATATATGTGTATGCATGTGTACATATATACATATATGTGTGTATACATATATACACATGCGCATATACATGCATATATGCCTATGTGTATGTATACATATAAGTGTGTATGTATATACACGTATACACACACTGATATATATTACAGTGAGAACCTTTGTCCTAAAACAGAAGACTTTCAGATGGGAGCAACTTGGGATCATGAAATCATAGCAGAATATCCTAAAGGCAAAATTAAATTTCTTTTTTCTGATTCTTTTCTGATTCCCTTTTTTTTTTTCTGGTTCTTTTGAGCCCTTCTCATTGCCCAACCTCAACAACTGCACCAGAAATTTTTATGGTAATACACATTAAATGGACCAGCTCTCTATCTGCATGTGAAATTCTGCACACTAGAAACTTCTCCTCCCGGACTATGTGAAGGGAAATAAGGTCTAAGACTGGCAAGTAATATGGGCTTAAATTGTGAAGAAGATTAAATGTTGTTTACATTTTACCCTGGAGGTAAAAGGGACAGCTAGAATTGAGTTGTCCCTTTTACATCACAGCTTTCTCCATTGTGGTTTCAATACATTGTGGGTTGGCATTAGAAATTAAATGGCAATATTCTGGAAGTTTTGTGAAAGCCACAGAAAACATGTGGAGACCAGCCGATGACACAGAAAAGTTTAAAAACTCAGAATGCCTAAAATATATACATAATATTGTAAAATATCAACCTAAATTTTACAATAAGGTATGTTAACCACCACAAAAATAAAAAGAAATTTAGACTTTCTTTAGTATGAATGGAGGGCCAAAAAATTTTACACATATTTTCCCAATCATACAGCCTCCATGAGTAACAATTTCAAAGTCTTGCAGAAAATTTTGGCAGTTGTACAACAGATATAATTGAGACACTTGAAATAGGGTCATGAGTTAAGATTTGCCATGGAACTTTGATGATTCTGGAAGAGACAGGGAGGCTACTAACATCTTCCAACTCTGCCTTACTTAAGTTATATTTATGCTCAAGTAAAGACATCACTCTGCATGTATTTAGTCTTTTTAAAAAAGTGAAAAATCGACAGCAAGAACTTGAATTATATGTTATACATAAATATTATTTTATGATATGTTATATAATAATTATGCTAAGATATATAATTATTCTTAAACTATGTTTTTATTATATCATGTTTATATGTTCATTTCATAGCTATTATATAAAGGCCATGCTAATTACATAATCATTACATATATATCTAATATATTGTGAAATATAATATAGATATCACTTTCTGTATGTATAGACTGGAGATCTTGTCTGCCTAGTAAAACGGGGATTGTTAAAGTTTCAGTGAGATGTTTTGCCATTCTTGAGATAGGGCCTCTTAAAAGTAGCTGTACTTAGATTTTTATTTTTTATTTCTTTTGTAAATTCCCCTTGTTTTCAGTGTTCTACAATATAACCTAAATTTTTCTCCTACCATCCTCCCTCCTAAATTTTTCTCCTACCATCCTCCTTCCTCCACCTCCCCCTCCTTCCCTGAGCTGGCACGCAATTCCACATAGGTTCTACACATGTATTTCTATTGAATACCTTTTCTCCTTAGTGAGGTTGCACAGAGGACTTAAAATGAATGACAAATCATAAAACAAGCTAACACATAATACAAAAGACAATGGTCTAAAGAGAAAATAGAAGAAATGTGGGGCAGAACAGGATGCAGGGAAATATAGCCAGTTTGAACACAGCATGATTATTATGGAAGTCATTTGAAAAACTACACATATATAGCCTATATTGAATTGCTTGTCTGCTCAGTGGGAATGGGTGGGGAGCAAGGAAGGAAGAGAGGTTAGAACTCAAAGTTTTAGGAACAAATGTTGAGAATTGTTTTTACATACAACTGGCAAATAAGAAATATAGATAATGTCGTATAGAAACTTGTCTTGCCCTAGAAGACAAGAGAGAAGATAGGGATAAGGGAAGGGAGGGGTGTCAGTAGGCAGGGCAGATTGGTGTAAGGGGTAACCAGAATGCTCTGCATTTTGGGATGTTGGTAGGAGAGGGATGGGGAGAAAATTTGGAACTCAAGATTTTGCGAAAATGAATATTGGAAACTAAAGATAATTAAATAAACATTAATTTTTTTGAAAAAGGACAAAAAGATCTTATAAAAAAACTTTTCAATTTAATGTATCAAAATTATCCATTTTGCATTTCATAATGTTGTCTGTCTCTTGTGTAGCAAAATATCTCCCCTTCTCCATAAATATGATAAATACAATATTCTTACTCCACTAATTTGTTTATAGTATCAGCCTTTTTACCTGGATCGTGTATCCATTTGGACTTTATCCTTGTGTACGGTGTCGGACAGAAGTCTATGCCTAGTTTCTGCCACACTCTTATCCAATTTTCCTAGCAACTTTTTATCAATCAGTGAATTCTTATTCCAGAAGCTGGGATCCTTGGATTTACCAAACAGTAGGTTGTTATTCCATTTAGATTTTTAAACCCTTCAAATTCCATCTATTCATCCATTCAATTCTATCTATTTAGTTTCCATTTTCCCTTCTACCACCTTGAGATTTGATGGCAGAACTTGTTGGATTACACAGTGCATCAGTGTAATTCAATCAAATTTTCACCCTACACTGAAATAACGGTCTTGCACATCGTGAATTCTTAGTTAACAGCTATAAATTCTCCAGCTAAATATAAACATTGTAAGGTTAAAAGCTATTTTTTTTAAAGTTCATTGCAAACAATGCACTTATCCAATAGGTTGGGCTTAATCAGTGCTCAAAGAGTCTATCATTGACCCCGGTGAGATAATCAAACAGACAATTAATTAAAGACATTTTTAGTTTTCTAGGCTGAAAAATTTATGTAAGACAAAAGAAACATGGAAGATCATGGAAGCATGGAGTTTAAAACCTGGAAAGAAATTTAGAGATTATCTATCCCAATTTGCTCTTCATACAGAGAGGGTGAAAAAAGGCCTAGAGAGGTAGACTGGCAAGTAGCAGTTCAAAAACTTCACAGCTTGAAGGAAACATTAACAGTTAATAAACTGCAACTTCTTATTTTGTAGGTGAATAAGCCTGGGCCCACAGTAGGCAACAATTCCAAAAAGCTGGAGGGATCGAACCTGCATGGGATATTATATCCATTTTACCGATGAAGAAACCAAGGTATCAAAAGAATTATAGATTATAGATCAGAAATCAGAGATTGCACTTGGGAGGACACTTGAACACATTTAGTCCAATTCTTTAGTTTTGTACTTTAGGAACCTGAAATTTAGAGAAATCATGTGACTTGTCCAAGGCTATAGCTAACAAATGTCACATTGCATTTATATAGTGCTACAAAATGCAGTTTTATGTGTGTATGTGTGTATATTTATACATACATATACACACAAACATATATGCATACACACACTCAAATATAATTCTCATTCTACCTACCAAAAAGCCCTGTGAAGGAGTGAGAGTTTGTATTAACCAACTTTTCCAAATGTAGAAGGAGAAAAGCAAAATTCCTTAAAAGACTTCATTCCTGTAGTACCAATGTGCTTCTCTGGGGTACTGGCATTTTAAAGATAGTGAGAGGGAAAAGACAGAGCTTAACATGAAGAATAAAGAAATAATGAAAGCATATAAAATCCTATGGAAAATGAGTGGGTGAGATATTTTGAATGAAGGGCAATTTTACAGAATTACACCATTAATAACTGAAGGAAAAAATTGACTCCATGGAAGGGAAAAACCAAAACAAGATGTTTTACTTTTTTGTGGTACTAAAGAATTGAAAATAAAACAGGCACCCAATAATTGGGGGTTGGTTGAACAATTCACTCCTGCATGAAATATCATAAGACATGATGAAATATGAGGAATACAGGGAAACATGGAAAGACTTAAATGAACCGATGCTTAGTGAATTAAGAGCAGGGAAAACAATGCATATCAATGATGTTAGATAGAATCACATGTAATGTTTCCTGCCAGTGACATCTGGACTTAGAAAACCATATATGAACATTTTCTAAGCTCTATTCAATCTTATTTATTTTGTGAATTATTTCTTAATGGGGATGAATATTGATATATATGATTTACTTACAAGAAAGAGACAGCAGCAAAATAAAGTATGTGCTCTATTATTATAATTATTAAGTTTGGACATTAAGAAAAGTTGAGGGGGAATAATCTTCTCTTAACTGCAAGGGAAGTGACCCAGGGGTATGAAAGGGTCCATATGCTATCAGATGTGGTAAATGTGTTGTCTGGTTTTACTGATATTTTTTGTTTTTTTAGTGTCCATTTAAATATGTGTTATGAGAGAATTTTATTAAAAGGAGTTACATATCTCAAAATTAATATGATATACTAAGATAATGATCTCTTTTTTTTAAAGATACGAGCAAAAATGTTTTTTGACCTTCCATGGCTTCCCATTGCTTTCAGGATCAAATCTAAAGTCATCTGGCTTTTAAAACTCTGCAGTACCAGGCCTGTTCCTACTTTGCAGTCTTCTCAAACCTTTTCCCTATCCACATACAATGTGCTATGCATACACTTGTATCTCTGCTGTTCCAAGAAACTCAATCTCCTTACTCTAGGGATTATCATTGGCCATTCTCTGTTTGAAATGCTCTCCCTCTAAATCTCCAGATCCTGGCTTTTTTCAAGTATCAGTTAAATTCCTATATTCTACAGGAAGCTTTTTCTGGTTCCGTTTAATGTTAATGCTTTCCCTCTATGATTTTCTTCAGTTTGTCATACACACACATGTAGTTTGTACATGTTTGTTTACATATTGTCTTCCCATTGTTATCTCAGTTCTATTAGATTCCTTAAGGGTGAGGACTTTTTTTTTCTTTTTTGTCTTTTCCTTGTATCTTCCATTGTTTAGAGTGAAACACTGACATGTTAGGGACATAATCAATGTATGTTGATTAGACTTGAAGAGATCAATGCCTTCACAATTGATTAATTTATATACCATTAATGGGCTTCAATTGTTGTATTCATAGAGACATTGTTGGTCGTCATTATAGATGCCTTCTCTGGAAATTAACTGGTAAAATCCTCCACTCTTACTTCCCCATCCCCCCAAAATGATAGTACAAAAATCTAGTTAATTATGGTGACTCACTGCCACCTATACACATCACCCCATTCAAACTCAAATGTTCATAGAACTTAGGAACACAAAGACTATTTTTATTTGGCTAAACATATTCTACTTATCACTTTTGTCATGGCCTCTTTCACATCTTTGTTTCGCAGGCTGTAGATCATGGGATTCAGCATGGGGATTACTGTGGTATAAAACACAGCCACCATTTTCCCCTGTTCAACTGACTCCTCAGTGGGGCGCCTGAGATACATGAAGATGAGAGTCCCATAAAATATAACAACAGCTGTCAAGTGGGATCCACAGGTGGAGAATGCTTTCCTCCTTCCTTCTGAAGAACGCATTCGGAGGATAGCAATGAGAATGAACAGATAAGAAATAATTATGACAGTCAGAGAGTATGTGAAGTTAATACCAGCAAGTATAATCATTGTATATTCCTTTACATATGTTCCAGCACAGGCCATCTTGATAAGTGGAGGATCCGCACAATAGAAGTGGTTAATTTCAATATTTCCACAAAAATACAACCCATAAGTCCATAATGTTGCTGCCAAACTAGTGAGGAATCCATATATATATGGGAAAGAGATCAATCGAATACAGACAATTCTTGACATTTTACTGCCATAGAGCAAAGGGTTACCAATTGCCATGCAACGATCAAAGGCCATCACAGCCAGAATAAATATTTCTACATGGACAAGGGCAATGAAGAAAAAGCACTGAAGTAAACAGCTGGAATAGGAAATAGTTTTAGTTTCTGATATCAAATTTTCCAGCATTTTGGGGGTGACATTGGTTGAAAACCATACATCCACAAAAGACAGATGACTGAGGAAAAAATACATAGGGCTACTGAGCTGAGGACTGACCTTGATCAAGATAATCATGCCCACATTTCCCACAATAGTGATTACATACACTATTAGAAAAACAACAAAGAATATAAGTTGTAATTCCTGGTGACTTGTCAGTCCAAGAAGAATGAATTCTGTCACATCGGTGAAATTGAGCATTTTCTGAAATCTGGCCTCGATGTACATCTATTGATCTGTATTGCCTATTGAGATAAAGAGAAGTGATAAAGATACAAATAATTATTTCATCCTTCATTTAAATATTGCCTCAGATTCACTCTCTTCGGTCCTTTATAAATGTTTCAATTCCAGTATTTTTTACAATACCACTGAATCACGGCAAGAATGACTGCAAAAATGGGATTAGCATCATTTTTGAGAAAACATAAAAAAGTCACTACATAAATACAAAAATAGTTGAAGAATTATATTATTTTAAAAGATATTTTAGGAAGGACAGTAAACACCCTCAATCAGCAAATCCTCAATTTATAAAATATTACAGTTTTAAAATCTTATAAATTTCATTCTCTTAGCTTTCTTTATCTCTCATGTTTCACTGAAAAATAATTTTGACTTGCTCTTAGCCTTGACAGAGGCAGTTTCATAGAAAAGTCTCATACAAATTCATGGAAAAATTATCATGTTATTTTGTTCAAACACATTATTTTCCTTGCCTGATATTCTATATTTATTTAGACAAGTTAATATACCCAAGCATGTATTAGCTTCTTATTATGCTTCTGGCACTGTCCTAAGTACCAGGGATATAAAGAAACGCAAAATGTCTCTATCTCCAAATCCTCCTGCTTTCTTCTTCTCATATGCCAATTTAGCATTAAGTGTTGGAAACTTTCTGTAACATCAGATCAACTGTATCTATAGGAGTGGTAAGGACCTAACTGTAGCTAGATTAATAGCTGAATAGGTATTTTAATGGAAATGGAGATAGAATGATAGTACACTAATTACAACTACCCAGGGAAAATGAAGTAAAAAGAAACAATTGTGGAGACATTCTAACCTCACTTAATTCTAGAGCCTTCCCTCTTTTAATTGTTTTCTCTTTCTCTTGCATACGACTGGTTCAGACATATTTGTTTGCTTATTGTCTCATCTAATTGATTGTGAGTTCCTTGAAAGAACGAACCCTCTTTGGCTACTTTTTGTATCCCCAATCAACAACAAGTGCTTAGCACAGTATCTGACATTTAGTAGGTGCTTAATAAATGTTTGTTGACTATTTACTATTATCTAAAGCCTTTCCTGAACCTTGCCTCCATATGCTAGTATTCCCTTTTTCCTCGAAGTTATTTTATACTTACTGATCTGTGGATATAATAAAATATATTAACAACACCTCCCCACTCTCCTTCTTAAAGAGAATATAAAAATGTAAACTCATTGTTTTCAAATACTGTTTTCTTTGTACCTGTGTATCTCTAGTGTGACTGGCTCAGTGGTTGGTACATATTAGGTTTTCAATATGAACATAGACTTACAGATGTAGAGATAGAAAGGACCTTGGACACTTTTGTTTTTATAAATGAAGAACCTTCACAGTGATTCTGCAATTTTGAAATTAAGAAGATGAAGGGACTTCCTTATGAAGGTATTGCTTGGGTTTACACATAACTTGATGCTAAATTTCCAGAAGCTTCTCTATCCTTTAATATATATATATATATATATGTGTGTGTGTGTGTATATATAAATATGTGTATATATATATATGTATGTATATACACACACATATATGGCATGTGTGTATGTATATATACACATGTATATGTATATATGTATATATACATATATATTTCTATGTGTGTATGTATATACCTGTGTATATATATTTGTCTATTTATGTATACATATATGTATACACACATATATATTTATTAATATATATTAATATATGCTATTTTCTTTTATATGATGAACAGTTTATTTTCATAGATATGAGAGAAAGCAAGGGAGACAAAGAGAGGGAAAGCCAGAAGCTGAGAAAAATAGAATGCTGAGAATGCAATCCATGCACTTAACTTTCAGAGCTTTCTTCTAAAAACATAGACATCAAAATATGAGTCCAAAACAATCATTTTACAGATGAAGAAATTAATGCCCAGAGAGTTAAATTGCTTTGCCAGGATCAACCAGGAAACAAATGGGAAATCCTTGAGACTCTGCATTAAATGTGAAACTAAGCTTGAGAGATAGCAAAAGTCAAATTCAAAAGATTGAAGTCAATTCAGTTGAATAACCATTTACTGAAAGCACGATGATTCAATGGAATGGACATTGACTTTGGAGTCCCTGGTAGCCGAAGTCCACATTGTATCTCTTCACTTACTTATTGTATCATTTTTCATTTGGAGGCAGTTCTAATTGTGTTGTGGGGCAGTGTGGTGTAGTCCATAGAGTGATGGTCTCAGAACTATGAAGATAGGAGATCAGTCTCTACCTCTTTCTCACACTGATGTTGCGACTCTGAGAATGATCAACTCTTGGTGATCCAAGCAACTGAATCCAGGTAACTTGTAAGTCTACAAGTTATAGACAAAGTGCTGACTAGCATTGCTGGAGGAGTTCCTCTATTAGTAAAGTTATAGGTCCAATCCCAATCCAATTGTTAGGGTTTTTTTTTTTCTTTTTACATAAAGGCAAAATTTATCCCTGCAACTTATGCATGCTATTAACAGAGCTTCCCTCTGGGGTGAGGGAAGGGGAGACTATTTCCTGTTAGAATATTGCTTCTGCAATTCAGCGGCCACTTGGGTACCAGTTGCATTGATACCAGGGTGGAATTAACCGCTTCTTGAATTTTTTCATAAATCACATAATCAATAATATATTCAAAGGGTTTAGAGCAATAAAAAATTAGAGATCATCTCATATATGGCATTTACTTATTTAAATAGACTATAAAAATGAGGTGTAGGGGAGTTAAATGTCTTGTTTTTGATCACCCATTTAGCAAAGAGCAGGGCTATGCTTCCTCTCTCCAAATATAGTGCTCTTGCCACCACACCACAGTACCTGTACCTCATCCAGTACTAATACTGGATCGTATTAGCTTTTTTAGTGACCAGCCCTGACTGGTCAGAAATTCTTAGTCAATTTCAAATAGTTTGTCCTATAACTGGATGCTGCATGCTGAGTCCAGAGTCTTGCTGATAGCAGGGTATTTATCATAGTGGATGTTAGTCTCAGAACAACCCTAGTGCCATTTTTAGCAAAATAACTTAAGCACATGTCTCCCTGACCATGATTTATTAGCACCATTACTATATTTGTAATTTGTTACTGCAAGTTCTGAATGTGTAGTCTAGAGCTCAAGGTTGGCATTTTGGTTGCAATTTTTCCTAGTTATGTAAGTTGGAACAAATCCTTTCACTGCTCTGGATCTCCTTTTCATCACCAGTAAAAACGAATCTGCTCTAATTGTATTACTTGTTTCTGGATGGCAGTGATTAAAATTCTACATAAATGTTGGAGGGGGTGAGGGGGAAAGCATTAAGCATGAATTAAGTGCATACTGTGATCAAAATATTGTTAAGCATTTCACAAATATTTCATCCTTACAAGTGTGTGATATGGATGGTACCATTATCCCCATTTTGCATGAAAGAAAGTGAGACTGAAACAGGTATAGTGAAATGCCAAGGATCATATGGCTAATCAATATCTGAGATTGGATTTGAACCAAAGTCTTCTTAACTTCATGTCAGGAACTTTATCCTCTGAGTCACTTAGCTTCTCCAATATGAGTTGTAATCATACAGAGGCAAAATATAATGAATTATTTTAAAATGTAAAAATGATTGTATAAAATTATCTTCTTTTTGGTTCAATGGAATATTTTCCCCTTCACCCTTCATTCATTTGTCCATTCAACACAATTTCATTGAGTACCTACTATGAGTAAGGTACTGTGGAATTTTCAAGATAAGTAGTATACCCAACCCCTTTCCTGGGCACATTATTAATTATCACAAACTTTTTTTGCCACAAGATTATAGCACCTAGAATTAAAAAGGACATCGAAATCATCTAGTTCAATCGCCTAATTATATATTTCATGAAACTGATATAGGAAGGTGGAAAGTCTCTTCCTTAAAATCACATGATTAGTGAATGGCAGAGCAAAATTTTGAATATATTCTAATAATTCTGAAGAATTCTAAGTCTAGTGTTCTTTCCTTGAGTTAAAATATTACAATGATTTTCAGTCACTTTTTAAAGAGATATATTTTGTTCACATAAGTCCCATAGATGAATTTACTACATGACTCTTTAAATTGGGACTCCATTGACCCTCTATAGATGATCCAAATGAGGTGGGGAGAAGAATGCCCTCTATTTTTTCTCAGTTCATCAATTCACGAAGTCACAAGGGATTGAGAGAACAAGAGACATAGATGTCATTGAGTCCAACCTCCTCATTTTACAAACTTGAATCTTACATAGGTAAATTGATTTTTTTTCAGGGTCATGGAACTAAATGTTTGAGGTTGGATTTGACTTCAGGTTTTCCTGATTCTAGACCTACTAGTCTATCCATTGATGCTCCTCAGAAAGTTGGAAAGATAGCAAGAAGACCGTCAGTGAAATATCATATGTGATCTCCAATGGTAAAGAGTCACTGGGAGAAAAGAAAAAAAAATCCATCATTTCAGCTTTATACTTCATAATACACATTTTGGATTCCAACTGCAAAGTTGTGTTTATCTTATAGCGATATTTCTGTTTGGACTTATGAGCACATCATGTTTTAAAACTATTTGTTTGGAAACCCGTGCCACCAGTGTTGAGGAAAAGTTCCTTTGTAACCTGGTTTTAGAGTTTCATGGTGGCATTGAGTAAGTAAATGATTTGCCTGGCATCAAACAACTAGTATGTGGAAGAAATAGTATTTGAACCTGATGATTACTAACTTGTAGGTCAAATTGTCACATATTATATACCATGTTCCCTCTCATAGGCACTTACTAATATTACAATTACCATTTTAAAGCATATTTCAATGCACCAGTCTCTGGAATATCAACTTTGTGATGTTAGAAGGAATTTTATGGTTGTCAAGTGCATTTTTTTACAATTTATATAAAATTTGACAATTTTATACTTATTAAGTTAAAAAAATATTTTAAAATGTTGTAAATCTCGTGGTCCAAGTGGATACACAACTGAAATCTAATATGTTGATTTGAGTACAGGTCTATGTTTGTTGATTATTATGAATATTTCTTATATGCCTAAGATACTGAATGTATTATGTTGTTTTAAGACAGATAAGATGTGTACTTAACTTCTTCTCAAGAGATTCATAACACAAACTGAGAAAAACACAACGTTACAGCCAAACTAATTTTCTATAATCAGGGAAAAGGTGTACACTAAAACCATAGACACATGGAGTTGGTAAGGACTTTAGAGGTTGTATTCATGACTAAATAAATACTTAATCTAAAGCATACCTACCATATGATTCTCTAATATTTGTTTTGAAAATAAGTATACTGAGAGGGAAAGTCCCATCTTTCCTTAGGCTCCAAAGTTTGCTTGAAAATAAGTATAGTGTGACGAAGAGCCACATCAATTCTGAGGCAACCCTATCTACTTTTCGACAACTCTAATTGTTGGGGTTCTTTTCTTGGCATTGGACCCCAAATGTACTCTTCTGTAATTTCTCCATTGTTCCTTGTTCAATCTAGGGACCCAACAAAATAGTTACAATCTCTCTGCCAAATAGCAGACATTCAAACCCTTGAACATAAACGAAATATCCCATGAAAGTTCTCCGTTATCCATGTAATTACCCAATTCATTCAACTGACTTCCCATGATGTCATCTTGAAGTTTTTCACTATCATTGGTAATGTTCTCTGGTCTCTCTCTGATTTTCAGTGTACTTCTCAAAAAGGAACACTCATACTTCCTTCAGAAAAATAATCCATATATGGTTTGACTGGGGAATAGTATAGTAGTGTCATCCCCTCCACAATCCTGGACACTAAGCTCATACACTGATTCATACTGCCTGGATTTCTGCTTGGTTTCCTTGCTTTCCTGGAGACACCTCCTCCCTAAGGCCTTGCCCTCTGACTTCACAACTCCTTCCAGAGGACTACCATTTGAGGAAGAATTGTAGCAGTAAACACTCCAGCATACACAGGAGGACCTACTGCACAGGTTCTTAGGTCTGCTTTTCTAACAGGAAAGCAACTTCTAAGGGGTCAACAATCACTTTAATCAAACACATATACCAATAGAGAAAATGCAAGCAGGACCCACAATCATGACTTCCAACTGTCTGACCATAGGCAATACATACATTATTATAAAAGAGAGAAGCACCAACATCTGGATTTTCAAAGGGGGGAGGCTTCTTAAAGGGACTGTTCATAGTCTCATCTAGCACAAAAACCTTCTTCCAAAAATAAGTCACCAAAAAAAAACCTCAACTGAGAGTATATGTATATATCTGTGTGTGTGTGTGTGTATGTGTGTGTGTGTGTGTGAATACACATATACACTTTTTTCAGAGTTGGAGGGCACCACCCCTGTGACCCAGTGCCTCATTAGCAATCAGGAAAAAACCAAAAAAAAATGTGGGCCTTCATAGGAAACAAGTCTCCCCTAATCATGTCTCCCTCAATAGCCCCACCTGAGGTGAATCAATGGGTAGGGAAGATTTTTAGTTGCCATTGCAAGAATCCAAGGTAAGGCTCCCCTTACTGCCATCTGAGTTCACTCTATACTTGTCTTCCACCTGATCTTCCACCTTGTGTTTTGGTGGGAGTCATCTGCCATAATCATGTCCTGCTTTGTTCTTTTCTAACTTCACTTTATGTGGTGTCTTTGTCCATCAGAATAAAAAATCATTAAGAGTGGGGATTGTGCTGTTTGCTTAGATTTGTGCTTTCAAGCACTTAGTACAGTGACTGGCATATTTAAAGCATTTAATAAAGGTAATCACTTTACAAGAGACCATCTTTTTTTTTTTCTTCCTGTAACTCTCCATTTTTGTCTCTGTATTTTTGTCTCTGTCTCACTATAACTGCCTGTTTCTTCTTAAGGTAAGCTAAGATCATTTTAACTATTTGGACTGCCACATTACACTATTGATATTTGCTAAATCTGCAATCCATGATAAGCAGATAATGTTAAGGAAAATGTATGAGGTTGATTTCCTACTGTTTTACTGTACTTCAGATTAAGCATCACTAATCATAAGACATGTCTCCTCCTTGTACTTACGAATATCATTTTTTTTACACTTACTACAGTTTCAGTGAGGCAGCCTCTTCCAGTGTCAAAAGACTTTTTCTTAGGAAATTCTTCCTTATACTGAGTTGAAATCTGTGTTCTTATAATTTCTACTATTTTGTTCTTAACCTGGCTCCATACCAAAAATATTGGCTTTCTCTTTCACGTGAAATCCTTCCAAATATTTGAAAAGAACTACCGTATCATAGACTTTATTATATTTTATTTCCCTTTCTCTTTAATTGTTCATATCTTCCTTACCACCAGACCATATTTATTTTCTCTCAGATTCAGATTCTCTTTTGAATCACAAAATTAGGGAATTGCAGAGATGGAGATAAGACTTCAGAGCTGTCTAATCTAAGGAGTGCTTGCAAAAGAACGCTCTTAAAAATACATCCCAAAGTAACCATTCAGGCATATTCTGAAGGCCTGCAATAAAATTTACATCACCTCTCAAAGAAGCAGTTTTAGATGTCTGGGAGTTTTCAATTATATCAAAAAGCATATGACTTCTTAAAATTTAGGAATCATAGAAACATGAGATTTTATATTCATTGCCTATAGCCCTTCATTTCATAGATATGATCCTAAAGGTGAACTCTCTTCCTAAAACTTTCAGGCAGAATAAGTGGCAGCAATGGGCTTATGGAATTTATACTGATTACCTAAAAGGAAAAGACCCCACTTTTGAAAATAACTCTATCTCTGAACTTTCTTATACATTTCTACCTAGTCACTCAATGATCTTTTTACCAGCCATTTCACTGTGCTTCTCTGACGACTTAACTCCTTTCATTATCTGCACCTGGACCACTCTAGGCTATTTACCAATCCTTAAATCCTTCCAGATCTTCTCACAGTCTTTTCTTGTATGTAAGCACCAATTTTACCTCCATGAAATTGAACAGATCCTTAAGCATCTTGTGCATTCCTGTTAGAATGACAATAGACCTTCACCACTCATACTGGCATCACTGTCATCACCCTCACTACTCCGAATGAAAGAAGGCTTGAGTGGTCATATCCTTTAAAAGTAGACCTCCCTGTACCCTTGGTTTTTGGGTTCCTAACACCACAAAATTCAACTACAGAACTAAGGTTTTCTCACTTTACATTAAGTGTGTTTTCATGACAACATGTCATCTTCATTCATCATTTCATCGCTGCCCTTGTGGCACAAAAAAAGCAAGTACACTTTCTTTTGTAATATCTAACAAAAGTTATTAGACTATCACTTTCATCTCCTAATCACTTGTTGTATCTTCTTTGCTCCCCTGTAAATATCCCCAGATCTATCATCAAATAGGGGTGAAAGAAGAATAAGAAGAGGAAGAGAGAAGAGACTTGGAAGTAGAGATGATAGTCAAGAAAAAAATTATTAAATTTTTTAAAAAAAATTTGGTGGAAAAGAGCACAGAACTTAAATTCACGAAAAGTTTGGGTTCAATCTTGACGCTGATGCTAGATATATTACCCTAGGGAAGCAATTTAACCTCTGCAAACAACAGTTTCTTCACCTGAAATATGTGAGCAACAACAAGAAAAAATGATGATAACAATACCCAGCAGTTGCATACCACCTTAAGATTTGTAAATAACTTTTCATATATATTATCTCATTTGATCCTTATGACAACTATCTCTAAATCAAAGTCTTGTTTCAAGGAAAGTATCTTTTACATTTCAGTAAGATGTAAAGTTTTAAATTATACTTAATGATTATCAATATAATAACACTGGTCTATTGGCTTTAAACGTGAGAGAACTATTAGAAAATTTGTCTTTGGGTTCTTGTTCATAATTCTATTATTAGGGAAAATGAATTATTAGATTAAATAAGAATCCAAGCTTTACAAAACAATATTCTATTAGTAATTTCCAAATGGTGAATCAGAGAATCAGGCTAAGTATCATTCCCCTTAATTTGTCCCACGTACAAATTAATTCACATTGATTACCACTTCATCTTTTATTTTCATTCACAAACACACCCCTATTTACAATTGGAAAACAACCAACGGGATGTTTTTTCTCCTTGAAGAATTACAAAAAACGTTCAGAGCTTTGACTTCTGGTGGATTTCTAAAACCTCACTGAATTTTGAAACCTACCTGTGATCAATCAGTAAGTGTTCTTGGCAACATCTACAAGACCTTAAATGAATGGATATTGAATGATGCAGAAAGGTTTATAACTCTAAATTGTCTCCATTCTGGGATCAATTCACAAGGGACTTTCATTGCGAAATTTGAGGAAGCAATTACAATGTTTTTTCATGAAATATTCCATGAAGAAGCTCCCTCTCAGGTGGAAATATTTATTATTTTAATCGAGCGTTAAAAAAAAAGTGAGGACAGGAAGACAAGATGGCAGAAGAGAAGAACAGACCTGTAGAAGCTCCCTACTCCCACATAGCCCATAAAATACCTGTAAAAATAACTCTAAACAAATTCTAGAGCAGCAGAAGCCAAAAAACAACGTAAAAGATATTTCCAGCCCAAGGAAACATGGAAGGTCATTAGGAAAGGTCTATCACACCACGTGGAGCACAGATTGGCCTTGGCTATGGCAGGGATAGGACTGGAGCAGGCTCAGGGAGTGCAGAATCCCAGGCATCAGCTGAATTTCCCAGATCCCTCAACTCACAAACTCAAAGGGGAATTTCAAAGATCAGTGAGAAAGTGCTTCCATCAAAGTGAGAAAGGAACACGATCTGACCCTGGTGGCCCCAAGGCAGCAGTAGTTGCTGCAGTATAGTGTCCATTTTAGGAGTCCTCACCCTAAAGCCCCTGGGGGAATAACGTGGCTCAACTGAAACTCAGGCCTGAGTTCTGGGCCTGAAATGAGGAGGAGTGCTGACTAGTCTGGGGGACTTGATGGAGGCTCTAGAGAAGGAGCCCTAATGCGAGATCTTGGGCAGAACATAATGCCAGTGGTTTCTAAGAGACAAGAGCATAGGTCAGGAGAGGAATAAAATCCTCTTCCTTGATTGTGCCACCTTGGAGGAACTGAGAACTTAGAGGTTGACAGAGTATACCTTCCTCTTGCAAATGAATTAAATTTTGAGTAAATGGCTAGAAAAAAAGGAAAGATGTAAGACGATATAAGGCTATTTTCTTGATGAACAGGTATTTTCTTTCATCCTTTCAGATGAGGAAGGAAAATGCATACCATCAGAGGAAGACACAAAAGTTAAGGCTTCTTCATCCACAAACTCCAAAATAAATATGTGTTCATCTCAGGGCATGGAAGAGCTCAAAAAGAATTTTGAAAATAAAGTAAGAGATGTGGAGGAAAAAATGAAAAGAGAAATGAGAGCAATGCAAGAAATCATGAAAAATGAGGCAACAGTTGTTAAAGGAGACCCAAACAAATGCTGAAGAAAATAACACCTTTAAAAACAGGCTAACTCAATTGGCAAAAGAGATCCAAAAAGCCAACCAGACGAGGAGAAGAACACCTTAGAAAGCAGAGTTAGCCAAATGGAAAAGGAGCTTCAATAGCTCACTGAAGAAAAAATATTATTTAAAAATTAGAAGGGAGCAAATGGAAGGTAATGAATTTATGAGAAAGCAATAAATTATAGAACAAAACCAAAAGAGTGAAAAAATTGAATACAATGTGAAATATCTCATTGGAAAAAGAACTGACCTGGAAAATAGATCCAGGAGAGACAATTTAAAAATTATGGGACTATCTGAAAGTCATGATTAAAAAAAAGAGCCTAGACATCATCTTTCATGAAATTTTCAAGGAAGTCTGCCCTGATTTTCTAGAACCAGAGGGTAAAATAAATATTGAAAGAATCCACCAATCATCTCCTTAAAGAGATCTGAAAAAAGAAACTCCTAGGAAAATTGTAGCCAAATTCCAGAGTTCCTAAGTCAAGGAGAAAATATTGCAAGCAGCTAGAAAAAAGCAATGTGAATATTGTGGAAATACAATCAGGATAACACAAGACATAGCAGCTTCTACATTAAGGGGTCAAAGGGCTTGGAATATGATATTCCAGAAGTCAAACTAGCAGTAAAACCAAGAATCACCCACCCAGCAAAACTGAGTATAATATTTCAGTGGAAAAAGTGATCACTCAATGAAAAACACGACTTTCAAGCATTTTTTAATGGAAAGATCAAAAATGAATAGAAAATCTGACTTTCAAACACAAGAATGAAGGGAAGCATGAAAAGGCAAACAGGAAAGAAAAACCATAAGGGACTTAGTAAAGTTGAAATGTTTACATCCTACACTAATATATATATATATATGTGTGTGTGTGTGTGTGTGTGTGTGGGTGGTGTGTGTGTGTGTGTGTGTGTGTGGGTGTGTGTGTGTGTGTGGAGAGAGAGAGAGAGAGAGAGAGAGAGAGAGAGAGAGAGAGAGATGGAGAGAGGGAGAGGGAGAGAGATCACAAGGTGAGTTGAAGAAGAGGGGAAGATACCTATATAAATAAAATTAAGGCATGAGAGAGGAATATATTGGGAGGAGAAAGGGAAAAATGGAATGGGGCAAATTGCCTCCCATAAAAGAGGCAATAAAATATTTTTTTCAGCCAAAGGGGAAAGGGTGAGGTCAGAGGGAGAAAGTGAAGCTTACGATCATCCCATTTGGCTTAAGGAGGGAATAGCATGAACCCTCATTTTTATATGAAAATCTATATTACACTACAGGAAATGGGGTAGAAATGGATAACTGGGGCGTGGGGAACGATGGTAGGGAGGGCAAATGGGAGGAAGGAGTAATTAGAAGCAAACAATTTTGGGGATGGACGAGGCCGAAAGAGAGAGCAGAATAAATGGGGGACAGGATAGGATAGGGGGAATATAGTTAGTCTTACACAAAACCACTATATTGGAAGTCTTTTGCAAAATTACACATATGTTGCTTATATTGTATTGCTTGTCTTCTCAGTGGGGATGAGTGAGGGGGCAAAAAGAGAGAGAAGTTGTAACTCAAAATTTTGGGAATAAATTTTGAGAATTGTTATTTCATGCAACGGGGAAATAAGAAATACAAGTTTAGATAGATTTAAAAATCTTGCCCTATACGAAAAGACAGAAATGTGAATAGGGAAGGGAACGGTGTGATTGAAGGTAGGGCAGATTGTGGAGAGATAATCAGAATGCAAGGTGTTCTAGTGTTGGGAAGAGGAGAGATAGGGAGAAAATTTGGAATTCAAAATTTTGTGGAAATTAATGTTGAAAGCTAAAAATAAATAAATATACATTAAAATTATGGACATTGAATTTGAGGGATTACTTTCATCCAATTCAAGTTACTTTTAATTTTTATTATGTGATTAGTGACTTTGGTGGTGTCATCATTTGACTTCAAAAAGTAGTGCATTTAATTTGGCACATATGAGGAAATCACCAACTGGCAATGAGGAAGTCACTTTCCTTGCTTTTGAATCAGTAAAATAAAGATAATAAACTTTTCATTGCACAAACTTTTTGCAAGTGAAGCACCTTGGAAATTGTACAACTCTTCATAGATGAAACAGCAACATCTCATAGTGCACAAAGTGTTGTTTGTGGAGTGAAGAGTAATGAGTTCATGCCATACTTGTGACACATCTAGCTGGTCAATAAATCTATCAAATAGTAAGCAGTTATTAAGATACTACTATTTGCCAGGCACTGTGTAAGTACTGGGGATACAAAATGAGTCAAAAGATAAATCCTACTTTTAAGGAGCTTGCAATCTAATGAAAATATTAAGATAACATTTAAATACGACTTTAAAATATGAAATGTACGTTGCAAATATTGTCTCATCTTATCCTCATGGTATTATTCTCATTTTCTCCTCATAATCACAGTAAGAGGTGGATGAAATCGTGCTCTTTTTATAGAAAGGAAAGTTGAGGCAAACTTAAATTAAGTGACTTCTTTCTTTCAATTTACACAACTACAAAGTATTTGAGGCTAGATTTGAACACAGCTCTTCCTCATCCCAGGTCTATCCTTTAAACCACTTCACCCCTAGCAATGGTCAAAATCAATTGACTTCTCAGTGTACTGGGAAGTGCTCTAATTGCATAATGGTCATTTATCATGGCTGAAATGAATTTTTGTAATAGGAGTGTTCTGTACCAACACAATCACAAGTGGGATTTTTTAAAGTGAACTTTTATTTTTCATTCATAATTAAACATTACACATCAAACTTGAAGGAACGAGAATGGCCTCTATTTCAAGTAATATGAAGGATAGGACAATTAGTAATTGTTGCTGTTATTTTTTACCAAAGGTCACACCAATTTCAAACCCAGAAAGTCTGGGCTAAATTTCAGCTTTTAAGGCATGATGGATGTGAGATCCTGGGCAAGTCATTTCACCTTTCAGTGTGTTCAACAATTGGGTAAGATCATAAATTGCAGTCACCATCTGTGTGTATTGGTAGTTTTTCTTCAACTTCAAAATTCTCATACCAATGAAATTACAACTCTATTTCTTATTTGTATCTCCTAATCAATATAACATTAATAATTTTCCAATTCACAGGAGATTGTATGGCATGGACAGGCTCCATGAGTGAGTAAGGTCTCAGAGATACAAAGGAAATATGTAATTACAGATGTAAACAGCAGGTAGAAATAGTATACAACATAGTGTGAGAGGCAAGTACACTAGGAGGGAGGAGAAATGCATTCATATATTCAGGTATACTTTTTAGTACTTTCCTCCCTCAGAGGAATAGACAAGTATCCTTTCTTTTTTTTTAACATAGATCACCAAAAATAGTAGTGATTGTAAAAAAAAAAATAGATGCGAAATTAGATCATAGCCTTATAATCTGCCACTCTTAGGCTCATGATTTATTCTATATTCATATAAAAGTTTTGTATAGTCTCATAAGTCCTCCCACTTGGTCCTATCAGTTCTAAACTCGCAGACCAGGACATACCAAGCAAACTCACAGACATGATCATTTCTTCTGGAAGATGAGGTTTTATGTTTTGTAGGTAAATGAAATCTAAATCACAAACAATAGACACTGAATATAAACTAGCTCAATTGGAAAGAGGTGAGATGCTTCAGATATTTCTGGCCTCTTAGGGTGATTCAAATACACGAATTCATTACCTATATCTATATCTATATCTATCTATCTATCTGTCTATCTATCTATCTATCTATCTATCTATCTATCTATATCTATCTATCTATCTATATCTATATATCTATATCTATATCTATGTATTGCCTGTCTGGCTCCTTCTCCCGAAATAGCACAAGGAGAGTGTGGATATTGTAAGGGTTTGTGGCATGCCCACAAATTCTTTCTATCCTTTTCTCATATCTACTGATACAAGCTACAGGAGAGGTAAGTATGAATACTCTTTGCTCTCCAACATCACTTCTCACTCTCCCTTTATCTCCAACGAAATTCACTCAATCAAAATTTCCACTTAATTCCAATCCCCAGCCAATTTTCTTTCATTTTCATTTCTTAAGGATTTGGGGGCCCGACTCAATATCTTGTTCTTCTTTCCAAGTCCTGTCTATGGCAGGGGACTTTAGTGTCCACTTAGATGCCAAAAAAATGAGGCTTACTTTTCTCATCACCACTAGCAACAGCAACATTTGTTGAATTGCCACCAAAAGTCAGAAACACAAAGCCTTGGAACAGTAAAATCTCTTACAGAATGACCCTGGTTCTATTTCATGGATGTGAAACACCTATTATCCAGGGAATAAACTCCTGTGGAGAAGGGACTAACCATACCCATCCACTAACAACCAACTGTTTCACTGAAGGCAGGTAAGCTAGTATAGTTGAACCAATAAGCCCCCTAAGACAGAGGCAAGAGAGAGCACGTGCCAGGGAAGTCAAAACACCAACACCAGAATCTCATCTGAGACCCTGATGGAGACATTCCAGGACTCTGAGAACAAGACACACGGAAAAAGTAATGCACCCACTTCAGGATTGTAGCCCTATAGGAATGGGGTGCTTGTGCTTGGACCCCATTTCTAAGATCACATTTCTATCTAGCTTCAAAACACTGACCCAAACAGTTTTCTCCCCAGCGACTGTGCTTTAGCAATTATTCATGAGTAAGCTCAAGTAAAATAACTGTCTTTTCCCATCACAAGAACAAGCTGACCACCGAAGGAATTACCTTGTAAGCGAAGACTTATCATGTATTGCTTCCCAAAGTTATCATATGCAATCATATTCCAACCAGAGGTGAAGCTACAGACATCAAATCTCAAAGCTATTTTGCTACAGATACAGCAGAACAAAAATACACTGCTGAGAAACCCCTTCCCTTGGTTTCCAGCAGTGAATGACTCTAGTAACCAAAGTTATAAGTTATCACTTAATTAGCATTTCTGCCAGATAATCTACTACGTTTCCTACATAAGTTTTAGAATCATTCCTGTTAAATTGTAAATTCCTTAAGGAATGCAAGTTCCTTAAGAACTTCCATCCACCATATTGACATTCCAATAAACTTTGCCAACTTTACTTAATGAAAGCTTGAGTCTGTGGATTCATTTCACAAGACCCTGTTCTGTATTCTGGTCTTTCTTTTTTTTGGGGGGGTGAGGGGACGAGTACTTCAATCTCTCAACCTATATCACTGGGAAACAGTTCTTGTATAAATTTTGGGTGGTCATTGTTCCTACAGTGATTACTGATCAAGTTCCAAAGGACCTAGGAAAGAAAATTCTGTCCACTAAAGTCTTTGACATTCAGTTGATTCAACATCAGAAACTGTCATCGATTTATCAAAGGGGCATCACATTAAAAAGAGGTATTGACCAAGATAGCAGAGTTGAAGAAGCAGTTAACCAAGCTTTTCCAATGTTCCCCTCCAAACAACTTTTAAGTGAAACCAAAAGATTAGGGCAAGATATTCTTTCAGACCAAACCAATTTAGGAGATCACAAAGAGAGATCTATGATATGGAGGTGGAGGTTGGTTTGGAAGCCATGTGGATATATACATACATACATACATACAAAAAGACAGAGGGCACACAGGATACTTTGCATAGGAAGGGATGATATCCAAAAAAATAAAATTAAGAGGTGAGAGAGGAATAAATTGGGAGGAGAAGGGGAGAAATGGAATGAGGCAAACTATCTCTCATAGAAGAGGTAAGAAAAAGTGAGGTTGAAAAGGGGGAAGGTGAGAAGAAAAAAGGGAAGCTTATGCTCATCACATTTGACTTAAGGAGGGAATAACATGAACACTGAATTTGGTATGAAAATTTATCTTACACTACAGGAAAATAGGCTAGAAGGGGATAGGTGGGGCGGGGGGATGATAGAAGGGAGGGCAAATGTGAGGAGGGAGTAATTAGAAGTAAACATTTTATGGGAGGGACAAGGTCTAAAGAGAGAATAGAATAAATAGTGGGCAGAATAAGATTGAGGGAAATATAGTTAGTCTTTCACAACATGATTACTATGCAAGTCTTTAGCAAAACTTCACATCCATGGCCTATATTTTATTGCTTTCCTTCTCAGTGTGGATGGGAGGGGAAGGAGAAAGGGAGAAAAGTTGGAACTCAAAGTTTAAAGAATGATTGTTTTGAATTGTTTTTGCATGCAACTGGGAAATAAGAAATATAAGTAATAGGGTATGGAAATCTAACTTGCCTTACAAGAAAAGAAGGACGATGTGGGGAAGGGAAAGGAAGAGTGTGATTGATCAGAGGGCAGATTGAGGGAATGGGTAACCAGAATGCAAGGCGTTATGGGATGGGGAGGGGAGAGATGGGGAAAAATTTTGAAACTTAAAATCTTGTAGAAATGAATGTTGAAAATTGCAAATTAATAAATAAATTTTAAAAATAAATAAAATATTATTCTAAGAAGTTGTTTAGCAGAACCAAGTAAAGATATTTCTTGTCACATAATGATTAGCCTTTTTTCTGTTTTCCTTGATGCAATCAATCATGTTATCCCTACTCCCATGATGCTGTTCACTTTGTAACTAATCACATCATCTTCTCCACGTACCCAACTCTGGTATTTCTTCTGTAATTCTCTAACAGTTAGAAGTGTTTTCATACCCGTAGCAGTGTATCTGGGGAAACTAAGAACCTATTAATCGATAAATTAAAATTTTAATAAAAAATTATTTATACGCAAACTTTTGTGCTCAGTTTACTTTAATTTCAACTTCAACAGTATTCTCTATAGTGTTCGTTCTCATGCTGAACTCTCTCATTTTCTCATCCTGAGGGAACAAGGAGGTGAAAAATGCCTGGCAGAAAGTCATGAGAGTGAGTTCTAGAACACTACATAGTTCATAGTGTTCTTTTAAAGAAGAGTCTAAGGTTTAAATTTTTCTTCAGACACACACTTTGTGATTGTAGGCAACACATCTTTAATTCCCAGAACTCTAATTTTTAAATTGGAAACATTAATACTTGCGCTACAGACTTCTTTGGATTGTTGCAATGAAGGTGCTATATGAACGTGTTATCCGACCATCATTACGTGAATTTATCTCAAATGAACAAATAGCTACATTTAATAGCACATCCTTGGATTCAGTAAACATTTCTCCACTTTTAGTAATGAAGACACAGTGTTACCTATTAGTATCACAAATAAAATTTTACTACAAAATTTCATGTACAATCATAAACAGATTAAGTTTAAACGTTTTTCCACTGTAAAGTCATCCTCAAGTCATTCAGCATTTATTAAGCCCCTCCTTCGTGCCATGCACTGTTCTAAGAGCTAGAAATACCAAAAAGGTAGACATCCCCAAATAAACAAAAAGAATCACCGCTCTCACAAAGCTCACCCTATAATGGAGAATATAATATGCAAATGACTATATGCAATCAATATCTATTTGTCTCTTATTTATATGCATGTGTCTATCTGTGTATCTATATATTTATGTATGTATATACATATGTATACACACACATGTATGTGTGTGTATATCTCTATATCTCTATCTAAAAAGGATAAGTTGGAAATGATCATAAAGAAAGTCACTAACATTTATCTTATCATAGAAAGTTAGATATTTATTTCGATTTGAAGAAAGCCAGGGATCCAAGGAGATAGAAATGAGGAGGGAAATAATTTCCATCATGGGTGTAAAGCCAAGGGAAATGCACAGGAGATATGGCCATGCAGCAGGGGTCATCTATAGATCAGCAAGCAAGTTGAGAAAAGATTCACCTGAGAGGATTTGAGAAAGTGTCACATTCCAGCACCCGTTTGAAAAATAAATATGGAACTGAGCTGGGCACAGCACGGAAAAACTGAAAAGAAGTATGACTTTATTGTAAATTCGAGCTGCAAAAAAAAAAAAAGTGATTGACTTCCTTCCCACCTTCTCCTCCTGATGCATGTCTATCACAGACACTATAATATAACTTGCTATTTTTTTTATCCATACCTTTGCAGTAAACTGACTTTTGCCTCAACCTTAAAGAAGTCAAAGGCTAACTGGAGATAGATACAAATGAAAAGATATAAATGATAAATAAGCAAATACCTCTTGTTAATGCTAGGCATTTTTCTAACTGGAGGCTCAGCGTGGTTGAATTTCATGATTTTGTCCAATTATATATTTCTTTGAGGTTTTGTTGTTTTTATCTGATTGGCTTTTTCCTAGTTTGTGTCTTGATCTTACTTCACAATAGCACATACTTGAGATAAGGTTTTTTTCTTACTGTTTGATAATTTTTTTATCCTATTTCTTGTCTTTAATTTTATTTTAAATTTCGAAACTCTACCTGGTGGTCAGGGAGCACTGTCCCAAGCTTTGCAATTTTCATGGTACTATTTTAAGAGCTAGTTCTGGAGTTCTGTTAGTTGTGAGTGCTTCTACCATGCTTTGATTCAAGAAACGTCGTCACTTCTCTTGTAATCTGTGCTCTGATCTTTATCAAGGAAGAGAATTTGCTTTCCTAAAATGTTAAGTGCTACTGCTACTTTCAGCTTTGGAACTGAGACCAGGGTCTCTACTCCCTGGTGAGGGACTTCAAATACTCTTCTTTGTTAACATTTATTTTCAGTTTTCAACATTCACTTCCACAACATTTTGGATTTCATATTTTCTCACCTTTTCCCTCTACCCCATGGTCAATGTGAATTCTGATCACTCTTTCCTCTAATCTGTCTTCCCTTCTATCAATCCCACCTTTCTCCCCTTCTCTTCCAATTTCCTGTACAGGAAGACAGGTTTCTATATCCCGTTACCTATATATGTTATTCACTAGTTGAATGTAAAAGGATTTTTTACACTAATTTTTAAAACTTTGAGTTCCACATTCTCTCCTGTCCCTCCTGTCTAACAACCCTCATTGAGAAGTCAAACAATGCCATACAGTTTATATATGTTGAGTCATGCGAAACACTTCCTTAACAGTCATGTTGAGATATATGAACGATATTTCCCTCTATCCTATTACATACACTACTTATTTCTATTCTCTCCTTTGCCCTGTTCCTCTACCAGTGTTTGCTTCTGATTACCCCTTTCCACGATCTGCCTTAGGGACTGAAACACTGGCGGTTGCTGTCGTTTCCAGACATCTCAACCTACAAAAAATAAAGCCAGCTTTGAAGGTCAGAGGGAAGACTATCACACCTGACTAACAGGGCAGTGGCGTCCAGCTCCAGCCACAGCTCCAGTTCCAGTTCCAGCCCTGGACCCAGATAGGCAGAAGCTCATGCTGAAATGGAGGCTGCTTCTGGAGCCCTCAACCTAATAAAGAGACCAAAATTCAAGTAATTGGCTGGGAAATAAGCAAAAAGAGGGAAAAGTGACAGACTGTACAGTTTTACTTTCTTGGTGAACAGGTATTTTCTTATGTCATCAATAATTAGGAATATCAAAACATGCAACCAGAATAAGAAAACAAAGGCATCCAAAACATCCAAGAAAAACATGAATAGTCTCAGGCCATGGAAGAGCTCAAAAAGAATTTTGAAAATTAAGTAGGAGAAGTAGAGAAATAAATGGGAAGAGAAATGAGAGCGATAATGATGAAAATCATGAAAAATGAGTCAACAGTTTGCTAAAGGAAAATTCTGAAGAAAATAATAGTTTTAAAATTAGCCTAATCAAAATGGCAAAAGAGATTCAAAAGTCAATGAAGGGAAGAATGCCTTAAAAAGCAGAATGGGTCAAATGGAAAAAGGAATCCAAAAGCTAACTGATGAAAATAATTCTTTAAAAATTAGAATGGAGCAAATGGAAGCTAATGACATTATGAGAAATCAGCAAATTATAAAACAAAACCAAAATAATGAACAAATAGCAGATAATGTGAAGTATCTCACTGAAAAACCACTGACATGGAAAACAGATCCAGAGAAGTTTCCCTTATTCCATACTGAGAACGTTTCAAAAGTGTTAATGCCATTCTATGCTAGATTTTAAGGCTACAAGGAAGAGTCCTAGCAGATTGGAAAAGCCACTTGGAAAATTGTATATGCCTGTCTAGAAGCCCAATGGATCTTCAGCAAAATTCTTGGTGTATGTATCTTGGTGTATGTATGTATCTACATAGATACATACGTACATACATACTCACCCATGTGTATATGTACACATTACACATCTATATATGTATACACATATGTACATTCACATATAAATACATAAATATATATATACATACATATCTATATGTATATATCTATATCTATGTATATCTAAATCTATATCTATATCTATCTATATCTATATCTATATATCTATCTCTCTCTCTATATATATCTATGTCTATCTTTCTATCTCTATCTCTATCTATCTCTATCTACATCTATCTATCTATCTATCTATCTATCTATCTATCTATCTATCTATCTATCTATATATATATATATATATATATATATATATATATATATATATATATATATATATCTTTGAAAGACTTTCCTTGCTTAAACCTGCGTGGCGAGCAGGGATAGCATATGTGAGAGTAACACTTAAATCTTGTCTTTTGACATTTTTATTTCTGAAATTATTATGTAATTTTGTATAATTTTAACAGAAATATATCATTAATAATTCAAATTACTTATGTGCAGTTGCTTTAAAAATTGGAAGAGGCAGACTGATGCAATATTAGAGTATACCAAAATTTTGAACATTTCTAATTGTTAGGAAATTGTTATTGTTACCCTGATTTCAAGCTTGAATTTCTTTCTCGTGAATTCTATCAAATACTTCTGGTTCTCTCTAAGTTTTTTCTTCTCCCTGCTAAGTATTTCCAGTTTCCTTACTTACTTCATAAATTGCATAGATTCAAAGCTTTCCTTCATCAGACATTCTCATGACTCTTTTTCTGAGTTGCAAATATTGTCTTTCCATGTAGGAATACAAACAGTTCAACTTTGGTAAGTCCCTTATGACCTCTCTTTGCTGTTTACTTTTTCATGCTTCTCATTCTTGTGTTTGAAAGTCAAATTTTCTTTTCAGCTCTGGTCTATTCATCAAGAATGCTTGAAATTCCTCTATTTCATTGAAAAAACATATTTTCCCTTGAAGTATTATACTCAGTTTTACTGGGTAGGTGATTCTTGGTTTGAGTCTTAGTTCCTTTGACTTCTGGAATATCCTATTCCACGCCCTTCAATCCTTTAATTTAGAAGCTGCTAGATCTTGTGTTATCCTGATTGTATTTCCACAATACTGGAATTGTTTCTTTCTAGCTGCTTGCAATATTTTCTCCTTGACCTGGGAATTCTGGAATTTGGCCACAATGTTCCTAGGAGTTTCTCTTTTTGGAACCTCTTTCAGGAGGTGATTGGTGGATTCTTTCAATATGTGTTTTGCTCCTTGGTTCTAGAATATCAGGGCAGTTTTCCTTGATAATTTCATGAAAGATGATGTCTAGGCTATTTTCTTTTATCATGGCTTTCAGATAGTCCCATAATTTTTAAATTATCTCTCCTGGATCTATTTTCCAGGTCAATTGTTTTTCCAATGAGATATTTCACATTCTCTTCCATTTTTTCATTCCTTTGGTTTTGTTTTGTGACTTCTTGGTTTCTCAGAAAGTCATTAGCCTCCATCTGTTCCACTGTAATTTTGAGAGTTATTTTCTTCAGTGAGCTTTTGAACCTCTTTTTCCATTTATCTAATTCTGCTTTTGACAGCATTCTTCTCCTCCTTGGCTTTTGAACCTCTTTCGCCAAATGAGTGAGCCTATTTTTGAAGGTGTTATTCTCTTCATCATTTTTTTGGGTCTCCTTTACCAAGGTATTGACCCGTTTTTCATGTTTTTCTTAACCTTAAGTCACATTAAGGTTTTTCTAAACCTTAAGTCACATTAAAAATATTTCTCTTCCCAATTTTTCCTCCACTTGTCTAATTTGATTTTCAAAATCCTTTTTGAGCTCTTCCCTGACCTGTGCCCATTGGATATCTATTTCAGATGTTTGAGATACAGAGGCCTTGACTTCTGTGTCTTTCCCTGATAGTAAGCATTATTCTTCCTCGTCAGAAAGGAAAGGAGGAAATATCTGTTCACCAAGAAAGTAACCTTCTACGGTCTTATTTTTCTTCCCTTTTCTGGGCATTTTCCCAGGCAGTTACTTGACTTCTGAGATTCCTCTCCACCCCTTCCTCACTAGTGCTTGGGGTCTGAGGTTCAAATGCTGCTTCCCAGCATCAGGGCTTTCAGCGGGGGGTGGGGCTGCTATTCAGTGGGTTTAAGTTCAACTTCTCAGGTGGGGGCAGGGCCACCACCCAGGCTCAGTTCCCTCAGGAGGTTTATGCAGAGACCTTCAACAATAGATCTGAGGTCCTTCCTGCTTTGGGAGACCCTGGTCGCTACTTCCCCCGCCGCTTCCAGTTATGGAGACACCCCACTCCCCTCTCAGCTGGCCAGATAGGGTCTCTCACTATCTCCTCCACTCTGTTGCTGCGTGGCTTCCACTGCTTTAGAATCCGTTGGGAGTTCTTTTTATAGATAATTTATGGGCTGTGGGTTCTGAGCTAGCATATGAGAATCTTTCTAGTCCGCCATCTTGGCTCCTCCCCCCAAGACTCTTTTTCTGGACACGCTGTAGCTTACTGATGACTTTAAATATGACACCTGAAAATAAACACACACACACACACATACACATACACGTAGATAACTACGAGGTAGAGACCTCCATGAAAATGCTTATCTATTTATTAATCTGTATATTTATCTCTGTGTTTATCCATAGCAAGTGTGCTTTTGTGGATGTATTTACACTTTATAGGTAAAATGTAAGCTCAGAAAGAAGGTATGAACAATGACAATAGTCAAACCTTAAGTCACATTAAAAATATTTTTATTAAATTTTCTCGAGATGTCTTGCAAAAAACACACCTCTTGACACAATTAATGTTGATACAATATATAACTTCTTAATTTAAAATCCAATACCATTACAACCATTCCTTGATGGAGTAATTCTGAGCAGTATCACGTGTTCTTCCATTTCTGCCTTATCAGGGCACAGAAGAAGTCTCAGTTCTTCAAAGGTACATCGATGGTGGATTGAATTCCTTCAGTTCCTCCAGTGCTAGAATGGCATCAAGAATTGGTCATAGAACTACATTTGGCATTTTCTGTGTTTGAAATTCAGCCTAGATAAGTTACATCAGACTCATCAGGATCACAGATCTACTGTAGATCCTGAAGCATGCCCAAAGATGGATTGTTTTAACTCCATTTTACAGATGAGCAAACACAGATCCAGGGAAGTTAAGGTATCTGTCCAAGTCAGGCAAAGTAAATCTATCAACGTAGGACTCCTATTTGGTTTTCTGATTCTGTAGTCTTCTCTTTTGACTATACCACCAGACACCTAACAGAGTGATGCTTTTCCTTACATATAACATGATATCATGATATTCAAGAATATATCTGAAGTTTTAAAAAAGGATATATTCATAACAACATCATGGCTTCTTGTAGTACTGAAATGACTGGTAGTAAGGGTAACATTTTGTGGCCAGCAGTGTCCTGACTGATACTTCTGATATCTTCCAGTCTTTTAAAAGGGGCAGGTTACCTTTTGTCAAGACAAAATCTGAGTATTGAATGAATGAGTGACAGAAGTCAACTTACTAATAGTCATAGAAATAAAAGGAAATGTTCTCTCAACTGCTTTTCAATCACCCTCTTCATTTTCTGGACTGAAGTATTTTTAATATTTCACGTCCTCTAACTTGAGCCTTCTTCAGTGCTTCTTTAACCTCTTTGTTCCTTAAACTATAGATTAAAGGATTCAACATGGGAATGAGCACTGTGTAAAAGACTGAAGCCATTTTGTCTGTGTCCAGGGAGTGGTTGGACTTGGGCTGTAGGTACATGAAAATCAATGTTCCATAGAAAATGGTGACAGCCACCATATGGGAACCACAGGTAGAGAAAGCTTTGAGTCTGCCCTCAGTGGAACGAATACGCATGATGTCAGCAATTATGAAAATATAGGAGATGACAACAATTGATGAAGAACAAATCATGTCAAACCCAGCAAAGGCAAAAATCAACATCTCTTTTGTATGGGTGCTTGAGCAGACCAGGGCCAAGAGGGGAAGATCATCACAATAAAAGTGATTGATGACATTGGGGCCACAGTAAGATAATTGGAATGTTACAATGGTGTGAAACAATGCAACCAAAAAACTGTAGATATAGGGAACAGCAACTAGTAGAATGCAGACTTTCTGAGACATAATAACTGAGTAGAGCAATGGATTACAAATAGCTACATAACGATCATAGGCCATGGATGCTAAAAGGAAACACTCTGTGATCATAAATGTCAGAAAACATCCTAATTGGGTTGCACAAGCATAAAATGAAATGGTTTTTTTCTCCACTACAAAATTGAGCACCATCTTGGGTGTGATGGCTGAGGAATAGCAGAAGTCAACAAAAGCCAAATGACTAAGGAAAAAGTACATTGGTGTATGAAGGTGAGAATCAATCCTGATTAATATAATTAGTCCAAGATTCCCTATTACTGTAACCATGTAGATGGCTGAGAAAACTATAAAAAGTGGTATCTCGAGGTCACGACGAACTGTGATCCCTTTGAGAATAAACTCAGTCACTTGTGTGTAGTTGAATTTTGCCATTTATTCCATAGGTTTGATATCTGAAGAAAGAAGAATGTGAACGGTACATAAATGATGGGAGTAACTATGTCGATGGATAAGCACTGTTCCCTGGTCAACCACCATTTACTGGATGAGAGGCTTAATAGTGGGTTGGTGGAAAGAGATCTGGACTTGGAGTCAGAATGAACTTCACTGTCTGCCTCTAATGTTCACAGCTGTGTGACTGAATATATTTCCTCACTTCTCTAAGATTAAAATGAAGTGGTTGAGTCCGATAATCTCAACAATGTCTTCTGACTATAAATTTTATATTCTCTAATTCTGTTAGAATCTTCAGTAGTTCTGAAGGCATCTTTTACTGAAAATCAACTTTCCTTTCTGCCTACCTGAGAAAAGGAGTAGGCATGTCATGATCCATAGAGAATAGGTTTTGAAACCTGAAAGATCTGAATTCAGGTCCTGCATTTGATATATACTGCCTGTTTGACCCTGAGCAAGTCACTTAAACTTTGAGTTCTAGGAACTGTTGAGAATGGTAAGTAATGGAGAATATTCCAACCAGCTTTAAGAGAGGCAGTTCCCTCATATATGGAGTTTTTATAGCAATGAATTCACAGCTTCAGTTGCTGACTCTGAAAGTACTAATGTATTTGAGCTGGGTTTTTTTTTTTATTAAATATAAATTAAATTAGGGTTTGGTTTTTTTTTTTGCTTCATTCAGTCATTTAAGCATCAAAAATCAACCACGGTGTACTAAGCACTGGACTGAATATGCTAGAAGTTTTACACTTTATTCTTTATGAGAACATGATTCTTCCTTGAACAATTGAGATATTCAAAGCACTTTTTAAACCTTAAAGAGCTACAAAAGGAATTATTCATCATTATTATCACCAGTGAAAACCTAATTAAAACTTGGAGGGTATGGAAGGGGTAAGCATTTATTAAACACCTTTTATATTCTAGCTAGCCAGTATGCTAAGTGTTTTACAAACATTGTCTCATGATGTTTACCACACTTTTGTGAAGTACGTGCTATTATTGTTTTATTATCCCAAAACGATAGAGGTCTATTTTCCAGGGTCACGCTGGCAGTAAATGCTTGAGGCTGAATTTGAACTCAGGTCTTTCTGACTTAAGGTCACGTGCTCTGTCCACTGCATGAGTTAGCTGTCTCTCAGGAAGGATGTGTAATAAATAAAAACAATCAATAAGTAAACAAACATTTATTTCCTATCTACTGTCAGCTACTCTTAAATATTGTGTTGGGGGTACAAAGAAAAATAAAAAATAGTCCCTGACCTCAAGCACCTTATGTTCTCTTATGAAAAACAACAAGTAAACACAATTTCAGAAGACTATCAGTTGGCAAAATTAGGAAAACTGCAATGAAATACAGTTTGAAAGACAATGGTAGTTCTAAAAGGTGAAGGTGGGAAGATCCACTGACCTGGGAGTCAGGAGATGTGATTGTGGCTCTCTCCCTGCCTTCATCTTTGTAACTTTGAGCAAGATACTTAACTTCTATATTTCTCAAATTACACATGAAAAGTCTGGGATAACTAGACAGAGGAGATAGTAGTTAAACTTCTTTAACATTTCTTCTACTTAATTCTCCAAGAGTGTAGTTGCCAAGACACCATTGTATACAGAAACATTACAATCAAAGCAATACATTAATAAGTATAAACAATGTGTATATGTACATATAGGGGTATTTGTGTTGATAGACAGATATATAGATAAATGGATAGATAGATGGATGGATGGATGGATAGATAGAATTTGAGGAGAGAGTAACAATTAGAGGGATCAGGGAAGACTTCACAGAGAAAGAATCACCTGCGCTGACACTTTAAGGAAGCTAAGGATTAAACAAGGAGGGGGTAAATAGAGACGCTATTCCCATCCTATGAGACAGATTGTGCAAAGCATGACTTATTTGAGAAAGAGATGGAATGCCCAAGACAGAGAACATCTTCTAGGCCAATTTGGCTAGAAAATAGACTATATGAACAGGAAAATATTAATTAACACCGGATAAATTAGCAGTGATATCAGAACTGTTAAATCTACTCATCTTTTCTTATTTCTCTTCTTTTTTGACGTTTCTGCCATATATGACCTCATTTCAGTGAGAAAGCTCTATAGAAAGCAGAAAAGAGCTTGAGAAATGTATAGCTATTATTGACAACTCTATCACTATTGACCACCCTCTCCCACTGCATACTCCATCCTCTTTGTTTTGCATGACATTTATTTCTCTTCATTCTCCTTTTAATTTTCTGAATACCAATTATTATGCTGATTTTATTTTGAGTTTTCATTGATATCAAGCTATAAAATTACTGTGGGAATACCACAAGGTTTTGTCCAGGATCTTTGTTTTTTACTTTTTATTTTCCCTATGTACTCTACCTTGGTGATTTCATCAAATGCAATAATGTGTAAATAAAACCTCTATAAAGATTTGCCTCCTAGAAGTAAATATTGAGCCTGAGCTGCTTTCCTGATCTCTAATCCTATATCACAGCTGCATATTGAACATTTCAAGCTAGATGTCTTATAAATGTCATTGTGAACTCATATGAAAAACAAACCTCAATAACTTTTCTTCTAATATCACACCTCTTTAATATGTCACTATCATAGGAAAAGCAGTATCCTCCCCAGTCACCCAAGCCCAAAACCTTAATGCCATCCTTGACTCCTGATATCTAATATATTGCTAAATCTTGGCATCTATTTTCCCACAACATCTCTTGTATATATCCCCTTCTCTCTATTGACCACTTTACTTCATTTCCCTGTGTTGGTGTTCAGGGTATTCTTATTCAGAGACCCTGAGAACTCCCTTTGTTACTTTTTTTTTTTCTAGAGTCATTTCATCTTGCTCAGATTAAATATCTATTCTCCTCACAAACATTCCAAGTGTGCTAAGAGAATAATCTCAGAGAGAGGATGTAGATGCTAGACTCACCCAGTCTGTCTAACCTACCTGGTAGAAGTCAGATTATTCTGGCTCTGCAAAAGGTTATTCAGAAAAGTCTGGCTTATTTGTTGCTTTCCATATCCCTTTGGTCCCAAACATGAAACCCCTTGGAGGTTAAAAAATAGAAATAGTTCTCAAGGGAAGAAAGAATGCATCTTCTTTTAATCGCATCTGCATACTTTTAATCACTAAGGAACACAAGCCTCCAACCCATTATCAATGCTATCTAGTTCCATTTGTTCCCGAAATAATCAGTGTCTGAGAAGTGGTGTTGTGGAAAGAGTGCTGGGTGAGAAGTCAAGTGGTCTGGGTCACACTGTGACTTTAATAACATGTGTGGCTTTAGGCAGGCTTCTTTCTCTTTGGGTTTCATCCTTCACATGATGGCAATTCCTCTTGACTATCTAGTTCACAAAACCGTATTGAAGATAAAATGAGATGACTACCAAAGTGTAACGATTAATGTATCTGTTATTGATTACTTATTTGTGTGTTTTAATTCGGAAACTGGAGGAGATGATCAGTCAACAAGCTCTTTTAAGGGATTTTTCATGCTCCACTCACTTGGTTAGAATCTTAGTATACAGTGACGAAGTTTAAAAAGGAATTGCATTCTATAGGGAAATTTAAAGTGCATAGGCGAAACATTACACACTGATATTCAAAATATGTGCAAAGTAAACACAAGAAAATTTCTGGGAAGAGACCGTTGTAAGCTAAAAGGATGATGACGGGAGAGGAAGAGCCCACCAGACATATCGTGCAGGTGGTGATTAATTAAGATTTGATTTCAAAATAAAGTGGGATCATGGCCCAAGCAAACATGGTAGACACCTTATACAGTGGTATGGAGGGAAAAAAAAATCCATGAAATACCTTTCTCTGAGAAACAGCAAGGAAGTGAATTTGACTGTCCACACATTATATTAAAGAAAGAAATCGTAAAAATCAGGAGTGCAGCCCTGTAGTTGTTAGGATAATTTAGTGTAGCTAGTTTGCATAGTGGATAGACTAGGGCACTTGAAGTCATCAAGATCAGGACTTCCTTAGGAAGTCACACAACAGCCAAAATACCTGGGGGAGAGACAGGAAGTAGCTTGTACCAGGTGAGTCAGACTATCAGCACTACTACTGGGAGTTGAATCATGATGGAATCCACTGTGTAGACAGGAAACTGCATTTGCAGTGGCTTCATCTGCACAACCAGAAAACAAAGTTTTGTTTTTCCACCAGAGCCCTTTGCTCTGTCAAATCGTTAAACACACAAAACTGATATCATTTTATTAGGATAAATCATATTAATGATGCATCACTCTCCTCTTTACCACTGAAAATTGAAGACTGTGGGAATTTTTGTAGTAATTGTTGCATTTCCTGATGACTTTCCATTTTGAGAAAGTATACAGTTACTCAGAATCACATACCTGCCATCCTTTATGCCTCACTGTACATCACCCCACATATCCAATCTGTGGGCAAGTCATCCTGGAAGTCTCCTTCACTATTAGAACACCCTATTTATAATGGTCAGCTCTCCCATTTTGAGGAAGTACCTTTGCCATTCGTGCTCACTTCTTCTCATTCCTTTTGACCTTCTGCACCTTGTCCCCAAAAAGAATGCCTTCCCTTTCCTTCTACCCCCACCTTTTATCTCCCATTTGATGTAGTGTTTTTCATCAATAGAATGTAAATTCTTTTAGGATGGAAGCTTTCTTTCTTTTTACTTTTATAAGTATTTGCAGCACTTAACATACTGCCTGACATATAATCAACACATAATGCTTGTTAAGTTAGGCCAAAGTAAAACAATAAAACAAACAAACAAAAAAGTATGGACTTTATTAGCAAGTAGATTTTCTAGAACATGCAATCTTCGAATAGTTTGGGTTGGTTATGTTTTCACAGAATACATTCCACGTATAATATAGGTTTAAATAACTGTCCTCTGACTTTTCAGCTTCAAGATTCTGTGAGATATTGTATGGGAAACAGTTTTGGAACAATGTCAAGTCCTATGTACAGAAAAGGAAGGAAGTGGAATAAACATTAAATCCTTCTATGCACCCAGTAACAGGCATAAGTGATGTTGCAAATATTATCTCATTCTTTCCTCACAGCAATACTATAAGCTAACATTCTATTCCAAACCGCATTTCATAGTTGAGAAAACTGAGGCAAGCAGAGGTTAAGTAATTTTGCCAGGTATTTTTGCCAGGTATTTTTGCCAAATTTGGCCAAGTATTTTGCCAATAAATGTCTGAGAACAAATTCGATCTCAGGTCATTGTAATAGTAATTTAAATGGAAATATCTTTCTCATTAATTAATAGTTCTATATGATCTGCTTAAATCACCTGTAAGCCTAACTCACATGCGGTAGGGGGAGGAACTTACTGAAGAGTCAGAACAGGAAAGGTGGAATGGTACTGGGAGGAAGTCAGTGAAAGGGGTCAGGTCAGAGGGAATAGAATGGAGGCGAACTGATACAGGCCAGTTGACACAGCTGACAGTCGACAGTGAAAAAGCTCTGATTGATAGGAGGTTTAAGAATGACTTTGACTCCTACTGTGATCATGGTTATCAACTTCTTGGTCCCCATGATGGAGTTTGCTTTCTGGTTGTGGCATTTTGCTTTCTGGTGTTTACATAAATGTTTTTCTTCTGCCTTCTATACGGAGAGTCTTTTATACTTGGTAATTGGGAACCATGCTGGTATATTCATAGTCACCAACAGTGCTGTAGATATTGCCTTCGTGATAAATTTGGTGTCACCAACAGGATCACAAAGTATAAAATCTCTATTTGGAGACAGAAATGATTTAGAGGAAAACATTGATATCCCAGGATGAGAGAATTTGTCATACTCCTCTCTTCCAAGGGAATGGACTAAAAGTACTGGACCCTATGAAAACTGTGAAGCAAGGTCACAGGAGGAGGATCCTAGAGATTTGGAAAGGTGTTTGCAAGGAATACCAATAAGACCAGGGAAGGAGTTGGGAGGGGCAAGTAGGAGAGGCTGGATTTTAGCAATGTATATTATGTATACGAACATAAATGAGCTGCTTATGGAAAAAATTCAGATGGAAAAAGAGTTAGCTAGTTTGCATGGGGATTCTCATCTATCTGGCTCTACTTTATCAGACATTGGTAAATACCAGCATTTTGGGGTGGAGGGTCATCTCAGGCTGAAGGAAAGACTTTTCGTTTATCTCAGAAGAAGCTGAAGACTAACAAGAAAAATGTGCATCCGACCTTTGAACAGACTCAGCCTAGTTGCCACAGTGATAAAGGAAGTGAAAGAATTTTAGAGGAAGAAGTGGCTCAGTCATTATCATGCCCAATAGTGAGGCAAAGACTGGAGAACCAAGGAGAGTGGTTAGGGAAATAATTGAGGATTTTACTCAGCAGGAGGTCACAGAAATTTTGAGTCCATTCACCCAAAGGATGGAAGACAGGTTAATGTTTTGGATGGGGAGAATCAGTTATGATGGAGCTGGAAGAATAGCTATAGATCCCGTTGACTGCCTGAAATTTATAGGTATTAGAACCCTTTGGTACAGCAAATTTTTAGAGATTAACCCTGCAAACATTCAAGGGCCAGATCAAACCGTTAAGGTTTTCGATATGCAATGGAATTAAGGGCTGTGACAGATTGTCCTGCAACCCCAACAAAAGATTCAGGATTGTCCTATCCCTACCAAAAAGAAAAATGTACAAAAATTTGTAGGATTTTTGGATATTGTAGACATTGCATGCCACATCTAGGGCAAATTTTGAATCCTTTATATAATATTACTGGGAAAAAATATGAATTTGATTGAGTACTTATGCAAACCAAAGCTTTTGATGAACCTAAGGTGGCTATTGAATTGGCCCTGGATTTATGGCCTATGCAAAGTGGCCTAGTGGAACTACAAGTGACTTTGAAGGATGAATATGCTAACAGGAGTTTATAGCAAAAACAAACAAACAAACCCAAAGCCTAAATGTACCCTTACAATTTTGGTCTAAGAATCTCCCTTCATCTGCAATTCAATACACTCCTTTTAAAAAGTAGTTGTTAGTTGCATATTGGGCTTTGGTAGAGACTAAACAGGTGACTTTAGCCATGAGGTAGTACTAAGACCGGGGATCCCAATTATGATCTGGGTAATGAGTATCACAGTCTCATATAATTGAAAGTGCACAGAAAGCTAGCATAATTAAGTGGAAATGGTATATTCAAAATAGATCTAAAACAGGCAAGATCTGAGTTTCTGCTTTATATGAATCTATAGCAAACATAGATGCTGAGGGAAATTATACACCCTATGAACCAAAGCAATAGTTGTTATATTCCTTGGTAAAATGGAATGAGGGATATAATGTATTAACTGAAAAATAAAAGAGACATGCATGATTTACTGATGGGACAGTAAAACATTTGGGCCACAAAAGACATGGTAAAGCAGTAGCCTGTAACTCATGTGCTAGCTAGATTTTGGAAAGCACTCAGATACGTGAAAGCAGTCAATATGCTGAACTTATTGTACTACACCAAGACAGAACAAGGAAGACAATGTCATATATTTACTGCTTCACGGCGGGTACCTAATGGGTTAGTACATGGATATCCATGTGGAAAAATCAAAATTGGGAAATTCGTGGCAAACAAGTCTGGGGCAAGGAATTATGGGAAGATATATGGGACATGTCTTTTGTTGCTAATTTGTCATTAGACGCTCATGTGGCCCTCACCATGCCAGAACTTGAGTACAATGCACATACTGATTGACTAGAAAAGACTGCTACTCAACATATTGTCCCTACTCTGACACCAGCTGATGATTCAGTGCTAGAAAAATGAGTCCATAAAATCTCTGACCATTTAAAGTTCCAGGTCACACGCCAGGGGGTACAGGACTGAGTTATTAGTATCTCTCATTCATTGTTAAAATAAGTAACTTTAAGCGTGTCATATATGTCAGTTAGAAAAGGAACAGATTGTTCCTAAGGCAGTAACTGGAGAGATAGCAAGGGGAAAAGTACCAGCCCAAATTTGGTAAATAGATTATATTGGATCCTTACCCCAACAAAAAAGATGTAAATTTACATGTACTTGGGTTGACACCAATTCAGGTATACTAGTGGCTTGGCCTTATAATAATGTGGCCCAGAAGAAAACACCTGTAAAGCTTTAGATATCATAAGTCTATATTATGAAACCCCAATGCAGATTCAAAGAGAAAAATGGATCACATTTCAAAGATAATGAAATGAAAAGATATTGTGTATTAAACAACATAGAATGGATATATCATATTCCATATTATCTGCAATCATCTGGGTTACCTGAAAGAATGAATGGATTATTGAAAAAACAGTTAAGGAAGTTAAGTTCTAATAATTCTTATCAACATTGGACAGATAATTTGTTCATTGCTTTACATAATGTGAATAATAGACCCATTAGAAGGCAGTACACCTCTAGCCAAAATGATGACCCCAAATCTGCAAATCAGAAAACAAATACAAAAGATCCCAAATGGTGAATATTGAACTGTGAGGCCAGATATTCCTGCATTATACCCAGGGATGCCTGGTTTGACAGGATATGATTTACTTTGTTTAGAGGACTTTTGGCTGGATAGGAAAGAAATAAGAACAATCTCTACTGGAATATGCATGAGGATCTCAAAGAATCATTTTGGATGGATATTCCATAAATCAGAATTAGCAGCTCAAGATACCTGCATTGGCTGGAAGGATAGATTCCAATTATCAAGGAGAAATTATTGTGACATTCCAAAATTTAGATGATAGTGGACCTATACTGTTTTGTAAAAAAATGATAGAATAGTTCACGTGATTATTATTTCTTGTGAAATAAGAACACTTATGAAAATTGACCCTCCTTCTGAAATAACTGAGGAACTGGGATTGAATTCTACTGATAGAATAAAATAAGGAGCTAAAGTATAGGTAAAACAAAAGTCAGACAATGTTTCAAAGGCTGTGGAAATTATAATACTTGGGAAAAATAGTACCATAACTTGTTTATTGAGGAGAGGATGATTAATAAATTGGACCCTAAATTCATGTATTCCATTGTGAATGAGGCTGTGCTAGTGGGTTTATGGACTCCAGACCCACAGCTGATCCTATATCTACTCTTCTCCTGGTTATTTTTGTCTTGGGTCTCTTGTTTGTTCGTTTTTTTTGGCATTTCACCTTCTTAATTTGTTTACTAGATTTGTTTTCTATACACCTACTACCTTCCACCTGCGGATGCCTTCTCGTTTAAGCCAGATGTCACCTCCTATCTATGACGGTGATGTGTCATCTCTGGATCAGAAGCTGACCAAACCCCAGATGCCAGCTAAAGAACTGATTTCTCAAATGGGACCTCTAGGAGCAGGGATAGCTCTAGGTCCAATCTCAGCAGAAAGTAGTTGAGGAAGAAGAGACCTTCATCCCTTACCCCAAGATTTTGGACCCCACTTATTGAGGAGGAATTATGGGGTAACTGTAAAATCAGTTACCCCATCACCTATGTAATGAATGTGAAAGATCGTGGGGCCGAATGTAATAGTAATTTAAATTGAAAGATCTTTCTTATTAAATAATAGACTCGTATAACCTGCTTAAATCACCTACAAGCCTAAGTCATATGTGGTAGGAGGAGCTTGCTGAAGAGGCAGAATAGGAAGGGTGGAGTGGAACCAGGAGGAAGTGAGTGAGTGGAGTCAGGTCAGAGGGGATAAAACGGAGGCCAACTGACACAGGCCAAATGACACATCATGGCAGTTGATAGTGAGAAGGCCCTGGCTGAGGGAAGGGAGGTTTGAGAATGACTGTGCTCCCTTCTGTGATCATATTTGTTAACTTCTTGGTCACAATGACAGATTTTGCTTTCTGGTTCTGGATTTGGCTTTCTGATGTTTTAATAAATGTTTTTCTTCTGCCTTGTATATGGAGAATCTTTTATACTTGGTGATTGAGAACTAGGCTGGCATATACATAGTCACCACAAGTGCTGTGAATTTTACCTTGGCGATGCAGTCATTCTGACTCCAAACCCAATGCTCTCTCCAATGTGCCTGCAGCTGCTTCATGTATCAATAAAAATGTATTTATAAATGACTACACTGTTTGAATGCACAATCCCCTTCCCCTCCCCCACCCATTCCACTGCTAGACTAGAACCTGGGTGTGATCTTGTAATCTTGGATGCTACAGCAATAATGTATGTGATTTGGGAACTTTGACCCAGATGGAAGATACTCACATGAAGGCATAATGAAAGATTATATGTCACTTGGAATTAGTCAAACTAAATTTGGAGAGGCTTGCTAATACCTGGTCTCACTTCGTGGTGATAAAGATTCCACCAACACTAACTCAGATAGCTCAACAGTCCTGGAGTCAGGAAGATCTGAGTTCAAATCTAGCCTTAGATAGTCACAAGTTGTGTGATCCTTGGTGATTTCTTTAATCCCTATTACCCCAGTTCCTCTGAGTGCAAAATGGAGACTGTTGTGATGAATAAATGAGATAATATTTATGAAGAATTGGCATGGTTTCTAGAACATCATAGTAAATTAACAAATGCTTATTTCCCCTCTCTCCTGCTGTTTTCTTCCATTCTTCTTTCTCTTCTTCTTTTTATCATGCCTCCTTCTTTTCTTCCTTTCTTCTCTCTCTTTCTTCCTTTTCTTTCTCTTTCTTGTTTCTTTATTTCTTTCTTACTATCCTTCCTTTTGTAAGCCTCCTCTGTCAGTTCAGTATCCACACACACACACACAAATCTGATCTCATTGCTAATCAGCATGAAATCTTTGACCTGTTTTTCTTTCCTGAACCAATTTGCCTTTCCTTAGATCTTTGGAGCCTCTTCCAGCTCTAGGGTTGTATTTTATGTGCTGCAACCACTATAGATTTGATGATTCCCGGAAGTTTTGTTCACAGAAGTCAATGGTGGTAGAGCCAAATCACTAATGCAGACTATCAACTGAGGGCTCTTTCATTGTACTCTACTGCTTCCGTAGGAGAGCTTTCTCCAACAGTATACATTTTTTCCTGACCAGTGTAGATTAATATAATGTCAAACGCACCTGTGTAAATATCTGACTCAGGCTTAAATAATAATAGGATCTAGCATTTGTACAACATTCTTAGGTTTGAAAAGCAATTTATTAGTTCTCTCTCTCTTTTGATTTCTTCAAAAACCCTGTGTGTTAGGTTCTATTTTACAGATGAAGAAACTGAGTCTGAAAGGAATCAAATAACTTTCCCAGACTCGTAAAAATAGGAAAAGCTAGAAGCAGGATTTTCAATCAGTTCTTCCTTACGTGGAGTGCATTACTTTAACCACTGAATTACCTGTTCTTGTTGTTCCATCATTTTTCAGTCATTTTCAAAAGTCGTTGATTTTTTTTGGCATTTTCTGAGCAAAGAGACTGGAGTAGCTTGCCATTTTATTCTCTAGCTCATTTACAGAACATAAAACTGAGGAAACCAGTTATATGATTGACCAAGCGAGATACAGTGAGTGTCTTAGGCCAGATTTCAACTCAGGAAGGAGGGTCTTCCTGATTCCAGAAATGGAACATTATTCCCTGTGCTGTCTTGCTCCCCCTAAAATGCGTTGAATTCACAGAAGTCTTAAAATTTGGACACAAAAAAAACTCAGCTGAATCAAAAATTAAAGATGGAGATTAACATTTTGCTGAGGAATTGCAAAAATGCTTATTTCAAGGACATATAGAAAAAATTGTGATATCTTTGTGTGTATGTGGAAAATAGTGTCACATTGTCCTGCTTATTGCAGGTACTCCACAAATACTGTCTTACTTACTAAAAATAAAAGTACATTCTATATTCTAAACACAGTTATTAAGGATGTTGGGCTGTTTTCTGCTGCTGTATGAGTTGACTCATTTGCCTAAGGGTTTTAAGTGAACAACTACCCAGCTATTTCCTAGGCCTTTCCTGAGAACTTCTTTCACATCTTTGTTTCTCAGGCTGTAAATAAGGGGGTTCAACATGGGGATCACTATGGTATAAAATACTGATGTCATTTTATCTGTATCCAGTGAATGGTTAGAGTGTGGCTGCAAATACATAAAAATCAGTGTGCCATAGAAAATGGTGACAGCTACCATGTGGGAACCACAGGTGGAGAAGGCCTTGAGTCTGCCCTCTGTTGAATCGATCCGCAAGATGGCGGCAATGATGAAGAAATAAGAGGTGATGACAATCAATAATGAAGAGATCATGTCAAATCCGGCAAAGGCAAATATCAACATTTCTTTGACATGAGTGTCTGAGCAGGAGAGGGCTAAGAGAGGAATGTCATCAGAGTAGAAGTGATTAATGACATTTGAGGCACAATAAGAAAAACGGAATGTGATGATAGTGTTAAAGAGTGCCACGGTGAAGCAGTATACGTAAGGAACAGCTTCGAGCTGCACACAGAGCCTGTGGGACATTGCAACAGTGTAGAGCAGGGGGTTTCCTATGGCCACGTAATGATCATAGGCCATCACAGCCAAGAGAAACATCTCAATGTTTACAAATGAAACAAAGCAATACACCTGGATAGCACATGCATGAAAAGAAATAACATTGCTTTTCTGAATGAAGTTGATGAGCATGTTAGGGGTAATAGTAGAAGTAACAGAAAAATCCACAGAGGCCAAATGGCTGAGGAAGAAGTACATGGGTGTGTGAAGGTGGGAACTGACTTGTATTAGTAGGATCAGACCAAGATTTCCCACAATACTAATGGAATAGATGATGAGAAATATGATAAACAGTGCAACCTGCAGCTCTGGACGGGTGGTAAGGCCCAAAAGAATGAACTCAGTGACTTCAGAATGATTGTCTTTAGCCATCTCTTGGACTTGAAGCCTAATTCAAGACTGTGCTGTGAAACACCTTGAACATGAAATTGTACTTCTTATTTTTGTGATGATGATTCAGATGTAGCAGCTCTGTAGGGCATAATCCATTTTCAGAAAAAAAAACAAGTTGGAGAATAGGAACATTCTGTTAATTCTTCAGATATGATAGATGTTGGCAGGTTATTACACAGCACCATCTGAGTCTCTTGTCTCTTATTCTGAAAAAAAAAAACAAAATGCAAAGATTCCTTTGAATTAATTGTAAATAAGGAAATATCAAAATTGGAAAGGAAGTATCACAACCAAACTAGTTTTTGCCCTTCATTGCTGGAATAAACCTCTGCTTTTGTTGGCATAAAGAAAACTCAAACAACAATAAAGACTTTGGAACAACTTGCTATATTTCAGGCATATAATCTCAGCCATGGAATACTGGCCCCAAAGAGCTCACATTTTAAAGGAAGAGAAAAGATACAAACCTATGTAGGAAGAAGATACAGGAAGTGTAAATTGATTGTTATTCCAGAGTACAGATTTTAGGGATGTGTGTGTGTGTGTGTGTGTGTGTGTGTGTGTGTGTATGTGTGCGTGCATGCATGCATGCGTGTATGTGCAGGGGACTTCCCTCTACCAATGAAGACTGACATCTGATGTAAGTCTCATGTTCTTTGAGAATTTCCAGGGTATTGGGAAGTCAGGTGACTTGTCTAAGGTCACGGTATGTCTCAGTAACAGGCCAGCTCCCTAATCATCAAACCATACTGACATTAACATTATTAGTGATGATATTATGTTGTTGATAGTACCTCTTCTTTTTCTTGAACATTGTATATTTTAAATATTACTTCTCTATTCTGATATTTTTTTTAAATTAGTTCATGAAGTTGTTGTTTTGCTTTTTATTGTTTTAATATAAATGACATTCCCCTTGCCTTTTTCAGACTGGTTAGCCTACTAAGGACCTAAATACAACATAAAAAATGACTAAGGATAGATACAGAGATGTATGGAAAGATATCAATGAACAGATGCAATATAAAGTGAGCAGAGTCAAGAAAATATATTTTGCAACTGCAGCAATGTAAATGAAAAAACAAAACCTGCATGAAACAAACAAAATATATAGCAAAATTGATTCTAAGGAAGAAATGTGAAAAAGAACGAGGAAGAAAATATCTCTACCCACTGCTTTTTGGAGATGGGAGATCTATGGATTTGGAACGTGTAATAAATTTTCAGACTGTTTTTCAAACTTTTCTTTGTTTTGATTTTTTAACTGATTTTGTTTTCTCTTCTTTTTATCAAAACAATCTTTGCTATTTGGGAGGGATCTTTGGAAAGGGGAAAACTTAGGCAATTTAAAAACTAAGTGTTGATAAAAGCATATTTCTTTTAAATTAACTTAGGACACATATGCAGAGAAGAAATCTGTCACATTAAATGAAACCATTTCTTTTTCTTATCTAGTGTCTTTTCATCTTGGGTAAAATGAAGTCTCCAGTGCATAAATAAAGCTTGTATAAAAAAGATGATTTCTCTATATTCTTGTCAATCTTATACCTGATTATATCACATATTTATAGCTATCAGTACCCTTAGACCTCTAGTCACCATCATAAATTTACAGATGAAGAAATTGAGTCACAGAAAACTCAAGGACTTGAATTTAGTCAAACAGCAAGAAATACAGCTAGTATTCCGGTCCTGGTCCTTGGCTCCAAAACTTGGGTTCTCTCTGTTCCATTTCACTATAGAGAATAAACGTTTAGAATTCTTAGTCAAGGTTTAAATTGCACCCTCATTCCCAAGGCAGATCACAGCAAATATCACTCAGAGACTTGATCAGAACTGCATTCATTTCTGCTTCTAAATTGTGAGTTCGTGATTTCCCTGTTATCAGCAACCCTCACTTTCAGCCTGAGATAGGGAAAATAGTATTGGAGTGGTAATCAGAAATCACAGATTCCAATCTATGCTCCCTATAGGATTAACTTACCTCTCTTGCTTCATTTGTAAAAGGGGGTAGATAATGTTATCTCTCAGGTCTATTTTATCCCCTAATTTTCAGCATCATAAATCACGGAATTCTGTGTACCTACAAGTCTTTACCACAGTGAATATTGCTCCAGGTCAATAAAAGAACTATGGAAATAGTAAAGAATACTAATGACATGCATGAGTCAGTAAATCAAGTGGTTCCTTGGCTACAGACTGCTGGAGAAGGTGCTCCAGGCAATAGATACTAGCAATCTCTTAACTTGTGGAACTAAAAAAAAGAAAAAAGAAAAGAAAAGCTTGCAATATCTTCTTCTGAATCAAGCAGGTATCTTTGTAGTCCTGGAATTTAAAACATATCACTAAAGAATAAGAAGTGTGTCATTATGGCTACAAAGTCTCAAAATCAAGAAGACTGGAGGTTAAATTGTCCTTCCGTAATATTGTATGATCCTGTTGAAGGTACATACTATCTCAGTGGTCCAGGAAAATCTCTATGGCTTTAAGTTTCAGAGATGGTATTGATTTGATTGAATAGTAGGGAATCTTCATCCCTATTATCTATCTCGGAGTATAGTCCTTGCCAACAACTCTTTGAAGTGTAATTGGCTTAAAGTTAGAAAGATTATTGTAATATATTGTAAACCCCTTTATTTTGTGAATGAGAATCATTGGGGTTGGGGAAGGTGAAGCAACTTGCCCAAAGTTACACAAGTAGTAAGTGGGAGGATACGGATTCAAATTAGTTGCCCAGCCATAATTTTGGAAGCTGACACTCAAGTATTAAATAACTTTCTTTTGTGCTATCATACAAAAATCTTCAAAATTACTGTAATCTATTACAACACTCATTATGTATCTTAACATATCCTTTTGACATGAAATATTGTCTGATTTACTTATCTGTTCCGTTTTGAAAATGAAAAAATCGAAGTAAAAACTACATATAATACACATATAGAGAATATATAAGGAATATATAAAAATATATGAAGAACTTTGTCAAATATGTAAGAATACAAGTAATTCCCCAGTTGATAAATGGGCAAAGTATATGTGCAGACCATTTTCCAAAGGAAAAAATCAGAATAAATATAGTCATATAAAAAATAAAATCTTTATTGATTAGAAAGATGCAAATTAGGACAACGTTGTGATTTAATTTTACATCTACCAGATTGGATGAAATGAATGAAGGTAAAAGGAAGATATGTTGGAAAAACAGTGGAATAACTGGTTCACTAATTCACTGTTGGTATTGACTCAAAGCCTTTCACTCCTGTATATTCTGTTTGCCTTTTTTTCTGGGCGCTCCCTACCTTATTGATGAACTTTAACTGTCATACCTGAAACCAAACATACACCCACAACCACCCAGAGTCACACCCACTCCCCTCTCCCCACACTAGTATCCAGATATTGTATGTACATGTGTAATCTATTCATCAATTTGTATCTATACTCATCTATAATATGCGTGCATTTGTATGCATAGGTGTGCACTTTACAAGGAGAAGATAACCTCAGAAAGAAGGAAACAACAATGGGGTTAGACAAATCTTATCTCAAAAGCATTCCCATTGAACTTTTCTCTATCTGTGTTGAAAAAAACACATCTCTAGACAAAAAAATTGCAGGGCTACTTCACTTAAAACCCAAAATAATTATAAATATAGTATAGAGACAAAAGGAACTTCAATGCTTATGAATGATTGAGGTTGCACAGGTTACTAAGCAATCCTGTGACAGAAAAGTTTAATATGGACAGCAGATTTTGAAAAAATGTCTTTTAGGACAAAGAGAGTTTGACCTTTTTTAGTCTTACTGATAATATATATGTATATATATATATATATATATATATATATATATATATATGTATATAGTATATATATATATATATATATATATATATATAATATGCTGAATCCTGTCTGTTTGTGGAGTTTGTAATTTATAAAAAAATTTTTGCATGTCACATAATTAAAAAATGTTTTCATACTCACTCTTTCATTTTTACCTCAGAAGAAACTTATACGTTGGTAAGGCACTTATCATTTCCTTCTCCATTCAAAAGAGAGCTAATAATCACTTTTTTGATAAAGTGCTATTTAATTATGGTCAAGGATATCAGCCTTTTCAATGTAGACTTCTCCAGTGAAAAGGAATCATGCTTTGATGCAGGAATTCTGAGCGGTATCAAGGATTCTGCAACTACTGCCATTTCAGGGCACAAAAGTAAACTGAGTTGTTGAAAAGTATGTCAGTGGTGGATAGCTTCTTCAGTTCCACCAGTGCTGGAATGGCGTCAAGAAGTGATGCATGACTAATACAAACAAGAAAACAATTTCACTACAGTTGGAAATTTTTGAATCTGAAAATCAGTCCACCTATGTTCTGTCAGGCTCATGGGGATCATATATCTACTACAGAGCCTGAAGCCTCTCCAGAGACCAATTGTTTTGACTTCCAATTAAATTGAGGTCGAGGAAGTGTAAGGAACTTTATAAGGTCAAAAGAAATTAGAATCGGAAGTTTTAATCAGAAAGGTATCACTGCTAATTGGTTTTCTGATTCTGAGTCTAGGGTCTACTAATTTGACTACGGCGTCGGATGGCTTACAGATTGGTGACATTTCTTTAGCCATAACGGCCCTGCGAAAGTATTTGTTAAGTTGTAGAAGAGAGAATATTCATAATAGCATCATAGCGTCTTGTAGTATTGAAATGGCAGGTAGGAGGGGTAACATTTGGAAGCCAAGAGTGTCCTGACTGGCGCCTCAGAAATTTTGTAACCTTTAGCAAAGGCCAAACTTATCCCTTATCAATATAAAGTCCTAATAGTATAAAGATTTGATGAATGAATGACAGAAGTCAATTCCCTAAAGGCAATGTAAGTAAAAGGGAATTTCATCTTCTGAAAAAATTTTCAAACATCTTCACTTTCTGGCCTCAAGTATTTTTGATATTTCATGTACTCTAGCTTAAGCTTTCCTTAGGACCTGTTCCACCTGTCTGTTCCTAAAACCGTAGATCAGAGGGTTTAACACGGGCATAACTTCTGTGTAAAAGACTGATGCCATTTTGTCTGTGTTCAGTGAGTGGCTTCACTTGGGCTGTAGTTACATAAAGAGTCATGTGCCATAGCAATCTGACTAACACTTCTTATGCTGTTTTCTGGAGGATTTCATTGATATGAAACCAAAAATTGACTGTGAGTATGCCACAAAGTTCTGTCCATCGTCATTTTATTCTTTTTCTTTTCTCTATGCACTCTTACTTGGTGACTCCATCAAGTACCATGAGGTGTAAGTAAAATCCACATAAAGATTTGCCTCCAGGATCTCTATATTAAGCTTTAATCAATATATTAGTTCTAATATTATATCACAAACTCTATATTGAACATTTCAAATTTAATGTCCTACAGACATCATTTCAAATTCATATGAAAAACACTCAGTAACTTTTCTCCTAATATCATACCTTTTACATATGTCACTATCATAAGAATCGTTCCATTCTCCCCAGTCACCCAAGCTTATGACTTTAATACCATCCTTGACTACTCCTCAATCTCATTCACTGACATATCTAATGTGTAACTAAATCTTGGCATTTATTTCTCCCCAAAATGCCTTGCATATGTCACTTTCTCTCTATTGACACAGCTACAAGTTTAATTCGTTATCTTATGATTATTCTGTGTTCACTGCAAATTTATTTGGAGACCCTGAAGAATTACAGTTTTTTCCCTTTTTCCTAGAGTCATTTCATCTTATCCAGAATAAATGTCGATTCTACTTCCTTATTGCCCAAATGTGATGACAATATAACGTGAGGGAGAGGTCTTTGATGCTAGAGTCACCTAGGCCTTCTAACCTACCTGCTAGAAGCCTGATTATTCTGGCTTTGCACAAGGTGATTCAGAAAAGGCTGAAGTATTTATTGTTTTTCATATCTCTTTGGGTTCAAACATGAAATCCTCTGTTGGTTAAAAAAATAGCGACAGCTCTCAAGGGAAGAATGAACGTATCTTCCTTTTAATTACACTTACAAACTTTAAATTAGTAAGGAATAAAAGCCTCCAACCCCTTCTCAATCGTATCTAATACAATTTGTTCCCAAGATAATCAATGTCTTATAAATGATGTCTCTGGAAAGAGTACTGGGTTAGAAGTCGAGACCTGGATTTTGCCTTCCCTCTTTTCCTCTCCTAATGTGGGTGGCTTTTAGGCAGGCTTCCATCTCTTTGGGATCCATCAAATGTTAAGAGTTCCTCTTTTTTGCCCAGTTCACAGAAGTATTTTGGATTTTTGAGGGGAGGAAGACAAGTTAATTGGGGTTAAGTGACTTACCAAGGTCACACAGCTAGTCAGTGTCAAGTGTCTGAGACTTGATTTGAACTCATGTCTTCTTGACTCCAGGGCCAACACTCTACCCACCATGCCACCTTACTGCCCATTCACAGAATGATTTTGAGGATTGAGATAACTACCAAATGTATAATGATTAATGTATTTGTCATTGACTCTCACTTGTTTTTGTGTTTTAATTAGTGAAATAGAGGAAATGATAAGTCAACAAGCTCATGCTAAGGATTTATTTATTTTTAGTTGCTTAACTAGAACCTTAGGATAAAAAGACAACGTTCAAAAAAGACTGACATTCTATAGGGAAACGTAAAATCTATGGGAGAAACAAGTAAATGAGCTGACAGAGGCCTTTGTAGCTAAAGGGGTGACAGTGGGAGAGAGGAGGTTAGTCTAAGTTTCATATTAGAGTTGGTACTTAATTGAGATTTGAGATCAAAACAAAAAGGAAATATGGTCCAAGCAAGAATAATAGACACCTTTTACAGTGACCATGGGGAAAAATGAAATATTTTCCATGACAAATAGTAAGAAAGTCAATCTGATTGGACCACATAATGCATTAAGAGAGAAGTCTCAAGAATTAGGAATTTGACTGTCTAATTGTTAGGTTATTTGAGGGCAACTAAATGGCATAGTGGATGGAGCAGGGCACGTGAAGTTACCAAGAGCAGGACTCATCCTTCCTTGGGAAGTTATACAGTAGAGAGGAACCCTGAGATGAAGAGAAGAAGCAGCTTGTGCCCGGTGAGTCTAACCATCAATGATGCTTTCATTACCACCCCTCTTGTGAGCTGGATGGTGATGGCCAAGTATGCTGATCTCATGGTGCAGTCAGGAAACTACATTTGCAGTGGGTTCATTACAGCTCATGAGGACAGAAAGTATAGTTTTTCCACCAAAGTCCTTAGCACCGTCAAATGGTAAAACATCAGAAACTGGTTTGGAAACTGGTATGATTTTATTAATGATCTTTCTGATTGGTGAATTTCCTAAGAATTCCAATTTGAAGAAGGCTACAGTTACTGAGAATCACATACCTGCCATCCTTGATGCCTCACTCTATGTCACCCCACATAGAAAATTGATAGTGAAGTCATCCTGGAAGATCCCTTCACTAATAGTACTCTCTCCTCAGATTGGTGATCTCCCTAAATTTGAGGAAACCCCTTTGCCAGCTCTGCTCACTTCTCCATTCATCTCATACCTCTAATCATGCCTTTTTGGCCTTCTGCACCATGCCCCAACAACTGATGTCTTCCCTTTCCTACTACTGCCTTACTGTCTTTCATCAAAAGAATATATGCTCTTTCAGGGTAGGGACTATCTTTTTGCTTTTATAAATGCTTCCAGCACTTAACGCAGTGCCTGTTACATAACCAAGCATTTATTTCTTGTTGCCTGAAAAAAACAAACTAGAAAAGAATGAACTGTATATGGAAGGAATGGAATTCCAGAACATGGAATCTTCAGATAGGTTGTATTGGTTGTATTGTCGGAGAAGAGTTTTCTCATATAATAAACTCTTGACTAATGGACCTCTGAGCTTCCAACTTAGTGATTCTGAGAGATAATGAATGGGAAAGAGTTTTGGAAAAATATCAAGTTCTATATAAAGGAAAGGAGGGGAAGGGGACAAGAATTAAGTCCTTCTATGTGCCCAGAACTGGCCTAAGTGATTTTGAAAATAATATCTCATTTGTTCTTTTCAATAATCCTGCAAAGTAGATACTATTTTGATCCCCATTTTATAGTTGAGTAAACTGAGGAAACCAGAGGTTAAATAACTTGCCCAGGATCATAAAGTTAATAAGAGACTAGAGCAAAATTTGAAAAAAGGTCATTCTGACTCCAAATCAAGTGCTCTCTCCACTATGCCACCAGCTGCCTTGTACATATCAATATAAATGTCTTTAGAAATGACTACATTACTAAATGTTTTGATGTACAAACACATGCCCCACCCTCCATTCCTGTGTTGTAGTACTTTAGGGAACTGGAAATGATCTTGTATTCTTGGTTGCTGTAGCAATGTGCACCTTCTGGGAGCTTCTGTCTAGATGCAAAACATTCAAGTATAGGCCTGATGAAAGACTGTATGTTACCCGAATTAGTCAAACTAAGTTTGGAGAGTCTTTTTTTTAAGTTTTCTAATGTCTCATCCTCACTTCATGGTGATAAAGTTTTTACCCACACAGGAAGACCTGAATTCAAATCGAGCTTAGAAACTCTCTAGTTAAATGGTCCTGGGTGATTTATGTGAACTCTGTGTTCTGTTTCTTTGACCATAAAAGTAGATACTGTTGTGAGGAACAAATAAGAAAGTAATTGTGAAGACCTTGGGATTGTTTCTGGAATGTAGCAGGTGCTTAATAAATACTTATTTCATTTTCCCCTTCTTCCTCTTTTTCTTCAAATATTCCTTCCTTTCCTCCTTCCTTCCATCCTTTCTTTCCTGCCTCACTTCATCCCACCTTTTTCTTTCTCTTTCTTTTTTGTTTCTTTGCTTCTTTCTTACATTCCTTCCTTCTCCATCTCCCACTTCCTCTGTAAGTACAGTTTCCTTGCACTTTCCTTGTCTGCTAATCAGCATAAAATCTTTGACCTTTTCTTCTCTCCTTAACCACTTTGCCCTCTTTTAGGCCTCTGGACTCGATGGTCTCTTCTAGCTCTAGAGCTATGCTTTTATGGTCTAGGAACAATCTGAATTCTTGGATCTCATTAGCTAAAGTCATACAAGTCAGCAATGACAAAGCCAAATCATTAGTTCAGCCTATTAACTGAGGGCTCTTTTCATTGTATTTCACTGCTCTCATAGGAAGAGAGCCGTCTCCACGGTGTACATTTTCTCTAATGGACCACTGTATATTAGAATAATGCCCCATACAACTATCTAATTGATTGAATCAGTATTGCATAATAATAGTATCTAGCATTTATACAGTACTTTTAGATTTGAAAAACAGTTTCCTCATTCTCTCTCTGAATTTATTTGCAAAACCCTGGGAGGTGGGCACTATCTTGTAGATGAAGAAAACGAGTGTGAGAGAAGTCAAACCACTTTCCCAGGGTTGCACAAAGAGGCAGAGCTAAAGGCAGAATCTGCAACTAAGTTTTCCTGTCTTGGATTGTTTTAATTTACTCACTGCATCACCTGTTGCTGCTGTTCTTTCATTTTTTCTCAGTCATTTTCAAATCTTGAAGACCTTATTGGGCGTTTTCTTTGCAGAGATACTGGAATGGCTTAAATTTCCTTCTCTATTTCATTTACAGATGAGGAAACCAATTCAGCCCTGGAGAGGGTTAAGAGACTGGCCAAGGGTGACAAAATAAGAAAGTGTCAGGGCCCAGATTTCAATTCAGGAAGATTAATCTTGCTGACTTCAGATCCAACATACTATCCACTGTTTAGCCTTGTTCCTCTTATATACATTTATTTCACAGAGATTTTAAAATTTTGACACAGGAAAACTCATAAGAACTGAGAATTCAGGATGAAGTTTAGCATGTTGCAGGGGATTTATGACAGTGTTTTTTTCAAGGATATATAGAAATAGTTGTGATACTTTCTCGTTAGAAATTGTCACATTGTCTTGCTTATATCAGGTACTCAATGAATATTTTCCTACTGATAACAATTACTTTCTAAATCCCACTGTTATGGAAACTGGGAAGTTTTCTGCTACTGTATGTGTTGATTCATTTGCCTAAATGTCTTAAATGAAGTAATACCCAGTTGTTTCTCAACACTTTTCTGAGAGCCGTTTTCACTTCTTTGTTCCTCAGGCTATAAATGAGGAGGTTCAACATGGGGATCATTATGGTATAAAACACTGATGACATTTTATCTCTATACACTGAGTGGTTAGAGTGTGGCTGTAAAAACATAAAGATCAGTGTGCCATAAAAAATGGCAACAGTCACCATGTGGGAACCACAGGTGGAGAAGACCTTGAGTCTGCTCTCTGTTGAGTGGATCAGCAAGATAGTGGCAATAATGAAGATGTAGGATATGATGACAATCAATAAGCAAGTGATTATGTTAAATCTGGTAAGACAAATATCAAGATTTCTTTGGCATGAGTGTCTGAGCAGGACAGGGCTAAGGGAGGAATGTCATAACATTAGAAGTGATTAATGACATAAAAGGTGCAATAAGAAAAACTAATGTGATGATGTGATGATAGGGTGAAAGAGTGCCATGGAAAAGCAGATGTAAGGGACAGCTACCAGCTGCACACCCAGCCTGTGAGACACATCAACAGTGTAGAGCAGGGGGGTTATGTATGGTTATATAGCGATCATAGGCCATCACAGCCAAGAGAACCATCTCAATGTTGACAAAGGAAATGAAGCAGTACACCTGGATAGCACATACATATAATGAAATAAAACTAGTTTCCTGAACAAAGTTAATGAGAATTTTAGGGGTAAGTGCTGAAGTATAAGAAAAGCTACAAAAACCAAATGGCTGAGGAAGAAGTATATTGGAGTGTGAAGGTGGGAACTGTCTTGCATTAGTAGGAACACACCAAGGTTTTCCACAACACTAACAAATAGATGATTAGAAATATGATAAACAGTAAAATCTGCAGCTCTAGATGGGTGGTGAAGCGGAAAAGATTGAACATAATGACTTCAGAATGATTGCATTTACCCATTTAGGAATAAAACAAATATCACTTCCAGTTGAGACTTAAATTGTACCCTAATTTCCTAGACAGGTCATGGAAAATAACACAGCGCAGTATCACTCAGTATCCATCAGAGCTGCCTTCATTTCTTTCTCCTTCTAAATTGTAAATCTCGGATTCCTTTGATGTCAGCCACCGTGGCTTCCAAAATGAGATGATGAGAATAGCACTGAAGTGCTAATTAGAAAGCACAGTTTCAAATCCATGTTCCCTATATGGTTAACCTACCACTTTTCATTTGCAAAATGTAGGGGGTAGAAAGCATCATCTCCCTGGACCGTTGGACTTCTAATCTGCAACATCATAAATCCTGGAATTCTGTGTATCTCTAATACATTACTACAGTGAATCTTACTGTAGGTCAGGGGTGAGGAACCTGTAGATTTAAGGTCACATATGGTCTTCTAGGTACTTGAGTATGGTCTTTTGATTGCATTCAAATTTGACTGAACACATCCTTTTACTTTGTTAATATATTTTTGCTGTCTTTTATATTTTATTTGACTATAGCTAAATATATGGTTTTCTGATATGAAAACATTTCTTATGTTAATGAAGGAGCTATTGAAGTAGAAAACCTTTAATGCCATGTATGGGTCAGAAAGTCAAGTATTGCCGTGGCTGTGGACTGCTTGAGAAGGGAATCCTTTTAGTGGAGGCTAGAAACCCTTTAATTGGGTAAGCAAAAGAAAAATAAACTCATATTTCCGTGTTCTGAATCAATCAGTTCTTGGAAGTTTACATCTTATCACTGAGGAACTGGGAGTTTGTCATTATGACTAGAAAGCCAGGCTAAAAGTCAGGAAGAGTGGAATTCAAATTTTGTTATTGAAACATACTGGTTGTATGATCCTGCTGAAAGTCAAATCTCTGTGGCTATAAGTCTTAGAGATGCCATGAATTTGCTTTAGGAAATGAGGTTTCCTTACCTAGGAAATCTGAATAACAATATAATCCCAGATTCTATCTCTATTCCTACCTATCTTCTTGTACCTACCCCTATTCTTGTCCAAGTTCCTGACCTCCATGTCCAAACTTGTCCTCATCCCTCTGCCCATGTGTATTAACAGCCTCATCCCTATCTCTATCCCTGTCTGAGTATAGGGACTGAAACAATTCTGAAGAATAATTGGCTTAAATTTAGAAAGACTATTGTAAGCCCCTTTATTTTAAAGATGATGATCATTGGACGAGGAAAAGGTGAAATAAGTTGCCCAAATTTACACAAACATGAAGTGGCAGAATATGGATTCACATGTAGTGGCCTTGCCATAATTTTGGAAGCTGACACTGAAAAATTAAATAATTTTCTTTGTAATGAAATTAACAAAAAATTCTTCAAGAATACCATACTCTGTTACAACATTCATTAACTCTTCCTTTTTGATATGAAGCACTGTGTGATGCAATTGTTATCTGTTCCTTTTCAAAAATGAAAAAAAAAACACAAACAGAAGCAAAAAATATGACTGCCAAGTATATATGAAGAATATTCTAAAAATAAATGAAGAATTTTATAAAATCTGTCAGAATACAAGTCATTCCCCAGCTGATAAGTGGTCAAAATGTATGAACAGGCGATTTTCCAATGGGAAAAAATCACAATACTTTATAGCCATATGAAAAAATCCCCTAAATCATTTACTAGAGAAGTGCAAATTAGGATAACGTTTCTATTTAAGTTTACATCTATCTGAGTGGGTAGAATGAATGAAGGGGAAAGCAAAAGTATTGTAGGGGAATTGGACCACTAATTCACTACTGATGAAATTGTAAATTGATCCAAACACTTTGGACAATAATCTGATATTATGCCTAAAGAATTATTTAACTGCTTATATTCTTTGATCCAGAAATGCCAATCCTACATCTATTTGCAAAGACCATTGGAGAGAATGGAAAAGAACCTATATTTTCTAAAACGTTCGTAGCAACTCTGTGGTAGCAAAGAACTGGAAGTTGCAGGGATCCTAATCAATTGGGAAATGGCTGAACAACTTTTAGTATAGGCTTGTGAAGGAATGCTATAGGATTATAATTCTATAAGAAATGATGAACTCAATGATCTTAGAAAAAAATGGGAAGATATGCATGGAATAATGAAATGTGAAATGAGCACAGTTAAGATAACATTGTATACATTTACAACAGTATTGTTTTATCTGCAATTAGAGGAAGAATTGATAAATAGAAGTATATATAGAATAATTTTATAGATATCTATCTGTCTATTTATCTTCATCTATATCTCTAAATATATATGTGTGAAAGAACAGTCATCTCTTGGGTGAGTAGGGGAGGGAAGAAAAAAGAAAAAAAAAGAAATTTATATTATAATTTGGTTGTATATTTTAAAGGAATAGCAAGGTTTGCTTAGTAGATTTGTAGTTTCATGTACAATCATCTATTTTCTTCTATGTTATGAAAGAACTTATATTATTTCATAAATTAAACCTGAAAGACATATCTACACACACATATAAAGTATCTATACCAAGGTAAAAAAAAAAAAACAGTGAAAATCTAACAGCCTGCGCTGTACCTGTGTCTAGAAAAGTGTCTGCTCCTGAGCATTCTCTTTAGTTCCTCAGGACTAACAGCTACTGTGAGAACACATATAACATAAATTCTTCATCCCATTCGTGTCTATTCCCTGATGATGTTCCTGCTGACTTTCAGATCATTTATTGCAAAGCGCTGATTTTTGTTTTAGAAGTAGACTTTGGGGAGGAGCCAAGATGGCAGAGGAGAAAGATACACATATGCTAGCGCCGAACCCACAGACAATAAAATATCTGTGGGGAGGAACATGCAACGAGTTCTGGAGCAACGGAGGCCACACAGCGGCAGAGTGGAGGAGATGTCTGTTCTGGGGAGCCCTGAAGGACTGGCACCCAGGGTCTGTTGTGCACTAGACCCAGAGCTTCACAAAGCCAATGAGGAGAAGAATGCTTTCAAAAGTAGAATTAGCCAAATGGAAAAGGATGTTCAAAAGGTCACTGAAGAAAGTAGTTCTTTCAAAATTAGAATGGAACAGATGGAAGCTAATGACTTTATGAGAAACCAAGAAATCACAAAACAAAAACAAAAGAATGAAAAAATAGAAGATGATGTGAAATATCTCATTGGAAAAACAACTAACCTGGAAAATAGATCCAGAAGAGACAATTTGAAAATGGTGGGACTACCTGAAAGCCATGAACCAAAAAAAAAAAAAAAAAAAAAAAGAGAGAGAGAGAGAGAGTCTAGACATCATCTGTCATGAAATTATCAAGGAGGGGGGGTGGGGGGAGCCCAAGGTTGCGGAGTGGAAACACTCACGTATTCTAGCTCCGAACCCACAGCCAATATATTTCCTGCAAGAAGAACTCCACACAAATTCTGGATCACTGCAAGGCGCGCAGAAACACAGTGGAAAAGATCTCTGTTCCAGAGAGCCTTGGAGAGCCATCCCCAGGGTCCATCGCGCCCCGGAAAGCGGAGCCCATCCCTGAGCTGCCCTGGCCGTGGGTCCGAGAGGAACAGATCCGAGCAGGCTTCAGGGACGAAACCTCCAGAGGCCGCAAAGGTCCCTCTGCCCACAGACGTGACAGGTCAGTGAGAGAGACGTCTGGGCTGGCCGAGAGGTGAATGGGGTGTCTCCGTGATTCGGGCCCCCTCGGGAGGAAACGGCAGAGGGAGCAGCAGAGGCAGTGGTAGAGGCAGCGGTGGCGGGCCCCAGACTCCCAGACCAGCAGGCAGAAATCCAGGGCCATTACCGAAGGTCTCTGCATAAACCCCCTGAGGGAACTGAGCCTGAGAGGTAGCCCTGCCCCCACCCGACCCATTACTGAAGGTCTCTGCATAAAGCCCTTGAGGGAACTGAGGCTGGGAGGCAGCCCTGCCCCCACCCAAGCACCAGAACTTAAACTCATATTGAAGAGCAGCTGCGTCTGCCCCAGAAAGCCCATTTGAATCTCAGACCCCAAGCACTAGCTGGGCAGATCTAGGCGGGGGTGGATATAAACCTCAGAAATCAAGGAAATGGCTGGGAAAATGCCCAGACAAGGAGAAAAAAAAAATAAGACTATAGAAAGCTTCTTGGAGGGGGTACAGATGTTCCTGCATTTCAATTCTGATGACAAGGAACTATTCTGACAATCAGGGAAAGATGTGGAGGTCGGGGTCTCTGTATCCCAGAAATCCCAGGGGGATGTCCAGTGGGCTCAGGCCATGGACGAGCTCAAAAAAGATTTTGAAAATCAAGTTAGACAGGTGGAGGAAAAACTGGGAAGAGAAATGACAGAGATGCAAGAAAAGCATGAAAAAGGGTTTACCATGGTAAAGGAGACCCAAAAAAATGCTGAAGAAAACAACAACTTGAAAAATAGGCTCACTCAATTGGCAAAAGACATTCAAAAAACCAATGAGGAGAAGAATGCTTTCAAAAGCAGAATTAGTCAAATGGAAAAAGAGGTTCAAAAACTCACTGAAGATAATAGTTCTCTCAAAATTAGAATGGAACAGATGGAGTCAAATGACTTGCTGAGAAACCAAGAAATCACAAAACAAAATCAAAAGAATGAAAAAAAATGGAAGAGAATGTGAAATATCTCATTGGAAAAACAACTGACCTGGAAAAGAGATCCAGGAGAGACAATTTACAAATTATGGGACTACCTGAAAGTCATGATCAAAAAAAGAGCCTAGACATCATCTTCCATGAAATTATCAAGGAAAACTGCCCTGATATTCTACAACCAGAGGGCAAAATAAGTATTGAAAGAATCCGTCGACCACCGCCTGAAAGAGATCCAAAAAGAGAAACTCCTAGGAACATTGTGGCCAAATTCCAGAATTCCCAGGTCAAGGAGAAAATATTGCAAACACTAGAAAAAAACAGTTCCATTATCGTGGAAATACAATCAGGATAACACAAGATCTAGCAGCTTCTACATTAAGGGATCGAAAGGCGTGGAATAGGATATTCCAGAAGTCAAAGGAACTAGGACTCAAACCAAGGATCACCTACTCAGCAAAACTGAGTATAATACTTCAGGGGAAAATATGGTCTTTCAACCAAACAGAGGACTTTCAAGCATTCTTGATGAAAAGACCAGAGCTGCAAAGAAAATTTGACTTTCAAGCACAGCAATGAGAAGAAGCATGAAAAAGTCAACAGCAAAGAGAAGTCATAAGGGGTTTACTGAAGTTGAACTGTTTACATTCCTACATGAAAAGACAATATTTGTAACTCTTAAAACTTTTCAGTATCTGGGTAGTTGGTGGGACCACACACACACATAGACACACACACACACACACAAACACACACACACACATGCACGCACATACAGAGCCAGAGAGCACAGAGTGAAGTGAATAGGATGGGACCATATCTTCAAAGAAATTAAGGCAAATGGTGAGAAAGAAATGTAGTGGGAGGAGAGAGGGTGAAATGGAATGGGTTAAATTATATCTCATTTAAGAGGCAAGCAGGAGAATTTTTAGTGAAGGGAAAAAGAGGAGAGCTGAGAAAAAAGAAGAAGTTTACCCTCATCACATTCGACTAAAGGAAGGAATAAAATGTACCCTCATTTTGGTATGAAAACCTATCTTACAGTACAGGAAATTGGGGGAGAAGGAGATAAGCAAGGGGTGGGGGCATGATGGTAGGGAGGGCAATGGGAGGAGGGAACAATTTGAAGTTAACACTCAGGGAGGGACAGGATCAAAAGACAGAATAGAAACAATGGGGGGCAGGATAGGATGGAGGAAAATACAGTTAGTCTTACACAACATGGCTATTATCGAAGTCATTTGCAAAACTACACAGATAGTGTATATATAGTGTATATAGGCCTATATTGAATTGCCTGCCTTCCCAAAGGGAATGGGTGGGGAGGGAGGGATGGGGAGAATTTGGAACTCAAAATTTTAGGAACAACTGTTTAGTATTGTTGTTGTGACTAGGAAATAAGAAATACAGTTAATGGGGAATAGAAAGTCATCTGGCCCTACAGGACAAAAGAGAAGATGGGGACAAGAGAAGGGAGGGAAGATAGAAGAGAGGGCAGATTGGTGATAGGGAAAATTAGATTGCTCGGTGTATTGGGGTGGGGGAGGGGATAAAAGGGGAGAAAATTTGAAACCCAAAATTTTGTGAAAATCAATGTAAAAAGTTAAATAAATAAAAAATATATTGGACAAAAAAGAGCCTAGATATCATTGTCCATGAAATTATCCAGGAAAACTGCCCTGATATTCTACAACCAGAGGGCAAAATAAGTATTGAAAGAATCCATCGATCGCCGCCTGAAAGAGATCCAAAAAAAGAAACTCCTAGGAACATTGTGGCCAAATTTCAGAATTCCAAGGTCAAGGAGAAAATATTGCAAGCAGCTAGAAAGAAACAATTCCAGTATTGTGGAAATACAATCAGGACAACTCATGATCTAGCAGCTTCTACGTTATGGGATCGAAGGGCATGGAATAGGATATTCCAGAAGTCAAAGGAACTAGGACTCAAACCAAGGATCACCTACTCAGCAAAACTGAGTATAATACTTCAGGGGAAAATATGGTCTTCCAATCAAATAGAGGACTTTCAAGCATTCTTGATGAAAAGACCAGAGCTGAAAAGAAAATTTGACTTTCAAACACAAGAATGAGAAGAAGCATGAAAAAATAAACTGCAAAGAGAAGTCATCAGGGACATATCAGTGGTGAACTGTTTACATTCCTACATGGAAAGACAATATTTGTAACTCTTGAAACTTTTCAGCACCTGGGTAGTTGGTGGGATTACACATAAACACACTCATACACACACACACACACACACACACACACACACGTGTGCACATACACAGAGACAGAAAGCACAGGGTGAATTGAATAGAATTCGTTCATATCTTTAAAAAATGAAGTTAAGCAGTGAGAGAGAAATGTTTTGAGAGGAGAGAGGGAGAAATGGAATGGGACAAATTATCTCTCATAGAAGAGGGAGACAGGAGACTTTTTAGTGGAGGGAAAAAGAGGGGAGCTGAGAGAAAAACATGAAGTTTACTCTCATCACATTCGACTGAAGAAAGGAATAAAATGCACACCCATATTGGTATGAAAACCTATGTTATTATACAGGAAAGTGAGAGAGAAGGAGATAAACAGGGTGGCGGGTGATGATGGGACGGAGGGCAGTGGGAGGCGGGAACAATTTGAAATCAACGCTCTTGGGGAGGGACAGGATCCAAAAAGAGAATAGAAGCAATGGGGGTGCAGTACAGGGTGGAGGGAAATGTAGTTAGTCTTACACAACACGACTATTATGGAAGTCATATGGAAAACTACACATTTATGGCCTATATTGAATTGTCTCCTTCCCAAAGGGAATGGGTGGGGAGGGAGGAATGGGGAGAAGTTGGAACTCAAACTCTTACGAACAACTATCAAGTACTGTTCTTGCTACTAAGAAATAAGAATGGGGAATAGAAAGTTATCTGGCCCTACAGGACAAAAGAGAAGATGGGGACAAAGAAAGGGAGGGACGATAGAAGAGAGGGCAGAATGGTGAGAGGGGAAATTATCATCCTCGTTGTATTGGGGTGTGGGGGGAGGGGACAAATGGGGAGAAAATTTGGAACCCCAAATTTTTTGAAAATGAATGTGAAAAAGTAAAATAAATAAATAAATAGACATATAAGTAGACTCAGCTTGTTTCTCAGTTTTTAATTTGTACAGTAGGAAAAGTTGGAGAATATAATTTCAAATAAATTATAAAAAAGTCGCTGACACAATTAAATGAATACTTGTTTATAAACAGTACATATTTCAAGTCATCTTGGGACATCCATACAGACGGCCTCCTCTTATATGAAATCCATCATGCTTTTCTGTGCAAAAGTTTCTTCCATCTCTAACTTCTTTATTTTGATTTGATCAATTGAATTTGAGCAATTCCTCTTAAAGTTTAGAATCTTGGTGTTATTTGGGATTCTTCTTTTTGCCTTGTTAAATAGTTCCTTTGAAACTGATTTTTTTTTATTTCTAATTTTCATTTTTATTAATGAGTTTTTTAGATTTTAACATTCACTTCCACAAGATTTTGAGTTCCACATTTTCTCCCCATCACTCCTTCCACCCACCCTAAGGCAGCGTGCATTCTGATTACCCCTTCCCCCAATCTGTCCTCCCTTGTACAGTGCCTCTGCCTTCTCTTAACCCGTACCCCTCTACTTTCTTGCAAGGTAAGATTAATTTCTCTACCACATTGCCTGTATGTTTAATTTCCCAGTCGCATATAAAAACAATTTTTAACATTTGTTTTTAAAACATTGAGTCCTAATTTCTCTCCCTTCCCCCCTCACTACCAACCACCATTGAGAAGGAAAACAATTGGATATAGCTTTTACATGGGTAGTTTTGCAAAACACTTCCATAACAGACATATTGTGAAAGACTAACTACATTTTCTTTCCATCCTCTCCAGCTCCCCCCACTTATTCTATCCTCTCTTTTCACCCTGCCCCTCCTCAAAAATGTTCACTTCTAATTGCCATCTCCTCTCATTTGCCCATCCTTCTATCATTCTTAGAACCCTGCTTATGCCCTTCCCTGCTACTTTACTGTGGTGTAAGACAGATTTGCCTAAGAAATTAAATGCCCTTGTTATTACCTCCTTAAGCCAAGGTCAATGACAGTGAAGTTCACTTTTTCCCTCTCACCTCCCCCCTCTTCCCGTCCATTGAAAAAGCTTTGGCTTGCCCCTTTTATGTGAGAGATAATTTATCCTATTCTATTTGTCCCTTTCCCCTTCTCTCAATGTATTCCTCTTTCACCCCTTAATTTTATTTTTAGATACCATTCCTTCGTATGCAATTCACCCTGGACCCTCTGTCTCTGTCTGTCTGTCTGTCTTTCTGTCTGTCTGTCTGTCTCTCTCTCTCTCTCTCTCTCTCTCTCTCTCTCTCTCTCTCTCTCTCTCTCCACACACTTACACATATATATGTATATGTGTGTATGTATGTATGTGTGTACGTAGGCATGTATGTATAAAATCCCTCCAAATATCTGAACACTGAGAAAAGTCTCAAATAGTAAGAAATATAATCTTTCCGTGTAGGAATGTACACAGTTCAAATTTAGTAAGTCCTTTATGATTTATCTTTCCTGCTTCTCTTGATTCTTGCATTTTATCGTCTAATTTTCTATTCGGCCCTTGTGTTTTCATCAAGAATGCTTGACGTTCTCTCATTGAGTGGTCATTTTATTCCCCTAATATGTGACACTCAGTTTTGCTGGATAGGTTATTCTTGATTGTAGTCCCACCTCCTTTGACCTCTGGAATATCATATTCCAAGCCCTCCAATCCCTTATTTAGAAGCTTCTAGAACTTGCGTTGGCTTGATTGTGTTTCTACAGTATTCAATTTGCTTCTTTCTGTTGGTTTTAAATATTTTCTACTTGATGTGGGAGTTCTGGAATTTGGTTAAAATATTCCTTGGAGTTTCCCTTTTGGGTTCTCTTTCAGGAGGCTATCAGTGAATTCTTTCAGCATATATTTTCCCCTCTGGTTCTAGAATATCAGGGGAGTTTTCTTTGATAATATCTTGAAAGATGATGTGTAGGCTCTTTTTATGATCATGTCTTCCAGGTAGTCCAATATTTTTAAAATTGTCTCTCCTGGATCTAATTACCAGGTCAGTTGTTTGTCCAATAAGATATTTCACATTTTCTGCTATATTTTCATTGGGATTTTGTTTTGTAATTTCTTGATTTTTCATAAAGTCATTACCTTCTATCTGCTCTATTCTAATATTTAAAGTACTATTTTCTTCACTGAATACTTGAACTTCCTTTTCCATTTGGCCAATTCTGATTTTTAAGTCATTCTTCTCCTTATTGGCTTTTAAAATTTCTTTTGCTATTTGTATTAGTCTACTTATCTAAGATGTTATCTTCTTCTGCATTTTTGAGCCCCTTTAGCAAGCAGTTGATTTGTTTTTCATGATTTTCTTGCATCACTCTCATTTCTCTACCTATTACTCTATTTTCTACCTGTTACTCTATTTCTATTACTTGATTTTCAAAATCCTTTATGAGCTCTTCCATTGCTGAAAAGAATTGATATTTTTTTTTCTTGGAGGATTTGGATATAGGATATTTGGCTTTTGTGTCTCCTTCTGGTTGTATGCTTTGATCTTTCTTGTCACCAAAATAAGATTCTATAGTCTGATTTTTTCCTGTTTTTGTTCAGTTCCCCAGATAATTACTTGACTTTTGAGCTCTTTGTCAAGAAAATTTTCGGCTTTTAGTGAGGTAGGGGAATATGTACTTTCATCCTCTGGATACCCCACAATTTGTGGGCCTACAGCTTCGGAAAAAGCCACTGCCACTGCTTCTGCTACTGCTGTGGCCGCCATGGACCTGTTCTACCCCTTTCACTAAATTGTGGCTGGGGCTACAACACTCTACTCTCTCACACAGGTCTGACAGGTTTAAATCCACTGACCTTCCAATTTGTCAGTGGCGATTTGGGGTGGTGAACACAGTCATTCTGTTCCTCCAAAATCTTCTCAGGCCTGTCTGTGTCAACGTGGCCCAATTTCCACTCTATAACTATGATATTATATTCTAGAATACTTGTAAAAGAATGACAAGGCAGGGGTGATGACAATTAAGTTCTTTGACATCCAATATTGAAGAAAAAGAGGGAGCAAGAATAAAGAGAAGGAAAAATAAACTAATAGAAAGAGAAGAATACAGTTAGCAACATGACTCTGAGTGTGAATTAGATGAAGTCACTCATAAAATGGAAAATGACAGCAAAATTGATCAGAAACATTAAACCAACAAAATATTATTCACAAGAAACACATTCAAAATAGAAAAAAAACACATAACTCAAAATTTAAGTCTGGAGTACAATCGGTTATGCTTCAGCTTAAATAAAAAATACAGATGTAAAAATTATTGTCTGAAACAAACCAAAAGAATATAAAGAGATCGTTAAAAGATATAAATAAGGAAGGCATATTTTGATAATTCAAAAGGGCAGTAGAGAATTAATATCAGTACTTCACATCTGTTCACTAAATTTTATGATAGCTGCATTATTCAATGAAAAGTTAAATGAATTACAGGGGAAAATAGAATAATAAAACTACAGTGGTGAAGGACTCCTAATTAACCTTCCCCTTGATCTAGACAAATCTAATCAACCAGTAACTAAGAAGGATATTAAGCATCTAGTCTTAGAAAAGTTAGATACATACACATTAGGAAAATGTTGAATGAAAATAGAAAAGAGTATACCTATTGCTCAGTATGGCACTTTTAAAATTCAACCATTTAATAGATCATTAAAAACCACAGAAACGAATGCTGAAAAGCAAAAGAAATGCTGAATATAATACATTAAATCCTTGGAATAGCAGACCTTTGAAAAGCACATTAATATTATTAGGAAATTAAATAATTTAAGCCCAAAATTGTTTGAGTTGAAGAAGAAATTATAGAAACAATTGATAATTTCATTAGAATGATGACAACAATAATAGAAATGGAAAAATGAACTTCTATGTTCTAAGATGTTTATAGAAGTTCTGTCTGTGGTGCCAAAGGACTGGAAATTTCAGGGAGCTGAATCAATTTAGGAATGGCTGAACAAGTTGTGGCATATGATTGTTATGGAATAGCAATGTACTACAAGAAATGATGAGCTCAATGATCTTAAGAAAAGCATGAAAATATTTGCATGAAATAATGAAAGGTCAGAAGAGCAGAATCAAGAGAACATTATATACAGTAATAGCAGTCTTGTTTAAAATTGTATGGCTGGTTCATTTAAAACACAAAACCATTATAAAAAACTGATATAGGAACAAATGAAATCTCAAAGGTTAAAGATGATTGATGAATTATAGGTTTGCACATCATTCTGTTACTGAAAAGATTCATATGGACAACATAGCTCATAAAATCGTCCTATAGAACAGATGCAATCTGATTTTCTGTATTCTTTTTTCTTTTCTTTTCTTTCTTTCTTTTTAGATTTTGACATTCATTTCCACAAAATTTTGAGTTCCAATTTTTCTCCCCATCTCTCCCCTCCCTCCCTCCATAGTGCCTTGCATTCTGACTACTCTTTAACTCAATGTACCCTCCCTCCTATCATACCCTACCCTTCCTTTATCTCCATCTACTCTCTTTTCTTGTAGGGAAACATAAATTTCTATATTGCGTTACTTGTATTGAACATTTCCCAGTTACATGGAATAATAATTCTCAACATTCGTTTCTAATAATTTGAATTACAACTTCTCTCCCTCCATCCCTCCCTCCCTCTCTCCTCCCCTCCCCTCCATCCCCAATGAGAAGGCAAGCAATTCAATAAGGCTATATATGTGTTGTTTTGCAAAAGCCTTCCATAATAGTAATGTTGTGCAAGACTAACTATATTGTGTTTGAAAGACAAATTTTCTATTCAGTTCTGGTCTTTTCATCATGAATGACTGAAGGTCCTCTATATCATTGAATGACCATTTATTCCCTTGAAGTATTATACTCAGTTTTGTGGGGTAGGGGATTCTTGGTTTTAATCCCAGTTCCTTTGACTTCTGGAATATCCTGTTCCAATCCCTTCAATCCCTTAATGTTGAAGCTGCCAGATAGTGTGATGTCCTCATTTTATTTCCACAATACTGGAATTGTTTCTTTCTAGCTGCTTGCAATATTTTTTCCTTGACCTGGGAACTCTGAAATTTGGCCACAATAGTCCTAGAATTTTCTCTTTTCGAATCTCTTTTTCTTTGATAATCCCATGAAAGGTAATGTCTAGTCTCTCTGTTTGATCGTGGCTTTCAGGTAGTCCCATAATTTTTAAATTGTCTCTCCTGGATCTATTTTCCATGTCAGTTGTTTTTCCAATGAGATGTTTCACATTATCTTCTATTTTTTCAGTCTTTTCGTTTTGTAACCTCTTGGTTTATCTCATAGTCATTGGTTTCCATGAACTCCACTTTCTCTTTTGAAGAATTATCTTGTTCAATGAGCTTTTGAACCTTCTTTTTCATTTGGGTAATTCTGCTTTTTAAAGCCTTCTTCCCCTCACTAGCTTTTTGGACCTCTTTTTCCAGTTGAGTTAGTCTATTTTTAAAGGCGTTATTTTCCTCAGCATTTTTGTCTTCTCCTTTAACAAGTTGCTGACTGTTTTTTCAAGATATTCTATGACATGAGTATATTTTGTATTCATTTTGGAGGTACTAGAGGCAGAGGGCTTGACTTCCTCAGTTGATCTGAACCTCAGCCTTGAACACGGTACTGGGGGGAGAAGGAACACTAAGACTCTCCTCTTGACAAAGGATTCAGAAGTCACATAACTGGCTGGGAAAATGCCCCAAAAAGGGAAAAAAAAAATTGGTGCAGTACTGAAATGAACGGTAGTAGGGGTAACATTTTCAGGCCAAGAGTATCTTGACTAGCATTAATTTAATGTTAATGAGAGTTAATTGATTAGAGGAGTCTTGTTTTTCAGGAAGGCCCATATGTTGTGTTATTTTCTAATGAAGCACTAGGTCAGGAGGTTAATGATGCCCTCTGGCTCTGAAAAGTGTATGCATACTTTGAGATAAGATTTTTCTTTGGGGCTTACTCTTTGGCAGAAGGTTAGTGTGCCAGTTGAGTTGCTGGTTAGTTATTAAGGAGCTCCCCCACAGTCCCCTCGGTTTGAAAAGGCAGGTGTTGGTTCTTCTCTATCTGGTTGCTATGTATGTAAGCAATGATCAGACATCTGGAACTGTCTGTTGATCTGTCATGTATTTATTGCTCATATTCAGACAGTTAGAAGCCCTGTTTGTTGGTCTTTATTTCTCTGCTTGTATTTTCTCTGTTGGTATATGCAATTAAACATTGGCCCAATCAAAATTTGCTTTCCTTTTAGAAAACCAGATCAAAGAACCTGTACTATCATGTCATCCCGGGCATGCTAGGGTCCTTCCTTTTATAGCACCTCTGAAATCATAAAACCTTTAGCAAAAGCCTGGCTGACCCTTTGTCAGGACAAAATCTTGATATTATAAAGATTTAATGAATGAATGACCACAGTCAATTTACTAAAGGCAATGTAAGTAAAAGAAAATCTTGTCCTCTGAACTGCTTTTCAGATATCCCTTCTCTTACTGAACTGGAGCATTTTTAATGTTTCATGTGCTCTAGCTTGAACGATCTTTAAGGCCTTTCACCTCTTTGCTCCTTGAACTGTAGATTAGAGGGTCTACATGGAGATTACAACTGCATTGAAGACTGATACTATTTTATCTTTGTTCAGGGAGCGGTTGAACTTGGATTGTAGGTACATAAAGATTAATGTGCCATAAAAGTCTATCACTTCTTAAGCACTTTTTTGAGTTTTCCTAGGTATCAAGTCAAGAACTGACTGTGGATATACCACAAGTTTCTCTCCATGGTCATTTTATTACTTTTATTTCTCTATGCACTGTGTCGTGGTAACTGCATGAAGTACAATAACGTGTAAGTAAAATCTCTACAAAGTTTTGCCTTCCAATTTGGAAGACAAATACATTGTTGGTGGAGTTGTGAAATAGTTCAATCATTCTGGAGAGCAATTTGGAACTGTGCCCTAAAGGCTATATAAATATGCATAACTTTTTTCCCAGCAATACCACTTCTACGCCTACATCCTAAAGAGATTATAAAAATGAGAAAAGCACCGATATGCACAAAAATCTTTACAGGAGCTCTTTTTGTGATGGTAAAGAAGTGGAAATATATAGGATATCCATCAATTGAGAAATGGCTGAACAAGTTGTCACTTATGCAAAGGAATGCTATTATGACATAAAAAGTGAAAATCCTGGAAACATTTATTTGACCTGATGTTGAGTGAAACAAGCAGAACCAGGAGAATATTGTGCCCAGTAACAGTCACATTGTGTGATGACTGACTGATAGACATAGCTACTCTCAGCAAGGCAAGGATCTAAGACAACTTCAAAAGATTTAAGATGGAAAATACCATTCACATCCAGAGAAAGAATTCTAGAGTCTGAATGCAGATGGAAACATACTATGTGCTTTTCTTTTCTGTTGTTGTTTTGTTTTCTTCCTTCTTTCTCAAGATTCCTCCCATTAATTCTATTTTTCTTTACATCATGACTAATGGGAAAATATTTTAATAAGAAAGTAAAACAAATAAACATTTGCTTTCAAATAAAAGATTTTCCTCCCACACCTATATATTGAGCCTAAGTCACTATACTGAGTTCTAATCTCATATCTCAAACTACATGTTGAATATTTCAAACTAGGTGTCCTAGAAACATCATTTCAAACTTATACGAAAAACAGACCTTAATAACTTTTCTCCTAATATCAGACCTCTTTCATATGTCACTATCATGGGAAAATCCATATCTTCTCCAATAATCCAAGCTCATAACCTTAATGCCAGCCTTGTTTCCTCAGTCTCTTCCACCCACATATCTAATATGTTGCTAAATCTTGACATTTATTTCTCAACATCTCTTGAATGTCTCTCCTCTCTATTGAAACACATGCCACTTTAATTCGTTTCTTTTTGACTTTTCTGTATTCATGGCATTCTCTGGAGACCCTGAAGAACTCCTTAGTTTTTTCTTCTCTTTTTTTTCTTCAAGGCATTTCATTTTGCCCAGAATGAATATCCATTCTAATCACATAAACTCCAAGTGTGATGAGAGAATAATCTATAAGGAGTGGGATATACAAGCTAGCCACTTCCAGTCCATCTGACCTACCTTTTAAAAGTCATGTTATTTTGGCACTGTACAAGATTATTCAGAAAAATCTGATGAATTTATGTCTTTTCATATACTTTTTGGACCAAACATGAAACTCCATGTAGGTTAAAAAAATATGAGAGTGCACAAGGGAAGAAAGAACATATCTTCTTTTAATTGCAATTGCAATCTTTAAATAAAAAGGAATAGGAACCTCCAACTCCTTCTCAATGCTAATACCATTTATGGACAAAATAACAAACATCCTCAAAGTGGTACTGTGAAAAGAGTGCTGGGTTCGAAGGGAAGAGTCCTGGGTTGTACCGGCTCTCTCTGTCTTAAGTAATTTGAGTGACTTTAGGCAGGCCTTCATTTCTTTGGGTTTCATCCATCAAATGATGACTATTTCTCACTTTGAGATTTAAATGAGACCACTGACAAAAGTGTAATGATTAATGTTTCTATCATTGACCCACTGTACTTCAACAAGTGAATTAGAGGAGATGATCAATCAATTAGGTCATATTAAGTATTTATTTATGCTCCAGTCACTTGGCTAGAACCTTATGGTACAATGAAAAAGTTTAAAAAGCCTTACATTCTATAAGAAAAATGGCACACGCTGATTTTTAAAATATATACAAAGTAAATACAAGGAAATGTGTGAGATGAGACCATTGTAGATAAAGGTGTGATAGTGGGAGAAGGGAAGATTAGAAGAAGTCTCCAGTGAGAGGTGGTGCCTAATTAAGATTTGAGTTCAAAATGAAGAGGGATCATGGTCCAAGTAAACATGATAGACAGCTTATAGGGTGGCATGGAGAAAAAAAGACAACCATGAGATATTTTTCTGTGAGAGGCAGCAAGAAAGCCAATCGGACTGGACCACACAATGAGAAAAATCTCAAGAATCAGGAATTTGACCATGTAGCTTTAAAGTGTTTTAGTGCAACTAGGCAGCATTGTGGATGGAGTAGGGCACTAGAAGTCACCTAGAACAGGACTCAAATCCTTCTTTAGAAAGTTATATAACATCAAATAACCCTGAGGAGGAGATAGGGATTGGTTTGTTCAAGTGAGTGATACTATCAGTGCTGTTTCCATTACCTGATTCCCTGGAAGCTGGAAGGTGACAACCAAACACCCAGACTCCATGATTTAGAAAGAAAACTACAATTGTATAGCTTCACTACAGTTACTGAAGATCGAAAAAAATATATTTTTCCATGGAAGTTCTTGGCACTGGCAAATGGCTAAACACCATAAACAAATATCATTATATTAGGGGAAATGGGCTAATCATATTAAATATGAGGCATGACCTTCAACTTTGCTATTGGACACTCAATACTGTAAGTCCACAGCTACCTGGTGACCTTTTCTTCTGACTGGTCAATTTTCTAACGATTCTCCATTTTGAGGAAGCACACAATTACGCACATTCATATACCTTTCATCCTTAAATCCTCATTATTTTAAATCATCTCACATAGTCAGTGGGTAGTCAAGGCATTCTGGAAGATCTTTTCATTGTTATGACTCCCTCGTTTGATTGCTGATTTCCTCGTATTTTGAGGAAGCACCTTTGCCAGTCATGCTGAATTCTTCATTTATGCCTTTTTGATCTTCTGCACCTTCTGGTTGTTCCCACAACCAATGTCTTCCCTTTCCTTCTACTGCCTTATTGTCTTTCACCAAAATAATATAAGCTCTTTAAGTGTAGAGACTTTCTTTCTGCTTTTATAAGTATTTCCAGCACTTAGCACAGTCTCTGATTTCATAGGAAAAAAAATGGGAGTCATTTTTAATCAAGTCTTCCTGACATGGAATACATTACTTTACCAATTGAATTATCTTTTTTCCCCATCATTTGCCAGCGAATCTTTGAATTTTCATGACCTAATTTAGCATTTTCTTGGCAGGGATACTTGATTGGTTTGCCATTTCCTATTCTAGATCATTTTATTGATGAAGAATCAGAGATAACAGTGTCAAGTGACTGGTCCAGTGTGGCATAGTTAATAAATGTCTGAGGCCAGATTTCAACTCATCAAGATTAAGTTTCCTGATTACAGGCTTAGTACACTATCCACTGTATTTATTTGCTCCATATTAAATAAATTCATTTCACACAGGTCTTAAAATTTGGATACTCAAAAACTTAGCAGAACTGAAGATTGAAAATGGAGGCTACCTTTTTTCTGAGGATTTAAGATTGTGGTTATTTCAAGGGTATAGAAATAGTTATAATACTTTTTTTGCAAAGAAATGAGTCATGCTGTCTTGTTTATAGTAGGTACTCAATAAATATTGTTCTACTGACTAAAAACAAAAGTTTCTTCTGAACCTCACTAATCAGGCCAGTTTTTTGGTTTGTTTTGTTTTGCTGTTTTGTTTAGTTGTTTTGCTACTGTATGAGGTGATTCATTTGTTAAATGTCTTAAATACACAAATACCCAGCTCTTCTCCAATGCTTTCCTGGGAGCTTCTTTCATATTCTTGTTCCTCAATCTGTAAATGAGGAGTTTCAATTTGGGTATCACTATGGTATAAAATATTGGTATAATTTTATCGGTATCTAGTAAATGGTTAGAGCATGACTGCAAACATATAAAGATTAATGTTCCATAGAAAATGGTGACAGACACCATGTGGGAACCACAGATGGAGACGGCCTTGAGTCTGCCCTCTGTTAAGAAGATCTGTAAGATGGTGGCAATAATAAAGAGATAATAGATGATGAATATCAACAAGGAAGAAATCATGTCAAACCCATTGAAGGCAAATATCATGATCTCTTTGACATGAATGTCTGAGCATGAGAGGACTAAGAGAGAAGTAGTATTGGTTAATGTCATTAAAGTCACAATAAGAATAACAGAACGTGATGATGGTGTTAAAGAGTACCATGGAGAAGCATCATATGTAAGGAACAGCTACCAGCTGCACACACAGCTTGGGAGACACTCCAACAGTGTAGAGAAGCAGATTACCTATAGCGACATAGCAATTATAGGCTGTCACAGCCAAGATAAACATCTCTGTGTTGACAAATGGAATGAAGCAATACACCTGGATGGCACATGCATAGAATGAAATAACACTGGCTTCCTGAACAAAGTTGATGAGCATGTTAGAGGTAATGGCAGAAGTAACAGAAAAATCCACAAAGGTCAAGCGACTGAGAAAGAAGTACATAGGTGTGTGAAGATGGGAATTGATTTGAATTAGTAGGATCAAGTCAAGATTTCCCACAACACTAACAGAAAACATGATGAGAAATATGATAAACAATACAATCAGCAACTCTGCATGATTGGTGAGGCCCAAAAAAATGAATTCAGTGACTTCAGAATGATTGCCCTTAGCCATCTCTTGAACTTGAACTCTAATGCAAGACTGAGCTCTGAAGCACCTTGATCATGAAATTGAATTTCTTGTCTTTATGATGAGAATTCAGGTGTAGCATATTTGAAGGGAAAAAATCCATTTCCAAAAAAAAAGCAACTTCAAGATTAGAATTCTGTTAAGACTTCAAATATGGTTGGATTTAGGGGGGTAATATACATCGCCATCTGGATATCTTCTCTGTTATTCTGAAAAACAAGATTCCTTTCAATTAATTGTGAACAAGGACATATGATTAGAAATGATGCTTCACAACAAGCGGTAGCTTTTGCTCTTTGATTTTAGAAATAACCTCTTCTTTTATTGGCACAAGGAAAACTCAGAATAACAACAAGCATTTTTTAAGAACTTACTGTATGTCAGACACTGTGACAAGCCCTTGAGATTCAGGCCTTAAAGAATTGATATTCTAAATGGAGTAACAACATGCAGACATATGTACAAAGAAGATATATAAAGTTTAAATGGGTCGTAATCACAAAGTGCAGGCATTCGGCATGTAGGGACTTTCCATATATCAACAATGATTGATACCTGATGTGTCAGCTCATATTCTTAGAAAATTGCCAGAATATTGAGATACCAAGGGACTTGTCCAGCATGTTTCAGTGACTTGTTAGCTCTCTAATCACTAACCGCAATGATATTATTATTTTTAATGGCGTTTTATATGTTCTTGATAATACTTTTTTCTTGAACTTTTTATCATTTAAATTGTAATGCTCTGTCCCGACATGTTTTTAATTATTTTGTAAAATTTTTGTTGTTTTGCTGTTTATAGCTCTAATATATATATATATATATATATATATATATATATATATATATATATATATATATGTCATTCCTTTTCGTCTTTTCAGACTGAATAGCCTAATAAGGACCTACACAGGTCATAAAAATGGTTAACCAATACAGAGAAGTATAGAAAGATATACATGAACATATTCAAGATGAAGTAAGCAGGATCAATAAGATGACATACATTTTGACTATGGCAATGTAAATGAAAAGTACAACCACAATGAAAACAATTCAAAAAGAACGCTGCAAAATTTCAAAGAACAGGTTTGGTACTAAAGATGAAATATGAAAAAGGATGAACAAGAAAACATCCCTCGCCACTCCATTTTGGCCGTGGCAGCTCCTTGGATATGGAACATTTCACAAATTTTCAGACTTTTTCAATGTATTGATTGATTTTCGCTGATTTTTTCTCTTTTTTGCTTAAAAACACTTTGTTTTTCGAGATGTTGCTCTGCAAGGCTGAGCAAATTGAGGCAATTTGCAAACATTGTGTTAATAACGGCATATTTTGAGAAAAATATGGCTTTGCACACCTTTAAATGCAGATGATGAATCTGTCAGATGAAATAAAAGAAAATAAAAATTTTTCTTAGCCAGTGCCTTTCCATCTTGGATAAAAGGAAGTCTCCAATGCCTAGATAGAACTTTTACAAAAAAAGTGACTTCTCAGTATTCTTGTCAATCTCATACCTGATGAAAACATCGAGTCAGTGTCATAATCTTATACATGAGAAACGTGAGTGACAGAAAAGTTAAATGACTTACCAATGTTCAAATAGCAAGAAGTACAGCTAGAATTCCAGTCCTGATCCTTGCCTTAAAAGTCCAGGTCCTCTATGTTTCATTTCACTATAGATAATAAAATAAATACCACTTTCAGCCGAGATTTACATTGCACCCCCATTCCCATGGCAGATTACTGCAAATAACAATCACATTGTTACTCACAGTCTTGACCAGAACTGCGTTCATTTCTTCTTCTAAATTGCGATTTCATGATTGCTTTGATGTCAGCATGCCTGGCTTTCAGCATAGGCTGGGGAGAATAGCCGTGGAGTTAATCAGAAAGATTTAAATTTTTGCTTCCTAAATGGTTAACCAACCCTTTCTTCTTCTTTTTTTAGTAAGAAGAGGGTAGACAACATTATCTCTCAGGTCCATTTCACTTATAATTTGTAACATCATAAATCCAAGGATTCTTTTTAACTCCAAGTCATTAACACAGTGAATATTGTCCTGGGTCAATTATGGAGCTATCTAAACAATAAAGACCACTAATGCCATGTGTGGGTCAGTAAATCAATTACTGCCTTGGCTATGAACTGCTAAAGAAAGGACTCCCAGAAATGGAGTCTAGAAACAGCTTAACTGGAGAATTAAAAAAAAAAATAGGCTCATGATCCCTTGTTCTCGATCAAGCAGATCTGTTTGTGGCCTTTGAATTTAAAATCATATCACTGAGGGATGTGGAGTGTGCCATTACAGCGAGGAGCCAGCTTCAAAGTCATGAAAACTGAAATCGTAATCTTATTTCTGAAATATACTGCTCACATGACCCTGCTGAAAGCATATAACATCTCCGTGGTCTAAGTAAATCTCTATGACTTTAAGTTGCAGAGACGGCATGTATTAGCTGTAATAGAGGGAGTTTCCTTATCTAGGAGTTCTGAATAACAGTGTAATCACAAGTCCTATCTATATCCCTATCTATCTTCCTGTACCTATCCATAGCCCTGTCCCAATCTCTGTCTTCCATATACATCCCTGTGCCCGTCTCTATAAACATCCTCATCCATATCTGTATCCCTGTACTCTGTATATCTATCTGTATATAGAATATATATCTATACGCTATCTGAATATACAGCTTGACAACAAGTCCTTGAAGGATAACTGGCTTAAAGTTGGAAAGATTAATGTAATGTAATGTGACCTCCTATATTTTATATTTGTGAGGATTATTTAGGACAAGGAAGGTGAAATAACTTGCTCAAAGTTACACTAGTAGTAAGTGGCAGAATATGGATTTAACTACAGTGGACTAGCCATAATTTCTGGAACTTACACTCAAATATTCAATAATCCTGTTTTATAATGTAATTTTAAACAATTTTTCAAAAATTTCTATATGCTGTTGCAACATTTATTGTTTCTTTTGAAATGAAATACTGTCACATGTAATTGTTATTTATTCCTCTTTCAAAATGAAGAAAATAAAAGTAAAAAGTATGTATGTCAAGAATATATGAAGAATATATCAAAAATATAGGAAGAACTTTGCCAAATCTGTAAGAATAAAAGTCATTCCACGGTTGATAGTTAAAATATTTGAATAGGCAGTTTTCCAAAGGAAAAAATATGTATTTATATGAAAAACTACTCTAAATCGTTATTCATTAAAAAAAAATCCAAATTAGGTCAACCTTGAGAATTAACGTGAAATCTACCAGATTGGATAAAAGCAATAAAGGGGAAAGCAAACTATATCGAAAAGTTGTGAAAAAATTGGGCCATTAATTCACTGTGGGTATGAATTCAAAGTGTTTCCCTGTTGTACGTTATGGTACCCCATTTACTTGATGCAATGTAACTTATTGATGATCTTCAACTATGGCAACTAAAATCAAACTTTCACACACACATAATTTCTGGGTAGACCTATATTTTCATATATATATATATATATGTATGTATTGATTAATCTGTATATTTGTATCTATATCTAACTATGCATATGCATTTGTTTGTATATGTACACACTTTATAAGTGGAAGGTAACCTCAGAAAAAAGAAATCAACAATGGGGATAGCCAAATGTTATCTCACAATAAATGTATGCACATTAATCTTTTCCCCATCTATCTTGCAAAATATGCCCCTGTAGACACAATTAAACTTGAGAGTTTGTGTGACTAGTTAATTTATAAAAATAATATGGACACAAAAGGAACCTCAAAGCTTTACGTGATTGTTGATTCACGGGTTCCAAAGTCATCCGGTGACTGAAAAGATTAACATGGACAGCAGACTTAATAAAGATGTCTCCTAGAACAAAGGGATTTTGACCTTTTGTAATTTTTTCCATAAAGTAATAAATACCCATATAATATGTGATATCGTTTTGTTGTATGGAATTAATAATCGTTTTAGTTTTTAATCATTGCATGTGGCATGCCGCCAAAGTGTTTACGTGTTTTTATTTATTCTGTGGTATTAACAATAGTTTTATTTTTTATTTGTCACATCATGTGACATACTTCAAAGGCATTTTTGTATTCACTGTCTCATTTTTACCTCAGAAGACACATAAAGGGTTGGTAAGGCACGGATCTTTTTTTTTTTCTCCTGCATTCACAAAGACAGCTAAGAATCTCTTTTAGATAAAGTGTCATCTAATTATGGCCAAGGTTATTAGCATTATCACAGTAAACTCTTGCCCAGTGTAAAGCAATCATTCTTTGATGGAGGAATTTTGAGCAATATCAAGTGTTTTTCCATTGATGCCTTATCAGGGCACAGAAGCAGCCTGGATTCTTGAAAGATACGTCAGTGGAGGACAAGCTTCTTCAGTTCCTCCAATGCTAGAATGGCATCAAGAACTGTTTATACGCTTACTGTTGGTATTTTCTGCATCTGAAAATCACTCTAAGTTCAATCAGACTCATGTGGGTGACAGATCTATTGCAGAACCTGAAGGACCTTCAGAAATCAATTGTTTTGACCTCCATTTTATAGTTAAGGAAACAGCTACATGGAGTTTAGGGACTTCTCCAGACAGTCAAATTAAAACCCTCAGAGGTAGGATCGCTACTTGGTTTTCTGATTCTGTTTCTGGAGTCTACTCTTTGAACTATAGCACCGGGTAATTCACGGACTGATGACTTTCTTTAGCCATAACAACTCTCCAAGATTATCTGTTAAGTTTTAAAGGAGGGAATATTCATCGTAGAGTCATGACTTCCTGTGTTATTGAAATAGCAGGTAGTAGGAGTAACCTTTGGAGGCAGGAGCGTGCTGACTGGCACCTCTGAAATTTTGCAACCTTTTTCGAAAAGCTGGCTTTTCGAAACAGTGTCTTGATGTGAAAAAGGTTTAATGAATGAGTAACAGAAGTCAACTCACTGATTGAAATGTAAATAAAAGGGAACTTTTTCCTCTTAAATGCTTTTCGAACATCTTCACTTTCTGGACTGAAGCATTTTTAATGTTTCATGGGATCCAGTTTGGGCCTTCTTCAGGGTTTCTTTCACCACTGCTCCTTAAACAGCAGATGAGAGTTTTCAACGTGGGGATCAACACTGTGTATAAAAATGTGGATCCATGGAGTGCCTCAGCTTGGGCTATAGGTATACAAGGATCAATGTTCCATAGCTAATTGACTATCATTTCTGATCTTTTCTTGAGTTTTCATTCATATAAAGCCAAAAATTGCCTGTGACTATACCATAAAGTTCTGTTGATGGTCATTTTATTATTTTTTTCTCTATACACTCTTACTTGGTGACTCCATAAAATACCTGAAAGTGTAATTAAAATCCCCATAGAGGTTTGACTCACATATCTACATATTCAGCCTTAGTCATTATACTGAGGTCTAGTTTTATACCACAAACTGCATGTTGGTTATTTCAAAGTAAATATTCTAGAAATATCATTTCAAATTCATATGAAAAATAGACCTCAATAGCTTTTCTTCTAATGTCTCTTGCATATGTCACTAGCACAGAGAAAACAATATCCGCCACAGTCACCCAAGTTTATGGGTGGCACCTTATTGCCATCTTATTACTCAATCTCATTCACCCCATATATCTAATATGTTGCTAAGCCTTGACATTTTTTTCTCCTCAAAATATCTTGGATATATCCCAGTTTCTCAACTGACATAGCTACTTTAACTCATTTCTTTATGAATGCTGTGGGCTGAGGACACTCATATTGGGAGACCCTGAAGAACTCCTAGTTGCTGTTTATTTTTCTTTTTTTTCCCCTAGAGTCATTTCATCTTGTCCAGATTAAATATCTATTCTACTCACATGCAACACAAGTATGCTAAAATAATAGTAGAAAAAACAGGAGTTTATATTACAGAGTCACTCAGTGAATCTGACCTACCTGTCAGAAGTCAGATTATTCTGCCTGTGCAAAAGTTTTTTTAGAGAATCTGACTCATTTATTACTTTTCATATCTGCTTGGGTCCAAACATGAAACCCAATATAGATTTCAAAAAAGTGATAATTCTCGAGGGATGAAAGAACACATCTTTTAATTATATTTGAAAACTGTAAATCACTAAGGAACAGAAGTCTCCATCACCTTCTCAATGGCATCGAAATCCATTCATCCCCCAATTTACAATATTTTAAAAGTGGTGCTGTGGAAAGAGTACAGGATAAGAAGTCAAGAGGCCTGTATTGTGCCTTTTCTCTGTACCTTAAATAATGCTTGTAGCTTCAGGCAGATTTTCATCTCTTTGGGCTTCATCCATGAGATTATGACCATTTCTCTTACTTGTCTAGTTCACAAAACCATTTTGAGGATTGAATGAGATCATTACCAAAAATGTAATGATTAATATCTATGTCACTGAACCTCACTTATTTGTGTGTTTTAATTGGTAAATTAGAGGAGATGATCAAGAAATAGGGTCATATTAAGGGTTCATTTAGATTCCATTCACTTGGCTAGAACTTTAAGATACAAAGACAAAGTTTAAAAAGACCTTATATTTTATAGGGGAACTTGCATCTTATAGATGAAACATAATGACATTCAAATATACATATACATATACATATACATATATATATATATATATATATATATATATATATAATTAAACATAAGAAAATTTGTGGGAAGAGGCCCTTGTAGCTAAAGGGGGTGCCTTGAGTAAATCTCCTAATGAGAGGTGGTGCTTATTTAGTATTTGAGTTCAAAATGAAGAGGGAGCATGGTCCAGGCCAGCATGGTAGACATCTTACAGAGTGATATGGGGAACAAGAAACAAAAAGAACAACCATGAAGTATTTTCTGTGAGAAACAACAAGAAAACCAATTTGACAGAACCACATAATGCATAAGAAGGGAGAAGTCTCAGGAGTCAGAAATTTAGCCCTGCGTGAGGATATTTTAGTGCAACTAGGTGGCATGGTAGATAGAGTAAGGCACTTGATGTCATGATAACGACTCAAATCCTGTCTTAGGAAGTTATACAGCAGAGAAGAACCCTGAGGGACAGCCAAGAAGCAGCTTGTGTCATGTGAGTCAGACCATCAGCAATACTACCACTATCACCTCTCCTGGGACCTGGATAGTGACAGCCAAATACTCTGATTCCATAGTGTAGCCAGGAAAGTACGTTTGCAGTGACTTCATTACAACTATTGAAGAACCAGGGAGTATAGTAGTTGTTTTTTTGCCACCAAAGTCCTTGATACTGTCAAATGGTTAAACACCAGAAACTTATAATTTTATTAGTGCAAATTATATTAAATATACTCCATGACCCCCAGTTTTGCCATTGGATGTTAAAGACTATAGCACCACAATGACCCAGTGATTGTTTTCTTCTGATTGGTGGATTTCCTAAGGAAATTCCATTTTGAGGAATTGTATAGTTAATCAGGCTCACATGCTTCTCATCCTTGACTCATTCTAACTTAAATCATTGCAAATAAACAATATTTGGTCAAGTCATCCTGGACGGTCTCTTTACTGTTATAAGTCCCTCCTCAGACTGGTGATTTTCTCCATTTTCAGGAATCCCCCTTCCCATCCATGCTCATTTCTTCACTCTCCTCATACTTCTCCTCATGCCTTCTGCATCTGTTTCCACAATTGATACCTTCCCATTTAATATATTGTCATTCACCAAAAGAATATAAGCTTTTTGAGGGTATGAACTGTCTCTTCTTGCTTTGATAAGTATGTTTGACCCTTAGCAGAGAGTCAGAAACATACCAAGCCCTTAAAATTCTTGTTGACTGAAAAACAAAACAGAAAATGAATGGATTATGTAGGTAAGTAAAGTATTTCTAGAAAACGGAGCCTTCAAATGGTAATTTGAATAAATTTGGTAATGTTGTTGGAGAAGGCATTCCTCATATAAGCTTGACTAGCTTGCCTCTGAGCTTTCAACTTAGAGATTCTGTGAGATAATGGATGGAAAAGAGTTATGGAAAAATATTAAGCCCTATATACAAGAAAGAAAGGGAAAGGGGACAAGTATTAATTCCTTCTACATGCCCAGAACTGGCTTAAGTGATTTTTAAAATACTATCTCATTTATTCCTCTCAAACATCCCGCAAGTAGAGGCTATTGTAATTCTTATTTTTGAGTTGAGGAAACTGAAGTAATGAGAACCTAAATAATTTAGACAGGGACATATAGCTAATAAATATCTGAGGCTAATTTGAACTCAGTTCATTTTAACTCCAAACACAGTGATTTTCCTCTGTGTCTTATACATGTCAAAAGAAAGGACTTTTAGGGAGCCAAGGTGACGGAGTAGAAAGACTCATGTATGCTAGCTCCAAACCCACAGCCCATATATTTCCTACAAGAAGAACTCCCCACAAATTCTGGATCACTGCAAGGTGTGCAGAAACACAGTGGAAGAGATTTCCGTTCCAGAGAGCCCTGGAGAGCCGTCCCCAGGGGTCCATTGCTCCCCGGAAAGCGGAGCCCACCCCAGCACTGCCCTGGCCAAGGCCCCAGAGGAGCAGATCCGAGCAGGCTTCAGGGACGGAATCTCCGGCAGCTGCGAAGGTCCCTCCACCCACAGACGTTACAAGTCAGTGAGAGAGACGTCTGGGCTGGCCGAGAGGGGAGGCGGTTGTCTCCGTGACTCGGGACCCCTTGGGAGGAAGTGGCGGAGGTAGAGGCAGAGGCAGCAGCGGCGGCCCCCGGGATGCCCCGAGCGGCCAGGATCTTCATTACTGAAGGTCTTTGCATAAACGACCTTAAGGAGCTGAGATTGGGAGGTGGCCCTGCCCCCACCCGCTCCATTACTGAAGGTCTCTGCATAAAGCCCCTGAGGGAACTGAGCCTGGGAGGCGGCCCTGCCCCCACCCCAACACGAGAACTTAAGTTCATGTTGAATAGCAGCAGCTCCTGCTGCGGAAAGCCCATTTGAATCTCAGACCCCAAGCACTAGCTGAGAGGATCTAGGCGGGGGTGGACAGGAATCGCAGATGTCAAGGAACTGGCTGGGAACATGCCCAGAAAAGGGAAGAAAAATAAGACTATAGAAAGCTACTTTGATGGGGTTCAGATGTTCCCACCTTTCAATTCTGATGATAAGGAAATATTCTTACCATCAGGGAAAGACGTGGAGGTCGAAGCCTCTGTATCCCAGACACCCCAGGTGGATGTCCGGTGGCTCAGGCCTTGGAAGAGCTCAAAAAGGATTTTGAAAAGCAAGTTAGACAGGTGGAGGAAAAACTGGGAAGAGAAATGAGAGAGATGCAAGAAAAGTATGAAAAACGGGTCAATACCTTGGTAAAGGAGACCCAAAAAAATGCTGAAGAAAATAACACCTTGAAGAATAGGCTCACTCAATTGGCAAAAGAGGTTCAAAAAGCCAATGAGGAGAAAGTAGAATTCAAAAGTAGAATTCAAAAGTAGAATTAGCCAAATGGAAAAAGAGGTTCGAAAGCTCACTGAATTTAATAGTTCTCTCAAAATTAGAATGGAACAGATGGAGTCTAATGACTTTCTGAGAAACCAAGAAATCACAAAACAAAACCAAAAGAATGAAAAAATGGAAGAGAATGTGAAATATCTCATGGGAAAAACAACTGACCTGGAAAAGAGATCCAGGAGAGATAATTTAAAAATTATGGGACTACCTGGAAGTCATGATCAAAAAAGAGCCTAGACATCATCTTCCATGAAATTATCGAAGAAAACTGTCCTGACATTCTACAACCAGAGGGCAAAATAAGTATTGAAAGAATCCATCAATCACCACCTGAAAGAGATCCAAAAAGAGAAACTCCTAGGAACATTGTGGCCAAATTCCAGAACTCCCAGGTCAAGGAGAAAAGATTGCAAGCAGCTAGAAAGAAACAATTCCAGTACTGTGGAAATACAATCAGGATAACTCAAGATCTAGCAGCTTCTACATTAAGGGATCGAAGGGCGTGGAATAGGATATTCCAGAAGTCAAAGGAACTAGGACTCAAACCAAGAATCACCTACCCAGAAAAACTGAGTATAATACTTCAGTGGAAAATATGGTCTTCCAAGCAAACAGAGGAGTTTCAGGCATTCTTGATGAAAAGACCAGAGCTGAAAAGAAAATTTGCCTGTCAAACATAAGAATGAGAAGAAGCATGAAAAAGTAAACAGCAAAGAGAAGTCATAAGGGATTTACCAAAAGTGAACTGTTTACATTCCTTCATGGAAAGACAATATTTGTAACTCTTAAAACTTTTCAGTATCTGGGTAGTAGATGGGATCACACACATACACACACACATGTACACATGTGCACGCACACACACATACACATATTCGACCATACCTTAAAAGAAATTAAGGTAAATGGTGAGAGAGAAAGGTCGGGGGAGGAAATAGGATGAAATGGAATGGGATAAATTATATGTCATTCAAGAGGCAAGCAGGAGACTTTTTAGTGGAGGTAAAAAGAGGAGAGTTGAGAAAAAAAAAGAAGAAGTTTACCCTCATCACATTTGACTAAAGGAAGGAATAAAATGCACACTCATTTGGTATGAAAACCTATCTTACAATACAGGAAAGTAGGGGAGAAGGAGATAAGCAAGGGGGGGAATGATGTAATGGGAGGAGGGAGCAATTTGAAGTCAACACTCGGGGAGGGACAGGATCAAAAGACAGAATAGAATCAATGAGGGGCAGGATAGGATGCAGTTAGTCTTACACAACAGGACTATTATGGAAGTCATTTGCAAAACTACAGATAGCGCCTATATTGAATTGCCTGCCTTCCCAAAGGGAATGGGTGGGGAGGGAGGCATGGGGAGAATTTGGAACTCAAAGTTTTAGGAGCAACTGTTTAGTATTGTTGTTGCTACTAGGAAATAAGAAATACAGTTAATGGGGAATAGAAAGTCATCTGGCCCTACAGGACAAAAGAAAAGATGGGGACAAGAGAAGGGAGGGATGATAGAAGAGAGGGCAGATTGGTGATAGAGAAAATTAGATTGCTCAGTGTATTGGGGTGGGGGGAGGGGAGAAAAGGGGAGAAAATTTGGAACCCGAAATTTTGTGAAAATGAATGTAAAAAGTTAAATAAATAAATTCTAAAGAAATAAAAATAACCAAAGGACTTTTAAAACAATTTTTACATTCATTTTAAAATTTTTGAGTTCCAATTATCTTCCTTCCTCCTTCCTCCTCCCTCACTTTCCCCCTCCCGTTGGACAAGACAAGCAATTCGGTATAGGTTATACATGTGTAGTCATGTAGCACACTTTCATAATAATCATATTATGTAAGAAAATATAGATAAAAAGTAACTCAACAAAATAATGCTAAAAAAGTGTACTTCAATCTGTTCAGGTACCATCAGTTCTTTCTCTGGAAATAGATGTCATTTTTCATTAGAAGTTCTTTAGAATTGTCTTGGATCATTGTATGACTGAGAAAAATTAACCTATTTACAGCTGCTCACATTACAATATTGATGCCACTTTGTAAACAGTGTATTTCTCTTTGCATCAGGCCAATACAAGGTTTTTCATGTTTTTCTGAGAGTATCCTGCTTATTTCTTATGGTGCAATAGTGTTCCATTATAATCATCTACCACAACTTGTTCAGCCAGTTTCCAATTGCTTTTTTTAATTGTAGCTTTTAATTCTCTGCCCCCAGAAAAAAGTCTGTATAAATATTTTTAAACATATAGATCCTATTCCTTTTTGTCTTTTTAAAATCTTTTTCAGGATACAGATCTAGTAGTGATGTTGGTAGGTTCAAGGATATGCAAAGTTTTATAGTCCTTTGGGCATACTTTCAAATTGTTCCGCAGAATGGTTGAATCAATTCACAACTCCATCAACAATGCATTAATGTCTTATATTCCGCATATCCTGCCAACATTTCTCATTTACCTTTTCTGTCCTATTATCCAATCTAATAGATAGAAAGAATTACCTCAGAAAACATTCAAATGTTGACCTGAGGAAAGGTTATGTCACCTGGAATTAGTCTAGTTAATTTTGGAGACGCTTGTCCCTAGCTTGGCTTCACTTCGTGCTTGATAAGGTTTTCACCCACATTAACCCTTGAAAAATCACTTGCACAGTAGTGCACTAGGCCTGGGGTCAGGAATCTTATCTAGCCTTAGATAGTTATATGAGTTCAAATCTAACCTTAGGTAACAGTTATGTGATCCTGGGTGAATCATTTAATCTCTATTTCCTTCATTTCTTTGACTAAAATATATGGAGATTGTTGCCAGAACCAAGTTAGATAATATTTGTGAAGAGTTTGGGCATGGTTTCTGGAACATAGTAGCTGCCATATAAATTCTTATTTTCTCTTTTTGTCTCCTTTTCTTCCACTATCTCTTCCTGTCTTCTCTCCTTTTCTTCTTTTCCTCCTCCCTCCCTCCTTCCTTATATTTTTACTCCCCCCTCTCTCTTTTCTTCTCTCCTCTGTATCTTCATATTTTCCCTCTTTTGTGGATTTATTATCAGCACATAGTTCTGATCTCACAGCTAATCAGAATGAAACCTTTGACTTCTGTACTTTTTTTCTTTCCTGAAGCCCCTGGCCCTTCCTTTGGCTTTTGAGACAGATGACCTCCTCCAGGACTAGAGACACAATTTTATGGGACATGACCAGTATAGATTCTATGATTCGCATAAGCTAATTTCACAGAACACCAGAGTTGTAGAGACTGAATAATTAATGCAGACTGAGTTGCGGGCTGTTTTCATTGTCCTCCACTGCTTAGGAAGAGACCCTTCTCTCACTGTATACATTTTCTCTGATATGCCAGTGTAGATTAGTACAATGTCAAATGCATGAATCATACTGAAGAGTATCTAGCATTTATGCAGTACTTTTAGGTTTTAAAATCACCTTTTCATTTCCCTTCATTTGACTGTGAGGCTGGTACTATTACTACATATATTTCATAGGTTTGGAAACTATGTCTGAGAGAAGTTAGACAACTTTCCCAAGGTTGCGCAAGTAGGAAGTGCAAAAGGCAGAATTTGCAATCAAGTCGTCCTGACTTGGCATATATTACTTTATACAAGGCATCACCTACTGTTCTAATTGTCCCATCATTTTCATTAGTTTTGATTCTTCATGACTATATTTGATGTTATCTTGGCAGAGATAGTGGTGTGGTTTGATCCAGGTTATTGTACAGGTGAAGGAAATGAGGTAATTAGTGTTAAGTGACTGGCCTAGGGTGACACACTAAATAAGTGTCTGAGATAAGATGTCAACTCAGCTAGATGAGGCTTACTGCCTACAGGTGTGTGTGCTTTCCTCTTCTTATACACATTCATTTCCCAGAGGACTTAAAATTTTGACATAGGGACAATTAGCAGAATTGAGAATTAAGGATGTTGGCGACCACTCCACTTTTCTGGGAACTTAAGACAATAGTTATTTCAAGGACATAGAAATAGCTATGATACTTTTTTTGCACAGAAACTGTTGTCATATTGTCTGACTTATATCATGTACTCCATAAATATTGTTCTATTTACTGAAAACAAAAGCATGTTCTGAACCCAGTCATTGATAATGTTGGGTTATTTTCTGCTGTATGAGTTGATTCATTTGCCTTAAATGAACAACTACCCAGATATTTCTCAGCCCTTTCCTGAGAGCTTCTTTCACATTTTTGTTCCTCAAGTTATAAGTGAGGGGGTTCAACATGGGGATCACTATGGTATAAAACACTGATGTTATTCTGGGTCCGGTGAATGACTAGACCGTAGCTGCAAATAAATAATGACCAGTGTGCCACAGAAAATGGTGATAGCCGCCGTGTGGGAACCACAGGTGTGGAAGACCTTGAGTCTGCATTCTGTTAAGTGGATCCACAAGATGCTGGCACACATGAAGACGTAAGAGAGGATGACAATCAATAAGGACGGGATCATGTAAGGCAAATACCCAAACCTCTTTAACATGATTATCTGAGCAGAAGAGCGCTCAGAGAGGAAAGTCATCACAGTAGAAGTGCTTAATGAGTTAGAAAAACAGTAAGAAAAACGGAATGTGATGACAGTGTGAAAGAGTGCCACAGAGAAGTAGTATATAGGAGCAGCTACCAACTGCACACAGAGCCTGTGAGATATTGCAACAGTGTAGAGTAGAGGATTCCCTATGACTATGTAGCAATTGTAAGCCATCACAGCCAAGAGAAACATCTCAATGTTGACAAATGGAATGAAGCAATGCACCTGAATGGCACATGCATAGAACGAAGTAACTTTGGTTTCCTGAACAAAGTTAATGAGTATGTTAGGGATAATTGCAGAAGTAACAGAAAAATCCACAAATGCCAAGTGGCTGAGGAAGAAGTACATTGGTGTTTGAAGGTGGAAACTGACTTGGATTAGTAGGATCAGGCCAAGATATCCCACAACACTGGCAAAATAGATAATGAGAAATATGATGAACAGTACAATCTGCAGGTCTGGATGGGTGGTGAGACAAGAGAATGAATTCAATGACATCAGAATTATTTCCTTTAGCCATCTCTTGGGTTTGAACCCTAATTGAGGACTGAGCTGAGAAAACATGGAATTGAATTTCTTATTTTTATGATGAGGATTCAGATGTAGCACATCTGAAGGGCACAATCAAATTTCAGAAAGAAAAGAAAGGCTGGCCATTAGGAACATTCTGTTGAAACTACAGATAGGATTTGGTGTGAGGGGTTAATACACAGCTCCATCTTGATCTCTTCTCTGTTATTCTGGAAAACAAAGTATCTTTGAATTAACAATAAATAAGGAAATATAATTGCAAATAATGCATCACGACTCAACTGCAGTTTTTACTCTTTGGTTTTGGAACAAGCCTCTGCTTTTATTGGTATAATGAAACCTCAGACAAGAACAAACATTTTTCTTTAAGAACTTACTATGTGTCAGCTGAAGAGTAATGTGTGTTCAGGCAGGACCAGTACCAGTACCATTGGTGTGATAGCTGTCGATCCCTTTGCGGGGCTCTTCCACCTTTGGTGTCCACCTGTTCCATCTAACTCTCACCTGTGACTCCAAGAAACTACAGCATGCGAAGCAGCCACACCCCAGTAAACTTTTTCGGCAGACAGGACAAATCAGGTTGAGGGTAACCAAGGATTCTCAAACCCATTGGTGAGTTAGTGGGGTGTCTACCCCAAGCATGTGGAGACTTATTCTGGTGGGATGGGCAGATGAGAGCAATTTGTTCCAATGACAATGAAGGCAGATGAAGCAGGCGATGTGGAGCGCTTAGAGTTTGATTAGACACTGAAGATGCCAAGGTCATCCACTGCACCCTGAGCCGTTGCCAACCATCTGGACTCTGTCCTGCCAGTGGACTATTATGACTGTGGAGGAGAGAGTGAGGCTGACGACTTCGTGCAACTCTGCCTCACTTAAATACCATTTACGCAAGAGTCAAAAGACACGTGTCAACTACTGGGATAAGCTCTGGGAATCCCACTCTCAGGGAGCTCACATTCCAAAGGGAGAGACAATAGACAAACACATACACAGACAGATACATATACACATATGTGTGCATATATGTGTGTGTACATATATATATACATATATATATACATATATATATATATGTAAGTATAAATGAATCATAATCCCAGAGTGCAGATATTAACAGTGAAGGTGGTGTTTGGGGATGTGTGCATGCCTGTATTTGTGTGTGTGTGCGTGTGTGTATGTGTGCAGGAGAGGTACACATCGTATTCTCAGAAAATTGTCAGGGTATTGAGAACTCATCTGATTTATCCAGGGTCATAAAGTCAGTATGTTTCAGAGACAATTCAGCTGTCTAATCACTGACCAAAATGACGTTAACATTATCAATGATGATTTTATGTTATTGGAAATATATTTTTGCTCGACCTTGTTGTCTTAAAATATTATTGCTCTGTCCTGACATATTTTTCATTATTTTGTAAAACTTTTGTTGTTTTGCTATTTATTACTGTAATGCAAATATCATTCCATTTGTATTCTGAAACTGATTAGTCTAATAAAGACCTAAATACATCATAAAAATGGCTAAGGATGGACACAGTCAAGCATGGAAAGATATAAATGAAAAGATTCAGTATGAAGTCAGCAGAGCCAAGAAATTAGATACCCTAGGAGTGCGAAAATGTAAATGAAAAGCACAATCAACATTTTTTTTTTTTGTAGAACATTGCAACATATTAAAGAATACTGTTTGGCAAGAAAGAAGAAATGTGAAACTTAACAAACAAGAGCATATTTCTCTCCACTCCTTTTTGGAAGTGAGAGATCCATGGATTTGCAAGATGTCATATGTTTTCTCACTGGTTTTTAATGTATTGATTGATTTTTACTGATTTTTCTCTTTTTTTCTTCAAAAAAGGCTTTGTTATTTGAGAAGGTTCAGGAAATTCAGGCAATTTAAAAATGATGTGCAAATAAAATCATATTTTTAAGTAAATGAGTTAGCAAATATCAAAATGCAAGTCAGAAATCTGTCACATGAAATAAAAACATTTGTTTTGCTTAGTGTCTTTTCACATTGGGTAATATGAAATGCCTAGATAGAGCTTGTATCTTTCCAGTGCCTCGATAGAGCTTGTATAAAAACAGATGGCTTCTCTGTATTCTTGCTAGTCTTATATCTCATAAAATCACATATTTATAACTGTCATCTTCTTTAGATATCTGGTCAATGTTATAATTTTACAATGAGGAAACTGAATCTCAGAAAAGTTAAATGACTTGGCCATGTTCAAACAGCAAGAATCTTAGCTAGGATTCCAGGTCTGGCCTTTGGTTTCAAAACCAGGGATCTTTCTGTTCCCTTTTACCATAGAGAATAAAACTAATGCCATTTCCACTCAAGACTTAAATTGCACCCTCATTCTCAAGGAAGGTCATAGCAAAGGACAGGGTACAATATCAGTCACAGTCTTGACAAGAACTGCATTCATTTCTGCATCTAAATTGTTAGTCTATTATTGCCCTCATGTCAGCAACCCTGGCTTCCAGCATTGGATTGGGAGAATAACGTTGGAGTGGTGATCAGAAAGCACAGGTTCAAATCCATCCTCCCTATATGGTTAATTTACCTCTTTTTCTTAATATGTAAAGGAAGAGGGTAGACAAATAATCTCCCGGGTCTGTTTTACTTCCAATTTGCAGCATCATAAATCATGGGATTCTGTGTATCTCCAAGACATTACCACAGTGAATATTGTCTTGGATCAATAATGGAGTTATTGAAATAGTAAAGGCTACTAATGCCACGCATGGGTCAGTAAATCAAGTACTCCCTTGGCTTTGGGCCACTTGGGTATGGAATCCCAGCACTGGTGGTTAGAAACATCTTAATTGAGGGATTAAAAAAATAAGTTTGTACTCCCTTGTTCTGGATCAAGCAGATCTGTTTGTGGCCTTGGAATTTAAAATCACATCAGTGAGGGAGATAGAGTGGGCCATTATGGAATTAGTTTCAAAGTCAGGAAGACTGGAGTTCAAATCTTGCTTTTGAAACCTATTGGTTGTAAGATGTTTCTGAAAGCATCTGACATCTCAGCGGTGTGGGCAAATTTCTATGACTTTAAGTAGTATAGATGGCATTCATCTGTTTTAACACAGGGAGTTTCTTTACCTTACAATTCTGAATATGATCACAGATCCCAAGATATCTTCTTGTACTTCCTATATTGTTGCCTCAATTCCTGTTCACCATATGCATCCTTGTCCTCATCCCTGTGTTATTCGTCTCCATCACCATCCTCATCCATATGTATATCCCTATCCAAGTGTGCAGTTTGCCAACAACTCTTTGAAGGATAATTGGTATAAAGTTAGAAAGATTATTATAATATATTGAAACCCACTTTATTTTATAGATGAGCATCATTGAGGGTAGGGTAGGTGAAGTTACTTACCCAAAGTTTCACTAGTAGTAACTGGAGGAATATCGATTCAAATGGAGTGGTCTTGGCACAATTTTGAAACTGACATTTCAATAATTTTCATTTACAGTGAAAAAAATTTCTTCAAGAATATCTGTACTGTATTACAACATTTATAATTCCTTTCTGTATGAAATATTGTCAGATGTGATTACTATCTATTAATTTGAAAATAAAAAGGCAAATAGAAATAAAATCGATGTATATCAAAATATATGAAAAATATATAAAGAACCTGGTCAAATATATAAGAGTATTAGTTATTCACCAATAAATAAATGATCAATGAATATGAACAAGCAGTTTTCTAATGAAGAAATCAAAACAATTTATAATCATATGAACAAATTATCTGAATCATTATTTATTAGAGAAATGCAAATTAAGTGTACCTTGAAATATGATTTCATACCTAGCAGACTGAGTTAAATGAATGAAGGAGAAAGGAAAACATGTTGAAGGAGATGTGGAAAACTTAGCCCACTAATTCAAAAGCCCACTAATTCACTTTTGGTGGAATTGTGAACTGATCCAACTACTTTGGAGAGCAATATGGAATTATGAGCAAAGAATTATTAAAGTACCTATCTACCTGATGACAAAACAATTCCATGTTTAGGCCCATTTTCAAAGATGACTAGGGAAAATGGAAAAGAACGCATGAGTTCTAAAATATTGATAGCATCTTTGTTTCCTGTGGCAAAGAAATGGAAATTGTAGGCATGTCCATTGATGGCAGAATGACTGAACGAATTATGGCATATGACTGTGATGAAATACTAATGTGCTTTAAGAAATGATGAGCTCAATGATCTTAGGAAAAAAATGTAAAGACCCCATGAAATAATGGAGAGAAAAGAGCAGAACCGAAAGAACACAGTACTCATCAACAGCAGTATTGTTTTAAGGAAGGCTGAATGAACAAGTCATTTTGAATATCATAAATACCTAAATTTAATACAAAGATATATGAAGAATTACTGGTAAACATAACCATGTATTGAATAATTTTGCATAAATGCATACATACATACACATATGTTTGCATCTAATGGTGGGTGCGTAAAAAGGGGAAGAAATATTTAAAAATAATTTTAAATGATAATTTTGTTTTTTATTTGAAAAGAATAGTAAGGTGTGCCTAGAGACTTGCAGTTTTGTTGTACAATCATCTTTTTTATTGTACTATATTATGGAAATGTTTATTTGATTCCATAAATTAAAACTAATTTTCTTAAAGTATGTATATCAAGGTAAGAAAGAAACCAGTGAAAACATGGTAGCATCCACTATACCTGTGGCTACAAAACTATCTGTTGCTGAATATTCTATTTTGTTCTTCAGGACTAATAGCTACTGTAAGAAAATATATAACTTGGATGTTTGGTCCCATTGGTATCTATTCCCTGATGATATCCCAGTTGCCTTTCAGATTATCTCCTGAAAAATGTTGATGTTTTCTAGAAATGGACTCAGTTGATTCCTCAATCTTTAATTTGTATAATAGGAGAAGTTGGAGAATTTAGTTCCAACTGAAATTATAATACAGTCACTCAAATCAATGACATAATTGAATAAATGCATATTTATAAACAAGATTAAAAATAAAAAAGCTATGTGGACCCATTCATTCAGAGTGCCTCCTGTTATGTCAAATTCAACATATTCCAAATTGAAATCATCCCTTTCCATGAAAAAAAATTTGTCCCTAGTTCAATTTCTTTAATTCTGCGTGATATCACCAATTCTGCTTAAAGTCTTGAGGCTGGGAGTTGTTGGTGGATTTTTCCTTTTCCCTTAGGATACAATCCTTTTGAAACTCTGAAACTGTTTTGTGGTTGCTTTTCAACCATAACATATTGGTCGTGGTAACCTAGAAATTCACCCCTTCTCACTCCATATCTATGATACTAACAGGTTCTAGAATATTTGTAAAGAGAATATTATTTATAGCAACATCAATATTACTTTGAACAATGACTCTGATTGAATAAGTCATTTTCACTATTATAAATACCCAAATTAACTATAGAAGACATATGAAGAAAGATGCTATGTGCACCCAGAGAAAGAATTGATAAGTAGAAGGCTATATGGAATAATTTACATATATGTATGCAAAATTATATAGACATAAAATTGTGTGTGTGTGTTTAATTGCAGTCATCTCTAGGGCTGGAAGTAGGGAAGAAAAAAATAAATTTATGTGATTATTTTATTACATATGTGAAAGGAATAGCAAGTGATACATAGTAAATTTGTATTTCCATGTTCAATCATTTTTAAAAATTATTCTATATCATGGAGATATTCCTTTTGTTCCATAAATTAGAAATAAAATAAAGTAGAAATTGTATCATGTCTAAATAAATATACATACTTTAATTAAAAATATTTTATTGCTAAACAAAAATGGTTACCATCATCTGAGCCTTCAGCAATTTATCATTTTGCTGAAAGGTTTTACCTCAAGGTTGATGACATTTTGCTGACCAGGATAGTAGTTGCTGAAGGTTGTGGTGATTGTGATAATTTCCTAAAATAAGACAACAATGAAGTTTGCTGCATTGATTGACCCTTCCTTTCACTTGAACTCTTAGAGTCAAAGATAAAGTTAACTGGCCTAATTTCAATACTGTGGTGTCTCAGGGAATAGGAAGACCGAAGGAGAGGGAAAGAGGTGGGAGAATGCCTACTCAGTGAAGCAATCAGAACAAACACAACATTTATAGATTAAATTTGTTATTTTAGACTGTGGTGGTTCATAGTATCTCCCAAAATTATAATAGTAATGTCAAAAATCAATATTCTATTTTATTATTTCATATTATATTACATTACATTGTATTAGATGTTATGTTGTATTATGTCATATTATATTATATCATGTCATATGATGTTATGTTCTATTATATTATGTCATATGTTATGTAATATCATATTATATCGTATTATATCTTATCATATTATATTATGTCACATCACATCATATATCACTTCACATCGAATCTTGTCATGTCGCATCACATCATATCATATCATACCATATTTTATCATATTATAGCATATCATATCGTAATATATCACATTATATCTTATCGTGTCATTTTATTATATTATATCATCTAGCATATCATATTATAGCATATTGCATGATATCGTGTGATATTGTATCACAATGCTTTAAATTACATTACATTGTATTATGTTATATTTATTACATTATGTTACATTATATTACATTATTTCATATTATATCATTATATAATAAAAGAAGTTTTAAATATTGTGAAAATTTCCCAGATGTGACAAAACGACATGATGGTAGTACATGATGTGTGAAAAATTATGCTGATGGACTTGTTTGATGTAGGGTTGCCCGAAACCTTCAATTCATAAAAAAAAAATGAAATATCTGTGAAGTTCAATAAAACATAATGAAATCAAATATAACAGTAAAAATCCCAACAAAACTCGGATTAACTATCATAAAGGGGAAAAGAATAACATCAAGGATATAAGATTTAGTTATGCAAGGAATCTTAAAGATCATTGGTCTAACCCCCTTATTTTATAGATGGGGCCCAGAGAGAGGAAACGACTTATTCAAGGTCACATAGGTAGTAAAAAAATAAAAAATAAATAAACAGTTCCAGGACTCAAACTCAGGTTCTCTGACTGTAAATTTGTTCACAAATTTCCACTATTAAAAAGGCATAAATATATGAACATAAGAAAGATTGGCAACTATCTTCCTAAGTGGTAATAAAAGTATATACTTAGGGAAAGTAAAGGAATTAAATAAGAACATTTTTAGAGAAACTTAAAACATCCAGTTGATGTGGCAAGATATAAACAGAACCTGCAAAATGTTTTATTTCTTTTCTCTATACTAGTAATACAGCTGTAAAGTATGATAGCAAGGAGAAATCGAGTACATAACATCAAGAAAATTACAATTACTGGATTATTAAGATAACTTGGAATAATCTTTTCCCACACAAATTACATATCTCAACAGGAAGAAGAAAAAACAAGAAGAAAGAACAAAGGCAAAAAGAAAAATAAAAGAAAAAAGTAGACAGAAAGAAATGAGTATGAATAGTTATTGTCTTGCGTGCAATGGCTTATTATGTCTATATATGTTTGTATGTTAAAGTCTTTCTATATTTCCTTATCACATATATGTGTGTACATATATTTCAAACAATATTCATGAAAATTCTAATCAAATATTTTTTGATGAAAGCTGAAAATTTAGTAGAGAAATTCATTGATAAGAATAACAGCTAGATAATTGGAATCACCATGAAATGAGAAGAGGATTCTGTTTAAATCCAGGAGACCTGGGCTCCAATTTTGGATTTGATACTTACTAATTTTGAACCCCAGTGCAAATCAGTATCTTCTTCATTTTTACAATGGGAAGAAATATAAATATTTCCTTTCCAGTTACTTGTTAGAAAAACGTTCTCTGAAATTCAAAGTGGTATAGAAAAGTGATTTTTTTCTAGATATGTAGCAAAGTTACATAGATAATAAAGCTAGAATTTTCTTAACTGATTTTAGAACACATTACCAGGTGAAAATTATAAACATCATGCAATATCAGGTCAAAATAAAGGAAAATCAATGAGAGAAAAAGATTAAGAAAATATTTAGATTATTACAGAAATGCAAAATGGGCCAAACTAACACTAGCATAGCAATGGGAAGATATCACTAACCAAGTGGTTTCAGACAAATGAATATCCACATGGAACAGAATTGACTTTGAACCAATGTACAAGGTACACCACACAAGGAAAACAATTCTATGTGTTTCAAAGATTTAAACCAACTATAACTGCAATTTTATAGAGCACCCTATTTATTCAAGATATAGAAGGGAAGTGAATGTGTGAGTACTGATTAAAAGGAAGCTATCAGACCAGAGAATAGCTATCTGACATGGTGGACAGAGTGCTAGATCTGGAGTCAGGAAAATTCATCTTCCTTAATTCAAATCTTGCCTAGTACACTTACTAGCTATATAATCCTGGGCAAGTCCCTGAACCGTGTTTGATTCAGTTTTCTCATCTGTAAAATGAGCTAGAGAAGGAAATAACAACCCTCTCCAGCATCTTTCCCAAGAAAACTCCAGACAGGGCTATGAATAGTTGGATACAATTGAAAAAAAATACTGAAAATAATCAAGCCAAAAAGAAATAAAGATAATTGACATCTAGTAAAAGTTTAAGCTTTTCAAAGAATTTTAGCTGTATCCTTTACTCATTCCTCCACATTGTGGCTCTTAGTGAATGTGGTTGAATGTGTGCTTGTGTGTATGTGTGTGTGTGTGTGTGTGTGTGTGTGTGTGTGTGTGTGTGTGTGTATTCTGAGGGGGCAAAGAGTATTTACTGAGAAGTGAAAGAACTTGCCCATGGTCATACAGTATTTTTCTGAGATAGGACCTAAACACGTGTCCCTAGTTGCAAGACTAGACTTTATACCCAATCTTCTATGCTTTATTTTAGTATAAACACATACATACACTCTAAAAATATACACACACGATCTATACACACATATTTTAACACATATTCACGTATATCTTTATGGAATGTGTGTTTATGTTTATATATATATATACATACATATATATATATACATATATATATTGATATACAAAGATATATCTTTATGTGATAAGAAGTAGTGTTGAGGAGTGAATATGACCTTTGGTGTCATTAAAACTTGGATTCAGATCCTTCCTGTGCCACATACTGAGTGATTGTTGGTAGATCTTACAACTTCTCAGTACCTCAGACAGCTCTATAAGGCTACAGGTTGTTATGATGGAGGAAGTTTCTGCACCCTAGAATTTTTGTAACTTTCAATGTGATCTAAGTTCCTCAAATGTTTGAAATACTTCGATTTTATGTATGTCTATTGCTCTCTCTCTCTCTGTCTCTCTCTGTCTCTCTGTCTCTCTCTGTCTCCCTCTGTCTCTCTCTCCCTTCCTCCCTCCCTCCATTCATCAATCTAATCTAAATTATCTATTATCTGTCTATCCAAAGATATATAAATACTGGATAATCTTGACATTTTAGTGAAATAATAATAATTTTCTTTGGATGTATGTCGTGCTTTTCTGTGTCTCTTTCTAACTACCTTTGCCCTCAGGTGTCAGTGCTCATGTTATTCTATTTCTCCTATCACACAGAAGCGGGATCAGAAACTCATTCACATTAATGTGAAAGACAACAATAATTTAGTGCCTTCAGGAATAAGTAAATTTACCAAAAGGATACTGTGAAAAAAAATTACTATCTCCAAAGTAATTAATCTCTAATGGTGAAAATTCAGGTATCTCATAAGGGTCATATCTTGTCATTCAAGGATATCATTTGATACTAAGATTCCATTGCCTAGGCTATATTGTCCATGTGGAAGGTCATTCCTTTCATGCAGCTGCACAATCCCTGGCATTGAAAGCAAATAAAATCAGTGAAATGATATGGTGAGATTCAAAGGACAGGGACTCTAACTTATAATGATAATAAGGAGATGTTCATGAGAGTAATGATACTGGTGATGTTGATCATGATGATCTTACATTTCTCTAGCTCTTCAAAATTTATAAAATGCTCTGAAGTTTATGGAATGCTTCCCTCACAACCAATAGTATAGCTATCATTAGCCTCCTCTGACAGATGAAGAAACTGAGGTTTAGGTATTTTGAATGACTCCTCTTATTCTCATAGTTGGCATATAGGAAGAAGTTGACTTTCTAACTTCAACTTAGCCATAGACATAGAACTAGCTCTTGATCTTGAAGCCTAAGACATATCACTTTTGTAGCATATACAACTGAGCAGTATCTTAGTGATAATTTGGTAATTTTATAGCCTGTATGAACTTTCCCTAATTAAAAAGGACCTTGGAAGACAACAAGTGTAGTCTCCATTGTAACAGATAAGGAAACTGAGGCCTTGAGAAAGTTAAATGACTTGCCCAATCTCATCTATTTAGTAAATATTAGATATGATATTTTAACTTATTTAAAGTTAATAATTTCAGATTTAGCACTTTTTTCATTTTTCTCCATTTACCAGTAACTGAGGCTGAGAAAAACTAATTAATTTGTCACAGTTCACCAAAGGATGAGCTTAATGAGAACTAGTAAATTATCTGTTAATTTTCCTGTAATAGGGGATACAGGCCTCAGGTGGGAAAGCATTTCAAATGTTCTGTTGCATTCATTATCTTTAATGGAAATTCTTTGGGAATATTACATAGTACCTTCAAAGTGATGTATTAAATTAAATTGTTCTGTACAAACTTGGTGGCATAATAAGGCCCCTAGAAACCTATTAATCAAGTCAGCTTCACTTTTTTATAGTTATTACTGGAGGTAATTATATCTTTGCAAATACTAACTCCATAATAGGACCCAGAGGTTTTTTCCTCATTAGCTGTAAGTAAACTTCATCAAAACTAATTCTCATTTAGACATGACCAATAATAGATTAAGTAATTTAAAATTGACATATGAAGGAATGATAGGCACTCCAATGATGATATCTCCTAATCTTCCTAATAAGTGGAATATAGTGAAATGAACATAACATGACTTCAGATACTGAATCTGACATCTAATATTTGAGGCCCATCCCCTTCCTGGGCCTCAGTTTCTTTATGAAATGAGGGATTTGACTTACTTGATATATTAAATTCTTTGCACTCTAAATAGTGATTATGTAATCTTCACGAGAATCCATTTACTTATTTGCCGTTTAATACACTGCAAATTTACTGTCAGTTTTGTTCCACTCAGGTGAAGTGTCCAATATCACTTTTAGTTCCAATAAAATGAATTCAGTTCCATACAAGAAATATTTATAAGTGAGACAATTTAGTGCCATGGAAAGTGTGCTGGCTTTGAAGTCAGGTAACCTGGGATTGCTATCCATGTCAACTTGTGGCAAGTCAATTCTTATACGTCTCAGTTTCCTCAACTAAAATAGAAAGAATTGTACCGCATGGCTTAACCTTAAATGATAAGAACAGTATTAAATACTGAGAACTTGTATTCTGTGGGGGATGGTCAGAAAAATGGGCTGGTTTGCATCATATATAAGCTCATATTTGTATACAACTATATACAAAGTAAATACAAATAAATTCAGGAAAAGGAGGAAACTCCCACTGAAGGGATTATGAAAAACCTTGTGCAAGATAGGAAACATTTTTCAAATGCTTACTATGTTTAAATTATCAGTGCTTGACTTTACAGATAGATGAAGCATCCTGCCTAGATAAAGGGTTTTGATAACAAGAATCATTGGATTAAAATTCCATCTCTGACTCATTTTGGTTGAATGACCCTAGGCAAGTCACTTGACCTTTATGTCCCATGTCTATAAGATGAATGAAATGTGCCAACCTCCTTGTATTAATGTAGTTTCCTTACCTGGAATTTCCTCTTACCAAAGATATACCTCTTCCAGGCTCTATTCTTATTCCCAAGGACCTAATTGTTTAGATCAAATGATGTGATTTGCACATATATGAAGAAGTATGGAATGGAACAGGCATTCATTAAGTGCCTACTAGGTGCTAGAAGCTATGCTAAGCACTTCATAAATATTATCTTACTTGATTTCCACAATAACTTGACTTCCCTGCCTGGATTGAAATTTATTCAATGAATATTTATTGCATACCTGAAATGGGAAAGGGCCTGTTCTAGACAGTTTTATAAAGATGAAAAATCATGATGACTCTACCCTCAAGAAGCTTACAGTTTTGGGTAGAATTGGAGGAAAGGAGTAAGATTTATTCTGCCAAATGAGGAAATTAGACTATGACCTCTGTAATTTTAAATTTATGGTCCTATTTATAAGAATATAATGCAAAGGAAAGTATGATAAGGCCAAAGATGAGATTCAGAAAACATCATTATTGAGAAGTATTTGAGGATGGAAAGATCCCTTTTGGATCCCCTATATCTCACTCTTAATCTTACCCTAACCCCTTAAAAATAGTTTAGGTGCCCATTTTCCTCCAGAATACCTTCTCTGAACACTCAACATATCCAGTCTGTTTGTTCTCTCAACTTTGGTACTTATAATCTGAAGTCCTCTTTGAACCTTTATCAGACATTACCTTTCAGCTAGATGGTACAATGTCCTGAAAACTTGGATTCAAATGCTATCTGAGACACTTTGAAAAGATCTCTTAACTTCTGTCGAACTTAGTTTGCTCAGCTATTAAATGGGGATGATAGTACCACTTCTGCACAAGGAAAAATTTCTCTGGGCCTTCGTTTCCTCATTGTAAAATGAGGGGGCTAGAATCAGTACCCTAATATCCTTCTAGTTCCAAATTCAGGATCCTATAAGTTATGGTGATTACATTTTATTGTGTTTTATATGGAAATATCATTTTTCCTGACATAGTGTAAGCTCCTTGAGAGCAAGGGTAGATTCTTTTTTGTCACTGTATCACCTGAGCATAGAAAATATGCCTGACATATAGCACTTGCTTAATAAAATTTTATTGAATTCAATTCACCAAACATTTTAAAGCCCCTGTTAGGAAGTGTGCTAAGCACTAGATACAAAGTCAAAAATGAAACAATTCATTTCTATAAAGGTCATGCTTTTTCCTTCGAGACTAGAAGAGGAAGAAAGATTGGTTTGTTCAAAAAAATTGAAGAGGGCAAAAAGAGATCATGGTCCACAAAAGATTCATGGAAAGTGAGGCAACTGAGCTAGGAATGAAAGTTAAAAAATTAAAAAGAATTTTCATATAGATGATAAAAGAGTTGATGCTCGTCTTTCATTTTTGAAGGGAACCAATGACATCACAAACTGATGTCTTGATTTGTGTGTGAATTGTATTCATTCTCTCTTCCCGAGTCATTGAATTCCAGAGGAAAGATAAAAATCACGATTGATGATGGTCCAAGATGCAGTGGATGACCTATTCAATGTTTGACTAAGCTCTAAGTATTCCACAGCACCTACTTTGGCCACTTTCATGGCCATTGGAACAAATTGTTTTAATCCACCCATTCTAGCAGGAGAAGTCTTCATATGCTTGGGATAGATATCTTCCTTTCTCACTGGTGGGTTTGGGGGTTTACTCATCTGCCAAGATGGTTTCACCAGGGTGTGAAGTCTGTGCACACTACACGTTCTTGGAACTTTCTCAGCTGATAAGGTAGAATATTTTAGGGGACGTGGATTATGTAAATGTGGGGAGGCATTTGTCAGGAATGCAAAATAGATAAAAGGAAATAACATGGAATGAGCCTGGAAAAGCATGCATAAGCCATAGTGCCAAGGGTCTTGAAAGCCTAGCTAGAGAGTTGTAGTTTATCCTTGAAGTAGTAGTAATAATATTAGTAATAGTAGTAGCAGCAGTAGTAGTAGCAGTGGTGGTGGTGGGGGTGGTGGTGGTAGCAGTAGCAGCAGAAGCAACAGCAGCAGCAGCAGTAGTAGTAATCATAACACCAGCAACATAAAATGTAGTTCTTACTATGTGCCAGGAATTGTACTAAGTGTTTTACAATTATTATTTCATTTGGTCCTCACAACCTTGGGAGGCGTAGATGCTATTATCATTCCATTTTACAGGTGAGGAAACTAAGGCAAACAGAAACTAACTGACTTGCCCAGATTCCCACAGGTAGTAATTGTCTAAGGCCAGATTTAGGGATGCTTGGAAGGAGGGTCGGATATGTGCTTTAAAAAAGTAATATTGACAATTATATAGATGATGAGTTCAATAGTAAAGAGATTAAGGTGCGGATGCACATTAGAACACTATTAAAATAAGGTCTATACTGGGGTAAAGAGGGCAATAAGTACGAGAGAGATTACTTCCATACATTTATGTATCTGGATTTCATTGACGTAGTAGATGTGGCATAGGGCAATGGAAAGAATGCTGGGCCTTGAGTCATACGTCTTGGGTTAAAATTCTAGTTCTTCTACTTAATTCCTGTATGACCTTGGCAGTCACTTAATCCCCTGTGTCTCACAGGCACATATGTAAAATGAAGTGTGCTAGATGAGCTTTAAGCGTTCTTCTAACTTCAGACCTATTATATATATGATCAACGTGTGTATTCTGTAAAACAGCAAAGATAAAAAAAACAACTATACAACTTGGTGGAACAATGAACTGAGTCTTAGAACTAGAGACAGAAGACCTGAATTCAAATATAGTCTGACAGTTATTGACTGTGTGTCCTTTTGCAAATCAGCTTCTTTTCCCAAGTTTCCACAAATTATAAAATGGGAATAATAATAGGGTGTGCAGAGTTGTTGTGAGGGTCCAAATGAAATTTTTCTAAAGAGCTCAGCACAATGCCCAGCACATAATAGGAGCTTAATAAGGACTTCCTTTTATTCCTCCTTCCTATACCTGCTCAATGGGTACAATTCCTGACAATGCTTTCTATTCAGTTCACTACAGAGTCTACCCAATGTACTCAGAACATTTCTTAACATTGCATTGTTACCAATATATTACCAAGGCTTTCTATGACTTATTCCTCACCTTTCCCATGTGACTAGCCACACTTTTTCACATTCACACATCTTTAAATGCCATTTCTTACCTCACTTGTCTGTCCCAATTCCTTGTGTGTGATGTGCTACATTCTAATCATTCCCACAATGAACCACCCTACTTCTTTTTGAGTGTTTTTTTTTTTCAATTTGGGCTGTTTTGGTCTGTAACTCTAGGCCATAAACACCTTCAAGAGCTGTTATGTAGATGGAATCAACATAGATAAGCATCTGATTGAATTGGGGGAAGAGGAAGAAGCAAGAAGCAAGAAAGAGTCCACCTTACAATCAATGAAAATTCTAAACTTTTGAATCATATAGTTGGAGCAATGGTGGTGCTCTCAAAGGAAAGATAGAAGTTATGAAAAGGAGTTAGTAAACAAAGAAAATTCAAAGCATCCTGTATATTTAAAGCCTTCTATCTCCTTAACTTGTACCCTAAGTCCTTGCTGTCCTAATTGATGACTAACTTTCATTCCCTATTATTTTAGGAAAACTCCAGGTACATTTCACTTCTTTTACTGCAGTTATTTTTGCAGTGCCATCTTTCTTTGCTACATCCTCCTGCCCTTAATTCCATTTCCATCTGCAGTTTTAAATTGAAGAACCATAATGAAATCAAATGGAGTTTGAAAAGAACCTGAGGATCAGGATAAAAATAGAGAATAATAAATTTTAGAAAAAACGCCAAAATTTAATGGGAATCAATGTTAGGAGGCAGCAATGGAATTGGTTGCACACATGCTTGGCTTTTTGACATACCACAAGAAAAAAAGGATTTTTTTCGTCTGAGTATATAGGTAATCCCACACTCAAGTCACCTTCCTCATCTTTCTATCATGTTATCCGCCTTCAACCTGTATCACCTCAGGTGTGAGATAATCAATGTAGTCCCCCTTCTCTCTCATATATTTTTACACTCTGATTCTCATAAAAGGGGAAAAAATACTATTTCTAATGAGTAGGGAAGGTGACATATAACTATATCCAAATTGGTCTTTTGCCTAAGCAAAGAGAGTCTCGCAGTTTCATAGAATTAATTCTGGAAAGGCCTTTAGAGGTCATTTAATTCAGCTTCATTTTATAGATGGAAAAGAACAACTGAGGCACAGAGAATTTAAATGACTTACATAGGGACACACAGCTAGCAAATGTCACAGGCAACATGAAACTTGGCTTTTCCTGATTCAAAGCCCAAATTCTATCCACTGTCTTGTACAGGTGCCTTCAAAATGAATGTTTTCCCTACTTGCCTATGTTGCTATTGCTTGTGTTGTTTCAGAATTATTATCTGAGTTAAAAAAAAAAAAGACAGATCACTGTGAACAGTCAAGTGGAAAGTACCCCAAATGAACTGCTCTGCTTTCCACTCTTTTTCTTTTCATTCCATTTCTACTTTTTATATTTGGCATGTATGCTTGCCATTAATAGCCTTTTAAGATATCAAGGCCATCAGAATCCCCTCCGAGAATATGAATTTTCTAAAATCAAAACCCAAATCAAAAGACCTATGCTGAGATAAATGTATGGTTTGATGAATCCCGACAAATTGTGCTCCAAATTTTCAGTCAACAATTTGATTCCGTTGCTCCTCTCAAATCTCTAGAAGGATTAGATTAAATAGAAATAACTTTTTGTTGCCTCTGGGGAAGACCAATGTGTACATAAAGATGGAAATAAGAAGCAACAGCAATAAAGATCAGTTGGGTGATATTCTTAGACACTTTAAAATTTTAGGTGAAAACATGCATAGCATGTATTGAATTTAATGAATCATATGATTTGTTCAATGTATTTTATTGTATGGATCGATTCTGGCCATTAATATATTGATCTTTGTCTATTCACAGTTATTTAATTCCTGCCCCAATTTTTCTTTCTCCCTTTCCTGTAGCATAGATGTAGCAATACAAATAAACTAAAACCTCCTACTTAAGTCTTTAGGAAGAAGTGCTGATTGGATCTACTGCTAAATATAGTGGGAGTGGGGAGAACATGGGCGGTGTTGTGTTTTTTTTTTCCGCTAAAACTTGTCATATAGGAGAGAGGACTCCTCCCAGAAAATGTCATATTAAAGAAGTAGTGGTTGATATAATTAAAATATTAACACAAGATGTGGGCCTTCCTACAAAACAAGCCTCACTTAATCAAGCTTCCCTTAATAATGGACTCCATTTTAGGCCTATTAATGGGTAGGGGAGATCTCTAACTCTTAGAGGCACTTGCTTGCTCAGATACCAGTCTCAAAGAGATTTTGATTTTTATCTTTTCTGGGTTCAACATGATCAAGTCCTTGTTAATGGTTCTCTTTTATACATTGTTACTGCCATCTTGAAGATCTAATTGATAGAAGGAAAACGCAAAACTTTCTCCACCTGTACCTCTCACCTGACCACAATAACTATATTCTGTGAGACATTGATCTTTTTGTATCTGCAGCTCAAGTCAAATTATTCCCTGGATCTGCACGGATAAAAATGGCCTCAGTGTATTCCACAATGATGATCTCCATGCTGAATTCCATGGTCTACTCCCTGATGAACCAAGAAGAGAAAAATGCCCTTCAGAAAGTGATTGAAAAGCTACCATTTTACAGATGAGAAAACTGAGGCCCAGAGTCTTGCAAAAGTAATGACAGAGATAAAACCTAAGTCAACTAACTCTACAATCATGGGGCTTCTGGTCATATCATATTTGTAGTATCGCTTAATTTCTGGGAAAAATATTATGATGGATATTGATAAGATGGAAAGGATGCAGAGGTGAATGCAAAAAATCATTTCCATATTATAAGTATTGTAATAGGATGAAAGTAGGCACTTATTGTTAATTGTTATTATATTCATACATACAGTCCTTAGAAATTTTCATTATGCTTTACATATACTATCCCAATTAATCTTCCAAACAACTCTGGGAGTTCAGTGCTACTATCGTGTATCATTTCTAATGGAAGAGGAAACTGAAGCCAACTCATGATATGTGATTTTTCCAGTCTGATGACTAGTAAGTGCCTAGGGAAGGGTTTTCACTCAGGTCTTCTTGACAGTAATAAGGTCTAGTATTTTATTATACCGCCTGGATTATTTGGTTAAAGACTAGAGTGGAATGATTCTACAGTTCCTCTCCTTGTTGGAAAATCCCAAACAATTGAACCCTCAAGTATTGGTTGAAGAAATTCATATCTTTACCCCCTGGATTGTCTCTTTTGATTGGCTTTATAGCCAGTCAAAAGCAGAGTGAATTCCCAGGACCCTCTTTCAGATAGTGACAGAGTATGTTTCTACAATTCTGTACTATTTTGACATTCTACAGGAATGCCTTAAAGCATTCAATCTTCAAATGAGTCCATAAAACATTGACATGTCGTACCAGTCCCAAGTCCAACTATTTCCAGCTCCATCTCCAGCCCTAGTCCCACTGACATAACTAGAGAGAGAATAACTTCATATGGTTTTACTCTCATGAGTTCAGGAGATGATGGATGATACTCTCTTCTTTTCCCTACCAAACCTGGGATATCATTGGCATGGAGAGTTTCCAAGTCTAACTTGGGTTACCCTCTGCTCAGTAATGTACTGTTTGTTTTAGAGAACTGAAACAAATAAAGAACTGAATAACGCTCAGAAATATTAGGTGACATGTCCAGGGTTATAAAGTCAATATTTGCCTGAAGCAAGTTTTAAGCTAAGTCTTTTTGACTGCTTCATATAGTAGCCTGAATAAATGATAGAATGCAAGTGGAAAGGGGATAGGAATGAGAGGAAGGGTTCTAGTTTCAGACAAATGAAGGGTGAAGGACTGAATCCAGATGAAGTGTGTGTATATGTGTGTATGTTTATATGTATGTATACACATGCATGTATATATACATACATATACACACGTGTGTGTGTATATATATATATATGTATATACTCAGAATATATGCACTCTGACTGAAGGAAATGATGGGAAAAAAGATATTTGAAATATTCTACAAGAAGAGATCACTGAACAAATTACTATTAAGAAAACACTGTACCTTTCAGTATATTTTCTTCCCTCCCCACAAAGTTTTATTTAATTTGTATCAATTTCTACATGATTAGTAATTGTACAAGACTCTGAATTGTTGTCAGAAGGTATGAGCTGATCATGAAAGTTGTTACTCTTTCACTCAGTTCTTATTATTCTGAGAATAACTGGGGCATATCTAATAATTTAAAAAAAACAAAGATGATGATCACAGGAAGAAATGCTACCCCATATCCTTTGTTCACCTCTTCTCTGGAGGAAAGCAAGAGCCTATGTTGGCTTCAGTCTTCACTGGATTTGGGCACAGAGGCATAAGGAGAAATTTTGGCTCCCAGGACAAAGTTAGGTTATGGAGAGGATCAGATGATGACAATATAAGCTAGTTTGATGCTGGAATTCCCATAAAGAGAACCAGATTAACAAGGATTTTACAAGTGGCTAGCCAAGGTTATGAAAGGAAGATAGTAGAGGGAGGATTACGAAAAATTGAACTCATGGATGATCACAGTGGAGAAGGAAGTGTACTTCTCAAATTACAGGTCTCCTCAGTACCCTGAGAAAGAATTTTAGCACCCCAAACCTAATTATGACGAGAATAGAATTCTTTATAATATTAGGGTTTAGAAGGCAAGGAAAGGATAGCTTCTTTCTATTTTTATCCTTTCAAATTCATCCTAAAAGAATGGCTGACATATAGTAGGCACTTAAATGTTGTTTGATTGATGGATGGATGAATAGGTAGAGGGGAGTTTTTATCTGTCATCAATGAGAAAGCATCAAATTCATGCAAGGAATGAAATTTTAGCTATCTCCTTTCCCCACTACACTTCTACTTGGGGTTCACATTATTAGGGGTTCATTATCAATTACTCAGAAAGAGTATAAAAGTGAAAGGGCATTGGATTTGGGGTGGGAGCCAAGAAGAGATGAAGTTGAAATGTATATTTCATAATGACGTTCTTTTCATGTAAAAATTAGAATAGATGCGTGCTGAGATCTCTTTCAATTCTCAAAATACTACTGTTTTATAATTTTTAATATTACGTAAAACCTTAAAAAATTGACAATGTTAATGCTATCCTAAATTAAACAAAAAAAAACGAATATACTTGAAAACAATGTTTTCATTTTGTATCTCCTTCCAAATTTGCCAGAATATTCACTGTTTGTTCATTTTTCTTCATTTTTTGGTTTGTTTCCTTTTCTCTCTTTCTTATGCTTATTGTCAGTGTGGGTATAGCTCTGTTTTCTTCTTAATTTTGTTTTGCATTTGCTGTCTAATTGACAGTTTAAGAGGTAAGTTTAATACAGTACTTGTGTATGTAAGACAGAGTGAAATAAAAACAAATCTAAGTAGATGAATTCACTTTAGTGTATCTTTTAGTTTGTATAATGTTTTTTTAATTAGACCAAAATTTCTGAATTGATAACATTGTCTATGAAGACAAATATATCTTTATGACTGGTCCACCTAAGAAAATGAATGAAATATGTGTTTACACATAATGTTAGATTTTTGCGTAAAGATAGAAAATTTCTTCTGTTGTGAAAAATCAAAATGAAGCATGGGAAATTGGAACAGATTTTCTCTCATTTGGGCTTTCAAGAAGGGAAGAAACATACCCTAAATGATTACTAGGTGCCAGGTACTGTATTAAATGCTTTACAAATATCTCACTAGATCTTCACATCAGACCTGTGAAGTATATGCTAATATTACCCTCCTTCTTTATAATTGAAGAACCTGACGAAAACGAGAAGGACTGCGCAGGGTTACATAGCTATTAAGAGTCTTAGGTAGGAGTAGAATTAAAGTCTTCCTGACTCCAGGCAAGTGCTCTAGCTATTGTACAACCTGGATGCCTTTAAATAAATGATTATTTGTCAGGGATATAGTGGCAGTGATTTTTATTCAGGTGGATGTTGAACTTGATCCGTATCATTCCTTACAATTCTAGTGTCCTATGATTAAATTGCTGATGTTTCATGTTTGAAGACAATAGATTCTATGGATCATTTCACAAAACAAGTCCTATGAATAGCTTTGTTCATTGCTTCTTTTACATCCTTGTTCCTTAGGCTGTAGATCATGGGATTCAACATAGGAATGATAGTGGTATAAAACACGGCCACCATTTTCCCCTGCTCTACAGATTCCTCTGTGGGGCGCCTGAGATACATGAAAATAAGTGTCCCATAAAACATAGTAACAGCTACAAGGTGAGAGCCACAGGTGGAGAAAGCCTTCTTTCTCCCCTCTGCAGATCGCATGCGGAGGATGGCTATGACAATAAACGTATAAGAGATCAGCACCACAGACAGAGAGTATGTGAAGTTAATTCCTGCAATGACAATCATGGTATATTCCTTGATGCGGATGCCACCACAGGCAATCTTGATGAGTGGGGGATCAGCACAATAGAAGTGGTTGATTTCAAAGTTTCCACAGAAATACAAGCCATAGGTCCACAAGGTGCAAATGAGGCTTACAGAGAAGCCATAAACATAGGGCACTGAGATTAACCGAACACAAACTGTCCTTGACATTTTGCTCCCATAAAGCAGAGGGTTACAGATGGCCATAAATCGATCAAAGGCCATCACAGCCAGTATATAGACCTCTACATGGACAAGAGCAATAAAAAAATAACACTGTACTAAACACCCAACATAGGAAATAGTTTTGGTCTTGGATAACAAATTTTCCAACATCTTTGGGGTGACATTAGAAGAGAACCAGACATCCACAAAAGACAAATGACTGAGGAAGAAGTACATGGGACTCTGGAGCTGGGTACTGACACTTATTAGCATAATCATTCCAAGATTTCCCACCAGAGTGATAATATACACAATTAAGAATACCACAAAGAAGAGGACTTGGAGGTGCTTGCGACTAGTTAGGCCCAAAAGGATGAATTCATTCACATCTGTGTAATTTGGGCTTGGCATTGCTTTAGCTGTGCCGCAGTTTAACAGTCATTGGTTTGTACTATCTGTTGAGAGAAAGAGAAATTGTGAATGTCCTCAGCAATGTCATCAAACTTGCTTATTATTATTTCTATAAAATGTTAAAACAAAAAACCCAGAAATCTTGGTCTTTTCACCTTCTCTTAATTTCTACATATTTCCCGTCCTCTATACCCCAATGCCTCTGTAGATTTTAGAGAGTACACAGGAAAGAAAAGAGGACCAGAAGCACAGAGATACAATAACACAGTGAACCGCATTATCTTATGTCATGAAAAGCAATATGACTTCGTAGTTAGAGTATTGTACTAAAAATCATGGCGAGATGGTTACAACTACTGCTTCTGACCCTTTTTATTTTCATTACCAATGGATACTTATTTAATCTCTGTGCCTCGGTCAACCCTACAAAACTTGAAGTTGTAAATGACTGGTTTGACATTAGTGAGTAGAGTTCCCACATGAATAAAATCACAGGTCCTTCATAACTTTCTTGTAGCAAATTATTGATTTTCATATGTATTCATTTACTTAGATCATTAGACCTAGTCGTAGTTCGTCAGAACCAGAGCAGCTCTAGTTCATCTAACACAATTTCGTAACTGTTCCATACTCAGTTCCTAACTGAGTATGAGATGCATTCGCAGAGGTAGAAACATGGTTTCTGTTTCTTTAATTAACTTAGTAAAGATTACACATCTTTTAAGCGACAGAGGGAAAAAAAAAACACAAGACCTTTGTTCTATTGCAAAACCAGTTCTCTTACTTGGGTAAAAGGTATTTCAATACTTACAAATTTAAAAACCACACCATTACAGATTTTGAGACGAGAGGTACCAAGGAAGTCATATAACAACATTCTCTTATTTCAAAGATCACGGATTTCAGACTTAGAGAAGCTGAGGGACATCACAAAGTTCAAATGAAAGAGAAGAGATGGGATTTGAGCCCAGGCATTCTGATTTTGTCTCCTATGATTGAGCTCTCTTTTCTCACTCTTGCTGTGGTGATATGGATTGCAGTGGAACTGAATGATTAAGAGGAGGAAAATGTTGGATATTTTTCCCAGGTTGGGTTTCCAGAAATGTATTCTTCTCGTTCTTTTTTGTTCTTTTTTATAGGGGAAGACTCTACTATAGAGAGTAGAAAGAAAATATAGAGGTAAATGTGGATGCTTTTAAAGGGAGTGTTTTTTTTTTTTAAATAAAGGAAATAAAAGGACTACCCCATTGTTTCTGTGGAAAATTTTAGATGAAGTCTTCAAGGAGGAAAATAGATAACCTAATCAAACTCTGCTTCTCTTTAAGAATTCTCATTCATGTATATGTTAGTCTAGCGAAAGGTGATAAATTTTTATTTGGTATTTTCATGGTTCTCTAAATAATTTTTGGTATTTTTTTGAGAATTATATAGTGTAACACATATAACCTACTTTTGAAATAATGGTAATGGTCTCATTGAAATTTCTTTTAAAATAATTTCTAAAGGATTACTTCTGATCTATTTATTTAGAATGACATTTTTTTTTGAAATTTATATGAGGCTCGATTTCCCCCACCTGAAAAACAACCTCAGCAGTAGCAACTACTAAGAAAAAAAAATGGATAAATAAGTACAACATAGAAACTCTTAAATGGTGCTTAAGTATATAGTTACTTAATATACAATAGTTCAATCTACAAAACATAACTTATTCTCATATACACAGTGTAGGATTATTAATGATATGGATTGGACCTGTGACTTCACTGGCATTGGGAACATTCTTTACAAATGCTAGGCAACTTCTCTTTCTCCTCCACAATATATGATCTTCAAAACTTGACTGCAGCATGAAGTTAAGTGACTTGACTAGTGCCATAAAGACACTACCTATTGGAGGTGCGACCTGAATATATATCTTCTTAAATATCTCTCCATGCACTACTTCATGTTGTCTTATATACAAAATAAGAAGATATAAGTGCATCTACTTGTTTAAAATTTATAACTATGTCCTTGTTCTTTTCTTCCATACCAGTGCTTTAGAAAGGTTGTTAAAGGTAGAGTAATCATGTATCACTTTCATATTAAGACCCATTAAACCTACCTTTGAAACGTGTTCTGTATAAACTACAACAGAGGAAATAGTGAGGGATCCAGTCAGATTTATGGCAAAGTCTTCACTTTTGGGAGCAGTGATCTCCCAGAAGTACAACAACTATAAGCAATTATTGTAATGATGTTTTTCATAAACTCTCTGATGGTAGGGAATTGTAAACACTACGTAGCTGAATTATGAGTTTTAATATCAATCTAAACAAGTGACTAGAACCCTTTGACATCATGTCTCTCTTTCCTAGATTCCAACTGATCTCATGGGAATGTCAACACTCTGGGAGCAGACTTGGATTTGCCATCAGTAGTGCGACATCAAGCAAGGCTTTCCTAATTTCAGCAGTCAGATTCAATTTTACAATACCCAAAGGGTCTCATAGATTTGAATAGTGACCGTTTAAGTTTTATAATGTAGTTTACATATATCATCTTACCTGATGCTGATGAAATGTCATGCAGTAGAAAGTTTTATTATTTCCATTTCACAAATAGGGTTATTGAACTTGAGAGCACTTAAAAGACCTGATCATCATCATAAAATTAGTAAATATCTGGGGCAAGAGTTCAGCTCAGATTATCCAGATGCCCCATCCAGTGATCTATCTACTATTATTGTAAAGGTTTCTTTTTCCAGTCATGTCCAACTATTCATCACCCTATTTGGGTTTTTATTGGCAAAGGTACTCGAGAGATTGTCATTTCCTTCTCTGTTTCATTTTGCAGAGAAGGAGTAGAAACAAATGGGCAAGGTGACACAATTAAAAATTGAGGCTAGATTTAATCTCAGGAAGGTGAGTCTTCCTGACTTCAGGCTAGGCACTGGATCCACTGTGCCACAAAGCTTCCCTGGATTTACTGTACCTCCTAGATAATTCTAGCATTATTCTGTACTAACAACAGTCGATCACGATGCTTTATTTCATTCAGTTCGCCAGAATTTATTGTACCTTAAGTGCCATGGGCATGAGCCTCATTTTATCCATCGGAATTAAATCTCTGGAAACAATAAAATTAGAATTTAGATGACACTTTAATATGCGTAAAGCGTTTTGTAAATGTTATCTCATTTTATATTGATAACAACCCTTACAGGCAATTGCTATTATTATCCATTTTAGAAATGATGAAATGCAGAACAAAAACATAGGTTAAATGACTTGTTCAAGGTCACACATCTAGTGAATTTCTTGATTTGACTCAGTTATTTCTGATGCTGATTTAGATTTTCTATCACTTTTACCATCTAGTTTGTCAAGGAAAGAAAGACACTTCTAATTACCTATACACATTATGTATGTGTCCATCAACCATTAGTGCTCCAAACATTGATTCTTTAGAGATGGTCTCCAGGACTTGCCAATATATTATACACACACACACGTTATATGTATGTGTGTATAATATATGTGTGTATGCATGTGTACACATATATACATATTTGTGTCTCTGCTTATATGCATATATACAGTGCACATATAAATGTACACACACACACACACACACACACACACACACATATATATATATATATATATATATATATATATATATATATATATATATATACATGTGTCTGTATACACACACACACATACATATATTGCAAAGAGGACCTTTGTCCTAAAACAGAAGATTGTCAGATGGGAGCAACTTGGGATCACGAAATCATAGTAGAATATTCTAAAAGCAAAATTAAATTTCTTATTTCTGATTCTTTTCTGGTTCCCCTTTTTTTCTGATTCTTTTGAGCCCCTCTCATTGCCCACCTTCAACAACTGTGCCAGAAATTTATATGGAAATACTCATTAAATAGGTTATCTCCCTAACTGCATGCGAAAATCTGCAGATTCGGAATTTCTCCTCCCAGACTATGTGGAGGGGAATAAATTTTAGGAGGACTGGAAAGTAATATGGGTTCAAATTGTGAAAAAGATTCAATGCTGTCTATATTTTACCCTGGAGGTAAAAGGGACGGCTAGAATTGAGTTGTCCCTTCCACATCACAATTTTCTCCATTATAGTTTCAATATATTGTGGGTTGGCATTAGAAATTGATGGGAATTTTCTGGAAGTTTTGTGAAAGCCACAGAAAATATGTGGAGGTCAGAAGATGACACAGAAAAAGCTTAAAAACACAGAGTGCATAAAATATATGCATGGTATGGTGAAATATCAACCTAAAGTTTTACAATAAAGTATGGTAACCACCCAAAAAGGAGAAATTTAGACTTTCTTTAGTATGAAGGAAGGGCCAAAAAATTTAACACAGATTTTCCAGATCATATACCTCCCATGAGTAACAAGGTCAAAGCCTTTTAGGCGGAATATTTTGGCAGTTATGCAAAAGAAGAGATGTAATTGAGACACTTTAAACAGGGTCGTGAGTTAAGACTTGCCACTGAACTTTGATGATTGTGGAAGAGACAACGAGGCTACTAACATCTTCCAATTCTGCCTTTCTTAAGTTAAATTCATGCTCAAGTAAAGACATCACTCTGCATGTCTTTGGTTCTTTTGAAAAAAGGAAGGACAGATAGCAAAAATTTTAAGTCGATGTTATACATAAATATTATTTTATTATATGTAATATAATAATGCTAGGATATATAATTATTCTTATACTATGCTTTTATTATGTCATCTTTATATCGTCATGTCATAGCTATTATATAAAGGCCATACTAATTACATAATCAGTACATATATATCTAATATATTATGAAATATAATATATATATATATAATTTTGTCTATTTATAGACTGAAGATATTGTCTGCCTAGTAAAACGAGGATTGTTAATGTTTCAGTGAGCCGTTTTGCCATTATTTAGATATGGCTTCTTAAAAGTAGTTCTTTTTAGATTTTTATTTTTTATTTCTTTTGTAAATTCCATTTGTTTTCAGTGTTCTACAACCACTTCAATATAACCTAAATTTTTCTCCTCCCTCCCCCTCCAAGCCCACCTCCCTCCCTGAGATGGCACACAATTCCATATAGGTTCTAAACATGCATTTCTACTGAATACATTTTCACCTCAGTCATGTTGCACAGAGAAATTAAAATGAATAATAGAAATCATAAAACAAACTAATACTTAAAACAAAAGAAAATGTTCTGCTCCATTCTGCGTTCGAATCTTATAGTTCTTTGTGGATGTGGAAGGCATTGGGAATTTTTTAAGTCCTTGTGTTGCAATGAAGTACTAAGTCTACCAGAAAAATTCCTCATACGCTGTGGTGGTTGCTGTGTACAAAGTTCTCCTTATTCTGCTCCCTTCGCTCAGCATCAGTTCATATAAATCTTTCCAGACCTCTCTGAAGTCTTCCTATTCATCATTTTTTATAGCACAATAGTATTACATTACATTCATATACCATAATTTATTCAGCAACTCTCCAATTGAAGGGCATCCCCTTGATTTCCAGCCTTTGGTCACACAGAGAGAGTTGCTATAAATATTTCCAATTTTTATGATCTCTTGGGGAAACAGTTCTAAAAGCAACATTACTGGGTCAAAGGGCATGCACATTCCTGTAGCCCTTTGGTCATAGCTCCAAATTGCTCTCCAGAATCGTTGGATCAGCTCACAGCTCCACCAACAGTGAATTAGTGCTCCAACACTCTCACATCTTCTCCAACATTTATCATCATCCTGTTTTGTGATGTTAGCCAATCTCATAGGCATGATGTAGTGTCTCAGAGCTTTTCTGATTTACATCTCTCCAATCAACAGTGTTCTAGAGCATTTTTTTTATATGACTATAGACAGCTTCGTTTACTTCCTCTGAAAATTGCCTGTTCATATATTTTGACCATTTATCAATTGGAGAGAATGACTTGTATTTTTGTACATTTCACTCAGTTCTCTATATATTTTAGAAATGAAGCTTTTATGACTGACACTACCAGCAGAAGTTCTTTCTCAGTTTTCTGCACCCCTCTGAATCTTTGTTTCTTTGGGTTAGGTTGCGCCAAAATTTTTCAATTTAATTAATTAATTTTTTAATATAAATTTATTTATTTAACTTTTTACATTCATTTTCACAAAATTTTGGGTTCCAAATTTTTTGCCAATTTATCCCCTCCCCAATCCCAAAACACCAAGCATTCTAATTTTCCCTATCACCAATCTGCCCTCTCTTCTATAATCCCTCCCTTCTCTTATCCCCGTCTTCTCTTTTGTCCAGTAGGGCCAGATGACTTTCTATTCCCCATTAACTGTATTTCTTATTTCCTAGTAGCAAGAACAATACTAAACAGTTGTTCCTAAAACTTTGAGTTCCAAATTCTTCCCATCCCTCCCTCCACACCCGTTCCCTTTGGGAAAGCAGGCAATTCAATATATGCCATATCTGTGTAGTTTTGCAAATGACTTAGATAATGGTCATGTTGTGTAAGACTAACTCTGTTTCCCTCAATCCTATCCTGTCCCCCATTGTTTCTGTTCTGTCTTTTGATCTTATCCCTCCCCAGGAGTGTTGACTTCAAATTGCTCCCTCTTCCCATTGCCCTCCCTTCCATCATCCCCCCCACCCTGCTTATCTCCTTCTCCCCCCACTTTCCTATATTGTAAGTTAGGTTTTCATACCAAAATGAGTGTGCATTTTATTCCTTCCTTTAGTCGAATGTGATGAGGGTAAACTTCATGTTTTTTTCTCAGCTCTCCTCTTTTCCCTCCACTAAAAAGGTGTTATTTTCTTCAGCATTTTTTGGGTCTCCTTTTGCAGGGTATTGACCTGTTTTTCATGCTTTTCTTGCATCTCTCTCATTTCTCTTCCCAGATTTTCCTCCATCTGTCTAACTTGATTTTCAAAATCCTTTTTGAGCTTTTCCATTGCCTGAGCCCATTGGATATCTATTTCGTTTGTTTGGGATACAGAGGTCTTGACTTCTATGTCTTTCCCTGATGGTAGGCATTGTTCCTCCTCATCAGAAACGAAAGGGGAAAACATCTGTTCCCCAAGACAGTAGCCTTCTATGGTCTTATTTTTTTTCCCTTTTCTGGGTATTTTCCCAGCCAGTTACTAGACTTCTGAGATTCTTCTCCACCCCTCCTAGATCCGCCCAGCTAGTGCTTGTGGTCCAAGATTCAAATGCTGTTCCCCAGCCTCAGGGCTGTCAGTGGCGGGTGCGGCTGCTATTCAATGTGAGCTTAAGTTCTGGTGCTCAGGTGGGGGCAGGGCCGCTGCCCAGGCTCAGTTCCCTCAGGGGCTTAATGTAGAGACCTTTAGTAATGGATCTGTGGTCCTTCCTCCTTGGGGAGCCCGGGTCTGCTGCTGTCCTTGATTCCACTGCTTCCTGAGGGGGCCTGAGTTATGGAGACACCTCGCTCCTCTCTTGGCTAGCCCAGAAGTCTCTCTCCCTGACCTGTAACGCCTGTGGGTGGAGGGACTTTCGTGGCCGCAGGAGGTTCTGTCCCTGAAGCCTGCTCGGATCTGCTCCTCTCAGTGCCACGCGTCCAGGGCAGGGCAGGGCAGGGCAGGGGTGAGTTCTGCTGTCCAGTGCCTGATGGACCTTTGGGGCCAGTTTTTCAGGGCTCTCTGGAACTGAAATCCCCTCCACTGCGTTGCTACGTGGCTTGCACTGCTCCAGAATTTGTGGGGAGATCTTTTTACAGAAAATTTATGGACTGTGGGTTCAGAGCTAGCATACGTGAGTCTTTCTACTCTGTCATCTTGGCTCCTCCCCCCTTTTCAATTTAATTTAATCAAAATTATCCATCTTGTACTTCATAATGCTTTCTTTCTCTTATTTAGTCAATAATTCTTCCTTTTTTCAAGCATTCTTGATGAAAAGACCAGGGTAGAAAAGAAAATTTAACATTCAAACATAAGAATCAAGAGAAGCATGAAAAAGCAAAAAGGAAAGAAAAATCATAAGGGTCTTACTAAAGCTGAAGTGTTTAAATTCCTATATGGAAAGATAACATTTGCAACTCCTGAAACTTTGCTCAGTATTTGTGTGTGTGTGTGTGTGTGTGTGTGTGTGTGTGTGTGTGTGTGTGTGTGTGTGTGTATGGAGAGAGAGAGACAGAGAGAGAGGAGAGAGACAGAGAGACAGAGAGCAGAGGATGAATTGAATAGAAGAGATCATATCTAAAAAAATATAATTACATTATGAGAGTGGAATATATTGAGAAGAGAAAGGGAGAGACGGAATAGGGCCAATTATCTCACATAAAAGAGGCAAGAAAAACCTTTTTTCAAAGGAGGGGAAAAGGAGAGAGGGGAGAGGGAAAAAGAGAAGTGTATTCTCATCGCATTTGGCCCAAGGAAGATATGTGTTCATTCTTCGTTGCCAAAGAAGACCATGCCATTAGAGAAATGATGACATATCTTGCATTTGACTTTCTTTTGAGTGAGGAAAAGCTGTGCAGGTCACCAGCCTCACATCTCCTCCAGCGCCATCTGAATCCAGTGAACAGATATTCATCAGAATGACTGGAGATGACCCAGGATGAGGCAGTTGGAGTTAAGTGACTTGTCCAAGGTCACACAGAGAGTGAGTGTCAAGTGTATGAGGTAAGATTTGAACTCGGATCCTCCTGACTCCTACATTGGTGCTCTTATCCACTTCACCACCTATATACCCTAAGGAAGTAATAACATGCACACTCAATTTGGTATGAAAACCTATCATATACTATGGGAAAGTAGGGGAGAGGGAGATAAGCAGAGTGCAGTGATGATGGAAGGGAGGGCAAATGGGAGGAGGGAGTAATTAGAAGTAAATACTCTTGGGGAGGGACAAGACCAAAAGAGAGACTAGAAGAAATGGGGGACAGGATATGATGGAGGGAAATATAGTTAGTTTTACACAGCATGACTCTTATGGAAGTCATTTGCAAAACTACACATATATAGCCCATATTGAATTGCTTGTCTAGTCAGTGGAGATGGGTGGGGAGCAAGGAAGGAAGAGAAATTGGAACTCAAGGTTTTAGGAAAAAATGTTGAGAATTGCTTTTGCATGCAACTGGAAAATAAGAAATACAGGTAAAGTGGTATAGAAATTTATCCTGCACTACAAGACAAGAGCAAAGATAAGAATAAGGGAAGGGAGGGGTGTTAGAAGGGAGGGCCGATTGGTGGAAGGGGTAACCAGTATGCTCTCTATTTTGAGGTGTTGGTAGAGGAGAGAAGAGGAGAAAATTTGGAACTCAAAATTTTGTGGAAATAAATGTTGCAAATTAAAAATAAATAAACAAATATTTTAAAAAATTTTAAAAAGACAAAACGATCCTATATAAAATCTTTTCAACTTAATGTAATCAAAATTATACATTTTGCACTTCATAATATTTCTATGTCTTGTTTCATCAAAATGTCTTCCCTTCTCCATAAATCTGATAAATATACTATTCTTGCTCCACTAATTTGTTTATAGTATCAATCTTTATACGTAGATCATGTATCTATTTGGACTTCATTCTTGTGTACAGTGTCAGGCATTGGTCTAAGTCTAGTTTTTGCTACACTGTTATATAGTTTTCCTAGCAATTTTTGTCGATCAGTGAATTCTTATTCCAGAAGTTGGGGTCCTTGAATTTATCAAACAGTAGATTGCTATTCTATTTAGATTTTTAAACCCTTCAAATTTAATGTATTCATCCATTCAATTCTGTCTATTTAGCTTCCATTTTGCCTTCTACCACCTTGAGATTTGATGGCAGAATTGTTGGCTTGAACAAGGCATCAGTGTAATTCAACTTTTCATCCTACACTGAAATAAAGGTCTTGCACATTGTGAGTTCTCAGTTAATAGCTATAAATTCCCCAGTTAAATGTAAACACTGTAAGGTTAAAAGCTATTTCAATGTTCATTGTAAGCCTTGCAGTTACCCAATGTGTTGGACTTAATCAGTGTTCAAAGAGTTTATCACTGACCCTGGTGAGATAATCAATCAGACAATTAATTAAAGACAATTCTAATTTTTAGGCTAAATAACTTATGGAAGACAAAAGAAACATGAAAGATCATGAAAGCATGGAGATTAAAACCTGAAAAGAACTTCAGAGATTATCTATCCCAATTTTCCCTTCATACAGAGAGGGTGAAAAAAGGCCTAGAGAGGTAGAGTGGCAACTAGCAGTTAAAAAACTTCACAGCTTGCAGGAAACATTAATAGTTAATGAACTGCAACTTTTTATTTTGGAGGTGAAGAATCCTGGGCCCAGAGTAGGCAACAATTCCAAAAAGCTGGAGGGATCGAAACTGTATGGGATAGTATATCCATTTTACCGATGAAGAAACCAAGGGGCCAAAAGAATTATAGATTATTGATCAGATATCAGAGATTGCACTTCGGAGGACATTTGGACATCATCTAGTCCCACCATTTAATATTACAATTTAGGTAACTTAAATTTAAAGAAATTATGTGACTTGTCCAGGGCTATAGCTAGCAAATGTAATCTTGCATTTATATAGTGCTACAAAACGCAGTTTTATGTGTGTCTGTATTTATACATACATATACACGCAATCATATATGCATACACACACTCAAATATAATTCTCATTCTACCTACCAAAAAGCTCAGTGAAGGAGTGAGGGTTTTTATTACCAAACTTTTCCAGTCGTAGAAGGACAGAAGCTAAATTTCTTAAAAAGACTTCGTTCCTGTAGTACCAATGTGCTTCTCTGGGGTACTGGTATTAGAGAGAGAGAGAGAGAGAGAGAGAGAGAGAGAGAGAGAGAGAAGACAGTGCTTAACACAAAGAATAAAGAAATAATGAAAACACATAAAATCCTATGGAGAATGAGTGGGTGAGATATTTTGAATGAAGGGCAATCTTACAGAATTATACAATTAATAACCGAAGGAAAAAATTGACTCCATGGAAGGGAAAAACAAAAACAAGACTTTCTACTTTTTTGTTGCAGCAAAAAATTGAAAATAAATTAGGCACCGAATATTTGGGGGTTAGCTAAACAATTCATTACTGCCAGGAAATACCATAAGAAATGATGAAATATGAGGAATACAGGGAAAGATGGAAAGACTTATATGAAATGATGCTTAATGGATTAAGAGCCAGGAAACAATGTATATCAATGATGACAAACTCAAATAGAATCACATGTAATGATTCCTGAAAGTGACATCTGGACTTAGAAAACAATATATTGACATTTTCTAAGCTCTATACTATCTTATATATTTTATGAATTATTTCTTAGTAGGGACGCATGTTGATATATATGATTTACATACAAGTAAGAGATAGCAACAAAATAAAGTATGTGCTCTATTATCATAATTACTAAGTTTGGACGTGAAGAAAAGTTGAAAGGGAAAAATCCCCTAACTACAAAGGAAGTGACCCAGAGGTATGAAAAGGTGCATATGCTATCAGATGTGGTAAATGTATTGGCTGGTTTTATCGATATTTTTTTTTAGTGTCCATTTAAATATTTGTTACAACAGAATTTTATTAAAAGGAGGAGGGATATACCTGAAAATTAATGTGATATACTAAGTTGATGATCTTTATTTTGGAAAGAAATGAGAACAAAAGTTTTTTGACCTCCCATTGCTTCCCATTGCATTCAGGATCAAATCTAAAGTCATTTGACTTTTAAAACCCTGCATTGCCAGGCCTGTTCCTACCTTTCCAGTCTTCTAAAACCTTTTCCATATTCACATACCCTGTGCTATGCGTACACTTGTGTCTCTGCTGTTCACCATACAAGAAACTCAATCTCCTTACTCTAGGGATTATCATTGGCCATTTTCTGTTTGAAATGCTCTCCCTCTAAATCTCCAGCTACTAGCTTCTCTCAAGCGCCAGTTAAATTCCTACATTCTACAGAAAGCCTATTCTGTTTCCCTTTAATGTTAATGCTTTCCCTCTATGATTTTCTCCAATTTGTCACACGCACACAAATAGTTTGTACATGTTTGTTTACATAGTCTTCCCATTATTATCTCAGTCCTATTAGACTCCTTAATGGTGAGGATTTTTTTTTCCTTTTTGGTTTTTCTTTGTATCTTCCATTGTTTAGAGTAAAACAGTGACATAATGGGTACTTAATAAATATATGTTGACTACATTTAAAGAGGTCAATATCTTCACAATTGATTAAGTTATATACCCGTAATGGGCTTCAATTGTTATATTCATAGACGACATTGTTGGTCGTCATTATAGATACCTTCTCTGGAAATCAACTGGTTGAATCCTCCACTCTTACTCCCCCATCCCCTCAAAATGACAGTACATAACTCTAGTTAATCATAGTAACTCACTCCCATGTATACACAATCACCCCATTCAAGCTCAAATGTTTATAAAACTTAGGAACACGAAGACAACTTTTATTTGGCTAAACATATTCTACTTATCACTTTTGTCATGGCCTCTTTCACATCTTTGTTTCGCAGGCTGTAGATCATGGGATTCAGCATGGGGATTACTGTGGTATAAAACACAGCCACCATTTTCCCCTGTTCCACTGATTCATCAGTGGGCCTCCTGAGATACATGAAGATGAGAGTCCCATAAAATATAACAACAGCTGTCAAGTGGGATCCACAGGTAGAGAACGCTTTCCTCCTTCCTTCTACAGAACGCATTCGGAGGATAGCGATGAGAATGAACAGATAAGAAACAATTATGACAGTCAGGGAGTACGTGAAATTAATACCAGCAAGAATGAGCATTGTATATTCCTTTACATATGTTCCAGCACAGGCCATCCTTATAAGTGGAGGATCTGCGCAATAGAAGTGGTTGATTTCAATATTTCCACAAAAATACAACCCATAAGTCCATAATGTTGCTGCCAAACTAATGAGGATTCCATATATATATGGGAAAGAGATCAATCGAATACAGACAATTCTTGACATTTTACTGCCATAGAGCAAAGGGTTACCAATTGCCATGCAACGATCAAAGGCCATCACAGCCAGAATAAATATTTCTACATGGACAAGGGCAATGAAGAAAAAGCATTGAAATAAACAACTGGAATAGGAGATAGTTTTAGTTTCTGATATCAAATTTTCCAGCATTTTGGGGGTGACATTGGTTGAAAACCATACATCCACAAAAGACAGATGACTGAGGAAAAAATACATGGGGCTATTGAGCTGAGGACTGACCTTGATTAAGATAATCATGCCCACATTTCCCACAATAGTGATTACATAAACTATTAGAAAGACAGCAAAGAATATGACTTGTAATTCTTGGTGATTTGTCAGTCCAAGAAGAATGAATTCTGTCACATCGGTGAAATTGAGCATTTTCTGAAATCTGGCCTTGATGCAGATCTGTTGATCTGTATTGCCTATTGAGATAAAGACAGATGATACAGCTATCATTACATTATCCTTCATTTAAATATTGCCTCAGATTAAGTTCCTTGAGTCCTTTATAAATGTTTTGATACCAGTATCTTCAACAATACTACTGAATCACAGAAAGGATGATTGAAAAAATGGGATTAGCATAATTTTTGAGAAAACATGAAAAAGTCACTTCATAAATACAAAAATGTTTGAAAAATTATATTATTTAAAAGACATTTTCGGAAGGACAGTAAACACATTCAATCAGCAAATTCTCAGTTTATAAAATATTAGTTTTTAAATCTTATAAATTTCTTTCTCTTGGATTTTTTATCTCTCATGTTTCACTGAAAAATAATTTTGACTTGTTCACAGAGGTGTCATAGAAATGGCTCATATAAATTTCATAGAAAAGTTATCATGTTATATTGTTCAAACAAATTATTTTCCTTGCCTGATATTCTATATTTATTTAGACAAGTTAATATACCCAAGCATGTATTAGATTCTTATTATGCTTCTGGCACTGTCCTAAGTACCAGGGATATAAAAGAATGCAAAAAGTCTCTATCTTCATATCCTCTTACTTTCTTCTTTTCATATGCGAATTTAGCATTAAATGTTGGAAGCTTTCTGGAACATCAGATCAGCCATGTCTATAGGAGTGGTAAGGACGTAAATGTAGCTAGATTAATAGCTTAATAGGTATTTTAATAGAAACGGAGATAGAAAGATAGTACACTAATTACAACTACCCAGGGAAAATGAAGTAAAAATAAACAATTAAGAGAAGACATTCTAACCTCATTTAATTATAGTGCCTTCCCTCTGTTAATTGTTTTCTCTTTATCTTGTATACGACTGGTTCAGACATATTTGTTTTCTTATTGTCTCATCTAACTGATTGTGAGCTCCTTGAAAGAACGGATCCTCTTTGGCTCCTTTTGGTATCCCCAATCAACAACAAGTGCTTAGTACAGTAGCTGGCATATAGTAGGTGCTTAATAAATGTTTGTTAACTATTTACTAGTATCTGAAGCCTTTCCTGAACTCTGCCTCCATATGTAAGTATTTCCCTTTTCCTTGAAGTTATTTTATACTTACTGATCTGTGGATATAATAGAATATGTTACCAACACCCTTCCTGTCTCAAAGATAATATAAGAATGTAAAATCATTATTTTCAAATACTGTTTTCTTTGGTCCTGTGTATCTCTAGTGTCTGGCTCAGTGGTTGGTAAATATTAGGTTTTAAAATGAACGTACACTTATAGATGGAGAGCTAGAAAGGGCCTTGGACACTTTTTTTTTAAATTGGTAAAAGTCTTTATTTGTTGTTTTTTTCCTCCCATATTTTTTTCTTTTTTCTATTTATTTTTTCTCTCTTTTTTAATGTAATTTTATTTATTTTACTTTTTACATTCATTTTCACAAAATTTTGTGCTCCAAATTTTGTCCCCAATTATCCCCTCCCCCACCCCAATACATCGAGCATTCTAATTCCCCCTATCACCAATCTGCCCTCTCTTTTATCCTCCCTCCCTTCTTTTGTCCCCATCTTCTCTTCTGTCCTGTAGGGTGAGATGACTTTCTATTCCCCATTAACTGTATTTCTTATTTCCTAGTAGCAAGAACAATACTCGACAGTTGTTCCTAAAACGTTGAGTTCCAAATTTCCCCATCCCTCCCTCCCCACCCATTCCCTTTGGGAAGGTAGGCAATTCAATATAGGCCATATCTGTGTAGTTTTGCAACTAACTTCCATAATAGTCGTGTTGTGTAAGACTAAATATATTTCCTTCCATCCTATCTTGCCCCGCATTGTTTCTATTATGTCTTTTGATCCTGCCCCCGCCGAGTGTTGATTTCAAATTGCTCCCTCCTCCCAATGCCCTCCCTTCCATCATCCCCCCAACCTGCTTATCTCCTTCTCCCCCACTTTCTGATATTGTAAGATAGGTCTTCATACCAAAAGGAGTATGCATTTTGTTCCTTCCTTTAGTCGAATATGATGAGAGTAAACTTTATGTTTTTTTCTCAGCTCTCCTCTTTTTCCCTCCACTAAAAATTCTCCTGCTTGACTCTTAAATGAGATATAATTCACCCCATTCCATTTCACCCTCTCTCCTCCCACTACATTTCTCTCTCACCATTTACCTTAATTTCTTTTAAGATATGGTCCCATCCTATTCAATTCACTGGGTGCTCTCTGTCTCTGTGTGTGCATGTATGTGTGTATGTGTGTGTGTGCCTGCATGCGTGTACATGTGTGCATGTGTGTGTATGTGTGTGTGTGTGTAGTCCCACCAACTATCCAGATACCAAAAAGTTTTAAGAGTTACAAATATTATCTTTCCATGTAGGAATGTAAACAGTTCACCTTTGGTATGTCTCTTATGACTTCTCTTTGCTGTTTATTTTTTCATGCTTGTTCTCATTCTTGTGTTTGAAAGTCAAATTTTCTTTTCAGCTCTCGTCTTTTCATCAAGAATGCTCGAAAGTCCTCTATTGCATTGAAAGACCATATTTTTCCCTGAAGTATTATACTCAGTTTTGCTGGGTAGGTGATTCTTGGTTTGAGTCCTAGTTCCTGACTTCTGGAATATCCTATTCCACGCCCTTCGATCCCTTAATGTAGAAGCTGCTAGATCTTGTGTTATCCTTATTTTATTTCCCCAATGCTGAAATTGTTTCTTTCTAGCTGCTTGCAATATTTTCTCCTTTACCTGGGAATTCTGGAATTTGGCCACAATGTTCCTAGGAATTTCACTTTTTGGATCTCTTTCAAGTGGTGATTCGTGGATTCCTTCAATACTCATTTTGCCCTCTGGTTCTAGAATCTCAGGGCAGTTTTCCTTGATAATTTCATGAAAGATGATGTCTAGGCTCTTTTTTTTGACCATGGCTTTCAGGTAGTCCCATAATTTTTAAATTGTCTCTCCTGGATCTGTTTTCCAGGTCAGTTGTTATTCCAATGAGGTATTTCATGTTCTCTTCCATTTTCTCATTCTTTTGGTTTTGTTTTGTGATTTCTTGGTTTCTCAGAAAGTCATTAGACTCCATCTGTTCCATTCTAATTTTGAGAGAACTATTTTCTTCAGTGAGCTTTTGAGCCTCCTTTTCCATGTGGCTAATTCTGCTTTTGAAAGCATTCTTCTCCTTTTGAGCCTCTTTTGCCAATTCGGTTAGCGTATTTTTCAAGGTGTTATTTTCTTCAGCATTTTTTTGGGTCTCCTTTAGCATGATATCGACTGGTTTTTCATGCTTTTCTTGCATCTCTCTCATTTCTCTTCCCAGTTTTTCCTCCACGTGTCTAACTTGATTTTCAAAATCCTTTTTGAGCTCTTTCATTGCCTGAGCCCATTGGATGTCTATTTCAGATGTTTGGAATACAGAGGCCTTGGCCTCCATGTCTTTCCCTGATGGTAAGCATTGTTCTTCTTCATCAGAAAGGAAAGGAGGAAACATCTGTTCACCAAGAAATAACCTTCTTTGGTCTTATTTTTTTTCCCTTTTCTGGGCATTTTCCCAGCCAGTTACTTGACTTGTGAGATTCGTCTCCACCCGCGCCTCACTAGTGCTTGGGGTCTGAGATTCAAATGCTGTTCCCCAGCCTCAGGACTTTCAGTGGTTGGCACGGCTTCTAGTAAATGTGTGCTTATGTTCTGGTGCTCAGGTGTGGGCATGGCTGCCTCCCAGGCTTAGTTCCCTCAGGGGGTTTATGCGGAGACCTTCAGTAATGGATCTGAGGTCCTGTCTGCGCCGGGAGCCCATAGCCACCACTGCCTCTGCCACTGCCTTCCAAGGGGGCCTGCCTTATGGAGACACCCTGCTCGCCTCTCGGGCAGCCCAGAAGTCTCTCTCACTGACCTGTAACACCTGTGTGTGGAGGGACCTTCGCGGCCTCTTCAGATTCTGTCCCTGAAACCTGCTCGGATCTGCTCCTCTCGGGGCTGCGTGGGCAGGGCAGGGGTTGGCTCCACTGTCTGGTGCACGATGGACGTTTGGGGTCAGTTTTTCAGGGCTCTCTGAAACATAAATCACCTCCACTGCGTGGCTGCATGGCTTCCACAGCTCTAGAAGTTGTGGGGAGTTCTTTTTACAGGAAATTTATGGGCTATGGATTCACAGCTAGCATATGTGAGTCTTTCTATTCCGCCATCTTGGCTCCTCCTTGAACATGTCTGTTCTTATAAATGAAGAACCTTCACAGTGATTCTGCAATTTTGAATTTAAGAAAGATGAAGGGACTTCCTTGTGAAGGTTTTGCTTGGGTTTACATATAACTTGATGCTAAATTTCCAGAAGCTTCTGTATCATTTACCATATGTGTGTGTGTGTATTGCATATGTGTATGTATATACACACATATATATGTATATATATGCATATATATTTTTACATGTGTATGAATACGTGTGTATGTATATACATGTGTGTATATATTTGTCTATGTGTATATGCATGTGTATGTATATTCACACATATTTATTAATATATATTGATATATGCTGTTTTCTTTTATATAATGAACTGTTCATTTTCATAGGTATGAGAGAAAACAAGGGAGACAAGGAGAGGGAAAGCCAGAAGCTGAGAAAAAAAGAAAACTGTGATTCCAATCCCGAGACTTCAGAAGTTTCTTCTAAAAGCTTAGACATCAAAATATGAGTCCAAAACAATAATTTCCAGATGAAGAAATTAATGCCTAGAAAGTCAAATTGCTTTGCCAGGGTCAAACAGGAAACAAATGGGAGATCCTTGAGACTCTGTATTAAATATGAAACTAAGATTGAGAGATATTGAGTGTCAAATTCAAAAGACTGAAATCAATTCAATTGAATAAGCATTCACTGAAAACAGGTGATTCAAGGGAATGTACACTAACTTTTCAGTCACCGGTAGTCTAAGTTCACATTTTATCCCTTCACTTGCTGTCTGTATGACTTTCTATTTAGAGGCAGTTCTTATTGTATTGTGGGACAGTGTGGTGTAGTCCATAGAGTGATGGTCTCAGAACTATGAAGAGAGGAGATCAGTCTCTACCTCTTTCTCATACTGATGTTGCGACTCTGAGAAAGACCAACTCTCAGTGATTCAGGCAACTGAACCGAGGCAACTTGTAGGTCTGCAAGTTATAGACAAGGTGCTGACTACTATTATTAGAGGAATTTCTCTAATAACAAAGTTACAGGTCCAATCGCAATCCAATTGTTAGGGATTTTTTCTTTTTATATAAAGGCAATATTTATCCCTGCAACTTATGCAAGCTGTTTACAGAGCTTCTCTCTGGGGCAGGGGAGGGAGAGAATGTTTCCTGTTAAAATGTGGCTTCTGCAATTCAAGGGCCACTTGGGTACCAGTTGCATTGATAGCAGGGTGGGATTAACCACTTCTTGATTTTTTACATAAATCAGATAATAAATAATATATTCAAAAGTGTTAGAGCAATAAAAAAATTCGAGATCCCCTAATATGTGGCATTAGCTTATTTAAATTGATTATAAAAATGAGGTGTAGGAGAGTTAAATGTCTTGTTTATGATCCCCCATCTAGCAAAGAGCAGGGCTATGCTTCCTGTCTCCAAATACAGTGCTCTTGCCACCACACCACAGTACCTGTACCTCATCCAGTACTAATACTGGATTGTATTAGCTTTTCTAGTGACTAGCCCTGAATGATCAGAAATTCTTAGTCAATTTGAAATAGTTTGTCCCATAAATGGCTGTTGCATGCTCAGTCCACACTCTTGATGGTAGTAGACTATTTATTACAGTGGATGTCAGTCTTAGAACAAACTCAGTGCCATTTTTGGCAAAATAAATTAAGCACATGTCTCCCTGACCATGATGAATTTACTACATGACTCTTTAAACTGGGGCTCAGTTGACTCTCTACAGATGATCCAAAATGGGGTGGGGTGAAGAATACCATCTATTATTTATTTTCAGTTCGTTAATTCACGAGGTCACAGGGGATTGAAGAACAAGAGAGTTAGATGTCATTGAGTCCAACCTCCTCATTTACAGATGGAAAACTTGAGGCTTACACAGGTAAATTGATTCTTTTTTCAGGGTCATGGAACTAAACGTTTCAGGTTGGATTTGACTTCATTTTTTCCTGCTTTCAGGCCTAATACTCTATCCATTGCTACTTTTCATAATGTTGGAAGTATAATAAGGAGACTATCAGTGGGGTATCATATGTGATCTCCAATGATGAAAAGTCACTGGGAGAAAAGAAAAAAATCCATCATTTCAACTTTAAACTTCATAACACACATTTTGAATTCCAACTGCAAAGTTTTGTTTACATGTATCTTATATAGATCTTTTCGTTTGGACTTATGATCACATCACGTTTTAAAATTATTTGTTTGGAAGCCCCTGCCACCAATGTTGACCAACAGTCCCTTTGTAACGTGGTCTTAGAGTTTCATGGTGGCATTGAGTAAGTAAATGATTTGCCTGGCATCAAACAACTGGTATGTGGAAGATATAGGATATGAACCTGCTGATTACTAATTTATAGGCCAGATTTTCACATATCATATACCATGCTCCCTCTCATAGGCACTTACTGATGTAACAATTATCATTTTAAAGCATATTTCAATGTGCCAGTTTCTGGCATAACAACGTTATTATTTTAAAAGGAATTTTATGATTGCCAAATACATTTGTTTTCACAATTTATATAAAATTTGAAAATTTCATACTTGTCAAGTTAAAAAAATATTTTAAAATATTATAAATCTCATTGTTCAAGTGGATTCACAGCTGCAATCTGATATGTGGATTTGAGTCCAGGTCCATTTTGTTGAATATTGTGAATATTTCTTATATGTCTAAGATACTGAATGTATTATGTTGTTTTAAGACAGATAAGATGTGTCCTTAGCTTCTTCTCAGAAGATTCATAATACAAACTGAGAAAAACACACCTCTACAGCCAAACTAATTTTCTATAATCAGGGAAAAGGTGTACACTAAAACCATAGACACATGGAGTTGGTAAGGACTTTAGAGGTCGTACTCGTGACTAAATAAATACTTTATCTAAAACATTCCTAACACATAATTCTCTAATGTTTGTTTGAAAATAAGGATACTGAGAGGGAATGCCCCATCTTTCCTTAGGCTCCAATATTTGCTTGAAAATAAGCATACCGTGACAAAGAGCCCCATCCATTCTGAGGCAACCCTATCTACTTTTTGACAACGCTAATTGTTGGGATTCTTTTATTGGCATTGGGCCCCGAATGCACTTTTCTGTAGTTTATCCATTGTTCCTTGTTCAATCTAGGGACTCAAAAAATAGCTACGATCTATCTGTCAAATGGCAGGCATTCAAACACTTGAACAAAATTGAAATATTCCATGAAAGTTCTCTGTTATCCATGTAATTACCCAATTCATTCAACTGACTTCCCCTGATGTTATCTTGAAGTCTTTCACTATCATTGGTGATGTTCTCTGGTCTCTCTCTCTATGATTTTCAGTGTACTTCTCAAAAAGGAACACTCATACTTCCCTCAGAACAATAATCCATATATGGTTTGACTGGGGCAGACTATAGTAGAGTCATCCCCTCCACAATCCTGAACACTGAGTTCATAGACTGATTCATACTTCCTATATTTCTGTTTGGTTTCCTTGCCCTCCTGGAGACACCTCCTCCCTCAGGCGTTGCCCTCTTGAATCCTTCCACAGGACCACCATTTGGGAAACAATTGTAGCAATAAGCAGCCCAGCATACAGGGGGGTGGCCTGCTGCACTGGTTCTTAGATCTGTTTTTCTAACAGGAAGGCAACTTCTAAGGGATCAACAATCACTTTCATCAAACACATATATCACTAGAAAAAATACAAGCAGGACCCACAGACATGCCTTCATACTGTTTCACCATAGACAATATATACATCATTGCAAAAGAGAGAAGCACAAATATCTGGGTTTTCAAAGAGGGGAGGCTTATTAAAAAGACTGCTCAGAGTCTCATCTAACACAAGAATCTTCTTCCACAAACTAAGTCCAAAAACAAAACCTCACCTCAGAGTATGTGTGTGTGTGTATGTGCGTGTGTGTGTGCGTGTGTGTGTGTTTGTGTGTGTGTGTCTTGCGTGTGTGTATATATGTGTGTGTATACACGTATACACTCTTTTCAGAGTTGGAAGGCATGACACCTCGTGACCCAGTGCCCCATTAGCAATCAGAAAAAAGCAAAAAACAAAAAAAAAAAAATGTGGGCCTTCATAGGAAACAAGTTTCCTGTAATCAAGTCTCCCTCAGTAGCCCCACCTCAGGTAAATCAATCTGTAGGAAAGATTTTTAATTCCCATTACAAGAATCCAAGCTAAGGCTCCTCTCACTGTCATCTGAGTTCATTCTATACTTCTCTTTCACCTAAACTGCTGCCTAGTGTTTTGGTGGGGATCATCTGCCCTAATCACGTCCTGCTTCATTCTTTTATAGCTCCACATTATGTCGTGTCTTTGTCCACTAGAATAAAAAATCATTAACAGTGGGGACTGTGCAGTTTGCTTAGATTTATATCTTCAAGCACTTACTACAGTGACTGGCATATTTAAAGGATATATTAAAGGTAAATACTTTTTAAAAGACCATCCTTGTTTTTTTTCCTGTAGCTCTACATTTTTTTCTCTGTATTTTTGTCTCTATCTCACTGTATCTGCCTGTTCCTTCTTAAAGTAAACTAAGATCATTTTAACTATTTGGACTACCACATTAAACTATTGATGTGTGCTCAATTTGCAATCCATGATGAACAGATAAGGAAAATGTATGAGGTTTATTTCCTACTGTTTTACTATACTTAAAATTATGCATCACTAATCATAAGACATGTCTCCTCCTTGTACTTATGAATATGGCTTATTTCACACTTACTACAGTTTGAATGAGGCTCCCTCTTCCAGTCAAAAGACTTTTTCTTAGGAAATTCTTCCTTATGTTGAGTTGAAATCTGTCTTTTTATAATTTCTACTATTTTGTTCTAAGCTGACTCCACACCAAAAATATTGGCTTCCTCTTTCACATGAAATCCTTCCAAATATTTGAAAAGGACTATTGTATTATATCCTCTATTATCTTTTATTTCCCTTTCTCTTTAATTGTTCATCTCTTCCTCATCCTCAGACCATATTTATTTTCTCTCAGATTCTCTTTTGAATCACAAAATTAGAAAATTGCAGAGATGGAGATAAGATTTCAGAGCTGTCTAATCTAAGAAGTGCTTGCAAAAGAACACTCTTTAAAATATGTTCCTCCAATAATATTTAAATCACCTGTCAAAGAAGCAGTTTTGAATGTCTGGGAGTCTTTCATTATGTCAAAAGATATATGACTTCTTAAAATTTAGGGATCATAGAAACATGAGATTTTATATTCATTGGCCATAGCCCTTCATTTCATAGATGTGATCCTAAAGGTGAATTCACTTGCTAAAACTTACATGCAGAGTAAGTGGCAGCAATGACTTTATGAGTTTCATACTGATCCCCTAAAAGGAAAAGGCCCCATTTTGAAAATCACTCTGTCCCTGAACTTTTTCACAATTTCTACCTAGACACTCAATGATCCTCTTACCTGCCCTTTCACTGTGGCTTTCTGATCAATTAACTCCTTTCATTAACTGCACCTTGACCGCTCTAGGCTATTTACGTCTCCTTAAACCCATCCAGATCTTGTCACAGTCTTTTCTTGTATGTAAGTACCAATCTTATCCCCAGGAAATTGAGCAGATCTTTAAGAATATTGCCCACTCCTGTTAGAATCACAATAAACCCTCACCACTCATACTGGCATCACAATAAACAATTACTACGCTGACTGAAAGAATGCTTGAGTAGTCAAATCCTATCAAGGCAGACTACCCTGTACCCTTGGTTTTTGGGGTTGCCAGCACCACAAACTTCAACAGCAGAACGAAGGTTTTCTCACTTTACATAAAGTGTATTTTCATGGCAATATGTCCTCTTCATTCATCATTTCATCGCTGCCCTTGGGGCACAAGAAAAATAAGTACACTTTCTTTCGTAATATCTAATAAAAGTTATTAGACCATCACTTCTACCTCCTGCTCACCTGTTATATCTTCTTTTCTCCCATGTAAATATCCCCAGATCTATCATCAAATAGTTTCATGGGGTGAAACAAGAATAAAAAAAAAGGAGGAGAGAAAAGAGAATTGGCAGTAGAGATGAGAGTCAAAAAAGATAAAATTATTAAAGTAATAAAAATATTTGGTGGAAAAGAGCACAGGACTTAAGGGCATGAAAGACTTGAGTTCAAACTTGGCTCTGGAATTGGTATATTACCCTAGGGAAGTAATTTAACCTCTGTAAACCAGTTTCCTCATCTGAAAAATGTGAGCAACAACAACAGAAAATGATGATAACAATAGCTAGCAGTTGCATACTACCTTGAGATTTGTAAATCACTTTTCATATATGTATATATATATATATATATATATATTATCTCATTTGATCCTTATGACAATGATCTCTAAGTCAAAGTCTGGTTTAAAGGAAAGTACCTTTTACATTTCAGTGAGATGTAAAATTTTAAATTATACTTAGTGATTACCAATATAATAACACTGGTCTATTGTCTTTAAACGTGTGATAACTATTAGAAAATTTATCTTTGGGAATGAATTATTAGATTAAATAAGAATCCAAGCTTTACAAAACATCATTCTATTACTAATTTCCAAATGATGAATCAGAGAATCAAGCTACATATCATTCCCCTTAATTTGGCCCACGTACATATTAATTCACATTGATAACCACTTCATCTTTTATTTTCATTCACACACACCCCTATTCACAATTGGAAAACAACCAATGGGATGTTTCTTCTCTTTGAAGAATTACAAGAAAAGTTCAAAGCTTTGACTTCTTCTGGTAGATTTCTAAAAGCTCACTGAATTTTGAAACCTACCTGTGATCCGTCAGTAAGTGTTCTTGGCAACATCAACAATACCTTAAATGAAAGGATGTTGAATGATGCAGAAGGGTTTATAACTTTAAATTATCTCCATTCCAGAATCAATTCAGAGGGGACTTTCTTTGGGAAATTTGAAGAAGCAATTAAAATGTTGCTTCATGCAGTATTCCATGAGGAAACTCCCTCTCAGGTGGAAATATTTATTATTTTAATCAGACATTTAAAAAAAAAAATTATGGGCAGGGAGCCAAGATGGGAGAGGAGGATAACAGACCTGTGGAAGGTCCATACTCACCCACAGCCCATAAAATACCTGTCAAAATAACTCTAAATGAATTCTAGAGCAACAGAAGCCAAAAAACAAACTAAAAGATATTTCCAGCCCAAGGAAGCCTGGAAGGTCAACAGGAAAGGACTATCACACCAGGTGAAGCAGAGCACAGATTGGCCATGGATTTGGCAGGGATAGGACTGGAGCAGGCCTCAGGACATGCAGAATATCAGGCAGCAGCTGTAGTTCCCAGATCCCTCAATTCACAAACTCAAAGGGCAATTTCAAAAGTCAGTGAGAAGGTCACTTCATCACCATGAGAAAGGAATAGAATCTGACCATGGTGGCCCCAAGGCAGCAATGGTTGCTGCAGTACAGTTTCCATTTTAGGAGTCTTCACCTTAAAGCCCCTGGGGGAATCATGTGACTGATTTGAACCTCAAGCCTGAGTGCCAGGCCTGGAATGAAGAGGAAATGCTGACTGGCCTGGGGGAGGTGGTGGAGGCTCGAGAGAGGGAACCCTATTGGAGGATCTTGGGCAGAGCATAATGCTTGTGGTTCTCATAGAGAAGAGCACAGGCCAGGAGAGGAATAAACTCCTCTCCCTTGATTGTGCCACCTTGGAGGAACTGAAAACTTACAGGTCGACAGAGTATACCCTCCTCTTGAAAATGACTCTAAATTCAAGTAGCTGACTGGAAAAATGCCCAAAAAAGGGGAAAGAAGTGAGACCATGCAAGGCTACTTTCTTGGTGAACAGGTATTTTCTTTCATTCTTTCAGATGAGGGAGAAAAATGCATACCAAAACTAAAGGCTTCTTCATCTAAAACATCCAAAATAAATATACACTAGTATCAGGCCATGAAAGCACTCAAAAAGAACTTTGAAAATCAAGTAAGAGATGTGGAGGAAAAATTGGAAAGAGAAATGAGAGCAATGAAAGAAATCATGAAAGGTGAGGGAACAGTTGCTAAAGGAGACCCAAATGGTGAAGAAAATAACACCTTTTAAAACAGGCTAACTCAATTGGCAAAAGGGATCCAAAAAGTCAATAAGGAGAAGAATACTTTAAAAAGAGAGTTAGCCAAATGGAAAAGGCAGTTCAATAACTCACTGAAGAAAAAAATTGTTTAAAAATTAGAATGGAGCATATGACAGCTAATGACTTTATGACAAAGCAAGAAATTACAAAACAAAAAAAAAGAGTGAAAAAATTGAAGACAATGTGAAATATTTCATTTGAAAAACAACTGACCTGGGAAATTGTTCCAGGACAGACAATTTAAAAATTATGGGACTATCTGAAAGTCTTGATCAAAAAAGAGCCTAGACATCATCTTTCATGAAATTGTCAAGGAAAGCTGCCCTGATATTCCAGAACCAGAGGGCAAAATAAATAATGAAAGAATTCACAGATCACCTCCTGGAAAGAGACCAGGAAAGAGAAACTCCTAGGAATATTGTGACCTAATCTCAGAGATTCCAAGTCAAGGAGAAAATATTGCAAACAGCTAGAAAGAATCAATTCGAGTATTGTGGAAATACAGTCAGGATAACACAACACCTACCAGCTTCTACATTAAGGGGTTGAAGGGTTTGGAATATCATATTCCAGAAGTCAAACGAACTAGTATTAAAAACAAGAATCACTTACCCAGCAAAACTGAGTATATTATTTCAGTGGAAAAAGTGGTTGCTCAATGAAATAGAGGACTTTCAAGCATTTTTGATGGAAAGATCAGAATTGAATAGAAAATTTTACTTTCAAACACAAGAATGAAGGGAAGCATGAAAAGGTAAACAGGAAAGAAAAATAACAAGGGACTTACTAAAGTTGAACTGTTTACATATAAAATGAAGAGATAATATTTGTAACTCTTGAAAGGTTTGTTAGTATTTGGGTAGTTGGAGGGATTTTATATACACACACCCAGATAGATATATAGATAGATGGAAAGATACATAGACAAAGAGCACAAGGTGAGTTGAAGCAGAAGGGATGATATCTATAAAAAATAAAGTTAAGGAACGAGAGAGGAATATATTGGGAGGGGAAAGGGAGAAATGGAATAGGGCAAATTGCCTCCCATAAAAGAGGCAAGAAAATATTTTTTCAGTGAAGGGGAAAAGGATGAGGTCAGAGGGAGAAAGTGATGCTTATTCTCATCCCATTTGGCTTAAGGAGGGAATAACATGAACCCTCAACGTGGTATGAAAATCTATTTTACAAAACAGGAAATAGAGGAGAAAGGGATAAGTGGGGCTGGAGGGACGATGGAAGGGAGGGCAAATGGGAGGAGGCAGTACTTAGAAGTAAACGTTTCTGGGGATGGACAAGGTCAAAAGAGAGAGCAGAATAAATGGGGGACAGAATAGGATGGGGGAAATAGTTAGTCTTACACAACATGACCATTTTGGAAGTCTCTTGTAAAGCTACACATACGTTGCCTATATTGTATTGCTTGCTTTCTCAGTGGGGATTAATGGGGAGGGAAGAAGAGAGAGAAGTTGAAACTCAAAGTTTTAGGAATAAATGTTGAGAATTGTTCTTTCATGGAACTGGGAAATAAGAAATGCAGATTTAGATAGATTTTCAAATCTATCTTTCCCTACAAGAAAAGAGAGAAATGTGAATAGGGAAGGGCCAGTGTGATTGAAGGTAAGGCAGACTGGTGGAGTGGCAATCAGAACGCAAGGTGTTTTGGGGTGCGGGAGGGGAGAGATGGGGAAAAAATTTGGAACTCAAAATTTTGTGGAAATAAATATTGAAAGCTAAAAATAAATATGCATTAAAAGTTGAGGACATTGAATTTGAGGGATTACTTTTAACCAATTCAAGTTACTTTTAATTTTTATTATGTGATTAGTGATTTTAGTGCTGTCATCATTTGACTTGAAAAAGTAATACATTTAATTTCGCACATATGAGGAAATCACCAACTGGCAGTGAGCAAGTAACTTTCTTTGCTTTCAAATCAGTAAAATGAAGATAATAGATTGTTCATTGCACAAGCTTTTTGTAAGTGAAGTGTCTTGGAAATTGTAAAACTCTTCATAGATGAAACAGCAACATCTCATAGTGCACAAAGTGTTGTTTGTGGAGTGAAGAGTAATGAGTTAATGCCATGCTTGTGACACATTTAGCTCGTCAATAAATCTATCAAATAGTAAGCAGTTATAAAGATCTTACTATTTTCCAGGCACTGTGCTAAGTACTGGGGATACAAAATGAGGCAAAAGATAAATCCTGCTTCCAAGGAGCTTGCAATCTAATGAAAATATTGAGACACCATTTAAATACAAGTTTAGGATTTGAAACATTTGAAATTTGCAAATATATCATCTTATCCTCATGGAATTATTCTCATTTTGTCCTCATAATCACAGGAAGAGGTGGATGATATCGTGCTCTTTTTATAGAAAATAAAATTGAGGCAAACTTAAATTAAGTGACTTGTTTCAATTTACACAACTACAAAGTATTTGGGGCTAGATTTGAACTCAGCTCTTCCTGATTTCAGCTCTATCCTTCAAATCCCTTTACCACCAGCAATGCTCAAAATCAATTGACTTCTCAGTATACCGGGAAATGCTCTATTTATATAATGGTTATTTATCACAGTTGAAATGAATTTTTGTACTAGGAGTGGTCTGTACCAACACAATCACAAGTGGGATTTTCAGTGAATTTTTATTTTTCATTCATAATTAAACATTACACACCAAACTTGAAGGAATGAGAATGGCCTCTATTTCAAGTAATTTGAAGGATAGGACAATTAGTAGTAATTCTTGTTATTTTTACCAAAAGGTCACGCCAATTTCAAACCCAGAAGACCTTGGCCAAAGTTCAGCTTTTGAGGCATAATTGATGTGAGATCCTGGGCAAGTCATTTCACCTTTCAGTGTGTTCAGCAATTGGGTAAGATCATAAATTGCAGTCATCACCCCTCTGGATTGATAGCTTTTCTTCAACTTCAAAGTTCTCATACCAATTAAATTACAACTATATTTCCTCTTTATACCTTTTAATCAATATAACATTAATAATTTTCCAATTCACAGGAGATTGTATGGCATGGAGAGGCTCCATGAGTGAGTCAGGTCTCAGAGATACAATGGGAATATACAATTGCGTATGTAAACAACGAGTAGAAATTGTATACAATATAGTGTGAGAGGCAAGTATACTAGGAGGATTTATATGCATATATATAGAAAATGCATTTATATATTCAGGCACACATTTAGTACTTTCCTCCCTCAGAGGAATAGATAAGTATTTTTTTTTCTTTTAACAAAGATCACCAAAAATAGTAGTCATTGTAACAAAAATGGATATGAGCTTATATCATACCCTTGTAATCTTCCACTCTCAGGCTCATGACTTATTCAATACTTATAAAAAAAAATTGTACACTCTAATAAATTCATCCCACTTGGTCCTATTAGTTCTAAACTGTCAGACCAGCTCATACCAAGCAAACTCACAGACCTGATCATTTCTTCTGGAAGACGGGGTTATATATTTTGTAGGTAAATGAAATCTAGATCACAAACAACAGACACTGAAAAAAAAAACTAGCTCAGTTGGAAAGAGGTAAGATCCCTCAGATAGTTCTGTCCTCTTAGGGTGATGCAAATATATGAATTATGAATCCATCATATGTGTGTGTATACATACATATATATACACACACATACATATATACACATATATATATATACGTGTATATGTATATATATACATATATATACATGTATATGTGTGTGTGTATATATATATAAAACACAAAGAGAGTCTGAGTCTGGATCTTCTAACAGTTTGTGGCATCCCCACCAATTTTTTCTATCCTTTTCTCATATCTCCTGATACAAGGTACAGGAGGGGAAGTTTGAATGCTCTTTACTCTCCAACATCACTTCTCACTCTCCTTTTATCTGCAATGAAATTCACTCAATCAAAATTTCCATTTCATTCCAATCCCCAGCCAATTTTCTTTCATTTTTATTCCCTAAGGATTTGGGGGCCAGATTCAATATCTTGTTCTTCTTCCCAAGTCCTGTCTATAGCAGGGGACTTTAATATCCACTTAGATGGCAAAAAATGAGGCTTACTTTTCTCATCACCATCAGCAACTGCAACTTTGGATGAATTGCCACCCAAAGTCAAGAACAGAAACCCTGGGAATAGTAAAATCTCCTACAGAATGGCCTGTTCTATTTCATGGATGTGAAACACCTATTATCCAGGGAATAAATTCCTATGGAGAAGGGACTAACCATACCCATCCACTAACAACCAACTGTTTCACTGAAGGCAGGTAAGCTAGTATAGTTGAACCAATAAGCCCCCTAAGACAGAGGCAAGAGAGAGCACGTGCCAGGGAAGTCAAAACACCAACACCAGAATCTCATCTGAGACCCTGATGGAGACATTCCAGGACTCTGAGCCCAAGAAACATGGAAAAAGTAATGCATCCACTTCAGGATCTACAACCATATAGGCATGGGGTGCTTGTGCTTGGGCCCTATTTCTAAGATCACATTTCTATCTAGCTTCAAAACACTATCTCTAACAGTTTTCTCCCCAGCCCAAGGACACTATGCTTTAGCAATTACTCATGAGTAAGCTCAAGTAAAATAACTATCTCTTCCCATCACAAGAACAAGCTGGCCTCTAAAGAAATTACCTTGTAATCACAGACTTATCATGTATTGCTTCCCAAAGTTATCATATGCAATCATGTTCCAACCAGAGGTGAAGCTATAGACATCAACTCTCAAAGCTCTTTTGCTACAGATACAACAGAACAAAAATACACTGCTGAGAAACCCCTTCCCTTGGTTTCCAGTGGCGAATGACTCTAGTAACCAAGGTTGTAAGCTATCACTTAATTAGCATTTCTGCCAGATAATCCACTACGTTTCCTACATAGGCTTTAGAATCATTCCTGTTAAATTGCAAGTTCCTTAAAGAATGCAAGTTCCTTAAGAACTTCCATCCACCATGTTGGCATTACAATAAACCTTTGCCATCTTTACTTAATGAAAGCTTGAGTCTGTGGATTCATTTCACAAGACTCTGTTCTGTACTTTTGTCTTTCTTTTTTTGGGGGAGTAGGAGTACCGGAATCTCTCAAACTACATCACTGGGAAGCAATTCTTGTATAAATTTTGATTGGTTATTGCTCCTACAGTGATTACTGATCAAGCTCCAAAAGACCCAGGAAAGAAAATTCTGTCCACTAAAGTCTTTGACATTCAGTTGATTCAACATCAGAAACTGTCATCATTTCATCAAAGGGGCATCAAATTACAAAGAGGTATTAAACAAAATAGCAGAGTTGAAGAAGTGGTGATCCAAGCTCTTCCAACATTCCCCTTCATGCAACTTTTAAGTGAAACTTCAAAATGAATCTGTAGTGACAGGGTCAACAAGAGATTGGGGCAAGATATTCTTTCAGACCAAAACAATTTAGGAGATCAGAAAGAAAGATCTATGATATAAAAATGGAGGCTGTCTTGGAAGCCATGTGGATCAAATATCAGTGATGAGACTAGGTAGTAGTTAGGGAAGGAGCAGGAGTTTCAGGAGCTCTGAAGGAAGAGGTGGTAAGCAGTCTTGTTATCTGATCAGAAAACAATTACAGAGGACCCCTATAATGCCTTTGCATGTAGGACCAGATGCTGTTTGGACAATCTGCTGCCCATATCCACTTATGAGTGATAGTTTCAGGGCAGAAAGGATGGTTACATGTATCAATATATTATCGGCAAAGACAGTTTTTTGTTTACTCATTGCTTATCCCACTTCAATTTCTATTTTTTCTTGTTTTATTGCTATAGCTCACATTTCTGGTATAATATTCAGTAATAGTGGTGAGAATGTGCAACCAAATAAAATTAAGTTAAAGTATCTAGGAATTATGTTGTTCAATTATATGCTAGTTCAACTGATAATGCAAATAAAATGGATGAATAGTTTCAAAAATGTAAACTACCTAGATTGACAGAAGAGAATATGGAATATTTAATTAAATCTTAAATAAATAGACTGAAGAAACTAACAATGAGCTCCCTAAGGAAAAATAGAAAAACAGGGTCAGATGGATTTACAAAAGAATTCTATCAAACCTTTAAGAAACGTTAAATCGCAATACTATGTGAATTATTTTGAAAAAAAGAAGTAAAGAAAAAGTTCTACTAAATTCATTTTCTTGAGACAAGAGTGCTTTGATAATGAAAACTGGGAGAATAAAAACAAAGAAAGAACATCATAGACTAATTTTCTAATACTGATGTGAAAAACATAAATAAAATGCTACAAAAGAGTGGTACATAACAAAGAGCATACATTATTACTTGGTGGGATTTATACTAGGAATTAAGGGCCAGTTCAATATTAGGAAAACTACAGGCATAATTGGCCATATCAATAATAAAAATAATATACATGATAAGATTATATTACCAATAAGAGAAGAAAAAGCAATTGATTTGATTAGAATAGGCACAGACGAAATTCAGTCATTACTCTTTGCAGAGAATATGATGATATACTTAGAGAGGCCTAGAGAATCATGTGAAAAACTGCTAGAAATAATAAATAATTTGGTAATGTTGCAGGTTACAAAATAAACCCGTACGAATCTTCTGCATTCCTATATATTACTAATAACGTACAACAGCGAAAGTTAGAAAGAAGAAGCCCATTTAAAGCTACAGTAGACATTATAAATTATTTGGGAGTCTTCCTGCCAAAACATACCTGGGGACTATAGGAACACAAATACAAAATACTTTTGCACAAAAAAAAGTCATATCTAAGTAAATGGAAAAATATCAGTTGCTCATGGGTAGGCCGAGCCAACATAATACAAATGACAATTCTACCTAAATTAATTTACTTATTTAGTGGTATACCAATTAAACTATCAGATAATTATTTTCTAGATCTGGGTGATATAATATCAAAATTCATCTGGAAGAAAAGAAGTCCAGAATATCAAAGAGACTAATGAAAAGAAATGCTAGGGAAGGTGGCTGAGAGCTACCAGATCTCAAATTGTATTTTAAAGCAGTAATTATCAAAACCACTTGGTACTGGTGAAGAAACAGAAGTGTAGACAAGTGGAATAAATTAGGTTCTCAAGACACAGTATTCAATGAATATAGCAATCTCCTGTTTGAGAAACCCAAGGACCCCAGCTTCTGGGATAAGAACTCATCCTTCGACAAAAATTACTGGGAAAACTGGATAATAGTGTGGCAGAAACTAAAAATAAAACCATGACTAACACCCTACACAAGAATAAAGTTCAAATGGGTACATGCCCTAGGTATAAAGACAGACATCATGGACAAACTGGAGGAGCAAGGGATAGTGTATTTATTAGATTTATGGATAAGGGAAGAATTTTTGACTAAAGAAGAGATAGAAAGCATTATGAAGTGCAAGAAAGATAATTTTGGTTACATTAAACTGAAAAGCTTTTGCACAACTAAACCCAATGCAACCATAATTAGGAGGGGTGTAGTATATTGGGAAAAAAATTTTAAACCTAATCTCAGGAATAAAGGCCTCATTTCTAGAATATATAGAGAACCAGAGTCAAATGTGCAACAATGCAAGTCATTCACCAATTGATAAATAGTCAAAGGATATAAACAGACAATTTTCAGAGGAAGAAATTAAAGATATCTGTAATCATATGAAAAAATGTTCTAAATCGCTTTTGATTAGAGTGATGCAAATCAAAACAACTATGAGGCACCACATCACACCGATTAGATAGGCTAACATAACAGAACAGGAAAATGATTAATATTGAAGAGGATGGGGGAGAGTTGTAACACTAATTCATTGCTGGTGGAGCTGTGAGCTCATCCAACCATTCTGAAGAACGGTTTGGAACTATGCCTAAAGGGCTACAAAAATGTGTATACCCTTTGACCCAGCAATATCGCTTCTAAGACTGTATTTCCAAGAGATCATAAAAGTGGGAAAAGGTCCCATATATACAAAAATATTTATAGCAGCACTTTTGTTGTGGCCAAAAACTGGAAATAAAGGGGATGCCCATCAATTGGGAATGGCTGAACAAGTTGTGGTATAGGAATGTGATGGAATACTATTGTGCTACAAGAAATGATGAACAGGAAGACTTCAGAGAGGCCTGGAAAGACTTATATGATCTGATGATGAGGAAAAGGAGCAGAGCCAAGGAACTTTGTACCCAGCAAGAACCACAGTGTGCTACAAAGTGTAGACTTTGAATCTCATTGGAATGCAATGACTTAAAGAACTCCCAATGGTCTTTAAAGGAAAATGGACTTCCATATCCAGAGAAAGAGCTTTGAAATTCAATCACAGAATGTAGTAAATTATTTTCCTTTGTAGTACGTTTTGATTTGTTTTATGATTTCTCCCATTTATTTTAATTCTTCTATGCAATATAACTATGGTGAAAATGTATTAAATAGAAATGTATGTGTAAAACCTATATAAAAATATATGTTGTGTCAGGGAGGGAGTAGGGGATAAGAGATGAAAAGAGGAGGAGGGAGGGAAAAAAACTCCGTTATATGGAAGTGATTGTAGAACAATGAAAAATAAATAAAATAATAATAAAAATTTTTCCGATGAAATCTTTGGGCAAAACACATTCCACATGCAGAAAAAGAGGTATAGTATTGAATAACAGCCAAAAACAGGTAATTTTTGTTTATGTTATGTTGTGTTTTGTTTTATGGTTTCCCCCATTCATTTTAATTCTTCTGTGCAACATACATTTAATAAGAATGTACGTGTAGAGTCTTTATGAGATGGTACTCTGCCTCAGTGAGGGAGTGAGGAAAGAGGGGGGAGTAAGAGGTAGGGAGTGGAAAAAATTTAGGATATATGAAAGTGATTATCGAGCACTGAAAACAAATGAAATAATTCAATTAAAAACAGAAATGATAAGTCACAGAGGTTTCTAATTTTAAGGACTTTTCAAGGAATATTTCGATATCAATAAATTGGGTTTTCTTGTAACAACAAAATAAAAATGAAAATTGTAATGCAGCACATGGAAGTTAATGACTTTCTGAGAAACCAAGAAATTACAAAATAAAATCAGAAGAATGAAAATATAGAAGAAAATGTGAAATACCTCATTGGAAAAAAACTGACCTGGAAAATAGATCCAGGAGGGACAATTTAAAAATTATGGAACTACCTGAAAGCCACGATGAAAAAAAGAGCCTAAGCATCATTTTTCCTGAAATTATTAAGGAAAACTGCCCTGATATTCTAGAACCAATGGGAAAAATAAATATCGAAAGAATCCAACGGTCACCTCCAGAAAGAGATTCAAAGAGAAACTCCTAGGAATATTGTAGCCAAATTCCACAGTTCCCAGGTCATGGGAAAAATATTGTAAACAGTCAGATTGAAACAATTCCAGTATTGTGGAAATACAATCAGGGTAACACAAAGTCTAGCACCTTATACACTAATGGAACAAAGGGCTTGGAATATGACATTCAAGAAGTCAAAGGAACTAGGATTAAAACTAAGAATGACCTACCCAGCAAAACTTAGTATAACACTAAGGGTATTCTTACATTTATATTATACATATTTTTATATATATATATATATATATATATATATATATGTATGTATGTATGTATGTATGTATATTCTTATATAAAGGAATATAAGAAGAGGGTAAAAATGGTCATTCAGTGAAATAGAGGACTTTCAAGTATTCTTTATGAAAACACCAGAGGGGGGTGGAGCCAAGATGGCGGAGTAGAAAGACTCACGTATGCTAGCTCGGAACCCACAGCCCATATATTTCCTGCAAAAAGAACTCCCCACAAATGCTGGAGCACTGCAAGGTGCGCAGAAACACAGTGGAAAAGATTTCCGTTCCAGAGAGCCCTGGAAAGCCGTCCCCAGGGGTCTGTCACGCTCCAGACAGCAGAGTCCACCCCTGTGCTGCCCTGGCCATGTGGCCCCAGAGGAGCACATCCGAGGAGGCTTCAGGGACGGAAGCTCCGGCAGACGGGAAGGTCCCTTCGCCCACAGACGGTACAGGTCAGTGAGAGAGACTTCTGGGCTGTCCGAGAGGGGAGCTGAGTGTCTCCGTGGCATGGGCCCCTGGGGAGGAAGAGGCGGAGGGAGCAGCAGAGGCAGCAACAGAGGCAGCAGCAGCGGCCCAGGATTCCCCAAGCAGGCAGGAGTTCCATTACCAAAGGTCTCTGCATAAACCCCCTGAGGGAACTGAGCCTGGGAGACGGCCCTGCCCCAACCCGATCCATTACTGAAGGGCTCTGCATAAAGCCCCTGACAGAACTGAGCCTGGGAGGTGGCCCTGTCCCCCCCCCCCAAGCACCAGAACGTAAACTCATATTGAATAGCAGCTGTGCCTGCTGTGGAAAGCCCATTGCAATCATAGACCCCAAGGTCTAGCTAGACAGATCTAGCCGGGGGTGGACAGGAATCGCAGAAGTCAAGGAACTGGCTGAGAAAATGCCCAGAAAAGCGAAGAAAAATAAGACTATAGAAAGCTAACTTGATGGGATACAGATGTTCCCGTCTTTCAATTCTGATGATGAGGAACTATTCTTATAATCAGGGAAAGATGTGGAGATCGGGGCCTCTGTATCCCACAAATCCCAGGTGAATGTGCGGTGGGCTCAGGCCATGGAAGAGCTCAAAAAGGATTTTGAAAATCAAGTTAGACAGGTGGAGAAAAAACTGGGAAGAGAAATGAGAGAGATGCAAGAAAAGCATGAAAAACGGGTCAATACCTTGCTAAAGGAGACCGAAAAAAATGCTGAAGAAAATAACACCTTGAAAAATAGGCTCACTCAATAGGCAAAAGAGGTTCAAAAAGAAAATGAGAAGAAGAATGCTTACTTTTTTATTTATTTAAATTTTTGCATTCATTTTCACAAAATTTTGGGTTCCAAAGTTTCTCCCCTTTTATCCCCTCCCCCACCCCAATACAACAAGCAATCTAATTTTCCCTATCTCCAATCTGCCCTCTCTTCTGTCATCCCTCCCTTCTCTTGTCTCCATCTTCTCTTTTCACCTGTAGGGCCAGATGACTTTCTATTCCTCGTTAACTGTATGTCTTCTTTCCTAGTAGCAACAACAATACTAAACAGTTGTTCCTAAAACTTTGAGTTCCAAAATCTCCCCATCCCTCCCTCCCCACCCATTCTCTTTGGGAAGGCAGGCAATTCAATGTAGGCCATATCTGTGTAGTTTTTCAAATGACTTCCCTGATAGTCGTGTTGTGTAAGACTAACTGAAGTACCCTCCATCCTAACCTGCCCCTCATTGTTTCTCTTCTGTCTTTTGATCCTGTCCCTCCCCAAGTGTTGACTTCAAATTGCTCCCTCCTCCCTTTGCCCTCCCCTCCATCACCTCCCCCCTTGCTTATCTCCTTCTCCCCCACTTTCCTATGCTGAAAGATAGGTTTTCATACCAAAATGATTGTGCATTTTATTCCTTCCTTTAGTCAAATGTGATGAGGGTAAACTTCTTGGGGTTTTTTTTGTCAGCTCTCCTCTTTTTCCCTCCACTAAAACGTCTCCTGCTTGCCTCTTAAATGACATATAATAACCCCATTCCATTTCACCCTCTTTCCTCCCACTATATTTCTCTCTCACCATTTCCCTTAATTTCTTTCAAGACATGGTCCCATCTTATTCATTTCACTCTGTGCTCTCTGTCTCTGTATGTGTGTGCATGTGTGTATGAGTGTGTGCATGCATGTGTGTACATGTATGTATACAGACCCACCAACTACCCAGATACTGAAAAGTTTTAAGAGTTACAAGTATTGTCTTTCCATGTGGGAATGTAAACAGTTCACTTCTGGTAAGGCCTTTAAGACTTCTCTTTGCTGTTTACTTTTGCATGCTTCTTCTCATTCTTGTGTTTGAAATTCAAATTTTCTCTTCAGCTCTGGTCTTTTCATCAAAAGTCCTCTGTTTCATTGAAAGACCATATTTTCCCCTGAAGTATTATACTCAGTTTAGCTGGGTAGGTGATTCTTGGTTTGAGTCCTAGTTCCTTTGACTTCTGGAATATCCTATTCCATGCCCTTTGATCCCTTAATGTAGAAGCTGCTAGATCCTGAGTTATCCTGATTGTATTTCCACAATACTGGAATTGTTTCTTTCAAGCTGCTTGCAAGATTTTCTCCTTGAGCTGGGAGTTCTGGAATTTGACCACAATATTCCTAGGAGTTTCTCTTTTTGGATCTCTTTCAGGTGGTTCTCGATGTATTCTTTCAATCCTTATTTTGCCCTCTGGTTCTAGAATGTCAGGGCAGTTTTCCTTGATAATTTCATGCAAGATGATGTCTAGGCTCTTTTTTTGATCATGACTTTCAGGAACTCCCATAATTTTTAAATTGTCTCTCCCGGATCTATTTTCCAGGTCAGTTGTTTTTCCCATGAGATATTTCACATTCTCTTCCATTTTTTCATTCTTTTGGTTTTGTTTGGTGATTTCTTGGTTTCTCGTCAAGTCATTAGACTCCATCTGTTCCATTCTACTTTTGAGAGAACTATTATCTTCAGTGACCTTTTGAACCTCTTTTTCCATTTGGCTAATTCTGCTTTTGAAAGCATTCTTCTCCTCATTGGCTTTTTGAACCTCTTTTGCCAATTGAGTTAGCCTATTTTTCAAGATGTTCTTTTCCTTAGCATTTTTTTGAGTCTCCTTTACCAAGGTATTGACCCGTTTTTCATACTTTTCTTGCATCTTTCTCATATCTCTTCCCAGTTTTTCCGCCACCTGTCTAACTTGCTTTTCAAAATCCTTTTTGAGCTCTTCCAAGGCCTGAGTCCACCCGACATCCCCCTGGGATGTCTGGGGTACTGAGGCCCCGCCCTCCACGTCTTTCCCTGATGGCAAGAATATGTCCTTGTCGTAGTCAGATGTGAAAGTCGGGATCATTTGCATCCGTTTGAAAAAACTCTCTATATTCTTATTTTTCTTCCCTTTTCTACACATTTTCCCAGCCAGTTACTTGACTTCTGAGATTCCTGTCCACCCCCGCCTAGATCCACCCAGCTAGTGCTTGGTGCCTGAGATTCAAATGGGCTTTCCGCTCCGCGCGTCTGCTAATCAATGTGAGCTTTAGTTCTGGTGCTGGGGTGGGGGCAGGGCTGGCTCCCAGGCTCAGCTCCCTCAGGGGATTTATGCAGAGACCTTCAGTTATGGAGTGGGTGGGGGCGGGGCCGCCTCCCAGGCTGAGTTCCCTCAGGGGCTTTATGCAGAGACCTTCAGTAATGGAGCAGGGTGGGGCAGTGTCATCTCCCAGGCTCAGGTCCCTCAGGGGGTTTATGCAGAGACTTTCAGTAATGAAGATCCTGCCTGCTGCTGGAGGAGTCCCGGGCTGCCACTGCAGCTACTGCCTCCGCCGCCGCCTCCGCCTGTGCCTCCGCCTCTCCCTCCACCGCTTCTGCCCCTGCCTCTGCCTCTGCCGCGTTCTGCCCCCATCTCTGCCGCTGCTGCTTCCTCCTGAGGGGGCCTGAGTCACAGAGACACCTCTCTCCCATCTTCCAGCCCAGCTGACTCTCTCACTGACCTGTAGCTTCTGTGGGCAGAAGGAACTTCCAGGCCTCTGGAGCTTCCGTCCCTGAAGCCTGCTCAGATCAGCTTCTCTGCAGCCACGGCCAGGGCAGCGCTGGGGTGGGGTCCACTTTCCAGTGCACGATGGACCCTGGGGACAGTTCTCCAGGCCTCTCTGGAATGGAAATCTCTTCCACTCTGTTTTCGCACACCTTGCAGTGATCCAGAACTTATGGGGATCTCTTTTTACATAAATTGTATGGGCTGTGGGTTTGGAGCTCACAAACGTGCGTCTCTGTACTCCGCCATCTTGGCTCTGCCCCCGAAGAATGCTTTCAAAAGCAGAATTAGCCAAATAGAAAAAGAGGTTAAAAAGGTCCCTAAAGGGAATAGTTCTCTCAAAATTCGAACGGAACAGATGGAGTCTAATGACTTTCTAAAAAACCAAGAAATCACCAAAGAAAACCAAAAGAGTGAAAAAATGGAAGAGAATGTGAAATATCTCATGGGAAAAACAACTAACCTGGAAAATAGATCCAGGAGAGACAATTTAAAAATTATGGGACTACCTGAAAGTCATGATCAAAAAAAGAGCCTAGACATCATCCTCCATGAAATTATCGAGGAAAACTGCCCTGATATTCTACAACCAGTGGGCAAAATATGTATTAAAAGAATCTATCGATCACTGCCTGAAAGAGATCCAAAAAGAGAAACTCCTAGGAACATTTTGGCCAAATTCCAGAATTCTCAGGTCAAGGAGAAGATATTGCAAGCAGCAAGAAAGAAAAAATTCCAGTATTGTGGAAATACAATCAGGATAACTCAAGATCTAGCAGCTTCTACATTAAGGGATCGAAGGGCGTGGAATAGGATATTCCAGAAGTCAAAGGAACTAGGACTCAAACCAAGAATCACCTACCCGGCAAAACTGAGTATAATACTTCAGGGGCAAATATGGTCTTTCAATGAAACAGAGGACGTTCAATCATTCTTGATGAAAAGACCAGAGCTGAAAAGAAAATTTGACTTTCAAACATAAGAATGAGAAGAAGCATGAAAAAGTAAACAGCAAAGAGAAGTCATAAGGGACATACCAAAAGTGAACTGTTTACATTCCTACATGGAAAGACAATATTTGTAACTCTTAAAACTTTTCAGTATCTGGGTAGATGGTGGGACCACAGACACACATACACACACATGTACACACGTTCAAGCACACACACACACATACACACATGCACACACACACAGAGACAGAGAGCACAGAGTGAATTGAATAGGATGGGACCATATCTTAAAAGAAATTAAGGTAAATTGTGAGAGAAAAATGTGGTGGGAGGAAAGAGGGTGAAATGAAATGGGGCAAATTGTATCTCATTCAAGAGGCAAGCAGGAGAATTTTTAGTGGAGGGAAAAGGAGAGCTGAGAATAAAAGGAGGTTTACCCTCATCACATTCGACTAAGGGAAGGAATAAAATGCACACTCATTTTGGTATGAAAACCTATCTTACAATACAGGAAAGTGGGGGAGAAGGAGATAAGCAAGGTGGGTGGGGTGATGGAAGGCAATGGGGGAAGGGAACAATTTGAAGTCAACACTCGGGGAGGGACAGGATCAAAAGACAGAATAGAAACAATTGGGGGCTGGATAGGATGGAGGGAAATACAGTTAGTCTTACCCAACACGACTATTATCGAAGTCATTTGCAAAACTACACAAATGGCGCCTATATTGAGTTGCCTGCCTTCCCAAGGGGAATGTATGGGGAGGGCGAGATGGGGAGAATTTGGAACTCAACGTTTTAGGAAGAACTGTTTAGTATTATTGTTGTGACTAGGAAATAAGAAATACAGTTAATGGGGAATAGAAAGTCATCTGTCCCTACAGGACAAAAGAGAAGATGGGGACAAAAGAAGGGAGGGATGATAGAAGAGAGGGCAGATTGGTGATAGGGGAAATTAGAATGCTCAGTGTATTGGGTGGGGGGAGGGGACAAAAGGGGAGAAAAGTTGGAACCCAAAATTTTGTGAAAATGAATGTAAAAAGTTAAATAAGTAAACTTATATTAGAAATTCTAATAAAAAAAAAAAACGAATCACTGCTCTTAGAAAGCTCACCCTTTAGTGGAGAATATAATATGCATATGTCTTATACAATCAATCAATATCTCTTTGTATCATTTCTATGCATGTTTCTATCTCTGTATCTTTATATTTATGTACGTATATACATATATGTGAGCCTGTGCGTACACACATATATGTGTGTGTATCTCTGTATCTCTATCTAAAAAGGATAAGTTGGAAATGATCCTAAAAGAAAGTCACTAACATTAATCTCATCGTAGAATTTTAGATATTTATTTAGATTTGCAGAAAACCAGGTATCCAAGGAGATATAAATGAGGAGGGAGATAATTTCCATCATGGGTGTAAAGCCAAGGGAAATGCACAGGTGATATGGCCATGCATCAGGGGTCATCTATAGATCAGCAAGCAAGTTAAGAAGAGATTCACCTGAGAAGATTTGAGTGTAACATTTCAGCACCCGTTTGAGGAATAAACATGGAACTGAGGTGGGCAGACCACAGACAAATTGAAAAGAAGTATGACTTCATAGTAAATTCGAGCTGAAAATGAAGAATGAGATAGATATTAAAAATCAAGTGATTGACTTTCTTCCCACATTCCCCTCCTGATGCATGTCTATCACAGACACTATATTATAACTTGCTATTTTTTTACCCATACCTTTGCAGTAAACTGACTTTTGCCTCAACCTTAAAGAAGTCAAAGGCTAACTGGAGATAGATATAAATGAAAAGATAAAAATGATAAATAGGCAAATACCTCTTGCTAAATGCTAGGCATTTTCCTAACTGGAAGCTCAGCGTTTTTGTATTTCATCTTTTTGTCCAATTATATATTTCTTTGAGGTTTTGTTATTTCTATTTGGTTGGCTTCTTCCTAGTTTGTGTCTTGATCTTACTTGTCACAATAGTACATACTTGAAGAAAGGTTCTTTTTCTTACTGTTTGATGATTTTTTATCCTATTTCTTGTCTTTTAATTTTATTTTAAAGTTGGGAACTCTACCTGGTGGTCAGGGAGCACTGTCCCAAGTTCCCCAATTTTCATGGTACCGTTTTAAGAGCTACTTCTGGCGTTGTGTAAATTGTGAGTGCTTCTAGCGTGCTTTGATTCAAGAAACGTCGTCACTTCTCTCTAATCTGTGCTCTGATCTTTACCGAAGAAGAGACTTTGCTTTCTTGAAATGTTAAGTGCTACTACTACTTTCAACTTTGGTACTGAGACCAGCGTCTCTACTCCCTGGTGAAGAACTGCAGATATTCTTCTTCGTTAAAATTTATTTTCAGTTTTTAGCATTCACTTCCACAACATTTTGAATTTCATATTTTCTCCCCTTTTTCCTCTACCCCCAGGGACAGTGTTTATTCTGATTACTCTTTCCTCTAATCTGCCGTCCCCTCCATCAATGCCCACTTTATCCCCTTCTCTTCTATTTTTCTGTAGAGAAATACAAATTTCTAAATCCCGTTACCCATATGTCTTATTTACTAGTTGAATATAAAAACATTTTTAACACTGATTTTTAACCTTTGAGTTCCACATTCTCTCCCTTCCCTCCTCTCTACTACCCTCATGGAGACGTCAAGCAATTCCATATAGTTTATGTATGTTGAGTCATGCAAAACACTTCCTTAACAGTCATGTTGAGATAGATTAACTATATTTCCCTCTCTCCTATCATGTACACCACTTATTTCTGTTATCTCCTTTGACCTGTCCCTCTACCAGTGTTTGCTTCTTATTACCTCTTTCCACAATCTGCCATCCCTTCTATTATCCCCCCTCTCTAATTCCCTTACTCTCTACCTTCCTGTAGGGTAAAATAAACTTCTATACTCAGTTGAGTGCAGATGTTATCACCTCCTGAAATCAATGTAAGGAAGACTCACTTATTTTCTTTCACCTTCCCCATCTTCCCCTCCATTGTAAAAGCTTTTCCTTGCCTCTTTTGTGTGAGATGATTTACTACGTTCTCCTTCTCCCTTTCTCTTTCTCCTGGTTGATTCCACTCAACTTTTATATTTATTTTTTGCATATCATTCCTTCATATTCAGTTCACTGTGCTTTCTCCCTCCCTCCCTCTCTGTCTGTCTGAATGTCTCTGTCTGTCCATATATATATATATATATATATATATATATATATATACATACATACATACATACATACATACATACACACATATATTATATATATATATATACATATATATAATATATACATAAAAGTAGCAAGAGTGCATACATCCATGTAGAAATGTAAACAGTTTAACTTTAGTAAGTCCCTTATGATTTTTCTGTGCTGTTTACATTTACATGCTTCTCTTGATTCTTGGGATTGAAAGTCATATTTTTTTTTTTTTATAGCTCTGGTCTTTTCATCAAGAACGCTTGACAGTCCTTTATTTCATTGAAATGCCATTTTTCACCTGAATTATTATATTTCATTTTTGGGTAGGTGATTCTTGGTTTAATTTCTAATTCCTTTCACTTCTGGAATACAATATTCCACACCTCTCGATCCCTTAATGTAGAAGCTGCTGGAACTTGTGTTATTCTGATTATATTTCCATAATACTTGAATTTCTAGCTGCTTGCAATATTTTCTTCTTGACCAGGGAACTCTGGAATTTGGCCACAATGTTCCTAGGAGTTTCTCTTTTTGTATCTCTTTCAGGAGGAGTTTGGTGTATTCTTTCAATATTTATTTTGCCCTCTGGTTCTAGAATATCAGGGCAGTTTTCCTTGATAATTTCATGAAAGATGATGTCTGGGTTCTATTTTTGATCATGGCTTTTAGTTAGTCTCATAATTTTTAAATGGTCTCTCCTGTTTTCCAGGTCAGTTGTTTTGCCAATGAGATATTTCACATTATCTTCCATTTTTTTCATTCTTTTGGTTTCGTTTTGTGACTTTTGGTTTCCAATAAAGTCCTTAGCCTCCATCTGTTCCATTCTAATGTATAAAGAACTATTTTATTCAGTGAGCTTTTGAACCTCCTTTTCCATTTGACTAATTCTACTTTTTAAAGTCTTGTTCTCCTCGTTGCCTTTTTGGGCCACCTTTGCCAATTGAGTGAGCCTCTTTGTCAAAGTGTTATTTTCCTCAGCATTTTCTTGGGTTTCCTTCAGCAAGGTGTTGACCAATTTTTCATGCTTTTCTTGCAACTTTGTCATTTCTCTTCCCAATTTTTCCTCCACCTCTCTTACTTGATTTTCAGAATCATTTTTGAGCTCTTCCTTGGCCTGAGATGATTGAGTATTTGTTGTGGATGTTTGGGATACAGAAGCCTTGACTTTTTGTCTTTCACTGATGGTAAGCATTGTTGTTCCTCATTAGAAAGGTTGGGAGAATATATCTGTTCACCAAGAAAGTAACCTTCTGTAGTCTTATTTTTTCCCTTTTTTTAGCATTTTACCAACCAGTTACTTGACTTTTGGGTCTTTTTCAAGAGTAGGGTATACTCTGGGGATCTGTAAGATCTCAGTTTCTCATAGGTGACACAATCAAGAATATATACTGGTCTGGGAGCAGATAGAGATTTTTGTGTCCAGAATCTTAACAATTTCCTTTCCACAGCCACCTGGCCTCCAGTTCCACCAAGCCAGCACTGGGGAAGAGGGATTCCGTCAAGCTGTGGGGGCAGGGCTGCCATTCAGTGATATACAAAGACGACCTCCCTCAGGGCTTCTACCCAGGGCTGAGGTAATAATTAGCTCCTCAGTGATCCCATGGGTTTTTATGATCCAAGAACAGATGCAGGCTGCTGTGGGGGCTGCGTGGGAACTGCTGCTGTATGTCCAATGTGGCCTTTGTGGACACTGTCTGAGGCTGGAGATATGGGAAGGAATTTCTACCTTCCCAGCCAACTGAAAAAACCCTGTCACTGACCTTTGGCCCCTATGGGTTGAGGGATCTGGGAATGCTTGTATTGAGACTGGCGATTCTGCCCCCGAGGTATCCTCCTCCAATGTGGCCAAGGTTGGGCTGGGCTCTGCTCCGAGTACAGTTCAACAGATGATACCTGTGGGCCTTTCAGGTCACCCTGGGCTGGAAATCTCCTCCACTTTGTTATTCTCCAATTCTGCTGCTTCAAAATTTGCTGAAAGTCCATCTCTACAGGTATTTTATGACCTGTGTGGGGGGAGCCTGCATGTGTGTGTCTTTCTACTCCGCCATCTTGGCTCGGCTCCCCCCTTCCCGCAGGCCATTTCTTTTTAAATTATTTCCTTGGATCTATTTTCCATGTCAGTTATTTTTCAGTGAGATACTTCACATTACCTTCTACTTTTTCATTATTTTGGTTTGGTTTTATAATTTGTTTATTTTACATAATGTCATTAGCTTCCATTTGCTCCATTTTAATTTTTAAAGAATTATTTTCTTCAGTGAGCTTTTGACCCTTTCTGCTTTTTAAGGTATTCTTCTCCTCATTGACTTTTTGGATCTCTTTTGCCATTTGGGTTAGTCCAATTTTAAGTTGTTGTTTTCTTCAGCACTTTGGTGGGGTTTTCTTTAGCAAGCTGTTGACCCATTTTTCATGATTTTCGTTCATCACTTTCATTTCTCTTCCCAATTATTTCTCCACTTCTCCTACTTAATTTTCAAAATCCTTTTTGAGCTCTTCCATGGCCTGAGACCATTCATATTTTTCTTGGATGCTTTGGATACCTTTTTTGTCTTATTCTGGTTGTAAGTTTTGATATTCCTCATCATTGATGACATAAGAAAATGCCTCTTCACCAAGAAAGTAAAAATCTATAATCTGTTTCTTTTCCCTCTGTTTGCTCAATTTCCCAGGCAATTGTTTAAATTTTGGTCTCTTTGTTAGGTGGAGGGCTCCAGAAGCAGCCTCCATTTCAGCATTAGCTGCTGCCTATCTGGGTCCAGGTCTAGAACTGAAAGTGGAGCTAGCTTGGAGCTGACCCCACTGCCCTCTCTGTCAGGTGTGAGACTCTTCCCCCTGCCCTTCAAAACTGCATTTGTTTTTTGTAGGTTGAGAATTCTGGAAACCACAGAAACTGCGAGTGGTTCAGTTCCTAAATCCATGCCCCTGCATGGTCCAAAATGAACTGTGCTCTGCTCTCAACCCAGTGTGACAAGCCCTTCCTGCTTATCTTCCAGATTGTCTTGTGTTAAAAATCTGCTTCAATCCGTCATTCTGTGGCTCTTGCTGCTCCAGAATTTATTAAGGTTCATTTTTTTTTTTTACAATTTTTGAAGTGTTTATGAGAGAGCTCTATCAGTTCCCTACTTCTACTCAGCTATTTTGCCTCTGCCTTCTGCAAACACCCTTATTTTCCTTGGAATTATGCCCATTGCCCCTTCTCTCCTTTGGCCTAAGGGCTAGGATTACCCTTGAGCTGTCATCAATAGCCACATATAGACCATACAAGAAGACTCTTTACCCAATGCCAAAAAGGGCCCCCTGTAATCTCTTTGTAAGCAGTTACCCCATTCTCTTACCATTTCTAAGCTGAGAATCCTTGAGATTATTGCTATTTTTGTTGTTGGAGCTATTGTTAGGCCTTACATTTAAGCATTAAGCTGCTGGATCTGCTTAATGATACTTTTGGTCAACTTCTCATATCAACGTGAGAGACATCTACCACCAAACTCATAAGTTTTCTTGCACTGGCAAAATGTCTCATCCAGATCTTTTGCTAGTTGTAGATTTCAATTTGAGATATTATTTAAACGTTGTTTAGAGGGAAATGTTTTCGGAATTCAGCTAAGTTTCTGTTTATACTCCACCATTCTGTCTTGACATACCTTTAAAGTCAATCTCCCTCATTAACATTTTCTTCATCACTTTCTTCAGTTTAGACAATGAAAAAGGGAATGAATAAAACCCTGGTTAGTTGAATTTCCAGATTCCAGAAGTAAATGGTAACATTGAACATTTGAAAATTGGCTATGAGAGGCAGATTTGAGCTGATTCAATCATTCCCCTGCTTCTGATAGTCTACAGTAAAATGTATAAAGTTGTGTCTAAAGGTTAATTTGTAAGAGTTCACAGGAGTCAGTTATAACCTCTTGTATGAAAAGGATGAGCATCTGTACTACAGTAATTGACAAACTTGATTTATTGCTTTGTTGATTATCTAGACTAAAGAAATATGAATAATGCAGATAATACACAATGTGTGAATGTATACTTTTTTCAAGAGAAATAGTTATCAGTCTTTTAACAGCACGCCCTCTATTTCTCCATTATTACTTAAATTTACCACACGTGCAGTAGAAGACTCAAGTATCACCAATAAAGAGTGCTGGGGATTGTAGACTATTAGTAATAAATGGAATTTTTATAATACTTTAAGACTTTCAATGTGCTTTGAATCCATTATCTTATTTGAGTATTCCAACTACTCTTTGTCCTAGATGCTTAGGTCTCAATGTTTCTTAGTTGCAGAAAATTCAGTTACAAATGAAAACAAGAAATAAAGTCAGTCAACCAACCCTCAGAAATAAGTGAGAATATTAAAAAAATTAAAAGATAAAAAAATAAATAAAAAGTTAAAAAAATAAAGTCACGTGTTTCCTGTAATTGAAATTTTATAGAAAATTAAAAAAAATTTTAGGAAGAGTAATCATTTTAGAAATTTTCCTTATTCCGTATTGAGAACATTTAAAAAGTCTTAATGCCCTTTTATGCTAGATTTTAAGGCTGCAATGAAAAGTGCTAGCAGATTGAAAAAGCCACTTGGAAAACTGTATATGCCTGTCTAGAAGCCCAGCTGAACTCCAGTAAAATTCTTGGTCACACATACATACATGCATATATACATACTCACCCATGTGTATATACATACATCTATATATGTATACACATGTACATACACATAATACATAAATATATGTATATACATACATATCTATATCTGAAAATATCTATATATCGATATTTTTGAAACACTTTCCTTGCTTTAACCTAGGTGGAGGGTAGGGATAGCATATGGGAGAGTAACACTTAAATCAGTGTCTTCTGATATTTGTATTTGTGAAACTTTTATGTATTTTTGCATAATTTTAACAAATATATCATTAGTAATTCAAATTACTTATGTGCAGTTGCTTTAAAAATTGGAAGAGGCAAGCTGATGCAATAAAAAGTAAACCAAAATATTAAACATTTGTAATTGTTAGGAAATTGTTATTGTTATTCTGATTTCATGCTTTAATTTTTTTCTCATGAATTCTATCACATATTTCTGGTTGTCTCTATTTTTTTTCTTTTCCCTGTTAAGTATTTCCAATTTCCTTAATTACTTCATAAATTGCATGGATTCAAAGTTTTTCTTTATTGTACGATCTGGTAACTCTTTTTCTGGATGCGCTGTACCTTGTTGATGACCTTAAATTATGACACCTGAAACTAAACATACACACACACACACACACACACACACACACACACACACACACGTAGATACCTTCTAGGTAGATAGAGACTTATACATAAATGCGTATCTATTGGTTAATCTGTATATTTATGTCTGTATCTACCTACAAAAAGTGTGCATTTGTGTGTATATGTACACACTTTATAAGTGTAATGTAACATCAGAAAGAAGGAATGTGCAATGGGGAATAGTCAAAGCTTATGTCACATTAAAAATATTCCCATTAAATTTTCCCCAGATATCTTGCAGAAAACACACCTCTAGACACAATTAATGTCGATACAATATATAACTTGTTTATTTAATACCCCAAACCATTAAAATAATAATATAGACACAAAAGGAACCTCAGATCTCAAACATCGTTGATGATTCACAGGTTCCCGAATCATCCTGTGACTGAAAAAATTTATATGGACAGCAAATTTCATAAAAATATATCTTCTAAGATAGAGGGAATATGATCTTTTGTAATCTTACCCATCAAATAATAAATATCCCTATACTATGTGATATTTTTTTCTGCCATATGGAGTTAATAATGTTTTTTTTTTAATTCATTTTATTCATTGTATGTGACACACTTCAAAAACATTATCACATTTTTTTATTGTGTGAACTTAATGATTTTATTTTTTTTAATTTGTTACATGTGACCTACTTCAAAAGCATTTTCAAATTCATTGTCTCATTTTCGTCTCATGAGAAATTTATGGCATTGGTAGGAAACTTATTTTTTTCCCCTGCGTTCAGAGAAAGAGCTAAGAATTACTTTTAGATAAAGTGCAATCTACTTATGGCCAAGGATATCAACCTTTGCATAGTCTGCTCTTCCCCAGTGAAAAGCAACCATTCCTTGGTGGAGGAATTCTGAGCAGTATCATGTGTTCTTCCATTTATGCCTTATCAGGACACAGCAGTATTCTGAGTTCGTGAAAGGTCCATCGATGGTGGCTTGAAGTCCTTCAGTTCCTCCAATGCTAGAATGGTGTCAAGAATTGGTCATAAGGCTACACTTGCCATTTTCTGTGTCTGAAATTCAGCCTAGTTAAGTTCCATCAGACTCATCAGGATCACATATCTACTGTAGAGCCTGAAGCATGCCCAGAGATGGATTGTTTTAACTCCATTTCACAGATGAGGAAACACAGATCCAAGGAAGTTAAGGTATCTGTCCAAGTCAGGCAAACTAACTCCATCAGAGTAGGGCTGTTACTTGGTTTTCTGAATACGTAGTCTTCTCTTTTGACTATACCACCAGAGGACTTACAGAGTGATGCCTTTCCTTACGTATAACATGACCTCCAAGAGTATATCTGAAGTTGTAAAAAAATGGATATATTTATAACAACATCATGTCTTCTTGCAGTATTGAACTGGCTGGTAGAAAGGGTAACATTTTGAGTCCAGGAGTGTCCTGACTGATACTTCTGTAATCTTGCAGCCTTCTACAAGGGCCAGGTTACCTTTTGCCAAGATAAAATCTGAAGATTGAATGAATGAGTGATAGAAGTCAACTTACAAATAGCAACAGAAATAAAAGGAAATGTTCTCTCAACTGCTTTTCAATCACCCCCTTCATTTTATGCACTGAAGTATTTTTAATATTTCATGTCCTCTAACTTGAGCCTTCTTCAGTGTTTCTTTAACTGCTTTGTTCCTTAAACAATAGATTAGAGGATTCAACGTGGGAATGACCACTGTGTAAAAGACTGAAGCCATTTAGTCTGTGTCCAGGGAGTGGTTCGGATTGGGTTGTAGGTACATAAAAATCAATGTGCCATAGAAAATGGTGACAGCCACCATATGGGAGCCACAGGAGGAACAAGTTTTGAGTCTTCCCTCAGTGGAACAGATACGTAAGATGGCGGCAATTATGAAAATATAGGAGATGACAACAATCGATGAAGAACAAATCATGTCAAAGCCAGCAAAGGCAAAAATCAAAATCTCTTTTATATGGGTCCTTGAGCAGGCCTGGGACAAGAGGCGAAGATCATAACAATAAAAATTATTGATAACATCGGGGCCACAGTAAGATAATTGGAATGTTACAATGGTTTGGAACAATGTAACCAAAATCTGTAGATATAGGGAACAACAACTAATAGAATGCAGACTTTCTGAGACATAATAACTGAGTAGTGCAATGGATTACAAATAGCTACATAACGATCATAGGCCATGGATGCTAAAAGGAAACACTCTGTGATCATAGATGTCAGAAAACATCCTAAATGGGTTGCATAAACATAAAATGAAATGGTACTTTTCTCCACTACAAAATTGAGCACCATCTTGGGTGTGATGGCTGAAGAAGAGCAAAAGTCAAGAAAATATAAATGATTAAGGAAAAAGTACATTGGTGTATGAAGGTGAGAATCAATCCTGATTAATATAATTAGTGCAAGGTTCCCTATCACTGTGACCATGTAGATGGCTGAGAAAACTATGAAGAGTGGTATCTGGAGGTCACGACGATCTGTGATCCCTTTGAGAATAAACTCAGTCACTTGTGTGAGGTTGAATCTTGCCATTTATTCCATAGGTTTAATGTCTGATGAAAGAAGAATGTGAGTGGCACATAAATAATGGGAGTAGCTATGTACATGGATAAGTACTGTTCCCTGGTCATCCACCATTTACAGAATGAGAGGCATGATAGTGGATTGATGGAAAGAGATCTGGACTTAGAGTCAGAATGAGTTTTACTGCCTGCCTCTAATGTTCACAACTGTGTGACTAAATATATTTCCTCACTTCTCTAAGATTAAAATGAAGTGGTTGAGCCCAATAATCTCAACAATATCTTCTGGCTTTTATATTCTCTAATTTTGTTAGGCTCTTTTCAGTAGTTCTGAAGGCATCTTTTACTGAAAACCGACTTTAGTTCCTGCCTACCTGAGAAAAGAAGAAGGCATGTCATGATCTATAGAGAATAGGCTTTGAAACCTGGAAGATCTGAATTCAAATCCTAGCTTTGTTACATACTGTCTGTTTGATCCTTACCAAGTTACTTAAACTCTGGGTTTCAGGAAATGTTGAAGATGGTAAGTAATGGAGAAGATTCCAACCAGCTTTAAGAGAGGCAGTTCCCTCATATATGGAGTTCTTATAGCAATGAACTCACAGGTTCAATCTCCTGACTCTGAAAGTACTAGCATATTTGAGCTGTTTTCTTATTAAATAGAAATTAGGGAGGAGCCAAGATGGCAGAGTAGAAAGACTCACGAATGCTAGCTCCGAACCCACAGCCCATATATTTCCTGCAAAAAGAACTCCCCACAAATTTTGGAGCACTGTAAGGCACGCAGAAACACAGTGGAAAAGATCTCCGTTCCAGAGAGCCCTGGAGAGCCGTCCCCAGGGGTCCACTGTGCTTTGGACAGTGGAGTCCACCCATGTGCTGGCCTGGCCACGTGGCCCCAGAGGAGCAGATCCGAGCAGGCTTCAGGGACGGAATGATTCCTCCACCCACAGGCATTACAGGTCAGTGACAGAGATGTATGGATTGGCAGAGAGGGGAGGAGGTGTCTCTGGTCTCTGTGACTTGGGCCCTCTAGGGGGGCAGTGGCAGAGGGAATGGACAGAGGCAGTGGTAGAGGTTGTGTCCCGCAACTCCCGGAGCAGCAGGCAGAAGTTCAGGGCCATTACTGAAGATCTCTGCATAAACCCCCTGAGGGAACTGAACCTGGGAAACAGCCCTGAAATCACCCGCTCCATTACTGAAGGCCTCTGCATAAATCCCCTGAGAGAACTGAGCCTGTGAGGTGGCCCTGCCCCCACCTCTGCAATAGGACTTAAGCTCACATTGAATACCAGCTGCGCCTGCCACAGAAAGCCCATTTCAATCTCAAACCTCAAGCTCTAGCTGGGCAGATCTAGACGGGGGAGGACAGGAATCTCAGAAGTCAAGGAACTGGCTGGGAAAATGCCCAGAAAAGGGAAGGAAAATAAGACTATAGAAAGCTATTTTGATGGGGTACAGATGTTCCCGCTTCTCAGTTCTGAGGACGAGGAATTCTTCTTACCATCAGGGAAAGACGTGGATGTCGGAGCCTCTGTATCCCAGACATCCCAGGTGGATGTCCGATGGGCTCAGGCCATGGAAGAGCTCAAAAAGGATTTTGAAAAGCAAGTTAGAGAGGTGGCAGAAAAACTGGGAAGAGAAATGAGAGAGATGCAAGAAAAGCATGAAAAACGGGTCAATACCTTGGTAAAGGAGACCCAAAAAAAATCCTGAAGAAAATAACACCTTGAAGTCTAGGCTCACTCAATTGACAAAAGAGTTTCAAAAAGCCAATGAGGAGAAGAATGCTTTCAAAAGCAGAATTGGCCAAATGGAAAAGAGGTTCAAAAGCTCACTGAAGATAATAGTTCTCTCAAAATTAGAATGGAAGAGATGGAGTCTAATGACTTTACGAGAAACTAAGAAATCACCAAACAAAACCAAAAGAATGAAAAAAAGGAAGAGAATGTGAAATATCTCATGGGCAAAACAAATGACCTGGAAAATAGATCCAGGAGAGACAATTTAAAAATTATGGGATTACCTGAAAGTCATGATCAAAAAAAGAGCCTAGACATCATCTTCCATGAAATTATCGACGAAAACTGCCCTAACATTCTACAACCAGAGAGCAAAATAAGTACTGAAAGATTCCATCGATCACCACCTGAAAGAGATCCAAAAAGAGAAACTCCTAGGAATATTGTGGCCAAATTCCAGAACTCCCAGCTCAAGGAGAAAATCGTTCAAGCAGCTAGAAAGAAACAATTCCAGTACTGTGGAAATAAAATCAGGATAACTCAAGATCTAGTAGCTTCTACATTAAGGGATCGAAGGGCGTGGAATAGGATATTGCAGAAGTTAAAGGAACTAGGACTCAAACCAAGAATCACCTACCCAACAAAACTGAGTATAATACTTCAGGGGAAAATATGGTTTTTCAATGAAACAGAGGACTTTCAAGCATTCCTGATGAAAAGACAAGAGCTGAAAAGAAAATTTGACTTTCAAACGCAAGAATAAGAAAAAGCATGAAAAAGTAAACAGCAAAGAGAAGTCTTAAGAGACTTACCAGAAGTGAACTGTTTACATTCCTACATGGACAGACAATATTTGTAACTCTTAAAACTTTTCAGTATCTGGGTAGTTGGTGGGTCCATACACACACATGTACACGCATGCAAGCACACACACATACACACATGCACACACATACAGAGAGAGAGCACAGAGTGAATTGAATAGGATGGGACCATATCGTAAAAGAAATTAAGGAAAATGTTGAGAGAGAAATGTAGTGGGAGGAAAGAGGGTGAAATGGAATGGGGTAATTATATGTCATTTAAGAGGCAAGTAGGAGACATTTTAGTGGAGGGAAAAAGAGGAGACCTGAGAAAAAAAAAAACGAAGTTTACCCTCATCACACTTGACTAAAGGAGGGAATGACATGCACACTCATTTTGGTATGAAAACCTATCCTACAGTATAGGAAAGTGGGGGAGAAGGAGATAAGCAAGGAGGGGGTGATGGAGGGGAGGGCAGGTGGAGGAGGGAGCAATTTGAAATCAACACTCGGGGAGGGACAGGATCAAAAACAGAAGAGAAACAATGAGGGGCAGGTTAGGAGGGAGGGTAATTCAGTTAGTCTTACACAACACGACTATCAGGGAAGTCATTTGCAAAACTACACATATATGGCCTATATTGAATTGCCTGCCTTCCCAAAGAGAATGGGTGGGGAGGGAGGGATGGGGAGAATTTGGAACTCAAAGTTTTAGGAACAACTGTTTAGTGTTGTTGTTGCTACTAGGAAAGAAGACATACAGTTAACGAGGAATAAAAATTCATCTGGCCCTACAGGAGAAAAGAGAAGACGGAAACAAGAGAAGGGAGGGAAGATTGGAGATAGGGAAAATTAGATTGCTTGCGGTATTGGGGTGGGGGGAGAGGATAAAAGGGGAGAAAACTTGGAACCCAAAATTTTGTGAAAATAAATGTAAAACGTTAAATAAATAAATATTTTTTTAAAAAAACAATATATGTACTATATTATTTTATATTGCATTACATTATATTATATTATATAATACTGTTATACTCTACTATGTTTATTATATTATATTTTTATGTTGTGTCATGTCGCATCATATCATACCATATTTTATCATATTATATCTTATCATATCTTATTGTGTCACATTTGTCATTACATCTTATTATATTGTGTAGCATATCATATTATAGCATATTATATCATATCGTATGATATTGTAATACAATGCTTTATGTTACATTACAGTGCATTGCATTACATTATATTTATTACATTATGCTACATTATATTATATTACATTACTTTCTATAATATTATAATATTATGTAACAAAAGACGTTAGAAATATTGTGAGAATTACCCAAATGTGACAAAAAGATATGATACTAGTACATGATGTTTGAAAAATTATAGACTTGATTGATGTAGGTTCGCCTCAAAGCTTCCATTCATAAAAAAATGAAATATTTGTGAAGTTTACCAAAGCAAAATGAAATCAAATATACCAGTAAAAATCCCAACAAAACTCGAATTAACTATCATAAAGGGGATAAGAATAACATCAAAGATATAAGATTTAGTTATGGAAGGAACCTTTTTTTAAATATAAATTTATTTACTTAACTTTTCATATTCATTTTCACAAAATTTTGGGTTCGAAACTTTCTCCCCATTTATCCTCTCCCCCCACCCCAATACACCGAGCAATCTAATTTTCCCTATCAGCAATCTGCCCTCTCTTCTATTATCCTTCCCTTCTCTTGTCCCCATCTTCTCTTTTGTCCTGTAGGGCCAGATAACTTTCTATTCCCCATTAACTGTATTTCGTATTTCTTAGTAGCAACAACAACAATAATATGCAACAGATGTTCCTAAAACTTTGAGTTCCCAATTCTCCCCATCTCTCCCTCCCCACCCCGTTCCCTTTGGGAAGGCAGGTAATTCAATATAGGCCATATCTGTGCAGTTTTGCAAATGACATCGATAACAGTCGTGTTGTGTAAGACTAACTGTATTTCCCTCCTTCCTATTCTGCCCCCCATTGTTTCTATTCTGTCTTTTGATCCTGTCCCTCCCCAAGTGTTGACTTCAGATTCCTCCCTTCCCCCATTTCCCTCCCTTCCATCATCCCTTCCTCCCTGCGTATCTCTTTCTCCCCCAGTTTCCTGTACTATATGATAGGTTTTCATACCAAAATGACTGTGCATTTTACTCCATCCTTTAGTCGAATGTGATGAGGGTAAACTTCTTGTTTTTTTTCACAGCTCTCCTCTTTTTTCCTCCACTAAAAAGTCTCCTGCTTGCCTCTTGAATGAGGTATAATTTACTCCATTCCATTTCACTCTCTCTCCTCCCACTACATTAGTCTGCCACCATTTACCTTAATTTCTTGTAAGCTATGGTCCCATCCTATTCAATTCACTCTGTGCTCTCTGTTTTTGTGTGTGCGTGCATGTGTGTATGTGTGTGTGCGTGCATGTATGTGTGTGTGCATGCATGTATGTGTGTGTACGTCTGTGTGTGGTCCCACCAACCACCCAGATACTGAAAAATTTTAAGGGTTACAAATATTGACTTTCCATGAAGGAATGTAAACAGTTCACCTTTGGTATGTCCCTTATGACTTCTCTTTGCTGTTTACTTTTTCATATGTCTTCTCATTCTTGTGTTTGGAAGTCAGATTTTCTTTTCAGCTCTGGTCATTTCATCAACAATGCATGAATGTCTTCTGTTTCATTGAAATACCATATTTTCTCCTGAAGTATTACACTCAGTTTTGCTGGATAAGTGATCCTTGGTTTGAATCCTAGTTCCTTTGACTTCTGGAATATCCTATTCCACATCCTTCTATCTCTTAATGTAGAAGCTGCTGGATCTTGAGTTATCCTGAGTGTATTTCCACATTACTGGAATTGATTCCTTCTAGCTGCTTGCAATATTTTCTCCTTGACCTGGGAACTCGGGAATTTGGCCCAATGTTCCTAGGAGTTTCTCTTTTTGGATGTCTTTTAGGCAGTGATCGATGGATTCCTTCAATACTTATTTTGCCCTCTGGTTCTAGAACTCAGGGCAGTTTTCTTAATAATTTCATGAAAGATGATATCTAGGCTCTTTTTTTGATCATGGTTTTCAGGTAGTCCCATAATTTTTAAATTGTCTCTCCTGGATCTATTTTCCAGGTCAGTTGTTTTTCCCATGAGATATTTCACATTCTCTTCCATTTTTTCATTCTTTTGGTTTTGTTTTATGATTTCTTGGTTTCTCAGAAAGTCGTTAGAATCCATCTGTTCCATTCTAATCTTGAAAGAACTATTTTCTTCAGTGAGCTTTTGAACCTCTTTTTCCATTTGGTTTATTTTGCTTTTGAAAACATTCTTCTCCTCATTGGCTTTTTGAACCTCTTTTGCCAGTTCAGTTAGCCTATTTTGCAAGGTATTATTCTCTTCAGCATTTTTTGGGTCTACTTTACCAAGGTATTGACCCATTTTTCATGCTTTTCTTGTATCTCTCTCATTTCTCTTCCCAGTTTTTCCTCCACGTGTCTAACTTGATTTTCAAAATTCTTTTTGAGCTCTTCCATGGCCTAACCCCCCCGGACATCCACCTGGGATGTCTGGGATACAGAGGCCTGGACCTCCACGTCCTTCCCTGATGGCAAGCATTGTCCTTCTTCAGAAATGAAGGGAGGAAGCAACATGTCTTCCCAAATAAAGTAGCTCTCTCTGGTCTTATTTTGCTTCCTTTTTCTGGGCATTTTCCCAGCCAGTTACTTGACTTCTGAGATTCCTCTCCACACCCACCGAGATCTGCCCAGCTAGTGCTTGGGGTCTGAGATTCAAATGCTGCTTCCCAGCCTCAGGGCTTTCCGTGGCGGGAGCAGCTGCTATTCAATGTGAGCTTAAGTTGTGGTGCTTGGGTGGGGGCCGGGCCGCCTCCCAGGCTCAGTTCTTTCGGGGGGTTTATGCAGAGACCGTCGGTAATGGAGCTCCTGCCTGCTCGGGGAGTCCCCGGACGCCGCTTCCTCCACTGCTGCCTCTGCCACTGCCTCCCGAGATGGCCGAAGTCACAGAGACACCCCGCTCCCCTCTTGGCCAGCCCAGATGTCCTGTAACGCCTGTGGGTGGAGGGACCTTCGCGGGCACCAGAGATTCCGTCCCTCAAGCCTGCTCGCATCTGCTGCTCTGGGCCCGTGGCCAGAGCAGATCAGGGGTGTGCTCCGCTGTCTGGGGCGTGACGGACCCCTGGAGACAGCTTTCCAGGGCTCTGTGGAACGGAAATCTCTTCCACTGTGTTGGTGCGCGCTTGCAGTGCTTCAGAGTCTGTGGGGAGTTCTCTTTACAGGAAATTTATGGGCTGTGGATTCAGAGCTAGCATATATGAGTCTTTCTACTCCGCCATCTTGGCTCTTCCCCTATGGAAGGAATCTTAAAGATCAATTAGTCTAACCCTCTTATTTTATAGATGAGGCCCAGAGAGAGGAAAAGACTTTTTAAGGGTCACATAGGTGGTAAAAAAATAAATAAATAAATAAACAACTCAAGTTCTCTGACTGTAAATTTGTTAAAAAATTCCCACCATTAAAAGGCATAAATATATGAACATAAGAAAGATGGGCAACTATCCTCTTAAGTGGTAATAAAAGTGTGTACTTAAGGAAAGTAAAGGAGTTAAATGAAAACATTTTTAAAGAAATTTTAAACATCCAGTTGAGCAGCAAGATATAAAGAGAATCTGCAAAATATTTTGTTTCTTTTCTCTATGCTAGTAATACAGTGATAAAGTATGATAGCAAAGAGAAATCGAGTACATACCATCAAGAAAATTACAATTACTGGGTTATTAAGTTAACTTGAAATGATCTTTTTACATATAAATTATGTATTTCGATGCGAAGAAAGAGACAAGAAGGAAGAACAAAGGCAGAAAGAAAAATAAAAGAAAAACGTAGACAGAGAGAAATAAGTAAGAATAATTATTGTCTTACGTGCAATGGATTATTATGTCTATATATGTTTGTATGGAAAAGTGTTTCTATATTTCCATATAACATACATGTGTATATATCTTTCAAACAATATTCATGAAAATTCCAATCTAATATTTTTTCATGAAAGCTGAAAATTTAATAGAGAAATTCATTGATAAGAATAACAACTAGATAATTGGAATCATCATAAAGTGGGAAGAGGATTCTGGTTAAGTTCAGGAGACTTGGGCTCCAATTTTAGATTTGACACGAACTGATTTTGAACCCCAGTGCAAATCACTATCCTTATTCATTTTTACAATGGGTAGAAATATAAATATTTCCTTTCCAGTTAGTTGTTAGTAAAACCTTCTCTGAAATTCAAAGTGGTAGATAAAAGTGATTTTTTCTAGATATGTAATAAAGTTACATAGACAATAAAGCTAGAATTTCCCTATCTGAATTTATAGCACATTACCAGGTGAAAATTATAAACACCATGCAATATCAGGTCAAAATGAGGGAAAATCAATGAGAATTTAAAAAAAGATTAAGAAAACATTCAGATTATTATAGAAATGCAAAATGGACCAAACTAATACTACCATGGCAATGGGGAGATATCACTAACAAGTTGTTTCAGATAAATGAATATCCATATGGAAAAGAATTGACTTTGAACGGGAAAACAATTCTGTGTGCTTCAAAGATTTAAACCAACTATAACTGAAATTTTATAGAGCATCCTATTTATCCCAGATACAGAAGGGAAGTGAACATGTGAATACTGATTAAAAGGAAGTTATCAGACCAGAGAATGGGTATCTGACATGGCAGATAAAGTGCTAGGTCTGGAGTCAGGAAAATTCATCTTCCTTAATTCAAATCTTGCCTAGTACACTTACTAGCTATATGATCCTGGGCAAATCGCTGAACCATGTTTGATTCAGTTTTCTTATCTGCAAAATGAACTGGAGAAGGAAATGACAACCCTCTCCAGCATCTTTCCCAAGAAAATTCCAGGGAGGGCTATGAGTAGTTGGACACAATCAAAAACAAATTACTGAAAATAATCAAGCCAAAAATAAATAAAGATATTTGACATCTATGTAAAAGTTTAAGCTTTTCAAAGAACTTTAACTGTATCCTTTACTCATTCCTTCACATTGTGTCTCTTAGTGAATGTGGTTGAATGTGTGCTTGTGTGTGTGTGTGTATGTGTATTCTGAGGGGGCAAAGGGTATTTACTGAGAAGTGAAAAAACTTGCCCATGGTCAAATAGCATTTTTCTGAGATAGGACCTAAACACAAGTATCCCTAGTTGCAAGGATCGACCTTACATACAATATTCTATGCTTTATTTTAGCATAAACGCATTCATATCCTATAGAAAAAATGTGTGTGTACACATGGTCTATCCACACATTTGAACACATATTAATGTATATCTTTATGGGACGTGTGTATGTGTGTGTGTGTGTATACACGTTGATATACAAAGATATATTTTTATGTGATGAGAAGTAGTGTTGAGGAGTGAATATGACTTTTGGTGTCATTAAAACTTGGATTCAGATCCTTCCTCTGCCACGTACTGAGTGATTGTTGGTAGATCTTACAACTTCTCAGTACCTCAGACAGCTCCATAAGGCTACAGGTTGTTATGATGGAGAAAGTTTCTACACCCTAGAATTTTTGTAACTTTCAATGTGATCTAAGGTCCCCAAATGTTTGAAATACTTCAATTTTATGTAGTGCCTGTTGCTCTCTCTCTCTCTCTCTCTCTCTCTCTCTCTCTCTCTCTCTCTCTCTCTCTCTCTCTCTCTCTCTCTTTCTCCCTTCCTCCCTCCTTCCATTCATCAATCTAATCTAAATTATCTATTATCTGTCTATCCAAAGATATATAAATACTGGATAATCTTGACATTTCAGTGAAATAATACTGATGTTCTTTGGATGTATGTGGTTCTTTTCTGTGTCTCTTTCTAACTACTCTTGCCCACAAGTGTCAGTGTTCATGTTATTTTATTTCTGCTATCACACAGGAGCTGGATCTGAAATTCATTCACATTAACTTGAAAGACAACTAATAATTTAGTGCCTTCAGGAATAAGTAAATTTACAAAAAGGATATTGTGAAAAAAATTGCTATCTCCGAAGGAATTAAACTCTAATGGTGAAAATCCAGGCATCTCATAAGGGACATATCTTGCCATTCAAGGACAGCACCTGATGCTCAGATTCCATTGCCTAGGCTATATTGTCCATGTGGAAGGTCATTCCTTTCATGCAGCTGCCAAATCCCTGGCACTGAAAGCCAGTAACATTAGTGAAATAATATGGTGATATTCGAAGGACAGGGACGCTAACTTACAAATGATAATAAGGAGATATTCATGAGAGTAATGATACTGGTGATGATGATGATCTTACATTTCTCTAGCTCTTCAAAATTTATAAAATGCTCTCAATTATATGGAATGCTTCCCTCACAACCAATAGTATAGCTATTATTAGCCTCCTCTGACAGATGAAGAAACTGAAATTTAGGTATTTTGAATGACTCCTCTTATTCTCATAGTTGGCATATAGGAAGAAACTGACATTCTAACTTCAACTTAGCCATAGACATAGAATTAGTTCTTGATCCTGAAACCTAAGATATATCACTTTTGTAGCATATACAGCTGAGCCATATCTTAATGATCATTTGGTAATTTTATAGCCGGTATCAATTATCTCTAATTAGAAGGTACCTTGGAAGGCAACTGGTGTAGCTTCCATTGTAACAGATAAGTAAACTGAGGCCTTGAGAAAGTTAAATGTAGTGCCTAATCTCATCGATTTAGTAAATATCAAATATGAGATTTTAGCCTAGGTCCACTCATTCCAGATTTAGCACTCTTTTCATTGTTCTCCATCTACCAGGTAACTGAGGCTAAGAAAAACTAATTAATTTGTCAGAGATCACCAAAGGATGAGCTTAAGTAGAACTAGTAAATTATCTGTTAATCACTTTTTCTGAAAGGATTTCAAATGTTCTGTTGCATTGATTATCTTTAATGGAAATTCTTTGGGAATATTACATAGAACATTCAAAGGGATACATTAAATTAAATTGTTATGTAAAAATTTGGTGCCATAACAAGGCCCCTACACACCTATTAATCAAGTCAAATTTCATCTATTCATCCATTCAATCCTGTCTACGTAGTTTCCATTTTGCCTTCTACCACCTTGAGATATGATGACAGAACTTGTTGGATTACACAAGGCATCAGTGTAATTCAATCAACTTTTCACCCTACTCTGAAATAAAGGCCTTGCACATCGTGAATTCTTAGTTAATGGATGTAAATTCCCCAGTTAAATGTAAACATCGTAGGGTTAAAAGCTATTTTTAAAAAGTTCACTGCAAGCATTGCAGTTACCCAATGTGTTGGGCTTAATAGGTGTTCAAAAAGTTTATCATTGACCCCGATGAGATAATCAATCAGACAATTAATTAAAGACACTTTTAGCTTCCTTGGCTGAATAATTTATTTAAGACAAAATAAACATGGAAGATCATGGAAGCGTGGAGTTTAAAACCTGGAAAGAAATTTAGAGATCATCCATCCCAATTTTCTCTTCATACAGAGAGGGTGAAAAAGGCCTAGAGAAGTACAGTGGTAAGCAATTGTTCAAAAACTTCACAGCTTGAAGGAAGTATTAATAGTTAATAAATTGAAAATTCTCCTTTTTTTAGGTGAAGAAGCCTGGGCCCAGAGTAGGCACAATTCCAAAAAGTTGGAGGGATCGAAACTGCATGGGATATTACATCCATTTTACCGTTGAAGAAACCAAGGGGTCAAAAGAAGTATAGATTGTGGGTCAGACATCACAAGGCAATAGCTAGCAAATGACACCTTGCATTTATGTAGAGCTACAAAATGCAGTTTTATGTGTGTATGTGTGTATATTTATACATACATACACACATAAACATATATGCATACACACACCCAAATATAATTCTCCTTCTACCTGCCAAAAAGCCCCGGGAAGGAATGAGGGTTTGTATTACCAAACTTTTCCAGATGTAGAAGGAGAGAAGCTAAATTCCTTAAAAAGACTTCATTCCTGTAGTATCAATGTGCCTCTCTGGGATACTGGCATTTTAAAGACAGTAAGAGGGAAAAAATGGTGCTTAACAGAAAGAATAAAGAAATAATGAAAGCATATAAAATCCTATGGAAAATAAATGGGTGAGATATTTTGAATGAAGGGCAATTTTACAGAATTTTACAATTAATAACTGAAGGAAAAAATTGACTCCATGGAAGGGAAAAAACAAAGACAAGACTTTCTACTTTTTTTGTGGCAGCAAAGAATTGAAAATAAAGGAGGCACCCAATAATTGGGGTTGGCTAAGCAAATCATCATAGCCATGAAATACCATAAGAAATGATGAAACATGAGGAGTACAGGGAAAAATGGAAAGAGTTGTATGAAATGATGCTTAGTGAATTAAGAGACAGGAAAACAATGTATATCAATGACGTCAAATTCATAGAATCACATGTAATGATACCTGTAAGCGACATCTGGACTTAGAAAACCATATATTAACATTTTCTAAGCTCTATTCTATCTTATTTATTTTGTGAATAATTTAATAGTGATGCATGTTGATATATATGATTTACATAAAAGTAATAGCAGCAAAATAAAGTATGTGCTCTATTATATTAATTATTAAGTTTGGACATCAAGAAAAGTTGAGGGGAAAAATCTTCTCTTAACTTCAAAAGAAGTGACCCACCGGTATGAAAAGTTGCATCTGCTATCAGATGTGGTAAATGTATTGTCTGGTTTTTCTGACTTTTTGTTTTTTTGTTTTTTTCCCATTTAAATATTTGTTACAAGATAATTTTATTAAAAGGAGGAGGGATATATCTCAAAATAAACTGATGTACTAAGATAATGATCTTTTTTTTTTTTTTTTTTAAGAAATCAGAACAAAAGTTTTTTGACCTCCCATGGCTTCCCATTGCTTTCAGGATCAAATCTAAACTCATTTGGCTTTTCAAACCCTGCACTAACAGGCGTGTTCCTACCTTTGCAGTCTTCTAAAACCTTTTCCCTATCCACATACACTGTGCTTTGTGTACACTTGTGTCTCTGCTGTTCACCATACAAGAAACTCAATCTCCCTACTCTAGGGATTTTCTTTGGCCATTCTCTGTTTGAAACACTCTCCCTCTAAATCTCCTGGCTTCTCTCAAGTACCAGTTAAATTCCTACATTCTACAGGAAGGCCTTTCTGGTTCCCTTTAATGTTAATGCTTTCCCTCTATGATTTTCTTCAATTTGTCATACACACACGTAGTTTGTACATGTTTCTTTACATATTGTCTTCAAATTGTTATCTCAGACATATTAGATTCCTTGAGGGTGAGGATTTTTTTTTCCTTTTTAACTTTCTTTTGTATCTTCCATTGTTTAGGGCAAAACAGTGACATAGTAGGTACTTAATAAATGTATGTTGACTAGACTTGAAGAGCTCGATGCCTTCACAATTGATTAATTTATATACCCTTAATGGACTTCAATTGTTATATTCATAGAGACATTGTTGGTCATTATTGTAGATGTCTTCTCTGAAAATTAACTGGTTGAATCCTCCACTCTTACTCCCCCATCCCCTCAAAATGACAGTACATAACTCTAGTTAATCATAGTAACTCACTCCCATGTATACACAATCACCCCATTCAAGCTCAAATGTTTATAAAACTTAGGAACACGAAGACAACTTTTATTTGGCTAAACATATTCTACTTATCACTTTTGTCATGGCCTCTTTCACATCTTTGTTTCTCAGGCTGTAGATCATGGGATTCAGCATGGGGATTACTGTGGTATAAAACACAGCCACCATTTTCCCCTGTTCCACTGATTCATCAGTGGGCCTCCTGAGATACATGAAGATGAGAGTCCCATAAAATATAACAACAGCTGTCAAGTGGGATCCACAGGTAGAGAACGCTTTCCTCCTTCCTTCTACAGAACGCATTCGGAGGATAGCGATGAGAATGAACAGATAAGAAACAATTATGACAGTCAGGGAGTACGTGAAATTAATACCAGCAAGAATGAGCATTGTATATTCCTTTACATATGTTCCAGCACAGGCCATCCTTATAAGTGGAGGATCCGCACAATAGAAGTGGTTGATTTCAATATTTCCACAAAAATACAACCCATAAGTCCATAATGTTGAAACTAAACTAATGAGGAATCCATATATGTATGGGAAAGAGATCAATCGAATACAGACAATTCTTGACATTTTGCTGCCATAGAGCAAAGGGTTACCAATTGCCATGTAACGATCAAAGGCCATCACAGCCAGAATAAATATTTCTACATGGACAAGGGCAATGAAAAAAAAGCATTGAAATAAACAACTGGCATAGGAGATAGTTTTAGTCTCTGATAGCAAATTTTCCAGCATTTTGGGGGTGACATTGGTTGAAAACCATACATCCACAAAAGACAGATGACTGAGGAAAAAATACATGGGGCTATTGAGCTGAGGACTGACCTTGATTAAGATAATCATGCCCACATTTCCCACAATAGTGATTACATAAACTATTAGAAAGACAACAAAGAATATGACTTGTAATTCCTGGTGATTTGTCAGTCCAAGAAGAATGAATTCTGTCACATCGGTGAAATTGAGCATTTTCTGAAATCTGGCCTTGATGCAGTTCTGTTGATCTGTATTGCCTAATGAGATAAAGCGAGGTGATAAAGACACCAATAAATATTTCATCCTTCATTTAAATATTGCCTCAGATTCACTTGCTTGAGTCCTTTATAAATGTTTTGATTCTAGTATCTTCAACAATACTACTGAATCACAGCAAGAATGACTGAAAAAATGGGATTAGCATAAATTTTGAGAAAACATAAAAAAGTGATTACATAAATATTTGAAAAACTATATTATTTTAAAAGATATTTTCGGAAGGACAGTAAACACCCTCAATCAGCAAATCCTCAGTTTATAAAATATTACAGTTTTTAAATCTTATAAATTTCTTTCTCTTAGCTTTCTTTATCTCTCATGTTTCACTGAAAAATAATTTTGACTTGTTTTTAGCGTTCACAGAGGCAGTTTCATTGAAATGGCTCATATAAATTTCATAGAAAAATTATCATGTTATTTTGTTCAAAGAAATTATTTTCCTTGCCTGATATTCTATATTTATTTAGGCAAGTTAATATACCCAAGCATGTATTAGCTTCTTATTATGCTTCTGGCACTATCCTAAGTACCAGGGATATAAAGAAAGGCAAAAAGTCTCTGTCCTGAAATCCTCCTGCTTTCTTTTATTCGTATGCCAGTTTAGCATTAAATGTTGGAAGCTTTCTGTAACATCAGATCATTCATGTCCATAGGAGTGGTAAGGGCCTAACTCCAGCTATATTAATAGCTGAATAGGTATTTTAATGGACATGGAGATAGAAAGACAGTACACTAATTACAACTACCCAGGGAAAATGAAGTAAAAATTAACAATTATGAGAAGACATTCTAACCTCACTTAAGTCTAATGTCTTCCCTCTGTTAATTGTTTTCTCTTTATCTTGTATACAATTGGTTCAGATGTATTTGTGTGCTTATTGTCTCATCTAACTGATTTTCGGCTCCTTGAAAGATAGGATCCTGTTTTGCTCCTTTTGGTATCCCCAATCAACTACAAGTGCTTAGTATGTGGCACATAGGAGGTGCTTAATAAATGTTTGTTGACTATTTATTATTATCTAAAGCCTTTCCTGAGCCCTCCCTCCATATGCTAGTATTCCCCTTTTCCTTGAAGTTATTTTATACTTGCTGATCTGTGGATATAATAAAATATATTAACAACACCCCTCCACCCGGCTGAAAGAGAATATTAAAATGTGAACTCTATATTTTCAGGTACTGTTTTCTTTGTACCTGTGTATCTCTAGTGGCTGGCTCAGTGGTTGGTGCATATTAGGTTTTTAAATGAACACAGACTTATAGATGTAGAGCTAGAAAGGGCCTTGGACACTTTTGTTTTTATAAATGAACAACCTTCACAGTGATTCTGCAATTTTGAAATTAAGAAAGATGAAGGGACTTCCTTAAGAAAGTTTTGCTTGGGTTTACACATAACTTGATGCTAAATTTCCAGAAGCTTCTCTATCCTTTGCTAAATATGCACACACACACATATGTGTGTGGCATTTGTGTATGTATGCACACATATATGTGTATGTGTTTATGTACATGCATATTTACATGTATGTATTTGTGTATGCATGTTTGTCTATGTATGTATACATACATGTATACACACATATATATTATTATATGTTAATATATGCTATTTTGTTTTATATGATGAACAGTTTATTTTCATAGATATGACAGAAAGCAAGGGAGATAAGGAGAGGGAAAGCTAGAACCTGAGAAAAATAGAAAACTGAGAATGCAATCCCTATACTTCAAAACTTTCAGAACTTTCTTCTAAAAGCTTAGACATCAAAATATGAGTCCAAAACAATCATTTTACAGATGAATAAATTAATGTCCAGAAAGTTAAATTGCTTTGCCAGGTTCAAATAGGAAACAAATGAGAGATCCTTGAGACTCTGTATTAGATATCAAATTAAGCTTGAGAGATATCAAAAGTCAAATGCAAAAGACTGAAGTCAATTCAATTGAATAACCATTTACTGAAAGCAGAATGATTCAATGGAATGGACACTCACTTTGGAGTCACTGGGAGTCTAAGTTCACATTGTATCTCTTCACTTACTGTCTGTAATATTTTCCATTTGAAGGCAGTTCTGATTATGTTTTGGGGCAGTGTGGTGTAGTCCATAGAGTCATGGTCTCAGAACTATGAAGATATGGTATCAGTGTCTTACTCTTTCTCTCTCTGTTGCGACTTTGAGAAAGAACAACTCTCAGTGATTCAGGCAACTGAAACCACGTACCTTGTAGGTCTACAAGTTATAGACAAAGTGCTGATTGGGATTGTTAGAGGAGTCCCTCTATTAGTAAAGTTACAGGTCCAATCCCAATCCATTTGTTAGGGTTTTTTTTTCTTTTTACATAAATGCAAAATTTATCCCTGCAACTTATGCATGCTGTTTACAGAGCTTCCCTCTGGGGTTGGGGAGGAGCAGAATGTTTCCTGTTAGAATGTGGCTTCTGGAATTCGGGGGTCACTTGGGTACCAGTTGCATTGATAGCAGGGTGGGATTAAACACTTCTTGATTTTTTGCATGAATCAGATAATAAATAATATATTCAAAGTGTTTAGAGCAATAAAAAAATTAGACATCACCTAGTGTATAATTTTTACTTATTTAAATAGATTATAAAAATGAGGTGTAGGGGAGTTAAATGTCTTGTCTATGATCCCCCATCTAGCAAAGAGCAGGGCTATGCTTCCTGTTTCCAAATATAGTGTTCTTGCCACCACACTACAGTACCTGTACCTCATAATACTAATACTGGATTGTATTAGGTTTTCTAGTGACTAGCCCTGACTGATCAGAAATTCTTAGTCAATTTGAAATAGTTTGTCCCATAACTAGCTGTTGCATGCTCAGTCTAGACTCTTGCTGGTAGTAGACTATTTATCATAGTGGAAGTCAGTCCTAGAACAACCTCAGTGCCATTTTTGGCAAAATAAATTAAGCACATGTATCCCTGACCATGATTTATTAGCACCATTGGTATATTTGAAATTTGTTACAGTAAGTTCTGAATGTGTAGTCTAGAGCTCAAGGTTGGCATTTTGGTTGCAATATTTTGTAGCTGTGCAACTTAAAACAAATCTTTTCACTGCTCTGTATCTCGATTTCATCATTAGTAAAACGAATCTACTATAATTGTATTACCTGTTTCTAGATGGCAGTGACTAAAATCCTATATAAATACTGGAGTGGGTGAGGGGGGAAAGTATTAAGTATTTATTAAGTGCATACTGTGATCAAAACATTGTTTTAAGCATTTCACAAATATTTCATCCTCACAACTGTGTGAGATGGGTGGTACTTTTATGCCCATTTTGCATAAAAAGAAAGTGAGACTGACAGAGGTATAGTGAAATGCCGAGGATCATAAAGCTAATAATTACCTGAGACTGGATTTGAACCAAAGTCTTCTTAACTTCAGGCCACAAACTTCATCCACTGAGTCACTTTGCTTCTCCAATATTAGTTGTAATCATGCAGAGGCATAATATAATGAATTATTTTAAAATGTACAAGTGATTATATAGAACGATCTCCTTTTTGGTTAAATGGAATATTTTCCCCTTTCACCCTTCATTCATTTGTCCATTCAACACAAGTTCATTGAGTACCTATTGTGAGTAAGCTATTGTGGAATTTTCAAAGATAGGTAGTATATCCAGTCCCTTTCCTGGGCACATCATTAATCATCATAAACTTTTCTGCCACAAGATTATAGCACCTAGAGTTAAAAGGGACATCCGAAATCATTTGGTCCAATTGCCTAATTATACATTTCATGAAACCGATATAGGAAGGTGTAAAGTCTCTTCCTTAAAATCACATGGTTAGTGAATGGCAGAGCAAGATTTTGAATGTATTCTAATAATTCTGAAGAATTCTAAATTTAGTGTTCTTTCCTTGAGTTAAAATATTACAGTGATTTTCGGTCACTTTTTTAAAGAGATATATTTTGCTCACATAAGTTAGGTCCCGTAGATGAATTTACTACATGACTCTTTAAACTGGGACTCCATTGACCCTCTATAGATGATCCAAATGAGGTGGGGAGAAGAATGCCCTCTATTTTCTTCTCAGTTCCTCAATTCACGAGGACACAAGGGATTGAGAGAACAGGAGACTTAGATGTCATTGAGTCCAACCTCCTCATTTTACAGATGGAAAACTTGAGGCATTGAGGTAAATTGATTTTTTTTCAGGTTCGTGGAACTAAATGGTTGAGACTGGATTTGACTTCAGGTTTTCCTAATTCCAGGCCTAGTAGTCTATCCGTTGATGCTCCTCAGAAAGTTGGAAAGATAGCAAGAAGACCGTCAGTGGACTATCGTATGTGATCTCCAATGATAAAGAGTCACTGGGAGAAAAGAAAAAAATCCATCATTTCAGCTTTAAACTTCATAACACACATTTTGAATTCCAACTGCAACGTTGTGTTTAAATGTATCTTATGTAGATCTTTTCATTTGGACTTATGATCACATCATGTTTTAAAATTATTTGTGTGGAAACCCCTGCCATCAGTGTTGACCAACAGTTTCTATGTAACATGGTTTTAGAGTTTCATGGTGGCATTGAGTAAGTAAATGATTTGCCTGGCATCAAACAACTGATATGTGGTAGAATAATATTTGAACCTGCTGATTCCTAACTTGTAGGCCAGATTTTCACATATTATATACCATGCTCTCTCTCATAGGCACTTACTGATATAAAAATTGTCATTTTAAAGCATATTTCAATGTGCCAGTCTCTGGCGTATCAACGTTATTATCTTACAAGGAATTTTATAATTGTCAAGTGCAGTTTTTCACAATTTATATTAAATTTGACAATTTTATACTTGTCAAGTTAAAAAATATGTTTTAAAATATTGTAAACATCGTGGTCCAAGTGCATATACAACTGAAATCTGATATGTTGATTTGAGTCCAGGTCTATGTCTGTTGAATATTAAGAATATTTCTTATATATCTAAGATATTGAATGCATTATGTTGTTTTAAGGCAGATAAGATGTGTCCTTAACTTCTTCTCAGGAGATTCATAATGCAAACTGAAAAAACACACCTTTACAGCCAAACTAATTTTCTATAATCAGGAAAAAGGTGTACACTAAAACCATAGACACATGGAGTTGGTAAGGACTTTAGAGGTCATAGTCATGACTAAATAAATACTTAATCTAAAGGAAACCTAGGACATGATTCTTTAATGTGTGTTTGAAAATAAGGATACTGGGAGGGAAAGCCCCATCCTTCCTTAGGCTCTATATTTGCTTGAAAATAAGTATACCGTGACAAAGAGCCCCATCCACTCTGAGGCAACTCTATCTACTTTTTGAAAACTCTAATTGTTGGGATTCTTTTCTTGGCATTGGACCCCAAATGCACTTTTCTGTAGTTTATCCATTGTTCTTTGTTCAATCTAGGAACTCAAAAAACAGCTACGATCTATCTGCCAAATGGCAGACATTCAAACACTTAAACAAAAAATGAAATATCCCTTGCAAGTTTTCTGTTGTCCACGTATTTACCCAATTCATTCAACTGATGACCCATAATGTCATCTTGAAGTGTGTTACTATCATTGGTGTTGTTCTCTGGTCTCTCTCTGCTTTTCAGTGTGCTTCCCAAAAAGAAACACTCATACTCCCCTCAGAACAATAATCCATATGGTTTGAATGGGGCAGAGTATAGTAGGGTCATCCCCTCCACGATCCTGAACGCTAAGCCCATAGACTGATTCGTACTGGTTGAACTTCTGGTTGGTTTCCTTGATCTCCTGGAGACACATCCTCCCTAAGGCCTTGCCCTCTTGAATTCACAGCTCCTTCCACTGGACCATCCATTTGCGGAAGAATTGTAGCAGTAAGCACCCTAGCATACACAGTAGGGCCTGCTGCCCAGATTCTTAAATCTTTCTAACAGGAAAGCAGCTTCTAAGGGGTCGACAATCACTTTAATCCAACATTTATACCAATAGAAAAAATACAAGCAGGACCCACAGACATGCCTTCATACTGTATTACTATCAGCAATACATACCTCATTACAAAAGAGAGAAGCACCAACAATCTGGATTTTCAAAGGGGGGATGCTTCTTAAAAGGACTGCTGAGAGTCTCATCTAGCACAAGAATCTTCTTCCAAAAACGAAGTCCCAAAACAAAACCTCAACTCAGAGTATATATGTATGTATGTATGTATGCATATATATGTGTGTGTGTGTGTGCGTGTGTGCATGTGTGTATATACATACACACTCTTTTCAGAGTTGGAGGGCACGACTCCTAGTGACACAGTGCCTCATTAGCAATCAGAAAAAAGCAAAAAAAAAATGGGCCTTCGTATGAAACATGTCTCCCCTAATCAAATCTCCCTCAGTAGCCCCACTTGAGGTGAATCAATGGGTAGGGAAGATTTTTAATTCCCATTACAAGAATGCAAGGTAAGGCCCCCCCTTACTGCCATCTCAGTTCACTCTACTTCTCTTTCACCTAAACTGCCACCTTGTGTTTTGGTGGAGGTCATCTGCCCTAATCACGTCCTGCTTTGTTCTTTTCTAGATCCATATTATGTGATGTCTTTGTGCATCAGAATACAAAATCATTAAGAGTGGGGACTCTACTTTTTTCTTAGATTTTTGTATTCTAGCACTTAGTACAGTGACTGGCATATTTAAAGCATTTAATAAAGGTAAACATTTATAAGAGACCATCTTTGTTTTTCTTCCTGTACATCTCCATTTTTGTCTCTGTATTTCTGTCTCTGTCTCACTATAACTGCCTGTTTCTTCTTAAAGTAAGCTAAGATCATTTTAACTATTTGGACTACTACATTACACTATTGATGTTTGCTAAATCTGCAATCCATGATAAACAGATAATGTTAAGGAAAATGTATGAGGTTAATTTCCTACTGTTTTAGTATACTTCAAATTAAGCACCACTAATCATAAGACATGTCCCCTCCTTGTACTTATGATTATGACTTTTTTATGTTACTACAGTTTTAGTGAGGCAGCGTCTTCCAGTGTCAAAAGACTTTTTCTTAGGAAATTCTTCCTTATACTGAGTTGATATCTGTCATCTTATAATTTCTATTTTGTTCAAAACTGGCTCCATACCAAAAATATTGGCTTCCTCTTTCACATGAAGTCCTTCCAAATATTTGAAGAGAAGTATTGTATCATAGCCTCTATTTTCTTTAATTCCCTTTCTCTTTAATGGTTCTTCTCTTCCTCACCCCCAGACCATATTTGTTTTCCTTCAGATTCTCTTCTGAATCACAAAATTGGAGATTTACAGAGATGGAGATAAGATTTCAGAGCTGACTAATCTAAGGAGTGCTTGCAAAAGAACACTCTTTAAAATATATCCGAAAGTAATCATTCAGACATATTCTGAAGGCCTCCAATAATATTTAAATCACCTCTCAAAGAAGCAGTTTTAAATATCTTGAAGATTTTCATTATATTAAAAAGTATATGACTTCTTAAAATTTAGGGATCATAGAAACATGAGATTTTATATTCATTGGCCATAGCCCTTCATTTCGTAGATGTGAACCTAAAGGTGAATTCACTTGCTAAAACTTACATGCAGAGTAAATGGCAGCAATGGCTTTATGGGTATCATACTGATCCCCTAAAAGGAAAAGGCTCCATTTTGAAATTAACTCTGTCCCTGAACTTTCTCACCCATTTCTACCTAGCCACTCAATGATCCTTTTACCTGCCCTTCCACTGTGACTCTCTGACCACTTAACTCCTTTCCTTATCTGCACCTGGACCAGTCTAGGCTATTTACCTCTCCTTACACCCATACAGATCTTCTCACAGTTTTTTTTTGGTATGTAAGTACCAATCTTACCCCCAGGAAATTGAGCAGATCGTTAAGAACCTTGCCCACTCTTGTTAGAATCACAATAAACCCTCACCATTCATACTGGCATCACAATAAGCCCTTACTACTCTGACTGAAAGAAGGCTTGAGTGGTCAAATTCTTTCAAGGCAGGCCTCCCTGAATCCTTGGTTTTTGGGTTTCCCAGCACCACAAACTTCAACAGCAGAACTAAGGTTTTCTTGTTTTACATAAAGTGTATTTTCATGGCAATATGTCCTCTTCATTCATCATTTCATCGCTGCCCTTGGGACACAAGCAAAGAAAGAACACTTTCTTTTGTAATATATAATAAAAGTTATTAGACCATCACTTCCACATTCTGCTCACTTGTTATGTCTTCTTTTCTTCCCTGTAAAAATCACCAGATCTATCATCAAATAGTTGCATGGGGTGAAAAAATAATTAAAAAGGGAAGAGAGAAAAGAGAGTTGGAAGTAGAGATAATAGTCAAAAAAAGATAAAATTATTAAATTAAAAAAAAATTTTGGTCGAAAAGAGCACAGAACTTAAAGGCATGAAAGATTGGGGTTCAATCTTGGCTCTAGAACTAGGTATATACTTATCTGAAAAATGTGAGCAAGAACAAGAAAAAATGATGATAACAATAGCTAGCAGTTGCATGCCCCCTTAAGATTCGTAAATCACTTTTCATATATATTATCTCATTTGATCCTTATGACAACCATCTCTAAATCTGTTTTCAAGGAAATTACCTGTTACATTTCAGTAAGATGTAAAGTTGTAAATTGTACTTTATGATTATCAATATAATGACACTGATCTCTAGGCTTGAAATGTGGGATAACTCTTAGAAAATTTACCTTTGGGTTTTTGTTCATAATTCTGAGGTTAGGGAAAATGAATTGTTAGGTTAAATAAGAATCCAAGCTTTACAAAACATAATTCTATTACTAATTTCTAAATGGTGAGAGAATCAAGCTACATGTCATTTCCCTTAATTTGTCCCACATACATATTAATTCACATTGATTACCCCTTCATCTTTTATTTTCATTCACACATACCCCTAATTACAATTGGAAAACAACCAATGGGTGTTTTTTTTTTCTCTTTGAATAAATACAAAAATGTTCAGAGCTTTGACTTCTTCTGGTAGATTTCTAAAACCTCACTGAATTTTGAAACTTACCTGTGATCAATCAGTAATTGTTCTTGGCAACATCACCAATACCTTAAATGAATGGATGTTGAATGATGAGGTTTATAACTCTAAATTATCTCCATTCCAGGATCAGTTCACAGGGGACTTCCTTTGGGAAATCTGAAGAAGCAATTAAATTGTTGTTTCATGAAATATCTCATGAGGAAGCTCCCTCTCAGGTGGAAATATTTATTATTTTAATTAGGCTTTAAAAAAAATGAGGAGAGGGAGCCAAGATGGCAGAGGAGAAGAACAGACCTGTGGAAGATCCATACTCCCCCACAGCCCATAAAATACCTGTAAAAATAACTCTAAACGAATTCTAGAGCAGCAGAAGCCAAAAAACAGAGTAAAAGATATTTCCAGCCCAAGGGAGCCTGGAAGGTCAACAGGAAAGATTTATCACACCAGGTGAAGTAGAGCACAGACTGGCCTTGGCTATGGCAGGGGTAGAACTGGAGCAGGACTCTGGTCATGCAGAATCCCAGACAGCAGCTGCAGTTCCTAGATCCCTCAACTCACAAACTTAAAGGGCAATTGCAAAGTTCAGTGGGAAGGTGCTTTCATCAAAGTGAGAAAGGAACAGGATCTGACCCTGGTGGCCTCATGGCAGCAGTAGTTGCTGCAGTACAGCTTCCATTTTAGGACCCCTCACCCTAAAGCCCCTGGGGGAATCATGTGGCTAAATATTGTTTCCATTTATTTTTCTGAAAACTCACTGTTCATGTCTTTTGACTGTTTCTAAATTGAGGAGTGCTTCGTAGTCTTACAACTTTGAGTTTATGAAAAACTTTTTTAATTTGATATAATCTAAAGTGTCATTATTATCTCCTGTATTAACCTTTTTGTCTTGTTTGGTCATAAATTCTTCCCATATACATAAATTTGACATGACAAATATTTCATCCTTTGCTAATTTCCTTATTGTATCACCCTTAATGTCTATATCAGGTAACCATTTTGACCTTATTCTGTTGCACAGTGTTAGATGTTTCTATAACTAATTTATGCAAAACTTCTTTCCAATTTCTCCAACAATTTTAGTCAAATGACTGTTTTCCTGTCCTAAAATTTGGATATTTATATTTGTCAAACAGTAGAATAGTATGGTGATTTGGTAATATTTATTATGTACCTAATCTATTTAAATTATTCACCACTCTATTTTGTAGCTAGTACCAAACTATTGACAATAATTTTGAATTATAATTTTATTTGTTATAATAATAATAATAGATATTATTACAAATATAGAGCTAACAAATTACAAATTATATTATCTTTTAAACACTATAAAATGTGGAACAATTAAAATTTTATATTAGTAGCAGATACTTTTCATAATTACCCTTTATTAATACAGTTTGAGGTCTGAACTGTCACTTTACTACACCTTTCTTAATTGATTTCCTCGATACTGATGAATTTTTGTTTTTTCTAAATATATAATTTATTTTTCAGTTCTTAGCGTTCACTTCCACAAGACTTTGAATTCAAAACCCAGTCTTCCTTCTATCACACCCAACCCTTTCCTTATCTTCATCTTCTCTTTTTTCTTATAGGGAAGGATAGATTTCTAAATCTCATTACCTGTATTTCTTATTTTCCATTTATATACAGTAACAATTCTCAACGTTCGTTTCTACTACTTTGAATTCCAACTTCTTTCCCTTTCTCGCTCCTGACCTATTACCACTGAAAAGGCAACCAATTCAGTACAGGCTATATATGTGTCGTTTTGCAAAAGACTTCCATAATAATCATGTTGTGTAAGACTAACTTTATTGCCCTCCCTTCTACCCTGTCCCACTTTTGCTTTTCTATTCTCTAATTTGACCTTGTCCCTTCCCAAAAAGGTTTGCTTCTTGTTATTCTCTTTTTCCATTTGCACTCCCTTCTATAATACCCCTCACCCCACTTTCCTCCTTCTCCCCTACTTTGCTGTAGGGTAAGACAGATTTTCATACCAAATTTATTGAACATGTTATTCCCTATTTAAATAATATGTGAAGAGAGTAAGCTTCACTTTTCCCTTCCCACCTCCTCCCTTTTCTCCTCCATTGAAAAAAGATTTTTCTTATCTTTTTTTATGAATGATAGTCTGCCCCATTCCATTTCCCCTTTCTCCTCCCAATATTTCCCTCTCTCACCCCTTAATTTTTTATGAATATCATCTCTTTTGATTCAATTCAACCTATACTCTTAGTGTATGTGTGTGAGTGTTTGTGTATGTGTGTGTGTGTGCAATTCCTCCACCTACCCAAATACTGAGAAAATCTCACGAGTTCCAAAAATTATCTTTCCATGTAGGAATTGAACCGATTCAGCCTTAGAAAGTCCTTTATGATTCTCTTTCCTGTTTTCCTTTTCATGCTTCTTTGATTATTGTGTTTGAAAGTCAAATATTCTATTCAGTTCTGATCTTTTCCTCAACAACGCTTGAAAATCTTCAATGTCATTGAATGACCACTTTTTGCCTTGAAGTTTTATATTCAGTTTTGCTGGGTAGTTGATTCCTTTTTTAAATCCCAGTTCCTTTGACATCTAGAATATCCTATTCCAAGACCTTCAATCCCTTAATGTACAAACTGCCATATCTTGTGTTATCTTGACTGTATTTCCACAATACTAGAATTGTTTCTTTCTAGCTGCTTACAATATATTCTCCTTGATCTAGGAACTCTAAAACTTGGCCACAATATTCCTAGGAGTGTCTCTTTCGAGATCTCCTTCAGGAGGTGATCAGTGGATTCTTTCAATATTTACTCTGTTCTCTGGTTCTAGAGTATCAGGGCAGATTTCCCTCATAATTTCATGAAAAATAATGTCAAGACTCTTTTTGAAAATTTATTTTTAACACGGTTTGGAACAGATACAGCAATTCTAATTTTTGGACAGGTGATACTTCTTTTTAAAGCATTTACAATATGAACCACAAATAAATTTTTTTATTCAAACATTAACCAACTGAGACACAAATAATATTCATGTTGCTAACTTCACAAGCTCTTGACCTAATTCTCTCCACAGTATTACCAAAAGTAAAGGACCCGAACTTATTGTTGATGGTCTAAAGTCCTATGCCTAATACCTTAATTTTAGGCAACCTCGGATGTTCCTCTACCCATAATTTATAATTGAATAGATCTGGCATTAAGGTTACAAACCTTTTGGCTATAGGAAATTGCCACCATGAGTAGGGACATTGAAGGGATACAATATCTCCCCAACTTCATGTCAGTTCCAGGCTGGATTAGATTATGCACTTACATTCAGTCAATCTTAACGTCTGCCAGTTGTCAGTGGGGAAATTTAGTCAGGAGAATCCCACCTCAGCCCATGCTGAATAGCTGCTCTCCCACGCTTCCCTTGAGATCACCTTATGCAGTTCATGCCAGTATCTCATCAGCTTACTGGCATCATGTACTGGAGACTTAGATCGCCTTTCTTGCTACCCATACCTGGAGTTAGACTCAGAAGAACAGTCACTTAGTAGTCCCATAGCATCTACAAATGGCAAGTTCCAATAACAAGGTTTCAAATATGATTATAGTTTCACTTTGGCCAAGGAACATCTTTTGAAGCAGATCTTAAGTGGCTTACATGCCTTCTATCCATGTTCTAGTACCTGATTAAGTGGCAATCATAAAATGAAATTTACCATTAAAACCTTGACTTTTCCACCAATGCCAAATTTTATGCGAGGATACCTTCCTCTAGGAAATTTAGACTGAAATTCGTTTCTCCAAACTAAAGATGTCACTGATTTATTCTCAATAATTAATTCAATCTATTGTTTTAATTCTAATTGCTTTTACCTCACTTTGTAACATGTCCAATTTTTTTCCCCATTACTCCTCTCCACCCCACTTCCTAATAACTTGCCTTCTGATTACTCCTTCTCTCAATGTACCCTCCCCTCCATCATACCCCACCCCTCTCCTATCCCCATCTTCTCTCTTTTCTTGCAGGGAAAGATAAATTTCCATAAAACTAAATCTGTAGTTCTTATTTCCGGATTATACATCATAAAAACTATCAACATTTCTTTTTAATACTTTGAATTCCAACTTCTCTCCCTCCCTCCTTCCCTCCCCAGCCCCACTGATAAGGTAAGCAATTCAATACAGACTAAATGTGTGTTGTTTTGCAAAAGACTTCCACAGCAATCATGTTGTGTAATACTACCTATATTGCCCTCTGACCTACCCTATCTCCCCTTACTTTTTCCCCTTACAATTGACCTTGTCCCTTCTCTAAAATGATTATTTCTAGTGACCCCCTTCTCCCGTTTGCCCTCCCTTTTAGCATTCTCCTCGCTCCACTTGTCGCCTGCTCTCCTACTTTCCTGTGGTGTACACAAATTTTCATATCAAGTTTAGTGAGCATGTTATTCCCTCCTTCAGCTACATGTGGGGAGAGTAGCTTTGTTTTTCCCCTCTCCCCTTCTCCCTTATCTCCTCCACTGATTAAGATTTTTCTTATTTCTTTTATGAATCATAGCCTGCCATTCCATTGCTTCCTTTCTCTTCCCGTAATTTTCCTCCTTCATACCTTAATTTTTATTTATTTTATTGTGTGTGTGTATTATCTCTTCTGACATAACAAACCCTGTACTCTCTATCTATCTATGTGTATATGTGTGTGTATGTACAATCTCTCCAATTACCCAAATACTGAGAAAAGATTCAAGAGTTAAAAATATTTACTTTCCATGTAGCAATGTAAACAGTTCATCTTTAGAGACTCTTCTACGATTTTTATTTTCTGTTTACCTTTTCATGCTTCTCTTAATTCTTGTCTTGGGAAGCCAATTTTTTAAATACAGATCTGGTCTCTTCCACAACATGAAATCTTCAAATTTGACTATATTACTGAATGACCATTTTTCCCTTGGAGTGTTATATTCAGATTTTGTGGGTAGGTGGTTCTTGACTTCAATCCCAGTTCCTTTGAATTCTGAAATATCTTACTCCAAGCCCTTAGATGCATTAATTTTGAAGCTGCCAAATCCCTTGTTATCCTGATTGTATTTCCACAGGACTCAACGTATTTCTTTCTAGCTGCTTGCCGCATTTTCTCTTTGATCTAGGAACTCTGAAATTTGGTCACAATATTCCTATGAGTTTTTCTGTTTGGGTTTCTTTAAGGAGGTGAAAGAATGAATGAATTCTTTGACTATCCATTTTTTCCTTCAGATTCTATAACATCAGGACAGTTTTCCTTCATAATTTCATGGAAGATAATGTCTAGGATCTTTTTTGGATCATGGTTTTCAGGTAGTCCAATAATTTTTAAATTATTTCTCCTGTATCATTTTTCTAGGTCAGTTGTTTTTCCAATGAGTTGCTTCACCTAATCTTCTATTTTTTTTTATCTATCTATAGGTTTGTATTTTATTATATGAAGTTTTCTGTAATACAGGGCATACCCAGAAATTTAATATGTATGAGAATATTAAGGTACCTTTACTTTTGGGAAGATAGTTCTTAAGAGGAGCAGGTCAAACATTTTGGCAATCAACAACATTCGAATATTTATTAGGAAGATAAACCATTACAAATTTCTGACTGTATTGTTTGTTGGCTGTTGTTGTTGTTGTTCTTCTTTTGGCATTATCCTCATTTTATTTTTTTATTTATTTAACTTTTTACATTGATTTTCACAAAATTTTGGTTTCCAATTTTCTCCCCTTTTATCCCCTCCCCCCCACCCCAATACACCGAGCAATCTAATTTCCCCTATCTCCAATCTGCCCTCTTTTCTGTCATACCTCCCTGCTCTTGTCCCCATTTTCTCTTTTGTCCTGTAGGGCCAGATGACTTTCTATTCCTCATTAACTGTATGTCTTATTTCCTAGTAGCAACAAAAATATTAAACAGTTGTTCCTAAAACTTGAGGTCCAAATTCTCCCAATCCCTCCCTCCCTACCCATTCCCTTTGGGAAGGCAGGCAATTCAATATAGGCCCTATTGTGTAGTTTTCCAAATGACTTCCATAATAATCGGGTTGTGTAAGACTAACTGAATTACCCTCCATTATATCCTGCCCCTCATTGTTTCTCTTCTGTCTTTTGATACTGTCCCTCCCCGAGTGTTGACTTCAAATTTCTCCCTCCTCCCATGCCCTCCCTTCCATCATCCCCCCCCTTGCTTATCTCCTTCTCCCCCACTTTCCTGTTCTGTAAGATAGGTTTTCATAGCAAAATGAGTGTGCATTTTATTCCTTCCTTTAGTCAAATGTGATTGAGGGTAAACTTCTTGTTTTTTTCTCACCTCTCCTCCTTTAACCCCCCACTAAAAAGTCTCCTGCTTGCCTCTTGAATGACATATAATTTACCCCATTCCATTTCACCCTCTCTCTTCCCCCTACCTTTGTCTCTCACCATTTACCTTGATTTCTTTTAAGATATCGTCCCATCCTATTCAATTCACTCTGTGCTCTTTGTCTCTGTATGTTCTTGCATGTGTGTATGTGTGTGAGCATGCATGCGTGTACATGTGTGTGTGTGATCCCACCAACTACCCAGATACTGAAAAGTTTTAAGATTTACAAATATTGTCTTTACATGTAGGAATGCAAATAGTTCACTTCTGGTAAGGCCCTTATGACTTCTCTTTCCTGTTTACTTTTTCATGCTTCTTCTCATTCTTGTGTTTGAAAGTCACATTTTCTTTTCAGCTCTGGTCTTTTCACCAAGAATGCTTGAAAGTCCTCTGTTTCATTGAAAGACCATATTTTCCCCTGAAGTATTATACTCAGTTTAGCTGGGTAGGTGATTCTTGGTTTGAGTCCTAGTTCCTTTCACTTCTGGAATATCCTATTCCATGCCCTTCAATCCCTTAATGTAGAAGCTGCTAGATCTTGAGTTATCCTGATTTTATTTCCACAATACTGGAATTGTTTCTTTCTAGCCGCTTGTAAGATTTTCTCCTTGAGCTGGGAGTTCTGGAATTTGGCCACAATATTCTTAGGAATTTCTCTTTTTGGATCTCTTTCAGGTGGTGATCGATGGAATCTTTCAATACTTATTTTCCCCTCTGGTTGTAGAATGTCAGGGCAGTTTTCCTCAATAATTTCATGGAAGATGATGTCTAGGCTCTTTTTTTGATCATGACTTTCAGGTAGTCCTATAATTTTTAAATTGTCTCTCCTGGATCTATATTCCAGGTCAGTTGTTTTTCCCATGAGATATTTCACATTCCCTTCCATTTTTTCATTCTTTTGGTTTTGTTTGGTGATTTCTTGGTTTCTCAGAAAGTCATTAGACTCCATCTGTTCCATTCTAATCTTGAGAAAACTATTATCTTCAGTGAGCTTTACAAACTCTTTTTCCATTTGGCTACTTCTGCTTTTGAAAGCATTCTTCTCCTCATTGGCTTTTTGAACCTCTTTTGCCAATTGAGTGAGCCTGTTTTTCAAGGTGTTATTTTCTTCAGCATTTTTTTTTGGGTCTCCTTTACCAAGGTATTGACCCGTTTTTCATACTTTTCTTGCATCTCTCTCATTTCTCTTCCCAGTTTTACCTCCACCTGCTTAACTTGCTTTTCAAAATCCTTTTTGAGCTCTTCCAAGGCCTGAGCCAACCCGACATCCCCCTGGGATGTCTGGGGTACCAAGGCCCCACCCTCCACGTCTTTCCCTGATGGCAAGAATATGTCCTCGTCATTAGATCTGAAAGTCAGGATCATTTGCATCTGTTCAAAAAAACTCTCTATAGTCTTATTTTTCTTCCCTTTTCTAGGCATTTTCCCAGCCAGTTACTTGACTTCTGAGATTCCTGTCCACCCCCGCCTAGATCTGCCCAGCTAGTGCTTGGGGCCTGAGATTCAAGTGGGCTTTCCGTGGCAGGCGTGGCTGCTATTCAATGTGAGCTTTAGTTCTGGTGCTGGGGTGGGGGCAGGGCCACCTCCCAGGCTCAGTTCCCTCAGGGGCTTTATGCAGAGACCTTCAGTAATGGAGCGGGTGGGGACAGGGCTGTCTCCCAGGCTCAGTTCCCTCAGATGGTTTACAGACAGACCTTTAGTAATGAAGATCCTGCCTGCTGCTCAGGGAGTCCCGGGCTGCCGCCGCTGCCTCCACTGCTTCCTGCCCCTGCCTCTACCTGAGCCACTGCCTCCCAAGAAGGCCTGAGTCACGGAGACACCCCGCTCCCTTCTCATCCAGCCCAGACATCTCTCTCACTGACCTGTAGCACCTGTGGGCGGAGGGACCTTCCCGGCCACCGGAGGTTCCGTCCCTGAAGCCTGCTCGGATCAGCTTCTCTGGTGCCGCAGCCAGGGTAGCGCTGGGGTGGGGTCCGCTTTCCGAGGTGCAATGGACCCTGGGGACGGCTCTCCAGGCGTCTCTGGAACGGAAATCTCTTCCACTGTGTTTCTGCACACCCTGCAGTGATCCAGAACTTGTGGGGAGCTCTTCTTACATTAAATCCATGAGCTGTGGGTTTGGAGGTAGCATACATGAGTCTTTCTACCCCGCCATCTTGACTCTGCCCCATCTTCTATTTTTTCAAATGTTTGGTTTTGTTTGCTAATTTCTTGGTTTAACTCATAATCATTTGTTTCCTTGAACTCAATTCTCTCTTTCAATGAATTATTTTGTTCAATAAGCCTTTGAACTTTCTCCTCAGCTTGGTTAATTCTGCTTTTTAAAACCTCTTTCTCCTCGTTGGCTTTTTGAACCTCTTTTTCCAATTCAGTTAGCCTCTTTTTAAAGTTGTTATTTTCCTCAGCATTTTTTTTTTTTTGGTTCTCCTTTAGTAAGCTGCTAACTTATTTTTTGAGGTCTTCTATTGCCTGAGCTCAGTTTAACTTCCCTTTGGAAGCAGAGGCCTTCACTTCCTCGTAGAGTATGTCTTGTTCATTCTCATATGAAAGGATGGGGGGAGATGCCTGTTCCCCAAGAAAGTAACCTTCTATGTTTCCCCCTTTTTTTTTTGGCATTTTCCCAGCCCGTTACTTGACTTCTGAGTTTCCTCTCGACAACCACCTTGCCTCCAGTTTCACCCAACCAGTACTTAGGGGCTGAGATTCAAATGCTGCTGCCAAGCCTCAGGGGCTTTCAGCTGTGTTGGGGCCGCTATTTAGTGCGAGATTAATTTCAGCTGCTCAGGTTTGGGCAGGGCCACCAACCAGGACTTAGTTTCCTCAGGGGTTTTACAAGGAGACCTTCAACAGATGCTGGCCACTGCCTGCTTTGGGAGCCCTGTCTGCTGCCTCCACTACTGTCTCCTGAGGGGGACTGAGTTGTGAGGACACTCTGATTCCCTCTCGGCCAGCCCAAAACAGCCTCTCACTGACCTTTGGCGTCTGTGGGTTGAGGGATCTGCCCTGCTGCTGGAGATTCTGCCCCTGAAGCCTACTCGGATCTGCTCCTCTCAGTGCCCTATGGCCAAGGCAGGGTTGTCCTCTGCTCCAGATCTGGTCCGTGATGGACCTTTCCTGTCAGTTTTTCAGGTCTCACTGGCACAGAAATCTCCTCTACTCCATTTTTCTGTGGCTTCTGCTGCTCTAGAATTTCTTGAGAGTTCTTCTTTAGAGGTATTTTATGGGCTGTGGGCTAAGAGCTAAGCATATGTGTATTTTTCTACTCCGCCGTCTTGGCTCCTCCAAGTCTCTTTTTTTGATCACCTCTTGCTGGTAGTCCCATTATTTTTAAATTGTCTCTCCTGGATCCGTTTTCCAATAAGTTGCTGACTCACTTTTCATGATTTTCTTGCATCTCTCTCATTTCTCTTCCCAATTTTTCCTCCACCTATTTTATTTGATTTTCAAAATACTTTTTGATCCCTTCCATGACCCGAGAGATGCAAAAACCTGAATTTTGACGTCTTCCTCTGATGGCAAGCTTCTTTCTCCCTCATCTGAATGAATGGAAGAAAACACTTTTTCACCAAGAAAGTAACATTCTGTAGTCTTATTTTTCCCATTTTTGGCTATTTTCCCAGCCATTTACATGACTTTTGAGTCCATCACGTGCACTCTTTTCTGCCCAGGATCTGCGAGTAGGATTCTGTCTCCCAGCCCTCATTAGCTCCACCTCACCAGCCTCCTCCTAACCCCAGGACTGTCACTCAGAACTGATACCCAGTTTAGCCATTTAATTAATTACCCCAGGGGATTTTAGTCCAAAGGCTCCAAAGTGGTCCTTTCTGCAGCCCTGGGATGAGGGATAAGGCCAGACAGATCTCCCCTCTCAGCCAGGTGAAAGAGCTTTCTTACTGACCTTTGAAGTTATCTTTGGTGTTTGTGAGTTGAGAGTTCTGGGAACTGCTGCTGCTACTCGTGATTCAGTGCCGTGAAACCTGCCCTAGGACAAGAGGGAGCCTAAATGGCACAGGAGAGCAACGACTCACCTAAGCTCTTGGACAAACTCCTTCAGGTACCTCTGAAAGAATAATCTGACCAAATTCTGGAGGTGCAGAATTCAGTGGGCAACAGACTGTGACGGATTCGGAACTCAGGTTGGACTGGAAGGTCCACTGAAAGGATCTGTTCCGTGGGGGTGAGTGCACAGCACAGTGTGGCCAGCACAGCGGAGTCGAAGGGACCAGTGAAACCAGAGCAGTGCGCAGAACCGGCGGAGCAGCACCGAGTGTGGGGGACAAGCTGAACCGAGTCAGTGAGACCCACCGAGTGCCAGATATCAGCGCAGCAGTTCCTGAGACCTTCAGCCCGAAGGTCAAACTTTGGTAAGTAACCTACTTGCACTTCCAGGAGCCAGGGTGATGGAGTGATCAGTAAATGCTCTCTTTGCTCCCCTTGAAGACCATGAAAGAACTATAAAATATTTCCCCAGAAAAATCCTAGATCAGCAAGAACAGCAAAGGTGCCAATAGTGAAGGAAAAAATATTACAAGCAGCAAGAAATAAACAATTTAAATATCAAGGAGATACAATCAGAATCACACAGGTCTTTGCAGCTTCCACGTTAAAAGACTGAAAAAATTGGAACCCAATATTCCGCAAGGCAAAGGAGTTGGGACTAAAATCAAGGATCAAGTACCCAGCAAAGTTCAGCATAACACCAGAACTTAATAGAAAATTCGATCTTCAAATGCTAGTCTCAAGAGAATCATAAAAAGGTAAAAGGGGGGGGGCGCAACAACTTGTTATGCAATTAGGGCAAACTATTTACCTCCCTATAAGTGAAGATCATACTTGTTTATCATGATAAAAAATATGATTTAAATATGAGAAGGGGTTGTAATAGGAAAGGAAGAAGCAGAAAACGACAAATTGCATTACAAGAAGAAGCACAAAATCATAGTAGAGGGAAAGTGGGGAGGGAGATGAGCATTGTGTGAGAGGTACTCTCATCTGATTTGTTTAAAGGATGGAATAATAAACTTAAGTAGAAAATCCTAACTAGCTGTATAGTCAGTAGGAGTGGAAGGGGAAGAAAGGGGAGGGAGGCTAAAAGGGAGGGAAGAAGCAATAAGAGTAAAGGGGAGTAAAAGGAAGGGTGACAAAAAGACGAAGGGTGAAGGCTGCAGGAGGAGGTGGTGAAAAGTGAATACTATTGAGGAGGGGAAGGGAGACAGGAGAGCTAAAAGCACAAATGGTGGGAAAGAAGATGGAGGGAAATACACAGATTGTAATCATAACTGTGAATGTGAATGGAATGAATTCTCGCATAAAATGGAAATGGATAGCAGAATGAATTAAAAGCCATAATCCAACAATATGCTGCTTACAAAAAACAGATTTCAAATGGGGGGATAGGATAAAGGTCAAAGGATGGAGCAGAAAATATTGTGCTTCAGTTGATGTAAGAAAGGTAGGAGTAGCAATCCTAATATCAGACAAAGCAAAAGCAGAAATAGATCTAATCAAAAGGGATAGAGATGGAAACTATATCCTGTTAAAAGGCACCATAGACAAGGAAGCAATACCATTACTAAATATGTATGCTCCGAGTGGTATAGCATCCAGATACTTAGAGGAGAGGTTGGGGGAGCTGAAGGAAGAAATTGAGAGCAAAACTGTACTAATGGGGGACCTCAACCTGCCTCTTTCTGAACTTGATGAATCTAACCCCAAAACAAACAAGAAAGAGGTTAAGGAGGTAAATAAATCTCTAGATAAGGTAGATAAGATAGCTCTTTGGAGAAAATTGACTGGGAATAGAAAGGAATATACCTTTTTCTCAGCAGTACGTGGAACATTTGCAAAAACTGATCATGTACTAGGACATAAAAATCTCACAATCCAGTGGAGAAAGGCAGAGATAGAGGGGGCGAAGTCAAAGTGGCGTAGTAGAAAGATGCACGTATGCGAGCTCCAAACCCACAGCCCATAGATTTAATTTAAGAAGAGCTCCCCAGAAGTTCTAGATCACTGCAGGGTGTGCAGAAACATAGTGGAAGAGATTTCCGTTCCGGAGATCCCTGGAGAGCCGTCACCAGGGTCCGTCGCGCCCCAGAAAGCGGACCCCACCCCAGCGCTGCATTGGCTGCAGCCTCAGAGAAGCTGATCCCAGCAAGATTCAGGGATGGAACCTCCGGTGGCCTGGAAGGTCCCCGCCCCCAAAGACTCTACAGGTCAGTGAGAGACATGCCTGGGCTGACCAAGACGGGAGCGGGGTATCTCGGTGGCTCGGGCTTCCACGGGAGGAAGCGGCGGAGGCAGAGGCAGGGGCAGGAAGTGGAGAAGGCAGAGGCAGAGGTGGTGGCGGAGGCAGCGGTGGCACGGCCGTGGTGGCCCGGGACTCCCCCAGCAGCAAGCAGGATCTTCATTTCTGAAGGTCTCCATAAAGTCCCTGAGGGAACTGAGCCTGGGAGGTGGCCCTGCCCCCACCCCAGCACCAGAACTAAAGCTCACATTGAATAGCAGCCACACCTGCCACGGAAAGCCCATTTGAATCTCAGGCCCCAAGCACTAGCTGGGCAGATCTAGGCGGGGGTGGACAGGAATCTCAGAAGTCAAGCAACTGGCTGGGAAAATGCCTAGAAAAGGGAAGAAAAATAAGACTATAGAGAGTTTTTTTGAACAGATGCAAATGATCCTGACTTTCAGATCTAATGACGAGGACATATTCTTGCCATCAGGGAAAGATGTGGAGGGTGGGGCCTTGGTACCCCAGACATCCCAGGGGGACGTCGGGTTGGCTCAGGCCTTGGAAGAGCTCAAAAAGGATTTTGAAAAGCAAGTCAGGCAGGTGGAGGTAAAACTGGGGAGAGAAATGAGAGAGATGCAAGAAAAGCATGAAAAATGGGTCAATACCTTGCTAAAGGAGACCCAAAAAAATGCTGAAGAAAATAACACCTTGAAAAATAAGCTCACTCAATTGGCAAAAGAGGTTCAAAAAGCCAATGAGGAGAAGAATGCTTTCAAAAGCAGAATTAGCCAAATGGAAAAAGAGTTTATAAAGCTCACTGAAGAGAATAGTTCTCTCAAAATTAGAATGGAACAGATGGAGTCTAATGACTTTACGAGAAATCACCAAACAAAACCAAAAGAATGAAAAAATGGAAGAGAATGTGAAATATCTCATGGGAAAAACAACTGAGCCGGAATATAAATCGAGGAGAGACAATTTAAAAATTACGGTACTACATGAAAGTCATGATCAAAAAAAGAGTCTAGACATCATCTTCCATGAAATTATAAAGGAAAACTGCCCTGACATTCTACAACCAGAGGGGAAAATAAGTATTGAAAGATTCCATCGATCACCACCTGAAAGAGATCCAAAAAGAGAAACTCCTAGGAACATTGTGGCCAAATTCCAGACCTCCCAGCTCAAGGAGAAAATTTTACAAGCAGCTAGAAAGAAACAATTCCAGCATTGTGGAAATACAATCAGGATAACTCAAGATCTAGCAGCTTCTACATTAAGGGATCGAAGGGCGTGGAATAAGATATTCCAGAAGTCACCAAGAATCACCTACCCAGGAAAACTGAGTATAATACTTCAGGGGAACGTATGATCTTTCAATGAAGTTGAGGACTGTCAGGGATTCTTGATGTAAAGACCAGAACTGAAAAGAAAATTTGACTTTCAAACACAAGAATGAGAAGAAGCATGAAAAAGTAAACAGCAAAGAGAAGTCTTAAGGGACTTACCAAAAGTGAACTTTTCACATTCCTACATGGAAAGACAATATTTGTAACTCTTAAAACTTTTCAGTATCTCGGTAATTGGTGGGACCACACACACACATATACATGCATTCACACACACACACATACACACATGCACACACATACAGAGAGAGAGAGTACAGAGTGAATTGAACAGGATGGGATCATATCTTAAAAGAAATTAAGGTAAATGGTGAGAGAGAAATGTAGTGGGAGGAAAGAGGGTGACATGGAATGGGGTAATTATATGTCATTTAAGAGGGAAGTAGAAGACTTTTTAGTGGAGGGAAAAAGAGGAGAGATAAGAAAAAAAAACAAATCAAGAAGTTCACCCTCATCACATTTGACTAAAGGAACGAATAAAATGGTCACTCATTTTGGTAACAAAATCTATCTTACAGTATAGGAAAGTGGGAGAGAAGGAGATAAGCAAGGGGGGGGATGATGGAAGGGAGGGCAAAGGGAGGAGGTAACAATTTGAAGTCAACACTTGGGGAGGGACAGGATCAAAAGAGAGAAGAGAAACAATGAGGGGCAGGCGAGGTTGGAGGGTAATTCAGTTAGTCTTACACAACACAACTATCATGGAAGGCATTTGCAAAACTACACAGATATGGCCTATATTGAATTGCCTGCCTTCCCAAAGGGAATGTGTGGGGAGGGAGGGAGGGGGAGAATTTGGAACTCAAGTTTTAGGAACAACTGTTTAGTATTGTTGTTGCTACTAGGAAAGAAGACATACAGTTAATGAGGAATAGAAAGTCATCTGGCCCTTCAGGAGAAAAGAGAAGATGGAGACAAGAGAAGGGAGGGATGACAGAAGAGAGGGCAGATTGGAGATAGGGAAAATTAGATGCTTGGGGCATTGGGGTGGGGGGGAGGGGATAAAAGGGGAGAAAATTTGGAACCCAACATTTTGTGAAAACGAATGTAAAAAAGTTAAATGTAAAAAGTTAAATAAATAAATAAATATTTTAAAAAAAGAAAAAAAGAAAGGCAGAGATAATCAATGCGTCCTTCTCAGGTCATAATGCAATAAAAATTATATGTAATAAAAGGGCATGGAAAGATAAAGCAAAAATCAATTGGAAACTAAATAATCTAATCCTAAACAAAGAATGGGTTAAGAAGAAATCATAGAAACAATCAACAACTTTATTCAAGAGAATTACAGTAATGAGACAACCTACCAAATATTATGGGATACTGCAAAAGCAGTTCTTAGGGGAAGTTTTGTATCTTTGAATGCCCACATAAATAAAATGGAGAAAGAGGAGATCAATGATTTGGGCATGCAGCTGAAAAAGCTAGAAAAAGAACCAATGGAAAATCCCCAAGAAAATACCAAATTAGATATACTGAAAACAAAAGGAGAGAGTAATAACATTGAAATTAAGAAAACTATTGAATTAATAAATAAAACCAATAGTTGATTTTATGAAAAAACTAATAAAATTGATAAACTTTTGGTCAATTTGATTTAAAAAAAGAAGGAAGAAAATCAAATAACTAATATTAAAAATGAAAGGGGTGAACTCACCTCCAACGAGGAGGAAATTAAAGCAATAATTAGAAATTACTTTGCCCAAGTTTATGACCACAAATTCGGAAAACAAAAGGAGATAGATGAATATTTTAAAAAAATAACAATTGCCCAGATTAACAGAAGAGGAAGTTGAATACTTAAACAACCCCATCTCAGAAAAAGAAATTGAACAAGCCATCAATGAACTCACTAGGAAAACCCTCCAGGACCAGATGGATTCACAAGTGAATTCTATCAAACCTTTAAAGACCAGTTAATTCCAATAATATATAGACTACTTTTGAAAATTGGGGAAGGAGTCCTCACAAATTCTTTCTATGATACAAATACGGTTTTGATACCCAAACCAGGAAGAGACAAAACAGAGAAAGAAAAGTATAGACCAATTTCTCTAATGAATATAGATACAAAAATTTTAAACAAGATTTTAGCAAAACGAATACAGCATCTTATCATGAAAATAATACATTATGATCAGGTAGGTTTCATACCAGGAATGCAGGGCTGGTTCAATATTAGAAAAAACTATTAGCATTATTGATCATATCAACAACAATACTAACAAAAACCACATGATTATCTCAATAGATGCAGAAAAACTTTCGACAAAATACAACACCAATTGCTGTTAAAAACACTGGAGAACATAGGAATAAAGGGAACATTCCAAAAAATAATAAGCAGTATCTACCTAAAACCTTCAGCAAGCATTATATGCAATGGGCATAAGCTAGATTCATTTCCAATAAATCAGGGGTGAAACAAGGATGTACATTATCACCACTATTATTTAATATGGTACTAGAAATGTTATCTATAGCAATTAGACCAGATAAAGAAATTGAAGGAATAAAAATAGCCAAAGAAGAAACTAAGTTATCACTCTTTGGAGATGATATGATGATATACTGAGAGAATCCAAGAGATTCAAGTAAAAAACTACTTGAAATAATAAACAACTTTGGAAAAGTTGCAGGTTGGAAAATAAACCCACAGAAATCTTCTGCATTCCTATATATTAACAACAAATTCGAACACCAAGAGATAGAAAGAGAAATCCCATTTAAAGTTAGGGTAGACATTATAAAATACTTAGAAGTTACTAGCCCAGACAAACCCAGGGATTGTATGACCACACTTACAAGACACTTTTTGCACAAATAAAGTCAGATTTAAGTAAGTCGAAAAACATCAATTGTTTATGGTTAGGCTGAGCTAATATAATAAAAATGACAATTCTACATAAATTAAATTACTTATTTAGTGCCATACCAATGAAACTATCATAATTATTTTCTAGAGCTGTATAAAATAATATCAAAATTCATTTGGAGGAACAAAATATCCAGAATATCAAAGGGATTAATGATAAGAAATGCTTGGGAAGGTGGCCTAGAGCTACCAGACCTCAAATTGTATTATAAAGCAGCAATTATCAAAACCGCTTGGTCTTGGCTGAGAAACAGGGGGGTAGACAAATGGAATAGACTTGGCACTTAAGACACAGTAGGCAAGGAATATAGCAACCTCCTCTTTGATAAACCCAGACACCTCAGCTTCTGGGATAAGAACTCACTCTTCGACAAAAATTGCTGGGAAAACTGGTTAACAGTGTGGCAGAAATTAGGTCTAGACCCATGCCTGACACGTACACAAGAATAAAGTCCAAATGGGTACATGATTTAGGTATAAAGATTGATACCATAAGTAATCTGGAGGAGCAAGGAATAGTGTATTTATCAGATTTATGGAGAGGGGAAGAATTTTTTTCTAAAGAAACGATAGAAAGCATTATGAAATGCAAGATGGATAATTTTGATGACATTAAACTGAGAAGTTTTTGCACAACCAAACCAAATGCAACCAAAATTCGGAGGGATGCTGTAAATTGGGAAAAAATTTATGGCTAAGCTCAGAGATAATGGCCTCATTTCTAGAATATATAGAGAACTGACTCAAATGTACAACCATACAAGTCATTCCCCAATTGATAAATGGTCAAAGGATATGAATAGGCAATTTTCAGGGGAAGTAATTAAAGATATCTTTAATCACATGAAAAAGTGTTCTAAATCACTACTGATTAGAGAGATGCAAATCAAAACAACTCTGAGGTACCACATCACACCTATAAGATTGGCAAATATGGCAGAACAAGAAAATGATAAATGCTGGAGAGGATGTGGGAGAGATGGAACACTAATTCATTACTGGTGGAGCTGTGAGCTCATCCGACCATTTTGGAGAACGGTTTCGAACCATGCCCAAAGGGCTACAAAAATGTGCATACCCTTTGACCCAGTAATAACGTTCCTAGGACTGTATCCCCAAGAGATCATAATAATGGGGAAAGGTCCCACATGTACAAAAATATTTATAGCAGCAGTCTTTGTGGTAGCCAAGAACCGGAAATCAAGGGGATGCCCACCAATTGGGGAATGGCTGAATAAATTATGGCATATGAATGTAGTGGAGTACTATTGCACCATATGAAATGATGAACAAGAAGACTTCAGGGAGGCCTGGAAAGACTTATATGATCTGATGCTGAGCGAAAGGAGCAGAACCAAGAGAACTCTGTGCACAGCAACGACAACAGTGTGTGAGATATTTTTCTGGTAGACCTGGAACTTCGTAATAATGCAAGAACTTACTAAAAAAATGTCTCAATGGTAGTATTCTAACACAAAATGTCTTCCACACTCAGAGAAAGAAATATGGAAGTCATTCGCAAAATGTAGCAGATCATGTTTGTATATGTGTAGGTTTTAGTGTATTATGTTTTAATTTGTTGTATGATTTCTTCCCTTTATTTTAGTTCGGTTACATAACATGACTATTGTGAAAATGTACTCAATAGGAAAGTATATGTAGAACCTATACAGAATTGTTTGCTATCGCGGGGAGGGAGGGGGGTAGTGGGGAAAAAGTGGGGGGTGTGGGGGGGATAAAATCTTAATTTTAAGGAAGTGATTATAGAACACCAATAAAAAATAAAAGTTAATTATATATACATATATACATATATATGTATATATACATATATACATACATATACATATATGTATGTATGTATGTATAAAAGAAACCTGCTCTAGTCCTGTCACTGCCATGCCATGGGACCAAGGGTAGGCTGTGCTCCTTTTTAAGCCCAGTGTGATATACCGTTGTAGTAGACTTTCGAGGCTTTCTTGGTCTAGAAATATCTTTCACTCTGTTGTTTGCTGCCTTTGCCTGCTCTAAAATTTGTTTAGAGTCATTTTTTACAAGTATTTCATGGGTCAGGGCAGGAGAGCTAAAGTAGATCAGTCTTTCTATTCTTCCATCTTTGTTTGGGCCCCCCTTTGAATTTTTGTTCTTCCAGATTAATTTTTCCCTTTTTATATTAATTTTTTTATTTTCAGTGTTTTACAATCACTACCCTATAACTTAGATTTCCCCCCTTGCCCTACATTCTCCCTTCCTCCCTGAGACAGTATACAATTTTTATAGGTTCTTCACATATATTCCTATTAAATACATTTTCACCATAATCGTACTGTCCAGAAGAATTAAAATGAATGGAAGAAATCACAAAACAAACCAAAAGGTTATGCAAAAGAAAATGATCTGTTATATTCTGCAATTGAATTCCATAGCTATTTCTCCGAATGTAGAAGACGTTTTGCCTTAAAAGACCACTGGGAATTTTTGTAATTACTTTCATTGCAATGAAGTTCCAACTCTACCAGAAAACACTATCCCACAATGTGGTCTTTGCTATGCAAAAAATTCTTCTGGTTCTGCTCCTTTTTCTCACCATCAGATGAGATAAGTTTTTCCAGGCTTCTCTGAAGACTTTCTGCTCATCATTTCTTATAGGGCAATAGTATTCCATTACATTCATATATCATAACTTATTCAACCATTCCCCCGCTGGTGGGCATCCCCTTGATTTCCAGTTTTTGGACACCACAAAAAGTACTGCTATGAATATTTTGATATATGTGGGACCCTTTCTCATTTTAATGGTCTCTTGGGTTCCTAAAAGCTATAAGACTGGGTCAAAGGCTATGTATATTTTTGTAGCCCTTTGTACATAGTTACAAACGGCCCTCAGTAATGGTTGGATAAGCTCACAGATCCACCAAAAATGAATTAACGTTCAAAATCTCCCACATTCTCTCCTCTTATCATCTTCCTCTTCTGTCAGGTTGTCAATCTCATAGGTGTGATGTGGTACCTCAGAGTTGCTTTGATTTGTATTTCTCTAATCAATAGTGATTTAGAGTGTTTTTTCATATTACTATAGATATTTTTAAATTTTTCCTCTGAAAACTACCTTTTCATAACATTTGACCCTTTATCAATTGGTCAATGATTTGAATTTTTTGTACATTTGACTCGGTTCTCCATATATTTTAGAAATGAGGCCTTTATCACAGACACTAGCTGCAAAATTCTTTCACAGTTTTCTGGATCCCTCTGAATCTTGGTTGCATTGACTTTGGTTGTGCAAAACTTTTCAGCTTAATGTAATCAAAATTATTCCCCTTGCACTTCATAATGCTTTCTATCTCTTCTTTCGACAAAATTCTTCCCTTCTCCATAAATCTGACAAATACACTATTCCTTCCTCCATCAATTTGTCCATAATATCAATCTGTATACTTAGATCATATACCAATTTGTATTTTATTCTTGTGTATGGTATCAGGCATTGGTCTATGCCCAGTTTCCACCACACTGTTACCCAGTTTTCCCAGCAATTTTTGTCAAACACTGAGTTTTTATCCCAGACACTGGTGTCCTTGGGTTTAATCAAACAGAAGATTGCTATATTCATTGACCATCATGTCTTGAGTACCTAGTCTATTCAATTTGTCTACCATTCTGTTTCTTAGCCAGATCCAAGGGCTTTTGATAATTGCTGCTTTGTAATACAACTTGAGATGTGGTAGAGCAAGGCCACCTTCCCTAGCATTTCTTTTCTTTAGTCTCCTTGATATTCTGCACCTCTTCTTCCAGATGAATTTTGATATTATTTTTTGCAACTCTACAAAATAATTATCTGATAGTTTGACTTGTATGGAACTTAATTAGTAAACTAATTTAGGTAGAATTGTCATTTTTATTATATTGCTTCAGCCTACCCACGAGCAACTGATGTTTTTACACTTACTTACATCTGACTTTACTGGTGCGAAAACTGTCTTGTAATTGTCTTCGTATAGTCCCAGGATTTGTGTTAGCATGTAAACTCCCAAATATTTTATTATGTCTACTATAACTTTAAATGAGATTTGTCTTTATATCTTTTGCTGTTGGACTTTCTTACTTATGTATAGAAATGCAGAAGATTTGTGCGGGTTTATTTTGTAACCTGCAACTTTGTCAAAGTTGTTTATTATTTCAAATAATTTTTTACTTGAATCTCTGGGATTTTCTAAGTATATCACCATATCATATGCAAAGACTGTTAACTTAGTTTCTTCTTTGTATATTCTAATTCCTTTAATATCTTTATCTTCTCTAATTGTGACAGCTAACATTTCTAATGCCATAGTGGAGAACCTTGTTTCACCCACAATCTTATTGGAAACGCATCTAGCTTATCTCCATTGCATATAATGTTTGTTTCAGATTTTAGGTAGATACTGCTCATTATTTTATGGAAAGTTCCCTTTATTCCAATGCTCTAAAGTGTTTTTAACAGGAATGGGTGTGGTATTTTTTTCCAAAGCTTTTTCTGCATCTATTGAAATCATCATGTGGTTTCTGTTAGTTTTGTTGTTGGTATGATCGATAATGCGAATAGTTTTCCTAATACTGAACCAGCCCTGCATTCCTGGTATGAATGCTACCTGATCATAATATGTTATTTTCGTAATAAGTTGTCGTATTCTTTTTGCTAAAATCTTATTTAAAGTTTTTGCACCTATATTCATTAGAAGAATTGTTCTATAATTGTCTTTCTCTGTTTTGCCTCTTCCTGTTTTAGGTATCAAAACCATAGGGGTGTGTGTGCTCATCTTTTCTCCACAAAGGATAGGGCAGCTAGTTGGTGCAGTGGGTAGAGCACCAGTGCAGGAGTCAGGAGGACCTGAGTTAAAATATTACCTCAGGCACTTGACACTCACTAGCTGTATGATGTTGATCAAGTCTCTTAGCCCCAATTGTCTCATCCTGTGTCATTTCCAGTCATCCTGATGAATGTCTAGTCACTGGATTCAGATGGCTCTGGAGGAGAAGTGAGACTGGTGACCTGCACAGTCCTCCCTCACTCAAAAGAAAGTCAAGTGCAAATCATGCTGTCCTTTCTCTGATTAGTTCAATAGTTTTCTTAATTTCAATTTTATTGTCTCTCCTTTGGTTTTCAGTATGTCTTATTTGATATTTACTTGGGACTTTCAATTTGTTCTTTCCCTAACCTTTTCAGCTGCATGCCCAAGTCATTGATCTCCTCCTTCGCTATTTTATTCATGCAAGCATTCAAAGGTACCCCCTAAGTTTAGGTAGGTTGTCTCATTATTGTCATTGCCTTGAATGAAGTTGTTGATTGTTTCTATGATTTGTTGTTTAACCCACTGCTTCTTTAAAAATAGATCATTTAGTTTCCAATTAATTTTTGTTTTATCTTTCCATGGCCATCTTTACACGTAATTTTTATTGTATAATGATCTGAGAAGGATGCATTGATTATCTCTGCCTTTCTGCCCTGGATTGTGAGGTTTCTGTGCCCTAGAACATAGTCAATTTTTGTACATGTGTTGTGTACCGCTGAGAAAAATGTATATTCCTTTCTATCTCCATTCAATTTTCTTCAGAGATCTATCTTGTCTACCTTATCCAGAGTTTTATTCACCTCCCTAACTTCTTTCCTCTTTCTTTTAAGGTTAGATTCATCAAGTTCAGAGAGGGGGAGTCAGAGGTTCCCCACTATTATGGTTTTCCAGTCTATTTCTTCCTATAACTCCCTTAACTTCTCCTCTAAGAATTTGGATACAATACCCCTTGGAGCATTCATGTTTAGTAATGGTACTGCTTCGTTGTTTATGGTGCCTTTTAGCAAGATATAATTTTCTTCCTTATCTCTTTTGATTTAGATCTATTCCTGCTTTTGCTTTGTCTGAGGTTAGTATTGCTACCGCTGCTTTTCTTACATCAGCTGAAGCACAATATATTGTACTCCAAACTTTTGCCTTTATCTTGTGTGTATCCCACCAGTTCAAATATGTTTCTTCTAAGCAAGATATTGGTGGATTATGGGTTTGATCCATTCTGCTGTCTGTCTCCGTTATATGGGAGAATTCATCGCATTCGCATTCACAGTTATGATTACTACCTGTTTCTTTCTTTCCATCCTCTTTCCCATTGTTTGTGCTCTTATTTCTCCCTTCTCCCTTTCCCTCCACAAGTTTGAATTTTTGACCACCACCTCCCATAGTCTTCACTCCCTTCTTTAAGCCCCCCTCCCTTTTACTCCCCTTTACCCTTATTGCTTCTTCCCTCCCTTTTAACCTCTCCCCTTTCTTTCCTCCTTCCCCTCCTGCTGCCTATAGAACTAGTTAGATTTATATACTTAATTAAGTTTCTTGTTCCCTCCTTGAACCAAATCAGATGAGAGTACCTCTCAATCAATGCTCATCTCCCTCCCTTCTTTCCCTCTAATATAATATAATTTTGTACTTCTTCTTGCAATGTAATTTAACATTTTCTGCTTCTTCCTTTTCACATCTCATATTACAATCCTTTCACATGCTTGAATCACATTTTTATCATCCCATCATTTACTTTATACCTGATCCCTCTATCTGTGCATATCCCTTTTATACTTCATAACAGATGTACAATTCTCAAATTAATAAATATCATCTTCCCTGTAGGGAGGTGAACATTTTGCCCAAACTGAGTAAGAAGTTTTTCTTTTACCTTGTTTATCTTTTTATGCCTCTCTTGAGACCTGTGTTTGAAGATAGAATTTTCTATTGGGTTCTGGCCTTTTTGTCAGGAAGGTCTGGAAATCTCTTATGTCATTGAATGTCCATCTTCTTGCCTGAAAAGTTATGCTGAACTTTGCTGGGTAATTGACACCTGGTTGTAGACTTAGCTCCTTTGCCTTCCAGAATATCAAATTCCAGTTCCTTCGATCTTTTAATGAAGAAGCTGAAAGGTCCTGTGTGATCCTGACTGTAGCTCCTCAATATTTGAACGATTTCTTTCTGACTACCTATAATACTTTCTCCTTCACTTCATAGTTCTGTAATTTGGAAACAATATTTCTTGGTTTTTTGTTTGTTTGTTTGTTTTTAGTTTGTGATTCCTTTTGGGAGGTGAATGGCAGATTCTTTCCACGACTATTTTGCCTTGTGGATAGAGGACTTCTGGGCATTTTCCTTGATGATTTCTTGGAAGATATTGTCTAGACTCTTTTTTCATCATTGTTTTCTGAAAGGTCAATACTTCTTAAATTATCTCTCTTGGATATATTTTCCAGATCGGTTGTTTTTCCAATTAGACATTTTACATTTTCTTCTATCTTTTTGTTTTTTAGATTTTGTTTGACTGATTCTTGATGTGTCATAGAGGCATTAGCTTCTACTTGCCCCATTCTAATTTTCATCAAATTGCTTTCTTCAGTTAACTTTTGCATCTCCTTTTCCATCTGTCCAATTATTTCTTCTGAAGAATTGCTTTCTCCTGTTAGTTTTAGTGTTTACTTTTCCATTTGTCCAATTTTCCCAGTTGGGTTTTGTGCTTCCTTTTCCATTTGGTCAACTTCCTTTTTAAAGAGCTGTTCTCTTCAGTGAATTATTTTTTCATACTTTTAAAATCAATCGGCCAGTTTTTATTTTATTCCTTCTTCAGTTCTTCCAAGAATGCCCTTTGCACAAGCAGCCAGATCATAGTTCCTTCTGAACTTTCAGATGGGAGTACAGTCTCAATACTGACCTCTTCGGTATTCGTGATTTTGTCTTTGTCCCCATAGAAAGATTCTATTGTCTTTTTCTTCCTCCTTTGCTTCTTGCTCATGATGGTGAGGCTTTGTGTGTTGTGGCTTCTGATTCTTTCAGCTAGAAGCCAAAGAAGCTGGTGCTGAGCTGGCTGGTGTGAGAAAGCCAAGGCCCAGTGAATTCTATTTGTATTTCCCTGGATTAGCCCTGGGGCAAGGTTGTTAGGTGTTGGGGAGGGGTGGTCTTGCCATGGGAGCTCTCCTCAGCTGAGCTAAAGCAAAAGCAAGCTCAGCACTTGGTGATCCCGGGCTGCCCTAGTGTCTTCCATTACCCCTGGAGTGCTGAGATATCCCTGGGGACCTGGTGTTAGTGGTTGTGAAGCTCCACCCCCCTGGAGTTCCGAATCTCTTCCTGGGGCTCAGCAGCTCTCACTCACTCGACTCTGCTGGACTCCCACCCCGGACTGCCACTCCACCGTGCAACAGCTGGCTCAGATTACCCCGGGGCTTTCCTGCTTGGCCCTGCTATGGCAGGAACATGCTGTGCTTTGTACTGTCAGGAAAAATTTTTAACGAAGAGAAAAGAGTTCATGTCTTCCCAATTTCTTGGGTATTAAGCCAGATTTCTGAGAAACAAAGTTAAGCAGTAATATCAAGTTTAGGATATCCTATATACCATGAAAACAAAGAGTCTATGTAAGAAATACATAGTTTAACAATTTGGGGTGTTATTCAGAGATAAGTATCTAGCTGAAGAAGGAATTTCCCGTATCCAACCCAATAGAGTACTAAGTGTGCAAACGTCATTTTGCTATTTTCAAAGCTCTTCCTTTTTGAGAGGTCAAATGAAGGTTATCATCTCTACGAAGAGAAAAAACTTTTTATCATTCCATAGTTATTCTTGAAATGAATCAAATGTGTGTATATATGTGTATGTAAGTATATATGTGTGTGTACATACATATATAGTTCATATATCTGTGTGTGTCTATATATATATATATATATATATATATATATATATATATATATATATATATATATATATATATACACATATACGTGTCCTAGAAAAGTTTTTATTATATAGTATATTGTGAAGAGAAGATTATACAACATATTAAATGTGATTTGGATGTCCATAGTCAAGATTTTGGCCCCTTGTTCGACATTATTCCTTCTGCAGGAAAATAAATTTGAATGACCTTGTTTTGACATGTTTTGTTAATTCTGAAAATAAAATCCAGGTTTACTGCAGATACTGCATGTTCAATTCTATTATGACTTCTAATGCAGAAGATACTTAAGGACATGTAAATCAATGAAATCACAGGAATTAATATATTTCCTTAATGGAATTTCACAAAATTGTTGAAATGGAGGAAGTTAGAAAATGGAAGTCTTCTATTCCACAAAATGTGAAGGCAGAATTCGTTTAAAAGTATTTATTCAGTGAATTTCTCTGAAGCTCAAGTTATAATGGACACTTTCACGTTATCAAAATTTCTATGAAGATTCAATATATCATAATGACATTGATTTTTCCTAAATGGCAATGGCTTGTAAAAGTTGATGAATGACAAAATTGGTTCTCACTTAAAAAAAAAATTATTTTCAGTTTTCAACATTCACTTCGACAAGATTTTGAGTTCTAACTTTTCTCCCCATTTCTCCCCTCTGCCTACCCCAAGATAGTGTGCATTCTGATTACCCCTTCCTCTAGTCTGCCTACCTTCTATCACACCCCTCCCTTCATTTGTCCCCTTCCCCTCCATTTTCTTGTAGGGCTTTCTCACACCAGCCAGCTCAGCACCAGCTTCTTTGGCTTCTAGCTGAAAGAATCAGAGGCCACAACACACAAAGCCTCACCATCATGAGCAAGAAGCAAAGGAGGAAGAAAAAGACAATAGAATCTTTCTATGGGGACAAAGACAAAATCACGAATACCGAAGAGGTCAGTATTGAGACTGTACTCCCATCTGAAAGTTCAGAAGGAACTATGATCTGGCTGCTTGTGCAAAGGGCATTCTTGGAAGAACTGAAGAAGGAATAAAATAAAAACTGGCCGATTGATTTTAAAAGTATGAAAAAATAATTCACTGAAGAGAACAGCTCTTTAAAAAGGAAGTTGACCAAATGGAAAAGGAAGCACAAAACCCAACTGGGAAAATTGGACAAATGGAAAAGTAAACACTAAAACTAACAGGAGAAAGCAATTCTTCAGAAGAAATAATTGGACAGATGGAAAAGGAGATGCAAAAGTTAACTGAAGAAAGCAATTTAATTTCTTGTAAATTCCTATAGCCCATTGCTTGTATTTATTTCCCGGTTTCATGTAAAACAATTTTTAAAAGTCGTTTTTTAAACTTTGAGTTCCTTTGCTCCTTTCTTCCTAACCCACCATATTCCCTATAACTACCTTGATACTGAGAAAAATCTTGGATATGATCTTATGTGGGAATGTAAACAGTTCGACTTTAGTAAATCTTCTATGATTTCTCTTTCCTATTTTCATCCTCCCCTTGAGTCTTTTGTTTGAAAGTCAAATTTTCTATTTAGCTCTGGTTTTTTCATCAAAAAATTTTAAAAGTGCTTTATTTCATTGAATTTCCATTTTTTCCCCTAAAGTATTTTTTCTTCAGTTTTGCTAGGTTTGTGATTCTTGGTTTTATTCCTATCTCCTTTGACCTCTAGATTATCGTATTCCAAGTCCTCTGATCCCTTAATATAGAACCTGCTAGATCTTCTGTTATCCTGATTGTGTTTCTACAGTACTCGAATTGGTTCTTTCTAACTGCTTGTAACATTTTCTGCTTGACCTGAGATCTCTGGAATTTGACTGAGTGGTGGATCAGCACAACAGAAGTAGTTGATTTCAGTGTTTCCACAGAATTACCATACATAGGTATGCAAAGTTCATATCAGAATAACAAAGAAACCATGGAGGTCAGGAAAAGAGATAAGTCCATACAGACATATCTTGACATTTTGCTACCATAGAGCAAAGAATTTCCAATTGCCATATAACAATCAAAGGCTATCACTACCAAGATGTAGACTTCCACATGGGCCAAGAAGGTGAAGAAAAACATTATACTAAGCAGCGTACATAAGAAATTGTTTTAGCCTCGACAACAAACTTTCCAAAAATTTTGGAGTGACGCTGGAGAAGAACCATATATCTGCAAAAGACAGGTGGCTGAGGAAAAACCACATGGGACTACTGAACTGGGGACAGACTCAGATTAATATGATCATGCCTATGTTACCAATATGGGTGATAAAAATGTACACCACTTAAAAAACAATGAAGAAGAGCACCTGTAATTCCCAAAGACTGGCCAATCCCAAAGGAATGAATTCAGTCTTACCAGTGAAACTGAGCACTTTCTTAGCCCAGACCCAGTGGAAGATCAACGAATCTGTGCTTGCCAATTAGATAAAGAAATATAATCAATAATACTAAAGAAACTGAACTTTACTAATGTAAGGAAAGGTTTACTATTTAAGAATTTTTGCTAATGCGTTTTCTCTTAATACCTCTCATGCAGCTTTTTCCTCCATTGCTGCTCACCCTCATCTCCTTTTTTATCACTCCCAGTCCCAAAAAGCTCAACAGCATCGTAACATACTATGTGCACCACAAATTATTCTTTCATCTAGTGACCCTGGCTTCCTTTATGTTTCCTTGCCAAGACATTTCTTCCCAAGGATCCAGGTATTTTCTCTTGCTGTCTTCCACACTTGGAATGTTTTACCTCTTCGTGTTGCCTTTCTGGCTTCCTTTTAGGCTCAACTGAAATCTCATTTTCTCAACCAAGTACTTTCCACCCCCATATAATTCTAGTGCCTTCCTTCTGTTAATTGTTTTCTCCTTGTCTTAAATAGAGGTTGTTTGGACACATACATGTATACATATACATATGTGTGTATATATATGTACACACACATACAAATATACACACATACACACACTGTTTTCGGTAAAGTAATGAGCAGTCTATTTTTAAATATATGAGAGAAATACAGGGAGACAGGGAATGGGAAAGACAGAGAAAGAGAAAAATGAAGAATTGAGAATGCAATCCCTACACTTTAGGAGTAGAAGAAAGCTTAGACATCAAAGTGTGAATGCAATTCAGTCATTTTACAGATGAAAAAGTTAATGTCCAGAGGCTCCAATTGATTTGCCTGGGTCAAACATGGAATAAATGGGAGAGCCATGAGACTTTGTGTTAAAATAAATATGAGACTAAGTGTGAGAGACATCAAAAATGAAACTCAAAAGATTGAAGTCAATTCACTTGAATAAGCATTTACTGAGGGGAGCATAGTTCAGTGGAATGGACATTGCCCTTGGAGCCAGGGGGTAACCTAAGTTCACAATGTATCTCTTCACTTACTGTACGTATGACTTTCCATTTGAGGGCATCTCTTATTGTGTTATGAGGCAATATGGTGTAGATCATAGAGAGATGGTCTCAGGACCAAGAAAATGTGGGTTCAGTCCATACCTCTTTCACATACTGATGTTGTGACCTAAGAAAGAGGTTGTTATTTTTTTTTTGTGGGAGTCAAAATGGAGGAGTAAGAACACGGATTCATCTTAGCTCTGCCACAAATTCCTTCAGATACCTCTAAGAAGAGAATCTGAACTAATTTTAAAGTAGCAAAATCCACAGGGAGACAGGTAGTGTCAAATGCCCAGGCCAGGATAGCCAAGAAGGTCAATGGGTAGGTTCTGCTACATGAGGATTGGGTAGGGTCGAATGAATAGGTTGTGCCAGTGCATACTTTTCCTATTTTCTCAAGTAGTTTATGTAGTACTGGAAGGATTGATTCTTTAAATATTTCATACAATTCACCTGTGAATTTCCATCATCCTGGTAATTGTTTTTCAGAAGTTCATTGATGGCTTTTTCAATTTTTTTTTTATGAAAGGGTTATTCAAGCATTCTATTTCCTCTTGTGTTAAAAAATATTTGTAATTGATTGATTTCCTGTAGATTTTCACCAAGCAGCTTACTATCCTGTTGGATCTCAGGTTCCTCCTTCCCATTTTGCAGCTGCTCAGCAATTTTGCCTAGTAGAGTTACTATTTAAAAATATGTCACACATAATAAGATTGGAAACATATGTGGGGACCATAGAATGGAGCGTTTAAAGGGCCTTCATGTGTTTAGATAATCTGAAGCTAAAATGTCAGTAAAATAAAACTTGCCTCTAATCTCTCATTTCAACCTTTTCAAATATAATATAATCTTCTGGAACATTTACTCCACTGACATATTCTAGGAGAACCTAGGGCTTCATCCATTCCATCGTAAGTCAATAGTGAAATGATTGAATGAAACTCCAATGATATTAGTGCATTTAAAAATTCCTTAATCCTTTGTAAATGGCAGATATCTCATTTGTTTTGGCTGATGGTCAGATAACATATATTCTGTATTTATGATCTGACGTAAAAAAGTGGCAGATATATAACTCGAATCCAAATTATGTCATCTAATGTTCTTCCACTTTAACATGTTTCTATTAAATACTCTGTTTCATAATTTAGAAGGAGGAACCTTTCAGAAAGTAATTTTCTACATCTCCAATAATCTCCTAAAATATCTACTTCCTCATTTGTTTACAATCTTTACGTTTGAAGATGAAGAATTTGGATCCCCGTAGGACTCTTCCCCACCAAGGCACTGAATACTTAGGTGAAAATACACGTATGTGATTTAAATACGTAACGCTCATAATCTACTTAACCTACACTCTCTGTTCTTTTCCACAGGTAGGATGGACCATTTTGAAATAAGATCTGACCTGAAGATAATTACAGTAACTTTCTAATTCTGAGCTTTAGCACATCATTAAATAACTCATTATTTTGTTTCTCTGGCACACGATTAGGATGAATTCTCCTATCTAATTTTTTTTTCTTTTGCACTTTAGTCTTTTATGACTATGTCATCTACATTTAGCTGAAGAGGATTAATTCACTTTGATAAATACCTTTCATACATTAATTCATGGAATAAATACTTAGGGAAGTGTCAATATCAGTCAAACAACAATTAAGAAATGCCTAACCTGTGCCAGGCACTGAGACTCTATTGGGTACTTTGCAAGATGCAAAGATGAAGAAGACATGTTGCCTGGCTTTTCACTCCTTTGGAAGATTACAGACTTATGCCCAAATAATTATATACACTTCCTTCTTCTTTTTCACCAGAGTTACTACCAAGTCAAAAGATTTCTATAGATATAGAGTCATAGACACAGAAACAGTAACTATTAATCTAACCTCCTCAACGTAAAGTTAAGGAATAAGAAACCCAGGGAATTGTGTGACTGTTTCAAAAGTTGTATACTAAAACATGTGAGATGAGAATTGCACCAAGTATTCCTGAAGGTCACTAAGTGGCATGGGCAGCATGCTGTACTTGGAATCAGTCAGTAAGTATTTTTTGAGCATTTACTATGTACTAGAACAAAGATAAAATGATACTAGGTTTCATATTATCCCCTTGCATATCTTGATAATAGTCACTTATCCTCTTTGTTACTCATTTTGATCAAGCATAACCTGAAGATAATATCTGAAATGCATACCTCATGGGTTTAGGCTATAAAGTTATAAATCTGAATTGCTACATAATGTTTAAAAATGTAAGTTGTTATTATGTTCTAATATTTTTTCTAGATGTCATATTTTACTTTACAAAAAGGAAGAGTGTCAAAACAGAAAATGACCTTACTATTGTCTGATACTTCAATAGAGCAATCTGAATATTGTATTCGCTTCTTGATGTCACATTTTAAAGACCTTGACAAGCCAGAGTGCATCCAAAGGAATGCAACAAGGAGGGTGAGGTTAGAGACTGTATCATGAAGATCATTGTTGAAGGTACTAGAAATGTATAGTCTGGAAAAAAATTTAAAGTGGACAAAGTAGTTATCCTTCTGGAGGTACATATCATATGAATGTGGGAGTACATTTTCTCTCATCTGACCTCAGTGGTTAGAACTGAATTATATTCAACAACTGTTCAATAATAATGAAACTTGCAGACAGGTCAACCTTTCTGCAAAGGGCACTTTCCTAGTAATCAGAGCTGTGAAACAAAAAGAACAAAGAAAGAAAAGAAAAGAAAATATAGGTTGCTTCTGAAGGAGTTTGGCTTCTCTTTACTGGTTATCATAAAATCTATCATGAATAACCACTTTTCGCTTTAGTTTTATGGATTCACATCCATTTGAAGGTTGGATTTGATCACCAATGACGTCTTCCAGCTCTAACATTTGGTGAGGTACTCAAATTCTCTTCTAGATCAATCAGTCTTTCATTTAAGTTTTGTTTCAGAAAATAATAAATCTTGAAATTAAGTTTAACCATTTATTGGGGTCATAACACTAGAGATGGAATAGAACAAAGAGTAACTATGCAATCAATGCCCCTGTTGTGAAAAAAAAGAACGAGAAGGAAGAAAATTAAATAACTTCACAGTTAGATGACATAATTTGGATTCTAGTCATATATCTGCCACTTTTTTACGTCAGATCATAAATACAGAATATATGTTATCTGACCATCAGCTAAAACAAATGAGATATCTGCCATTTACAAAGGATTAAGGAATTTTTAAATGCACTAATATCATTGGAGTTTCATTCAATCATTTCACTATTGACTTACGATGGAATGGATGAAGCCCTAGGTTCTCCTAGAATATGTCAGTGGAGTAAATGTTCCAGAAGATTATATTATATTTGAAAAGGTTGAAATGAGAGATTAGAGGCAAGTTTTATCCCATCACTCTGATTGTTTTCTTCAGAATGAGAACAAGCAATCACAGGTTCTACAGGCTCTTGAAAATATTAAAAACTGTACATATTTTTATAGACTGTAAGAGGTTTTCAGTGATATTAAAATCCAAAGTTATCCATTCAAAGTCTCTTTCTTTACAAAAGAATGTTTTTTCTTGAATTATTTTAAGGAACAATTTTTATATTGATATTATTTAATTAACGTATAATATTACATGATTCTCTATAGCTTTGGAGGGAGACTCCTTGGTGCATTTTTTTTCACTTAAAAACAAAATTTCAGTAAACATTCGGAGAGGATTCTGCAAATTCATTTGCTATTATAAGGAAGGACATCATAGGAACCAACACAATGTTTTCCCAATGCGTTTGTGATATATAGAATTTCTAGAATATAGCAGAATGCTGCAGATTTCACTTAAAGTTACAATTGTATTGCTATCCCCAGAGTTGGCTACATACAAAAAAACACATGCCTAATAACACCAAGGTCACCATGTTTGTTCCAATTGGTTTTACAGACCAGCTAGAGCTGCAAGGAATCCTCTTCTTCTTGTTCCTTGCAAACTATCTCTTTACCCTAGTGGAGAATCTGGGGTTAGTTATGTTACTTGTTGTCGATTTCCGACTCTGCAAACCTATGTACCATTTCCTTAGTGTCTTGTCTTTCTTGGATGCTTGTTTTTCCTCAATTGTCACACCTAAGATGTTAGTCAACTTCCTAGCAGGGAATAAGGCCATTTCCTTTTCTGACTGTGTTGTCCAGATGCTTATCTTAGTTACTTGTGGACCAACTGAATGTTTTATTTTGGCTGCTATGGCATATGACCGCTACACTGCATTCTGTAACCCTCTGCTCTACACAACTATCATGTCTCCATGAGTATATGTGTCTCTCATCATTGGCTTATATGTAGGGGGTGAGTCACATGCCACTTTGCATACTGGGGCTACATTTAGTTTATTTTTTTGTGCATCCAATGTAATGAAACACATCTTCTGTGATATCCCTGCACTCCTGGCCATCTCGTGTTCTGACACTCAATCTCAATAAACTTCTACTTTTCATCTTTGTAAGCTCAATTGAGATCTTCACCTGATTGTCCTGGTTTCTTATGGCTTCATCTTGACTGCATTCTGAGGATCTGCTCAGCTGAAGGGAGAAAGAAAGTCTTCTCTACTTGTGGTTCCCACCTGACAGGGGTAGTCCTCAACCATGGCACCATCCTCTTCATGTTTCTGGGCCCACTGCCAGCTACTCTCTGAGCCATGACATGGTGGTATCTGTATTTTACGCCATTGGTATTCCTGTGTTGAACCCCATCATCTATAGCTTGAGAAACAAAGATGTGAAGGAGAGAGAAAAAAAGTTTTGGAGAGAATCCAGTTCCTCCATAATATTTTTTTTCTTTATTAGAAGTAAAAAAAATAAAAATGGAATAATAGTGAAAACTAGGATTAAACTTCACCCAGGCAGCTAAGTGATAAAGTTCATAGAGTGTTAGATTTGGAAAGAGAAAATCTGAAGTTCAAATTTTGCTTCAGATATCTACTAAGTGCGTAACCCTGAGTCAATTGTTTCACTTCTCTCAGAAACAGTTTCTTCATCTATAAAATGGGGGAAATTATAGCACTTTTCTCAAAGAATTGTTATGAGTATCAAATGAGATAATATTTGCAGAATACTTTTCAAACCTTTGCAAATATAGAAAAGCTAGTTATTGGCGTCATGATCATATATTTTAAAATTACTACTAGTCAATCTTACTGTCCTTTTCTGAGGTTATAGGCTTCTCATCAACCTTTATTATTAGTTATACCCATACTTCAGATTACACCAATTGACTTACTATTTTTTGTGCTATTCAATGGTGAAAAAGACATTGTTCCTAAAGAGACTTACATTCTGATAAACAAATTATGGTTTCTTTTAAAGAGGACAATTTTAGTTTCTGTCTTCACCCTAATGTTATATTATTCTTTCTCTATTGAACCTCATCCCCCAAGCCACAATACATACATTCATTCACACATACATGAAGTCATTTAATTTATTAGAAAGGTATAATCCATTCTTCATGGAGAACCTTCCTACCTGTCTGAAAACTCTTTTCACATCCATAGTTCATAAAGGCTATGAGTAGTGTGTGTATGTGTGTATGTGTGTGTGTATGTATGTATGAGAGTGAGTGTGTGTGTGTGCGAGAGAGAAAGAGAAAGAGAGAGAGAGAAAGAGAGAGAGAAAGAGAGAGAGGGACAGAGAGAGAGAGAGAGAGAGAGAGAGAGAGAGAGAGAGAGAGAGAGAGAGAGAGAGAGAGATTCAGGCCACAATCTGAACAGTATCAGGGAAAGTGTAGAAAACGTGAAATATGCATATATTTTTTTCCATTCCTCCAAATACTGAGGATTTCCAAATTTGTCCCTAAAATGTAATTTACATCACATTTTGAATTCTATGCACCATGTTATGAGATATACAAATTTCTGGGTCTTTATTTACTGCTTATTCTGGCTATATGAGTTGAATATCAGTTGCAAATTGCATCATGTTCTAAACTACTTTGTCACATCATAGGAGAAACAATTATGGACAACAAAAATCACGTTCCTTCAATCATGTATGAATGTTATTTGAGCCTATTTATTTATGTGTTGTATTCCCTATTGCTATTTATACTTCTTGAGATCAGGGATTAATTTTTACGTTTCTGATTTTTTTCTACTCACAGAGCTTGACACAACGACCAACATTTAATAAGCACATAACAAATTCTTGCCTATTAATTGATTGATTAAACTTGGCATTTTCATAACTCCTGGGTAAAGAAAATTATGGATTTTGGGGGGAGGTCTTTGCACCTATGAGAGATTTTGGACTTGAAGAATTACAATATTTCATAATTTTTTAGGGATAGCAAGGTGATATAATGAATGATGTTATTATGGTCTTTAAGTATGAAAGACTTCAGTTCAAATCCTGGCTCAGACATTAATCAGTATTAGACCCTGTGAAAGACACTTAACTTTTCTCAGTCTCAGTTTTTTTTTTCATTTTTAAAAAGGGGACAAGAACAGCCTCCCTTATACAAAGTTTCTGTGAAGATCAAATGAGATAATCTATGGAAAGCATTGTGTCAACCCTAAAATATTATACCAAAAGCTAACCAGTATTTTACTTCATTTTTATTTATTTTATATCTAGTAAAAAATTTTTCAGCTAAACATGTTGAGTCTGTTAAGTGCGAAGCAGAATTAATTTTCAACACAAGATGAATAGGGTTTAGTTTGTCATAGTAAGTTTAGGACTGACACAACACCTGAGAGGAGGGCTTGAGAGCAGCTTCTAACTGAATAAAAATTAAACAACACACATATACATCATAGTTAGAATTGATGCAGCCTCAGTAATGAGAGACATAATTGGAAGGCAGAAGTTTCCCCACTCTTCAGAATCTTTAAGATTTGAATATTCTTTGCCAGTTATGCCAGTAGGGCAAATGCCCTCAATCATTAAGGTGAACATCAAAATGCCCAGGCGTTGGTTATTTGAGTTGAACAAATCCACAGAATCAATAGCCTTGTAACAGGTTAAGTTGATTTACACAGATGTTGCCATTTTATAGGGATTGCTAAAAATCCTAGTGTGTTCATTTTCATTAATCAAAGTTCTATTGGAGAGCATTATAAAGTAGCTTTCTGTAGAACTGAAAGTGGAAATATAGCAGAGGTTGTGAGCATTGTTTAATCCAATTTAGTCCAACCCAATCCAATAAACATTTATTAAGTAACTTACCTAGATATTTTCTAATCAGCACCAAAGAAATAATGTGTCTGCATTTGGAGATACATGTTCGAATTGTCACAAGAAATGCTCCAATCTCCAGTACCTTAAAGGTAGGTAGGTTACATTTCACCTTTCCGTAATGCCAATGAGATATTCACAACGTCTGTGGTTGTGTTTGTCCTTCATTGCCAAAGAAGATGATGCTATCAGATATATGATGACATGATTTGCACTTGACTTTGTTTTGAGTAAATGAGGTCTGTGCAAGTCACCAGCCTAAGTTCCCCTCCACAGCCATCTGAATCCAGTGACCTGATATTCCTCAGGATGAGTGCAGATGACCCAGGATGCACTGGGAGACCTTGGCCCCTTTAGGCAAAGGCCTTTGCATGTACTCACTTAGGGTGAGGTAAGGGCCATTCACTAAATAGGCCTCTTTAAGAAGTAGTCAGGGAATGCCCTCTTTAATAAGGCCACGAAAAAGAAAGACATCAGGCTGGGAGAGAAACAGCAACAGTTACTACTGATAATCACTCTGAAGTCAGGAGCGCCCAGAAGAGAACTATTAGACAGGAGACAGGGGCTGCATGGTGTCTGAGCTTCAGGGTGCACTAGGTTTAAGGTTCAGGGAAAGGAAGATGTTGGGAGCAGAGGGGAAGAAGAAGAGAAGGAAAGGGAGGGGAGGATAGACTCTGAGGTCCTAAGGGGTCACTGAGTTATTTTACGGAGGAAAAAGCTGAGATCCAAGGAGGCGTCTGGACCAGTGAGAATAATACTGCTCCGATGAATACCTCAGAGCAATTCTGAATTGCGAAATACCTCAGACTCTCCACATGAAAGGCAGAACCAAAATATTTCTTCAGACACCAGAAAGTCAAATCCATCACAGCATTAACAATCTATACTCAAAAACATTGCAGAAAACAACACCATCCTCAAGCCTTCCCCCTGCTAGGGCTTCCTACAAATCAGGTCCATTAAATAAATCAAAAGCAAGAACTCTTAAACAAAATCACAAACAAACCCTTTCACTCCCACTAATCAGCAGCCTGTATCCTTCCTGGCTCTTCTTACTCTCAAGATTCCCTTGCTCTCAGCTCTCCTCTAGCTCAGTCTCTTTCTGCACCACCCATTTAACAAACACCTCCCACAACAGGCTCCATATGACTCAGACTCTTTTGACTCAGGCAGATCATATGGCTCTATTAACTTATGAGAAAGATCTCCCCATTTTAAATTACCATTATACCTTACCATATAGTACTCTAAATTGGATAAGGGATCTCCCATTTCGACCTTGATTAAAGACCCCACTTACTGTGTTTAACCAATCATAACGGGTAAACAGTCCCCAAGTTTTATTTAACCACATCATATATCAATTTTTACAAGTGACTATTTACTTTTTAATTATAGGAAGTACACATATTTGCCCATACTTTTCCTTCAGCACTTGAGGGATATAACATCCTCTACACCATTTCTATTTTTAAATTCACAGCTTAAACTAGACCTTATATAACATTAATTCCCATCCTAACTCCCAAACCTTCCTGGATTTGCGTTCTGGAGTCTTGGCTTCTCAGGGGTTCACTACTGAACTAGAAATAATATCTACCACTGAATTCTAGAATTAAATTATTTTTACACAAGAAATAAATCAAATGTTTTGGGAAAACAGTTTACTACTAAAAACTTATTACACATTGACCATTGCAAGGTATAACTTCCTCCTTGTAATGTTTATATAAGCCTGTTCAGAAATGCATAGGAATTCTTTTACAATCAACCAAAAAAAATATATTTAGTGCCTAGCATTATGATCACTGAACCTCTTGTGAAGCATTCATCCAATGTGTCATGGAATTTTAAAGAGAACCCTAGGATTTCAAACGATATACCTTATGATTGCAAATTTTCATGTGCTATTAAAATTCAAAATCTTGGACTTAGCAGAGTGGAAGTCAGCATGTGAGACAACGGTGGTGGTGGCAGTGAAAGAATGAATAAGTTCGACTTCTTGAAGGATGATGACAGTGGGGACCGTGACAGGAATGACAAAAATGAAGAAAACAGCACGCAGAAAGACGGTGAGAACGAAAAAGTCAGAGCAGCCACAAGAGGAAGGCTGTTGTCCTTGGGCCCTCAGAAAACCCACTGCAGTACACGTGCACTTTTTGGTACGCTCAGAGAACACCAGGCCAGTTGAATTGCTCACAGAGCTATGAGCAGAACATTAAGCAGATTGGCACATCCGCCTTTGTCAAATAGTTCTGGAGGTTTTATAGCCACATGGTACATCCCGGGGATCTGACAGGCCACAGTGACTTCCATCTCTTCAAAGATGGAATCAAACTCATGTGGGAGGACGATGCAAATAAAAATGGTGGCAAATAGATTATTCGACTCTACAAGGGCTTAGCACCCCAGTGCTGGAAGAACTTTTCACCTGCCATGTTGGGGAACTCAACATGGGAAACGCAAGCTCAGCAGGAACAGGTGCACACATTGGCACCTCCCAGCCATGTACCCACAGAAGCATGATTGTGCAGGAGGCTGACCTACGGAGAAGGGCCATGTCAAGTCTTAGACCCTAGTGCTTTCTCTCTATTGGACATCCACTCAGAAAAAAATAGGGGCTGTGTAAAAGAGATCTTTTCTTTAAAATCATCTTGTATTTTCAGAGGTTTATTTCTATAGGTTGCCTTGTCTTCCAGTTACTCTAATTTATTTCCTAAAAAAAAAAAAAAAAAGGCAAGGTCATCAGCGGAGCCCAGATAGCAGAGTAGAAAGACGCATATACTATAGTGCTTCTGCCACAGCCTACAAAATACCTGTAAAAGTGATTCTCAACAAATTCTAGAGCTGCAGAATAATAGAGTGAAAGAAGTTTCCAACCAAAAGTAACTTGGAAGGCCTACAGGAAAGGTCTATCTCACGGGATGCTGAGCAGAGTGGAGCCCAGGACTGGCCACATGGCACTGGAAGGAACAGGACCTGAACAGACTTCCAGGGAAGAATTCGCAGAAAGGAGTATCCCAGATCCCTCAATCCACAAGCAACAAAGAAAGTTCCAAAGGTCAGTGTGGTAAGACTTTCCCAGTTGGGGGAGAGAGGAACATGGTTCCTCCACCAATGGCTCCAGGTGGTGGCAGCAGCAGTAGCTGGCTATAGGCAGCTACAGTGCCCAGGAAGCCACCTGGGTCCATTGCCCAGGAAGCTCATCTTAAAGTTTCTGGTGGAGTGGGTCAGCTGGTCTGAATCTCGGCCCTCAGTGATGGCCCCACCCCCACCCAAATCCCCAGGGAATGGAGCAGCTGAGTCTAATCTCAGCCTTGAACACGGTACGGGGAAGAGTCAGGGCAATAGGACCCTCCTCTTGACAAAGGTTTAGAAGTCAATTAATGGACTGGGGAAATGTCAAAGAAAGGGGAAAAAATAAGACCATAGAAGGTTACTTTTTGGGTGAACAGGTGTCTCCTCCCATCCTTTCAGATGAGGAAGAACAAGGTATAATGTCAGAGGAAGTCAAGGCCTCTGCCTCCAGTTCCTCCAAAGTAATGGTAAAATGGATTCAAGCAATAGAAGACCTTGAACAGGGAGTTAGTAGCTTGCTAAAGGAGAACCAAAACAAATTCTAAGGAAAATAACACCTTTGAAAAGAGGAAAAGTCAATTGGAAAAAGACGTCTGAAAAGCCAATGAGAAGGAAGCTTTAAAAAGCAGAATTAGCCAAATGGAGGAGAAGATTCAAAAGCTCACTGAACATAATAGTTCTTTAAAAGAGAGAATTGAGTCCAGGGAAGCTAATGACTATGAGATAAACGAAGCAGTTGAAAAACAAAAGCAAAAGTTTGAAAAAAATAGAAGACAATGTGAAATATCTCATTGGAAAAACAACTGACCTGGAAAAGATATGCAGGACAATTTAAAAATCATGGTCAGATCATGATCTGAAGTCATGATCAGAAAATGAATTTAGACATTATCTTCCATGAAATTATCAAGGAAAACTGCCCTGATATTCTAGAACCAGAGGGCAAAATAAATATTGAAAGAATCTACAGATCACCTTCTGAAAGAGACCCTGAAGAGAGAAACTCCTAGGAATATTATTGCCAAATTTCAGAGTTTTCACGTCAAGAAGAAAATATTGCAAGCAGGTAGAAAGAAACAATTCGAGTGTTTTGGAAATATAATCAGGATAACACAGGGTACGACAGCTTCAACATTAAGGTTTTGAAGGGCTTGGAATAGGATGTTCCAGAAGTCAAAGGAACTGGGATTAAAACCAAGAATCACCTACCAAACAAAACTGAGTATAACACTTCAGGGGAAAAAGTGGTCATTCAATGAAATAGAGGACTTTCTAGTATTCATGATGAAAAGATCAGAACTGAAGAGAAAATATGACAGCTAAACACAAGAATGAAGAGAAGCGTGGAAAGGTAAACAGGAAAGGGAAACCATAAAAGTCTTTCTAAAGCTGAACTGTTTACATTCCTATATGGGAAGACAATATTTGTAACTCTTGAGACTTTTATGAGTTTTGGGGTAGATGTAGGGATTGTACACACACACACACACACACACACACACACACACACATACACACAGAGTGCAGGTTAAGTTGAATCACAAGAGATGATATCCATAAAAAAACATAAAATAAATAAAAATTAAGGGGTGAGGAAGGAAAAACAACTGGGAGGAGAAAGAGAGAAAAGGAATGGGGCAGGCTATAACTCATAAAAGAGATAAGAAAAATCTTGTTCAATGAAGGAGAAAAGGGAGAAGGAGAAAAGGGGAAAAGTGAAGCTTACTCTCTTCCCATATGGCTTAAGGAGGAAGTAACATGCTCACTAAATTTGGTGTGAAAATCTATCTCAAATTAAGGCAAGTAGGGGAGGAGGTGACAAGTGGGGTGAGGGGAATGATAGAGTACAGGGTGAATGGGAGAAGAAAGTAACTGGAAGGGACAAGGTCAAATGAGGGAATAAAAAAATAAAAGGGGATAGGGTAGGATAGAGGACAATATAGTTAGTATTACACAACATAATTATTATGGAAGTCTTTTGCAAAACGACACATTTAGTCTGTGTTAAATTCCTTCCCTTCTCAGTGGGGATGGGTAGGGAGGGAGGGAGAGAAGTTGGAATTCAAAGTATTAGAAACGAATGTTGAGAACTACTATTGCATATAATCGGGAAATAAGAAACATGGGTAATGGGGTATAGAAATTTATCTTGCCCTACAAGAAAAGATAGAAGATTGGCATAAGGGAACGGTGGTATGTGGTAGAAGTGAGGGTACATTAAGGGAAGGGTTAATCAGAATGCAAGGTATTAGGGGGTAAGGGTAGGGGAGAGATGGGGAGGGAAATTGGACATGTTATAAAGTGATGTAAAAGCAGTTAATATTAAAACAATTGACTGAGTTAATTACTGAGACTAAATCAGACACCTCTTTAGTTTGGGGAAAAGAATTTTAGTCTAAGTTTCTTAGAGGCAGGTAACCAAGGGTAAAATTTGGCATTGATGGAAAAGTTAAGGTTTTAATGGTAAATTTGATTTTATGATTGTTATTTATTCAGGAACTACAACATGTGTAGAAAGGCATGTAAGCCACTTAAGACTTACCTCAAAAGATGTTCCTTAACCAATGTGAAATTATAGTAATATCTGAAACCTGGTTGTGGGAACTTGCTAATTTATGATTCTGTGGGACTATTAACTGACTGTTCTTCTGAGTCTAGTTCCAGGTCTGAGCTTTCAATCCATGATGTCAGTAAGTCTGCAAAATGTGATCTAATGGGAAGGGTGGGAGACCGTCTGTTCAGCCTGGGCTGAGGTAGGATTCTCTTGACTCAATTTCCCCACTGACACCTGGCAGACTTTAAGCCTGACTGAATGCAAGTTGACAATCTACTTCTGCCTGGGATTGACATGAAGTTGGGGAGATGTTGTTTCCCTGTAATGTCCCTACATATTCAAAAGATTTGTAAAATTGATATCAGATCTATTAAATTATAGATTGTTGGTAGGGGAACATCCAAGATTAAGCCTAAAATTAAGCTCTTAGGCCTAGGACTTTAGACCAACAATAACAAGTTAGGGTCCTTTAATTCTTATTAATAGTGTGGAGACAATTAGGTCAAAGACTTGTGAAGTTAGCATACATAGTTATTATCTGTGTCTCAGTTGGTTAATGTTAAAAAAAATTCGTTTGTGAAATTTTTTTTCATATGACTATAGATAATTTTAATTTCTTCTTCTGAAAACTTCCTGTTCGCATCCTTTCACCATTGATCAAATAAGGAGTGATTCACATTCCCAGAGATTTCACTGAGTTTATGCAAACCTTTTTGATTTAGTATAATCAAAAGTATCATTTTTATGTTCTGTAATAATTTTTTTCTCTTGCACAGTCAAAAATTCTTCTCATATGCAGACATCTGGCAGGTAATATATTCTTTCCTTTGTTATTTTCCTTATGATATCATCCTTTATGTCTACATCAGATACACATTTTGACCTTATTCTGGTATAGAGTGTTAGCTATTTCTATAACTGGTTTCTGCAAAACTACTTGCCAATTTCCTCAGCAATTTTTGTCAAATGTTTGTTTTCTTGCCTCCAAATTTGGATATTTGTTATTGTCAAACAGTAAGATACTATGATGATTTCCTAGTATTTGTTATGTACCTACTCTATGTACCTCAATCAGTCAGAATGTAATATAACCTTAGCCTGAAAGGGTCAGGGTTTCACATTGAATCCTCGATCATCTCTAGTTGTCCTGGTGAATATAAGGCCACTGAACCCTAAAGGTTCAGGAGAAGAAAGTGATGTTGGTGACCTTATACAGCCCTCCCAGTCATTGCGGGTCATGTCATTACCTTGATGTCATGGTCTTAATTGAGAACGTAGAAGTAACACAATCTATTTCACTTATCCACCACTTTGTTTCTTTTATTTTTCCTTTTTTAAATTATTTTGTTTTCAGTGTTCTATGATCACTTCTATATATGGTAGATTTTTTCCCTTCCTTCCCCCTCCTTTCCCACACCCTCCCTGAGACAGCATAGAGTTTTATACGGGTTCTACACATACATTTCTCTTAAATACATTTTGATCTTAGTCATGTTGCACAGAAGATTAAAAATGAATGGGAAAAATCATAAAACAAAACAAAACATAATATAAAAGAAAATGATCTGCTTCATTCTGAGATCATATTCCACAGTTCTTTCTCAGGATGTGGAAGGGATTTTGCCTCAAGAGTAATAGTGTGGAGACAATTATATCAAGGACTTGTGAAGTTAGCATACATAGTTATTATTTGTGTCTCAGTTGGTTAATGTTAAAAAAAAAATCCGTTTGTAGTCTATATTGTAAATGCTTTAAAAGAAGTATCACCTGACCAAAAGTTGAAATTGTTTCATGTGACATGAACTGTGTTAAAAATGAAAAAAAAGAAATAATATATTAGTTCTGTCTCCAACAATATCTCATAGAACTGTACATACCTGAGGCTTTCCAGCTAGTATGTACACCAATAGTTATGAGACTGTAAGGAACCTCAGTGCATTTGTCTGAGCTATCTTGACTCTTTTGGGACATTATTCCTGTGTTACATTATTCCTCTGAAGATGTAATTGCAATGATTTCCCCACAGGCAACAGAAAGATCTTGTTGCAAGAGATCCACTTCTGAGACTTATTAAGTGGAGTGTCTGCTGTAACAGAAAGATCACTTGATGTTGGTGTCTGATGACTTGGGTTCAGGTTCTGGCTTCAATAATAACTACTGGAATTAAGCAAGTTATCTACTTGGAGCCTTGATTTTTCTCATCAAGGGATAATAATATTTGTGATATCTATCTCACAAGACTGTTATGAGGAAAGTATTTTGTTTATCTTGCCATTCAAACAAATAGGCCTTGTGGTGGTAGAATTGGGAAACAGGGACATATGTTTTGAAAATGAAAAAATAAATTTTGAGACTGAGATTAGTGAGAACATTGTAGTCAGAACAATGGGACTTGCCCCTTAGAATACAGGATCAGATGATATGAAACGCAGGTATATGTTCTAAGAAAAACATGGATTTTGACTTTTTTTAATTTACCTAAAGACAATAGGATTATAGATCTATAGAGCTGAAAAGGGCTTCAGAAATCATCTAGTACAAAAGTCCTGGTTATATATAAAGAAACTGAAGCCCCCTGGTGTTAAGTGCCTTGACTAAAGTCAAACATAGGCAGTGAGTGATAGTTTAACACAGATCATGTGATTTCAGAGGCAGTGTTCTTGACATTCCATCATAAATCTTAAAGCTACTAGTTTCTATTTTCATGGATAATCTTGCGATTTCTTCTTAGAATGTGTTTTTAGAAAAACTCCTCCATAATCTTTGGATCTAAAAGGATAATCAAGGCAAGGTTAATAATGGCAATAGTATAGTGGTTCTCAAAGCAAGAGAATACTCTCTACTCCTTTTTTTCATTTCTTAAGACTGTTTTTCATGAAAAATAGCATGATTATGACTTAGGTCTATGAATTTAGACCTCCTCAATCTAGCCTTTCATTGCAAAGAGTAATGGATGTGAATAGGAACTTTGAATATTCTGAAGACCTCATAAGTTTCGATGATCTGGCATTTCTTGAATAATATAATGAGACCTTCTGGGAATTTATTATAAGGTAGCAATTAATGTATTCATACCAGGAAGTAGGTTGAGTTGTGATATACAGCGTTCTATATCACTGAAGAGATTTATGTAAAATTATGGTGTAGTGGTGGGAGGAGGAAGAGGGTTCTGGTTTTCACAATTTTTACTCAGGTGATGCTGGGAAAAACACAAAGTCCCTTTGTCCCAATTCCTCTTCTTCAAAACAAGGAGGTTGAATTACAAAAGGCCTTCCTAATTTTGTTTTGGCTTGTTCCATTGTTTATTTTTTTTATTTCCCAGACCCATTTGTCAGTTTGATCAATTGCATGTACCCTATCTCAAAATAAAGTTTTTAAGGCACAATTTAAAATACATACATACATACATATATACATATATATATACATATATATATATATATATACTTACAAAGAAAACCAATTTTTGTTGAAATATGTTTTAAATATAGTTTAAAAAATTAAGAAACCTCTAAAATCTATCCATGGACGGTGAACTCAAGGTTTATAATTCCTTGATTAGATGATCTCTAAGGTCCTGTCTCTAATATTCTATATCCTATAGTTTGCTATAGCTCCAAATGCTCAATATCTCTTTCCCAGCTCTTCTTGTTTCTAGATGTGGTGTTCTGGGTTTGTCACTGAGCCTTTGGAACTTCTCTTCCCTGTAAAATGGTGGTATCATTCTTCCTGTGTTGCCATGAAGGGAGCGTTTTGTAAATGATGCAGAACTCTAGAAATGTCAGTTACTATTTTTTGCAAATGACTCTCATGATTAACACAAAATTATTATAATGCAAAAAAATGCAGGATTTTAATAATGTAAATGGAACTTAAAAAAATAGTTATCCTTTCCACTTTCTGGGGTTCAGCATGGTGGTCCTGCGATATGAAAAATCAGTGTGAAATTTTTTCACCCTGTATATTTTTGGTTTAAAAAAATGTTGATATATGCAATATTGTACATATATCTTACATATTTCTGAGTTTCTCAACTTTTTTATTTGCAACTTCTCCAAAACTTCCCATTTAATTAGTTATGCAGACCCATGACATATTAAAAGCACAATGGAGAAAGTCGTGGTGGGAAAGAAATAACTGTAATAATTTTTATAATAATATCAAAATTCTATTGAAAACTTGAAGTTGGGGGAAGGAAGTAGGCAGGAGAATGGAGTATGTTAAAAAGTTTCATAAGAACTTCAGAGACAATTGGGAGGACTATGTGCTACAATGGACACTTAGGTGCTGTTTCACAATCCCCTTTTCCAGTTTTTCCCTACTTCCTTTCTCAGCATAGCCAGTTTTTCTTGAGAAACCCTGGACTTCAGGAGGGAAAAATTTGTGTATGTGTATGTATATGTATATATGTATATAAGTCAATTGCAAGTCATGTCATCATTTCTCTGATGGCATATTCTTCTTTGGCAATGAAGGACTAACACAACAATGAAACTGATAGATAGATATAGACATAGATAACATAGATATGGATATAGATATACCAAGCCATCAGGGCAGTTCTCTTTTCTCCAGTCCAGTTCTGGAGCCACAGTTTTGTTTTTTTTTCTTCATTTTTTGTTTGTTTGTTTTTTCAGTAGGAAAGACGCTATTACAGGATACCAAAATTCAGTTCTCTTTGAGAAACGACATGGAAGTGAGTGTGGTGGGTTTTGTGCCCCCAGGTACAATGCTACTTCCTCAGAGATACGTTTCTAATCTGTTGTTAAAAAGATGGGGCTGGGGGCAGAGCCAAGATGGCAGAGTAGAAGGACGCACGTTTACGAGCTCCAAAACCACAGACCATAGAATTAATGTAAAAAGAGACCCCCATAACTTCTGGGTCAATACAAGGTGTGCAAAAACGGAATGGAAGAGATTTCCATGCCAAAGAGCCCTGAAGAGCCGACCCCGGGGTCCGTCGCGCTCCGGAAAGCGGACCCCATCCCAGCACGGCCTTGGCCGTGGTCCCAGAGAAGCTGATCTGAGCAGGCTTCAGAGACGGAAGCTCCAGCAGCCGGGAAAGTCCCTCCGCCCACAGAAGCTACAGGTCAGTGAGAAAGAAGGCTCGGCTGGACGAGAGGGGGAGCAGGGTGTCTCCGTCACTCGGGCCCCCTTGGGAGGAAGCGGCGGCAGCAGAGACAGGGGCAGGAAGCGGCGGAGGCAGACGGGTTGGCGGTGGCTGAGGCGACAGTGGCCCGGGACTCAGGAATCCCCCAGCAGCAGGCAGGATCTTCATTACGGAAGCTCTCTGAATGAACGGCCTGAGGGGGCTGAGCCTGAGAGACGCCCCTGCCCCCACCCCTCTCTATTACTGAAGGCCTCTGCATGAAGGCCCTGAGGGAACTGAGCCTGGGAGGTGGGCCCCCCCACCCCGCCCCCACCCACTCCATTCCTGAAAGTCTCTGCATAAAGGCCCTGAGGGAACTGAGCCTGGGAGGCCGCCCTCCTTCCACCCCAGCGCCAGAACTAAAGCTTGCCGCAGAAAGCCCATTTGAATCTCAGAGGCCAAGCACTAGCTGGGCGGATCCAGGCGGAGGTGGAAAGGAATCTCAGAAGTCAAGTAACTGGCTGGGAAAATGCCTAGAAAAGGGAAGAAAAATAAGACTATAGGGAGTTTTTTCCAACAAATGCAAACGATCCCGACCTTCGGATCTGATGACGAGGACGTATTCTTGCCATCAAGGAAAGATGTGGAGGGCGGGGCCTCAGTACCCCCAGACACCCCAGGGGGGTGGAGGGTGGGCTCAGGCCTTGGAAGAGCTCAAAAAGGATTTTGAAAAGCAAGTTAGACAGGTGGAGGAAAAACTGGGAAGAGAAATGACAGAGATGCGAGAAAAGTATGAAAAACGGGTCAGTACCTTGGTAAAGGAGACCCAAAAAAATGCTGAGGAAATTAACACCTTGAAAAATAGGCTCACTCAATTGGCAAAGGAGGTTCAAAAAGCCAATGAGGAGAAGAATGCTTTCAGAAGCAGAATGAGCCAAATGGAAAAAGAGGCTCTAAAGCTCCTGAATTTAATAGTTCTCTCAAAATTAGAATGGAACAGATGGAGTCTAATGACTTTACGAGAAACCAAGAAATCACCAAACAAAACGAAAAGAACGAAAAAATGGAAGAGAATGTGAAACATCTCATGGGAAAAACAACTGACCTGGAAAATAGATCCAGGGGAGACAATTTAAAAATTATGGGACTACATGAAAGTCATGATCAAAAAAACAGTGTAGACATCATCTTCCATAAAATTATCAAGGAAAACTGCCCTGACATTCTAGAACCAGAGGGCAAAATAAGTATTGAAAGAATCCATCGATCACCACCTGAAAGAGATCCAAAAAGAGAAACTCCTAGGAACATTGTGGCCAAATTCCAGAACTCCCAGCTCAAGGAAAAAATCTGGCAAGCAGCTAGAAAGAAACAATTCCAGTACTGTGGAAATACAATCAGGATAACCCAAGATCTAGCACCTTCTACATTAAGGGATCAAAGGGCGTGGAATAGGATATTCCAGAAGTCAAAGGAACTAGGACTCAAACCAAGAATTACCTACCCAGCTAAACTAAGTAAAATACTTCAGGGGAAAATATGGTCTTTTAATGAAACAGAGGACTTTCAAGCATTCTTGATGAAAAGACCAGAGCTGAAAAGAAAATTTGACTTTCAAACACAAGAATGAGAAGAAGCATGAAAAAGGAAACAGCAAAGAGAAGTCTTAAGGGACTTACCAGAAGTGAACTGTTTACATTCATACAGGGAAAGACCATATTTGTAACTCTTAAAACTTTTCAGTATCTGGATAGTTGGTGGGACCACACATACACATGTACACGCATGCACACACATACAGAGATAGAGAGCACAGATTGAACTGAATAGGATGGGACCATATCGTAAAAGAAATTAAGGTAAATGGTGAGAGAGAAATGTAGTGGGAGGAAAGAGGGTGAAATGGAAGGCGGTAACTATATGTCATTTAAGAGGCAGGTAGGAGGTTTTTTTTAGTGGAGGGAAAAAGAGGAGAGCTGAGGAAAAAAAATAAGATGTTTACCCTCATCACATTTGACTAAACGAAGGAGTGAAATGCACACTCATTTTGGTATGAAAACCTATCTTACAGTGTAAGAAAGTGGGGGAGAAGGAGTTATTGCAAGGGGGGATGATGGAAGGGAGGGCAAAGGGAGGAGGGAGCAATTTGAAGTCAACACTTGGGGAGGGACAGGATCAAAAGACAGAAGAGAAACAATGAGGGGCAGGTTAGGAGGGATGGTAATCCAGTTAGTCTTACACAACACGACTATCAGGGAGATCATTTGCAAAACTACACAGATATGGCCTATATTGAATTGCCTGCCGTCCCAAAAGGAATGGGTGGAGAAGGAGGGATGGGGAGAATTTGGAACTCAAAGTTTTAGAAACAACTGTTTAGTATTGTTGTTGCAACTAGGAAAGAAGACATACAGTTAATGAGGAATAGAAAGCCATCTGGCCCTACAGGAGAAAAGAGAAGATGGAGACAAGAGAAGGGAGGGATGACAGAAGAGAGGGCAGATTGGACATAGGAAAAATTAGATTGCTTGGGGTATTGGGGTGGGGGAGGGGATAAAAGGGGAGAAAATTTGGAACCCAAAAATTTGTGAAAATGAATGTAAAAAATTAAATTAATTAATTAATTTAAAAAAAAGAACATCAATAAAATATTTTTAATAAAATAACTTCCCACCCCTGGAAAGATTTCATTCCAGTCCTGGGGAAAGAATACTTGACAACAAAAATGTCATTTTCTGATTTGGTAAATAGCTATGGGAAAAAAAAATAAAAAATAAAAAGATGGGGCTCACCAAAGGATCTTTATGAAGGCTCAAGGAAAACTCCAGAGTAAATACTTGGTCGGCTCTCTCCAAGCACCTTCAAGACCTCGAGCAACTATCACAGCCTTAAGGAAGATCAAATACTTAAAAATTGTAGATAATTCATCCATTTCAACAAGAAACCATAAATTGCACATGTTTTGGTCTCTTATAAGCTCCATTCTACTTTTATTGAGACTTTTCTCAAAAGCAGAAGCATATCTTCATCCTCCATACCCAATCCTGCCCCAAATTTGTGGTTCAGCATGAAGACAAGCTTACTTCCATGGAGAATAGTTAGGTTAGTAGTCACAATCAGAATTGTAGAGTGATGGACATCTCTACCCAGGATTTCCCGGAAATGAGCACATGGAGACTTTCAGGAATCTAACTCCACCCAAAATCCCAGTGAAATACTTGGGTCCATCCTTTCTGACTGTCTCTTCTTTTGTTAGTAATTTCCCTCAGCAAAACTGATTTACTTTCATATCCTGTTATAATATTCAAAGTAAGAAGAAAATAAGAAAAAGTAATTATTTCCTAATTAATTTTTTAATTTAATGACAATAAGACCATGATTGTTGTTGCTTAAGACCCTCTTCACAGCATCTTTCACTTCTTTGTTTCTTAAACTGTAAATCAAGGGATTTAACATGGGAATGATCACTGTATAGAAGACCGAGGCCATCTTATCTGTATCAAGGGAATGGTTTGAGCTGGGCTGTAAGTACATAAATATCAGGGTCCCATAGAATATGGTGACAGCAACTATGTGTGATCCACAGGTGGAGAAAGCTTTGTACCTCCCTTCAACTGACCGCATCTTTAAAATCGCAGAGATAATATACATGTAGGAGACAAAAACAACCAAAAGAGAAGAGATAAACATAATTCCTGCACATGCAAAAATCCATATTTGTTTGGAGTGGGTATCAGAGCAGGACAGTCTCAGGAGAGGCATGTCATCACAATAGAAATGGTTGATAATGTTAGAACCACAATAGGAGAGGCTGAACGTAAGGATAACGTGGAATAATGCAACCAGAAAGCTGTAGCTATAAGGTACAGTTACAAGCTGAATACAGATTTTAGGAGACATCAGAACCATATAAAACAAAGGGTTGCAAATGGCCACATAGCGGTCATAGGCCATGGAAGCTAGCAGCAAGCATTCTGCCGTCATGAAGGCAAGAAAGCAACCTAGCTGGGCCGCACATGCATTGAAAGAAATAGTATTTTTCTCATACAAAAAATTTCCCAACATTTTAGGAGTAATGGATGAAGAATAACAAAAATCAACAAAAGCGAGGTGACTTAGGAAGAAATACATTGGAGTTTTTAGGCGTGAGTCCATTCTGATGACTATGATGAGACCCAGATTGCCCACCATTGTGAACACATAGATGAACAAGAACATCATGAAGAGGGGTATCTTCAGCTCCTGCTTGTCAGTGATGCCCAAGAGAATGAACTCAGTCACCTGGGTAAAATTAATCTCAGCCATTTATTCCATCTTGAAGCCCAGAAAATAAAAAGAGGAAAAAAAAAACTGAATTTCAGGTTCTTCTTTCCTTATTGCATTATTAATCACTGCCACCATCATCATATTTAACAATAATTGCTCATATTAGGATAGCAATACTTTCTCTTTTTTAATTCTATCAAGTTTTTGCTTCAGTAAAATGCAGTGGGATAGGTAAGGTAAAGATTATTATATCTATTTTCCTATTGATTAAAAAGGTTCACAGAGTTTATAACTTTTCTATGATTGTTCCCCTAAAAAATGTCAGCATACATTGACTATAAATCCAAGTCTTTGAGTTCCTCCAATATATAATGCTGTATTACCCTCAGTATATAATAAATTCTTTTTTTGACAGATACTTTCTGTAGGTAGTATTCTTACCACTTCTTCAGAATTGCTCTCTCTCTTTTTCTCTCTCTGTCTCTGTCTCTTTGTCTTTCTCTGTATATTTCTTTCTCTTGTCTTCTCTTTCTGTATTTGTCACTTTTCTCCACTCCTCTTTGTCCCCATAGGGCTTGGACATGTAAATTCAAGCTTATATTGTCTCATTCAACCTGAATTTTGCTTGATATTGTTTCTACAGATTATTTTAGGATAATTATTACAGAGAAACAAAATTTGTGTTGAATTTTAGTAACGCCAGCAATGAAAAAAAGAATGATGATGAAAACAGAAATCAAAAGGAGCTAATAATATTATGTTAGTCATTCCCACTAGATTGTTTGCTTTTTTGTTTCCTTTCCATTACATCGCATTTCCTATCTCCTGCTGTCTTGTGAATTTTATCTAAACTCTTTTTCACACATTGTTCCCTTTCTTTCTACCCACATAGCTATCACCATGATTCATGCAGTTAATAATTCTTCCCTGGACTATTGCAAAATCTTATAATTATAATTTCTCTTGCCAGTGTTTTCACAAGCATCATCATAATAATGATCATGATCGTGCTCATGATCATCATCCTTAATTGATCCAACCATTGCTTGAATCTGTCTTCCCTTTTACAGCCAAGTTTTTCAGTGTTGGAGGAAAGGCAGGGAGAAATTTAGATATATTTCCTCTACTTCTCCTCTCACATACTTTCTCATTCTATGTAGTCTGAATCCTGACCTCACTCAATTGAAATGATTTTCTCCAAAGTTACCAGAGACATTTTGACATTTTCGTGTCAATCTTTATCTTCTCCATAGCCTTTTACACAAGTGACCACTCTCTGGTCTTTGAATTCCCTCTATGCATGCTACTTCTCCCTATTGATTTCCCTACCATCTGTCTTGTCACTCCTACATTCCCTTTTTGAGATTATCATCCCTTTTTACGAGCTCAAAATATAGGTATACTCTAAACCAATATCCTGGGACAACTACTTTTGCTGCCATTATCTCTTGCTGATCCCAAGTACCATGTATTCAACTCTATCTCTAAGCAGATGATCCCCAGATCTATATCTGGGATCCAAAACTAAGTTTTCAGCTTTCAGTTTCCGTTTCACCCATTACTACTTAACATTTGAAATTGGTGTTCAATAGACATCTCAAACCAAACCAAGCATTATAGTTTCATAATCAAAGAGCTTACATTCGACTGGCAGAGACATTATGTTTATATTTAGGAGTATATAAAATATGTAAAAGGTGATTTGGGGTGGAAGGATCAGTTCGGGGGAATTATTTCTCCTTCATTTCAAAACTTAAGAAATACATTTGTGAGTAAGACAAGTTCCTTAGCCTTCCTATCTTTCTGTCTGCCACAGTGGCAAAAATAATATTTTGAGGGATCTGTGGCATTAAAAGATAGGAGATGAACTCTGAGTATTCCTAACAATGTAAGAATTCCTTCTCCTGTACTGTCTGATGGCCTATTTCAGACAGAGGCATCAAGAAGTTAATTGTGATTGTTCCAAAGGCTAGAGTATTCAAAACTGATAAATTGATTACCAATTAATTCTTTATCTAAATCTAAATTTGTCTAAACCTCTCTTAGATCTATTTTTAAGCCTGCACCTTCTCTTAGAGTCTTAACTGAATTTTATAGAAAGAATATGCAACATAAATTACACAACTAATAATTAATTTGTGTTACAAACATTTATTTATAAATGTATTTTTTACTGTAACTGGTCAATATATTTGTCATTGCCTTCTCTGGCTTATTTTACAGATAAAGAACTGAGGCAAACAGCTGTAAGTGACTTACCCAGGGTCTGTCAGTAAGCACCCCAACATGCACAGGGAGAGCCTGCTATAACAGAGTCTTAGATCTGCATTTATAAAAAGAAAAACATTTGAAGGGATAACAATCACTTTAATGATGCGTATTCATCATTCCTATAATCAATAACATGTATCATTCACCTAGTTCAGAAGAATCAGCATCCTGAAGTTCAAAGAAATTAAAGAGAAATCAAAGACCAATAAATGGCTTCTTCTGCCTGACCATAATCAGTACATACATCACAATTCAACAGACAGGTCCAAATATATAACCATAGCTACAAGAGAGGGAAAGACAGACATCTGAATTCTCAAAGTGGTGTGGGGTGGGGGTGGCGGGGAGCTCCTTAGCAGCTTCTCAGAATCCTTGTCTGGACAAACAAACACTTCCAGTCAGTAATCCCCAAAGTAAAACCTCACCCTCAGAGTATTTATACCTTTTTTTAGAGTAGAGGGCATCCCAACCCTTGAAAACCAGTGCCTCATTAAGAAAAGATGTTGGTCTTCCTATAGATCTTCCCTAATCAAACTCTCCTTAATAGGCAGGTCCATTAACGGGGCGGGGGGGGCGGGGAGAAGATCTTTAATCACGTTACCAATACAAATATATATATATATACTATTTCTTGTTAAATAAACTCTTGATTTTGTACTTTATTCCTAGTAAATATTCTTCGTTGATTTTGGCAAGATTTAATCAGAGGCATTTGATTATACTAAAAAAAAAAGAAGAAAAAAAAACAACAGCAAAAGATCCCACTTTGCCTACCACCACACAAGGTCAAAAAGCTTGTAAGAGCCTGAGACTACATTTAAACTCAGGAAGATGAGTCAGTCATCCTTACTTCTGGCTCATCAATCCATCCACTGCACCATGGAAATAATAAAAGTAGTAATATATTTGTTTCCAATTCTTCACAAGTGTCAGACCTTCACCCATCAACATAATTACCAAGAATCAGGATGGATATTTTTGCTATGTAAATTGTTATTAAACTGTTCATTAACATGCTGTTTGATTGATCTGATTAATCAGTCATGAACAGTCAAGTCTGGTATAGTGGGAAAAGTGCTGGATTGCAATTGGATGACCTGCATTCGAATTCTGGTTCTTTCATTTATTGCCTGAGTAACTTTGTGTAAATCCTTTACCCTCTCTCTATGTAAAATTCTGTATCTGCAAAATGAGGAAGTTGGACAAGGTGATTTCTAAAGTCCCTTCCAGTTCCAAACTGGTAATCGTTTGATTAAAGAAAGTTAACCAGATTGTTGTGTAGATTTTGCCCAAGGACTCAGTATTCATCATTTCATTAATGTTATGTAAAAAAACCCTTCATTTAAATAATCCCATTTTTACTGTATATATCTTGTACATTCCTAGTTATATTCGTATTATCTCCATTAGAATGTGAACTCTCTGCTGGAAGAGATGATTTTTTTCATGTCTTTCTTTGTATCCCCAGTATTTGTATCCTGACCACAATGCTTAAAAAAATGAGTTTTGACCAAAAATAAACTGGCATGAAATTTTTGTTCAAATTACCCAGTGAAATACAATCTTATAACAATCTTACCAGATTGACTAGAATATGTTGTTGAAATGTTAAACAGCTGGTCTAAGTTGCTAAGTATTGTGGAGCATTTTAAACTTCCTAGGGTAAGCAAATAGTGCTCCCCAGAAGACAGTGGATGGAACAGAGTACAAGGCTCTTTACTGATATGTGTCCCAAAGGACTGTAACTCTTAACTCTTCCTGAAGTTCATTGTTCACACAGGAATTCACAAAGAAATTAAGTTTCATCCCTATGGGGAATCCAAAGCAGTCTGGATGTTAATTGAGGAGCTGCTCTGGATGTGGGGAAAAGTGAGTGTCTGAAACTGCTTCTCACACAAGAAGGATATGAGGAAGTTAACTAGACAGCTGAAAGGAGTTTGGCAATTGCTAGAGAATACCTTCAATGGGCAGGGTTGAAGATTTGGAATATTCCTTGTTTCCCAATTCCATCTCCAAACTCTCCCCCTCTGCCTTCACTGAGTAATACCTCCTCCTTCAAGGTTCACATTATAAATAAATGAACGAATGAATGTATATGTGTGTGTATGTTTGTATATATATATACGCACACACATATACACATATACATACATATGTGTATATATGTATATACATACACATACATATATGATGGCTATTATTTGTAGACTCAAAAGGCATTCTCCTTTTTTCCACAGTGAGTTCAGTGCCTGGTATACCCTTGATCACGCAATCACTCACAAGTGTTTCACCTCCATGTTCATGAATCCTTTATCTGATTATACTCTTTTCTCCTTCCATCATTCCTTTTTCTTTACGACTCCTAACCATGCCCTTCATCTTCATTGTCATCTCCAATACCTCCACCCCTCAGTTCTTTTCCTGGCCATCAACCCTCTGCTGAGTATAGTCTTCTTTTTCTATCTTAATCTCTTGGTGCATAAATTCAACTCTACACTATCTTCCAAATTTGAGTTTCTTACTCCCTTATATGTTTTCTGATCTTCCATATTTGAGTTTCTTACTCCCTTATCTGTCTTGCTAAGACCAAGCTTCTAGATGTCTTCTACCGTCTGCTGTCCACTTTCCCTCACATGAATGTGAATGAACGAATACTCATACTAAATAATGTGAATTATGAATGAAACTAGAGAAAATTATGAAATAGGGTTGATTACATCAACTATACATTGATGTCATACAATCTCAGCTTGACCATAGTTGCAGCAAGACAGTCTTATTTAGGTCACCCTAACTGATTATCTTACTCATAATAGCAGTTATTCGAAACTTTCCCACATTCCTCGAATTTCCCAAGGCATCCTCTCTCCCCATTCTCTAATCTAAGAACTTATACTGCAGAGAAAAGAAATCCATTTGTTGAGAGTTCCTTCCCCTCTTCATCTCAAATCATGCAGACGTACTCCCCCAATCTCTCATCCTTCATTGTTAATTCATATCAAGAGATGGTCTTTCTTGGCCACTTCTTATTAAGGCAAAAAAAAAAAAAACCAAAAAAAACCCAACTTTACTCTATATGTACCTCTGATACCATTTCATCTAGTTATTTTCAGCAGATTGATAAATTATTCTTTTATCCTATTATCCTTCTCTATTATCCTTCTTCTCACTAATTTACAACATTACCTTGTCTACTAGCTGTTTCCCTGCTGACTACAAACATGATCATATTTCCCTCATCCTTAAATACCAAACCACCACCAACAAAAACTCATAATAGGTAGGAACAAACTAGCTCTCTACCACTCTAGTTTTCTCTTCCTTTCAAGCTCAAATTCTTTGAAAAAGTCATCATTCATTCAATTGAATTGAATAATCTGTGCTCCATTTTCTTTCCACTTACTCTCTTCTAAACTCAATCCTCCGGCTTCCAGCTCAATGATTTAACTTAAATGCCTTTCTCCAAAGTTATTATTGATTTCTTAATGGACAAATTTTCTGAAGTTTTATTAATCTTCATCCTTCTTGACCTCTCTACAGCATTTAATAGTATAGGATAGTATGTTCTCTTTTCTGTAGATTTAAGTAACACTGATCTCTCCTGTTTCACCTTTTACTTGTCTGTCTGACTGTTCCTTCTCAATGATTGCTTGTTTTAGTGCCTGTACTTGGATCCTAATTCTAAAATCACATTTCTCTCTAAAAATCACATTTCTCCCTATTCTCAAAACACTATTTCAGGTAGTTTCTCCCCAGCCCAAGGACAACTTGTCTTTGATCTCTCTTCCTGTTATAGCAGCCATCTGCACCCGTAGAATTTATTAATTTGAATCAGCTCTATATTGGTTGAACTGGTTGTGTACTGGATCATAAAGATATCTACTATTCACTGACCAATCATATGTATCCTAGACTTAGATGTATGTATACTCCCTTATACTTATATTGTCTAACAAGACATTGGTTAGTTGACTTAGTAGAGAGGTCAGGCTTAAAATCACACCTCCAGAGTGCCCACCCCCTGATGAACTCTGGGTAAAATACCAACACAGTAGATACTAAAATTGCATGTTCCTTTAAAAACTAACCACTCCGTAACCACCCCAATCGTGCTCTTAATCACCTAATTTGCATATTTGGAACATGTTTTCCTATAGAATATCCAATATAAACTTTACCTATACCCCTTTCAATTCATAGATTTCCTAAGAACTCTTGGCAGCTGAAAAGAGTAATAAATCTTTACCACCTTGACTTCAAGAACGCTTGAGTCTATGTATTTTTTCCAGATATCCCACACAGAAAATTCCAGTCTTGGGGTTTCTGTATCTTTTCAGCATTCATCATCAACTGTATCTTAAATATTGGAATCCCCCAAAGGTCTGTCCTGTGCCATTTTCTCTAGCCTTGCATGTATCTAGCTATTGTGCTTAATTTCATAGGGTGCTGGTCCTAGAGCCAGGAAAAGCACATTCACATCCAATCTCATGAATTTTTTAGCTGTGTGACACAGGGCAAGTCATTTAGCCTCTGTCTACCACAACATCAATTGCAAAATGGGGTTAATAATTGCACCTATCTCTCAAGGTTATTGTAAAGATTAAATGTTGCAAAGCTTACCACAGTGCCTGGTATACAGTGTGTGTTTGTTCTTCGTTACCAAAGAAGACCATGCCATCAGAGAAATGATAACATGACTTGCACTTAGCTTTGTTTTGAGTGAGGGAGGGCTGTGCAGGTCACTAGCCTCACTTTTCCTCCAGAGTGATATGATTCCAGTGACCAGATATTCATCAGAATGACTGGAGATAACCCAGGATGAGGCAATTGAGGTTAAGTGACTTGGCCAAGGTCACACAGTTAGTGAGTATCAAGTGCCTGAGGTGATATTTGAATTCAGGTCCTCCTGACTACTACACTGCTGCACCATCTAGCTGCCCCTCTGGTATACAACAAGTGCTTAATAAATGGTTATTTCCTTCCTTCTTTGGAGCCAGCCAGTCAATACATTATTTATTGTGTTCTCAGGAAGTAAGCTAAGTTTTCGGGAATGAAAGAAAAGCAAGAAGTCAAATACCACCCTTGAAGATCTCACAGTCTAATAGGAGAGAAAACATTTGAACATTAGCTACCAAATGGAGGGACATCAGGTTAAGAAACTGTTCTAAGAAAGCAGTTTTCAGCAAATGTGCTTATCTACCTTGGTGGAGAGAGTTTCTTCATCTGGGAGCTTCCTAGTCCAATGGATCAAGTCCTACAGTTATCAGATTGGGTCATTGGATATTGGGATTTGCGTTCAGAAGAGAGGATGGAGGCGGGTTTTGTAGTGATCCTTCCCATTCCCGATTCCCTGATGCAGAGGCAGAGCTCTGAAGCCCTCAGGTCGGAACTTGCCTCTGTCCTGAGCCTGAGGTGGAACTCAAAGGCTGTGCTCTCTGGGGGCATTTTTTCTCGTTGGACTGGTAAGAGGAATTTTCCGTATGTCCTGAACTTCCACCTTCATTCTGCTCCTGGGGAGGTTTCAGCCCCACAGTTCTGGGACACTGAGGCTCAGAGAACGGTCCCGAGGACTAAGGGGTCCAAAGCTCCCTCGTGAAATAGATGAGGAAACTGAGGCACAGAGGAAAAAAAGAAGGGAGAAAAGAAGGAAATGAACAAGTATGTATTAAAGCACCTACTATGTGCCCGCACCGTGGGGGAAAGGACTTAGGTTTCACAAGATCCCAGAGCTAGATCTTGGGGACAACTCTGAGATGCCAGAATCCCGTGGTGTGACAGGTGAGGAAACTGAGGCAACCTGCCTAAGATGACCCAAGATCGTATTGAAGGTGTCTGCCCTGGTTGGTGGGCTGGTTGTTGTCCGTCCTCTTTAAAAGAGGACCAAAATGACATCAGCATGATAAAGTGAAATTTCAGTGTGTCCGACTGTGTTTGATCAGGCCAATAAGAGCTTGGAATACCCAACCACAAGTTGGGCACAGATAGTCCGTGTGAATCTTTGGAGTGGCTACACCAAATTTGCGCATCCTGCGTTACTTTGTGCTGTCTCAATTCTGCTTTGCTCAAAGAACACAGCACCCTTTCTGAGGTAGGCACGCCATGCCGAGGGGTCCTGTGCCACTGTCTCACATGTTTCACAGTCAAGTCCAAAGTTCTTGAGAGAGAGGCATAATTTCTTCTGGCTACCATGTGGTTGCCTGCCCCATATGAGTTCTCCATAAAGTAATCATTTTGGCAAGTGTACAGTTTGCATTTGAACAATGTGACCTGCTCATTGGAGTTATGCTCTCTGAAGTATAGTTTGAATACTTGGCAGTTCAGCTCGAACAAGGACTTCAGTGTCTGAAAACTTATCCTGACAGGTGATCCTCAGAATCTTTCTAAGACAGTTTAAATGGAAACAATTCAGTTTCCTGGCATGGTGCTGGTAGATTGTCCATGTTTCACAAGCATATAGCAATGAGGTCAGCACAACAGCTCTGTAGATCTTCAGTTTGGTAGTCAGTCTAATATGTCTTCTCTTCCAAACTTTTCTTCGGAGCCTCCAAAATACTGTGTTAACTGAACTTATCCACAGCATTCAAAACTTCTCCACTTGTTTTAACTGATGGTTCCACCTATGGATGGTGTGGTGGTGGCTGATGGAGTACCTGTGTTTTGTTGGTGTTAATTATTAGGCCAAAATTAGCACAGATATCAGAGAATTGATCCATACTTTGTTGTAGCTCAGCTTCAGAGGCTGCATTGCGTGCACAATCATTTGCAAACAGATAATCATGCTCCAACACTCCCTCTACTTTGATCTTGGCTTATAGCCTTTTCAAATTGAAGAACTTGCCATAAATATGGTAGTAGTTGGCATTGATGTCATGCTCATCCTCATTGAAAGCATTTGTCAACATGACTGAAAACATTGCTAAAAAGCATGGGAACAAGGTGACCAGGAAGCACAAGAGCGCAGTCCATTATGCAGAACCTAGGCAAATATGCCAACATGAAATTGATGTACAATATTGATGAACTTCTCCAGGCAACCAAATTTTGATGCAATTTTCTATAAACCTTCATGACTAACAGTGTCAAAGGCCTTGGTCAGATCTACAAATGTTGTATACAGACCTCTGTTCTGTTCCTGGCATTTCTCCTGGAGTTGTTGGGTAGCAAACACCATATCGAGTGTTGCTCAGCCATTTCTGAGGCCCTCAGGTATATGACCATATTCCAGGTGAAGGATCAGTTTATTAAGGAGGAATCCAGCCAGAATTTTGCCAGCAATGACAGAATGATCGCCTTGTGATTGTGGTAGGACAATCTATTCCCTTTACCCTTATAGAGATGAACAATGGAGGCATCCTTAAACTCCTGAGGGATAATCTCCTCTTGTCATATAACCTGGAAAATTTCAGCCAGCTTTTGCATAAGCAAGCATCTCCCTGCATTGTAAACCTGCCCTGGCAGTTGAGCAGTGGATGAAACCCTGAATTCAAGTCCTACTTCCGATGTGCTTCCTGGTCTGTAAGATGGGGATATAAGATAGTTGTAGAGATTGCCTGAGACGATATTTAAAAAGCATGTGAGAAAGCTGAAAGCCCCACACAAAGTGGCCTAATGATGACTCCTCCTACTCCCACAGGACCTTAGGGTGCTAAATATAGAAGTGGAAATTCAGTTTAGAGAATGAGGAATCTAAGGACCCAGAGTGATCAAATGACTTGCCCAGGGTCACACAGCTGATAAGTATGCAAGGCGGGATTTGAACTCAGATCCTGCCTACCTCCTGTGTCAACTAGCTCATAATTGACCTTAACTCTGCCTCTTAAACCTCATAACCCTTAAGGACTTCAGATAAAAGCCATGTATTCACTTTTAGCCCATTCAGACAACTAATTTTTATAAAAAGTTCCTACCTCATTATACTTCTCTGAAACTCCCACGCTGTACTGCTAGATCTATTCTAGAATCAAGCAACACCAAGCTAGTCCCTTTTACAGATGACAGATTTGTGAAATTATTGTTTATTATACTCTCTCTCTCTCTCTCTCTCTCTCTCTCTCTCTCTATATATATATATATATATATATATATAAAATGAAATAATTATATATTATTAGACTTGAACCCCATACATCCTTCATTTTCTCCTGCAGGATTGAATATCCATTTTGTTGAATTCATCCTTATGAAATGTTCTCCACTCTTCTCAGCATCAGTTCTTGTCAAGTTCCAGCCATGTCTTTCCTAAATTATGATACATTGAACAGATAGAATGTAGAATTTAATAGGTGACTTGAGCAGGTTCGATCATTGTGGACCTACTAATATTCCTTCTGGATACTGTATGTTTCTTACTGATGTCTAAGATAGTATTTCGTCCCTATCAAGATATGCTGTTCCCTTAAATTGAGCTTGCCATTTTTCGACTTAACCTTCATATAATTTAAAAGGACGTTTTGTGTATTATTACTCTCAAACTGTACTTAAGAAGTTCAATTTTTGAACATATCTATAATCTTTCATTTAGTTCTGTTATACTTCATCTTACACTCAGGAAAACTGTGAAATGGACATGGGGTGGTATACCTCAGTGGGGTAGAGATGATAATATTTGTTTTCTTGGTTGGTGAAAATTGATGTCCTGAAGGTTTCAGCTGATAAGGAGAATATAAAAATGCTTGAGAGAGGATACATAACTTTTTCTTTTAATCATATTCTTGAAAGAGGCTGCAGAGCATGGGATCAGGACAAGTAATGAGGATTAGAATTAGGGAAAAGTGATTTTTTTTTCTGTTATTGAAGACAGGAAGGTGAGGGTCATTGCTGATAGAGATATTCAGAAGTGGACAAGGAATGGAAATGAACATTAATTCTAATATTCTTTTAAATAGGAGGATAAAGTTGCTTTCTTTAAACAGAGACCTTAATAAAGGTAGTCTATAATAAACAACTAAGTTTATGTACTGTATAATGAAATCATGAAAGTTTAGTGACTTTCTTCAGTGATGCTTGGTAGACCAGAAGTAGGAACAAGTAACTTAGAGGGTGGGGGTTACTCAAGAAAGAAGATTGGCAAATTGGTAACCTCCAAATATTTGGATGCAAAGGATTACATTAAAAAGTGATGCATTAAAAAGAAGTAGATCATAGATTCAAGACTGGATTTGAAGGCAAATGAAGTACAAGTTGGAACCAACCGGGACATTCAAGGGACCATTCTTTGTCATCACAATGAGAGTAAAGAGAAGATCTAGTGTGAATGAGAGAGGAGGAGAGAAGAGAACACAAAAATTTATGGTTGGTGAGCAGGATTTCATAAGTTCAGGAGATTGGAAGCCTTGAAATTTTGAAAGTTAATGAAGTCTGAGATGTGTTCCTATGCTAATAAGTGGCTGATGTGGTAAAGGAAAAAGTCTAATAAGGCAATTTAAAAACATTTCCTATTTGATCTTGAAACTCATTTTCATAAGAATATATAATATGACATTTCCTAATATTGAAGTAACTCTAACCCAAATGATAAACTTTCATATCATTCCCTGTCTTAGAGGAGCTAGAATGAGTCAGCTAACTTCCTAACTTCATCTTTCTTAGAAAACAAATAAATAAATTCCCTTATCCTCAAGAGAGATTGTGTGAAAAGAGAGAATAGTAACTAATGCAGCATACCAGCTTGGGATGAAGTGATAGCTAAAAAGGATATAGTATTAGTTTTTTTCTTTTCTTTTTTTAATTTTTACAGCTGTTTTTATTAAATAACCAGTTTATAATGTCAGCCCAGTACAGTGTCTTATTGGGGGAATTAGTGCCTGTATCACTGACAATTTCCCTCAGTTATGTCTTTATCTATAATATGTGAAGAGAAGGGCATTAAACTCAACACAAATGTCAACAGGGCTTGGTTTAAGTACAACACACTAATTCCTTTCTGCCCTTCTCACTCGATAGCTTTAAACGATATGTCTGCGGGCAAAAGTCCCCATCCAATTGTGTAAGATAGGAGTTCTGTGGTTTCCATTTCTAACATCATAAATGCCACCTCCTCCCCCCCCACTAACCTATTTAGGACAAAACTGAATTTAGGAGAGGGCAAAAAATAACCACGATTGAAAACAAGTTGGGGTAAGGAAGAAAGAACAAGGGCAGAGTGAAACTCTGTAAAAAAGCTATTGAAGAGGGAAAGAACACCACATTGAACATTAGTTCTACAACAGACCAGAAGGATAAGCTAAGAAAGGATTTCCAGACACACATTTCTAGAATTCTGGGTATAATGATATCAATGTTTTCCAGTGCTGTTTTGTCTCCTGTCCTGGAAAAATCCCTGGGTACTGAGACGGGATTCTCCTACTATAACGATGTTGGCTATGGCTATCCCCAAATTCAAACAAAGAGTACTCTCTAGTGTGTTGTAGTTATCCTTAAAACTCTTCAGCTCTAGGAAGTGTTTGGCTCTTTTACTCTTCTGGCTGGAGGGCATATTGGTGACCTGGATAGTTGTTGGGGAGGATACTTCAGGAGACTGTGTTAAATCCTTAGATGACTACTGGTGCTGCTTCTGGGAGCCCTCCCCCCCCCCCACCCCATGGGCTTTGACAGAGGCAGCTAGTTCACTCAGTGCTTCCTGATAGTGTAGATATTCAATCTGACCAAAGATACAAGTTCCGTCTTGAGCTGTTTCATAGCCATCTAGCAGGGTATCAGTGAGAGATTTTTGGACACCCTTGAAGGGAGTACTTGTGTTTCGGATCTCCAGCAGATAGGAGTGGAATTTCTTGCATATCCGAGAACGAAGATGCCAGCCTTCTGAATGGAATGGGATCTCAGAGGTACTAATGCCATCCAATGCTTTCATCCTGTACAGGTAGTTGTAGTAATGTTGACTTTCTGGTGCCTCCAGCTGCAAAAGTCTGGCATCATCTTCGAGAGAATCTTTACGTCCTGGACCTTGAATAGTCAGATGTGAATTTCTTCCTTCAGATCCTGGGGAGCGTTGTGCCCCACAGGGACATGGGAGCCTCTTCAAGACTTCACAGCAACGGAGCCAAGATGGTGGAGTGAGAGCAACAACTCACCTAAGCTCTTGGACAAACTCCTCCAGGTACCTCTGAAAGGAGTGTCTGACCAAATTTTGGAGGTGCGGAATCCAGTGGGAGACAGACGGTGATGGATTCGGAGCTCAGGTTGTACTGGAAGGTCCACGGGAAGGATCTGTTTTGCGGGGATGAGCCCACAGCGCACAGTACAGCACGGCCAGCACAGTGGAGCAGAAGAGACCCGAGAAACCTGAGGGGTGGGCGGAACCAAAGGAGCAGCACCCAGGGCGGGAGACAAGCCAACCGGGTCAGTGAGAGCCGCCTAGCGCCAAATATCAGCGCAGCAGCTCCTGAGACCTTCACCCCGAAGATCAAACTTCGGTAAATCACCTACTTGAATTTCCAGGAGCCAGGATGGCAGAGTGATCAGTAAATGCTCTCTCCTCACCCCTTGATGACCGTGAAAGAACCATAAAATATTTCCCCAGAAAAATCCCAGATCAGCAGAAATAGGAGACCAATAGTCTCATAACACCTGAGATGAGGAAAATAGCTAAGAGGGATTCCTCCTACTGTGGCAGAGGCAAACCGGAAGGTCAGAGGATTCAGGGCAGAGAAAACTTGTACTAGGACCCAGGAAAGCCTCATTGGCAGGAGAGGAGCCCCAGTAGGGGTGAGAACACGTATTAGCATCTCAGCTGTCCAGGGGAATCAGAAAGACAGTAGGGCAGCTGGGATTACCAGCTCCTGAGCTTGCCTTTGCCTTAGTTCAGCTGACGTGATCTCCTGTGACCAGACCACCCCTCCCCCACACTTAACAAGCTAAACCCAGGGCTGATCAGGGAAACACCAAACAAAAACCTGCTTTTAGCTTTTTCACACATCAGCTCAGCAAAAAGTTCTCTAGGTTCTGACTGAAAGAACTAGAAGCCACAATAGTCAATCAAGACTTCACAGCAAAACGCATGATCTACTTCTTCACAAAAATGAACAGCAACACAAATACCAAGCTCCTATAGGCCATCACGAGCACAAAGTTCACCCCCGACATCCAGTTACTGAATGTCATGACCTCCTTCCAGCTTCGTTAACTTGGGTTCTGTAGTAGTGACAGCCCTAGTGTTCTTTGGTGCTGCTTTGCTATTTCCTTATGGGGGAAGCCAAAGCCAAATCCAAAGAAAACATGATGGCCAGGAGAGTGCAGGGAACCTCTAGTTTTGTTTCTTTTCAATCATGAATTAACTGTATTTTCCTTCTGTGTTTGTTTGCAGAGAAAAAGATTTAAGGAGGATGTGATACCTTTCTTCCAATATTGGAAAGGCTATCAAGGGAAAAAGGGTTTAAACTTGATCTTATTATTTCTCTCTTCATGGATATGGCAGAGCTCTCTAGTGCTAATCACTTTCTTGGCATTCACTTCCTTTCACATACTCTCTTTCGAACTGTTCCCTGATTTTTACATTTCATCTCTTATATTGTTGTACTAGTTTTCTGCTTTTGACAAGGACACACCTACTAATTTAGTTTCTCAGGAACCCTAGCTTTCTTGAAGGCTCATCTAAAATGCAGTCCTGAGGTGAAGCCCTTTTTGATTCCCCTGGTAGTTAGTGTCATCTCCTTCCTCAAGTTTATCTTGTTTTTCTGTGTACATGTTTTATCTTCTCATTCCCCCGGTAGAATATGTCTTTTTTAGGTATCAACTAATTTATTTTTGTTTTTCTATCCCTGGGGCATATTGCAATGCTTTGGATATAGCTGATGTCTGATAAATATTGTTCAACTGAAATGAGTCAAAATCGTGTTTTCTCTTTGACATGTAAGGAATAGAAATAGCAATCATCGGTTATACAATGTATAATAAGATTTTTGCCTAAGTATAGATTTGGCGATTTTCAAAACAAAGATCCAGGTCTGCCTGCCTGGATTCAGCAATGGCAAGAAGATACTGTCTAAGACCCTGGAAATATGTACCTGATGTGAACATGTTTCTGGGTACAGTCTTTCCTGTTGTGCTGGCCACAAGGAAACAAGCCGTGGACTGTTACATTATATGCTCCCATTTTCTTCTCCAAGGTGTTTTGTTTGCTTTGGGCATGCTTAGGTCCAAGAATGAGGGCGTCTGGTTTCCAGCAAGAGCTGTGTCTTAACTGATGTATTTTTCACAGAAAAGGAAGGATAGGATTATTCTAAGATAATTATCTTGAAACTCTGCCACCTCCCCTATGAACATCTTGAGAGACAGAGATTTAAGCCAGCAAAACTGGCTTAAGTAAAGCCATGCCTCCCATGGAGAGTGTCCAAAAAGGAACTAAGGAAGGAATTACAGATCTGCGAATTCCTTGATATACTTGAGGGAAGAGGAGGTCAATATTTAATTAAAAGCTTTTGATATGGAATATGTTGATGTGTGGGAGTATCACAGAGTTTTTCTGAGACAGAAAATCCCCAGTTAGAATATAAGCTTCTTGAAGGCAAGAATTCTTTGACTTGTGTCTTTTTTTATTCAATGGCTAGCTTGGCAATTAGTATACACTTAATAAATGCTTGATGGATATTGATATTGGAAATGCCCATGCTGGGGAATTAGGAGAAGTGACTGATGTAGATGATTTCCAAAGTCCCTTCTACCTTGAGCACTCCACAATTTTATGCCATTTCCTTTCATTAAAGTGATTTCACCAAATAGTGTTCCAATTAAGGAGACTAACAAAATATTACATTTCCTTAAGTCAATATCTAAGTTTACTCGAAGCCATGATTTCTGTTTCTTAAGGCCTTATTCAGTGCATTCTTCACTTCTTTGTTTCTCAAACTGTAGATTAAGGGATTTAACATGGGGATAATCACTGTATAAAAGACTGAGGCCATCTTATCTGAATCAAGGGAATGGTTTGAACTGGGTTGTAAGTACATAAATATCAAAGTCCCATAAAAAATGGTGACAGCTACCATATGTGAGCCACAGGTAGAGAAAGCTTTGCGCCTACCTTCAGGTGACTGCATTTTTAGAATCGCAGAGATAATATACATGTAGGAGACAAAGACAACCAAAAAAGAAGCAATAAGCATGATTCCTGCACAGATAAAGATCCATATTTGTTTGGAGTGGGTGTCAGAGCAGGACAGCCTCAAGAGAGGCATGTCATCACAATAGAAATGGTTGATAATGTTAGAACCACAGTAGGAGAGGCGGAATGTAAGGATAACATGGTAGAGTGCAACAAGAAAGCTATAGATATAAGGAATGGCTACAAGTTGAATACAGATTTTAGGAGACATTAGAACCTTATAAAGCAAAGGGTTACAAATTGCCACATAGCGATCATAAGCCATGGAAGCTAGCAACAAGCATTCTGCATCCATGAAAGCGATGAAGCATCCTAGTTGAATAGCACATGCATGGAAAGAAATACTATTTTTCTCATACAAAAAATTTCCCAGCATTTTGGGAGTAATGGAAGAAGAATAACAGAAATCAACGAAAGCAAGGTGACTTAGAAAGAAATACATTGGAGTTTTTAATCCTGAGTCCATTCTGATGACTATGATGAGGCCCAGATTGCACACCATTGTGAACACATAGATGAACAAGAACACCATGAAGAGGGGTATCTTCAACTCCTGCTTGTCAGTGATTCCCAAGAGAATGAACTCAGTCACCTGGGTAAAATTAATCTCAGCCATTTAATCCATCTTGGAAGTTGGCCAAGAGAAAAACAAAGATGGGAGATAAGTTTGTTCCTGGCTTTTCTCCTGGCTTTTAAATCACACTTTTCATCATCGTCATTGTCAGACAGCTAGCACACAGTAAAAATAAAATAAAACTTGGCGTGATTACCAACTACTGCACTTATAATGGTCCTGTGGAAGAAGCTGTGCAAATATTAGTACACTATCTTATTGTTCTAGAAAATCAAGAAACGGTTTGACATCCAAAATAATCCCATTAATTAATGTTCAGACTTTGGTTTGAATTTCTTGTACACTTATTCCACACTATCTTACTGTCCATGAAAAGAAATTTCATCTCTGTTTTGGTAGTAAAGGCTTAGATTTTAACTGTCTTTCTTGTTTTTGCATTCAAATAAACATTTCTTTATCACCTACTTTGTGAGAAGCAACATGGTTTGGTGGATTGAATGCTAGTCTCTAAGTCAAAAGATCTGGATTCTAATCGTGCTCCATTCATGGACTGGCTCTTTGACCCTGGGCACAATTTATCGGTCTTCAGGACAACTCTCACATTATATATTTCAGAGTAGTTCCACATTACTGGGCTGTATATATGCGTGTATATATTGTATACACTTTGTATGCTTTTGTCTATCTATATGTATGAATGTATCTATGTGTGATATGTATGTGTGCACATAAATACATTCATACACACATAATACATAACATGATTACACATACTAGGTGTTGAGAATACAAAAGTAAAATTGAAAATAACCCCTGTTCTGAAGGAGTTTGCATTTTATCTTGAAGAATTTAAAATATTTAGAAACGCACAACACTTTCCAATCTCCAACTTGAAGGTCTAATACCTTGTGGGTAATCAACGCTATGTCTTTGAAAGTATTCTGTGAGTCCCCATTTTTAAAGAATAAATTATGAATCCCCACTGGTGTGTTTCCTTTGACTAAAATCAGGGAGAGAAGACAATTAGCTCAAAGCAAATGATTTACTGACAGCAGAGTGAGAAGGGAAATAATGTGGTATATGGTGAAGAGAATGAAGAAACTTGGAATCTAAAGAACTTGGTTCAAATCCCAACTATTCCAGTTATTACTTAGTAAACTAGGTCTCTAGGCATTAGTTTTCCCATTCGTAGAGTGAGGGAGCTGCACTGACATTTGAGGTTCTTTTAGTGACTTAATCTGACTTATAAAGATAAATAAAGTTCAGGAGGTTCCAAAAGTCTTTTGTTGTTGTTCAGTCATGTCTGACCATAGTACTCCAGGCCCTTTCATTCTCCACTATCTCTCCAAGTTGGTCTAAATTCATGTCCATTGTTTTCATGGTACTATCTATCTGTCCATCACATCCTCTGCTATCCCCTTTTCCTTTTCAATCTACTCTCACTATTTTTAGAGTAATTTTAAGTCTTAATATCTTAAAACAAACACTAAGACTTTTGGAATCCCCTATATAATTTGAGGTAAGGCAGAAGACGGATAGAGAATCATGACTGGAGGTGATACTCAGCTTATCCTTTAAGAAAACTAAGGTGAGAATAGATGTAGGATTGAAATTGCTGATTAAGAGCATCAAGAAATCAAATCATTGTAGCTCATACATAAAATGTGTACAAATAAGAAATGTGGCATAAGTATACACAAAGCTGAAGCCAGACTGATGAAGCTTTAAATTCCAATGTGAGGCATATCTTTGAGGTATTAGGGAGTCACTAAAAATCACTGATTAGACAAATAATATCATGAGATGATTTTGTCAATTTCTTGAAGAATGAGTTGGAACAGAAAAGATTGGAAGTTGAAGAACGAGTTGGAACAGAAAAGATTGGAAGTAAGAAATGCAGTTAGGAGACCTGGAATACAATGAGAAGATACGAGTCCAATTAGGAGGCTATGGATTTAGTCCAAGCAACAGGTGAGAAGTTCACCTAGTTTTGAAATAACAATTTGAGTTTACTGTATGGAATACTTTTCTTATTTTGAATTTTTCAAGTATTATTAGTCAGTAAGCATTTAATAGGTGCTTACACCTATAACCTGTGTTTTTCTTCTTTTTAATTGCTTGTATGATAAATTGAGAACCAAGAACAAAGTTGACTTTTAGTAACCTTATCATAATGGCCAATCATTTACATATATAATGATATCAAAATGACCTCTCCCCTTTGATTTCTGAGCTTTAATAAACCTAAGTCCAAGCATAGCCTTAGTAAATGTAACCCATCCTGTTTAGGAACCACAGAGCAGTTAAAATTAGGTTATTGAATTGACTTTGTCATTTCCCTTAAATTACTGACCATTTCAGTGAGGGAAAAGTGAGGTTGTGCAATATATAAATCAAGCAACAGTTTGGCAGTATTTTTTTCCTGCTTTTCAAACAATTATTTTAGTATTCTGTACATGATCTAAACTCACAGGATTCCATACTTTAGATGTATAGACAAACTGTAACTTGAATTTATTAATGATGCTTAGGTAATGAAATGAGTCAGAGGAAATAATAGAATGATTTCTGAGAAAAAAATCAAGTCATCTAGCTTGGTACTTACTTTAAAAGGAATGAAGCATTTTCATTTAGCAATTGTGATATCTTCTACTTATGGGTACAGGTTCATTTTAAATTATATCTGAAAATGAGAATTGAGATTTTTTATAATTGCTTATCTGGAATATGAGATCTTACATAATACTTCATGATCATTATACTAATGGTAAAAAGGTAGGGAAATCCCCTTCTGATTGCTGAACATCTGCCATCAAAAAAATGACTAGTTGCTTACGTCTCCACCTTCCTCATACAAAGGGAATCCCAATCTGTTCCAAGAAAGATCCTAAGAAAAATCGAGAAGCTCTTAAAGAATGTAGCCATCACCTCTTCCCTACTCCCACTACTTTCCCAACTTCATCCCAGAATCCACCACCCCACTTAAGCTTAGCCCAGCTGACCCAGGTTGACTCCATTGTGATATTAATACAAAGTAAGGCCTTGGCTTTTTAAACCTCAAGAACGATAGTATTTCTGTTACTGTGTCGCCCTAGTTCTGGTTCCCACCACTACTTAGAGTTAAAGTGATATAGATTCTAAGCTACTAAAGATGTTAAAGTAAACTGGAATATTTTGTCTTACCTGGGATGAGTAAGAAGCTAGATCCTCATAATCCATAGAATAGCATTTGAGAACAAGGTTTTATTGATGATTGTGTCCCAAAGGAATCTCACCTTCAACTAGTCCTGATGCATAACTCAGGCAGGTGTTGACAGAGAAATTAAATGCAAACATGGGGAATATTAAGCAAACTGAATTTTAATTGAGGAGCTGCCCTGGGGTGTTGTAGCAATGGAAAATCTAAGCCTGCTTCTCATATAGTGAGTGATGTGGCAAAAAATTATTTTTTGAAGCAAATACTGTTTTTGGAACATTTTCAATTATTAGTAATAGTGCAATATGCTGATATTAATACAGTCATGATTACTCTCTCCTTTCATGGTTTTCTTGCATAAGTCCAAGATCCACTGTGTAAGGGATGACTGAATTTTCTTTCCACAGAAATTGTGTGAGACATGATTTGAATTCATACTGGTGACTAAGGGATAAAACTGCTTATGGTGGAAAAGGCAGGGAGGGAGGAGCATTGAGGGATGTTGGACACCTGATAATCAGAATATCTAAAATCAAAGATGGCCTTTATCCTGTGTATCAAAAGCTATTGGACCAGATGTGGTTTACAAAGGATGAAGTCCATTGACCCAAACACTGTCTTAGATAATGGGACTCTTATTATGGATATCCTGTGTAGGTTTTTCAAGCACAAATTTTGTCAATTCTCTTAGAAATTGAGGAAATTCCTTTTTCATGCTGTGGATGATGTGGAAAACCTGGAAGAAGACTCAAAGCATTTTGTAGATTACACTTTCCTGTATTTAAGTAATATGAGAATGAAAAGGAATTGAATGTGGAAATGAGAGAAGGAACCTAGAGCATAGATCCACTTTTGAGGGAGGGTTTGGAGGGGTAGTTATTTTCTGTGAACCCTGACCTGACCAATTATAATGCCAATGTGATACTTACAGTAGCCATCTTTGTGCATGTGTATTTCCAGGGTAAATTTGAAAAATATAAACTCTCTTCCTGAACGATGAAACCCAGACTCAAACCCAGATCCAAACATCAGAAAGTCAAATTCATCATAGTGACAAAGAAATCTGTACACATTATCAATGCAGGGATCAAGCCTTTCCTCTGTCCAGCCTCCCCACAATCAAATTCCCTTAGGCAAAATCACTCCCTCTCTCACTCATTTTAGCTACTTTGCTCAGCTCTGCCTCACTCTTCCTGCACCACTCATTTGGCAAGCTCCTCCCACCATGGACTTCATATAACTCAAGTTGTTGTATGGGCCAAAGCTCAAAGTAGGTCACATAGGCCTATTGAGGGGGAGGAAAGATCTTCAAATTCCATTAACATTACATTCATCTCCAAGAACTTTCATGTCCATTAATAGGTCAATAGGAGTTTATGAGTAATTGGTATTCACATAACTTCATAACAATATAGCAAGGATCACAGAAATAGCAGAAAATAAGCATAAAAGCAATATCTTAGAGTGGGGGTGTGAGCACAAGCACTACATCAGTCCCCCCTCAAAGGAATGGGACTCGAAATCCATTGGAGTAAGGAGTTAAGGTCTCTTCTTCTATAATTATTTCCTGCTGAGATTGGATGTAGAGTTGTCTCTGCCTTGAAAGGTCACATTTGAAGAGTAATTCTTTGGTCAGTATCTAGAGCTTGATCGATGCCAGATCCAGAGATAATGTATCATAGACAGTATCTGGAGCTTGGTCAATGCACAATTTGGTAATCATCTTCTCCTGAATAAACAACAGTTATGGTATTATCTTTCCCATATCCTGTAATCTCTGCAACCTTTGAAACATTGTCTGGCTTTAAGTTTACCCATACTTTAGCTCCCAATTTCATTTTATCAGTAGAACCAAACCCTTCAGTTCCTCTGATAGGTATGTGGAAGGAGGATCAGTTTTAACAAAGGGTATTGTTTCACAAGGAATAATAATCACTTGAACTATTCTTTCATTTTTACACAACTGTATAAGTTCTTCACCTAAATCTTGGAATACTGCAATTATTTCTCCTTGATAATTAGAATCTATTACTCCAGCCAACACATGTATTCTTGAGCTGCTAATCCTGATTTAGGTAATGGGCATCCAAAATTGTTTTTAGAGATTCTCACACATATTCCAGTAGAAATTTTTCTTATTTCTTTTCTATCCAACCAAAAGTCCTCTAAACAAGGTAAATCAAATCCTGCTGAACCAGGGGTTGCTGTACACAGAGATGTGACATTTTGTCTTACAGTCTAGGACTCAATATATGAGATCTCATGTGTTTGTTGTTTTCTAATTTTCAGATTTGGGTTCTTCATTTTGACTAGAGGTATAATTTCTCCCAAAGGTCTTTTATTCAAATTAAGCAAAGCAGTGAACAAATTATCTTTCCAATGCTGATAAGAATTACTAGAACTTAACTCTCTTAACTGTTCTTTCAATAATGTATTCATTCTTTCCATTAACCCAGATGTTTGTGGATAATATACAATATGACATCTATTCTACGTTATTTAATATGCAACATCTCTTCACTTAATTATCTTTGAAATGATAATTGTCGTCATTTTTAATCTGCATTGCGGTTCCATGATACAGACTTATGGTATATAGAGTTTTACAAATATTTTTCTGGGTTGCTTTCTTATACTGACAAGTCACTAGTACACTCGAGTAAGTGTCAACATATGTACACATAAATTTGCATCCTTTGTCTTGGGTTAGGGATCCAATATAATCTATTTGTCAAATCTGGGCTGGGACTTTTCTCCTTGCTATCTCTCCAGTTATTGCCTGAGGAACAGTTTTTTCTTTTTCCAGTTGACATATATGATGTTCCTCTGCTATTTGTTTTAGTAAGGAGAGATACTAATACCTCGATATTATGCCCCCTGGTGTGTGACCAGGACCAGTAAGTGGCTGGACTTTTGATGGTCCCATTTTGCTAGTACTGGATCATCAATTGGCTTCACAATAGAGAGACTATGTTGAGTAGCATACTTTGCTAGTCGATCAGAATGTACATTTTACTCATCTTTCTGGCGTGGTGAGGGCCACATGAGCATCTACATGAAAAACTGACAAATTAGTAACAAAAGACATGTCCCATATGTCTTCCCATAATTCTTTGCCCCAGACTTGTTTGCCATGGGTTTCCCAATTTTGATTTTTCCACAGGGGCATCCATGTAGCTAACTCATTAGCTACTGCCCATGAATCAGTGAATATATGGCACTGTCCTCCTTGTTCTCTTTTAATGGCTTGAGGTACTGCCATAAGTTCAGCATATTGACTACTTCCACCTATCCCAGTACTTTTCAACGTCTGCCTAGTATATGAGTTGTAGGCTACTGCTTTCCAGTGTCTTCTATGGCCCGAATATTTTGTTGTCCCATCAGTAAACCATGTATGTTTCTTTTATTCTAAGAATAAAACATCTTTTTTTTTTATTCTTAAAATAAAAATTCTTAAAATATCTACCATATTCCTAATTTCATTTTATCAAAGACTATATCAACTGTTGCTTTGGCTTAAGGAATGTATCATTTTCCTCATTATTCATGTTTTCTACTGATTTATATAAAGCAGAAACTTCCCTTTTGCTTGTTTTAGATGTTTTGAATGTACACTTTCGTTTTAATTATTCTATCCTCTTCTGCATGTTCAGTTCTATGGGAAGCAGAGTACTTATTACCCAGGTCATAATCCAGGTCTTAATATTATTTCAGTCAGTTCAGTCTCTACCAAAGCCCAAAATGCAACTAACAACTGCTTTTCAAAAAGGGGTATATTGAACTCTAGATGAAGGGAGTTTCCTAGACCAAAATCCTTAGGGTTCATTTTGACTTTGTTGCTTTTGCCATAAACTCCAGTTTGCATATTCATCTCGTACAGTCAATTGTAATTCTACTAGGCCACTTTGCATAGGCTTGTATTGCAGCCTTGGATTCTTCAAAAGCTTTACTCTACTCAAGTGTCCAATCAAATTCATATTTCTTCCTAGTAACTTTATATAGGGGTTTCAAAATCTGTCCAAAATTTGAAATGTGATGTTTCCAATATCCAAAAATCCTGTAAACCTTGAGGCCTTTTTCTTATTGGTACGTATAGGAAAATAGTGGTCTTTCACTGGGTTTGTGAAAGAATCTCTTGCAGCCCCTTATTCCATCGTATTCCTAAAAATTTCACTGTTTGAACTAGTCCTTGAATTTTTGCAGGATTAATTTCCCACTTTTTGTTTTCATATGCTCAATTTAAAGCATTAAACTCTTCTCCTTCACTTTAACATTTTTTTTCTGTATCATAATATCATCCATGTAGTGGGTAAGCTGTATACCAGGTACTTCTAATTCACCCAAATGTTCAGTCACAATACTATGAGAAATAGTAGATCTATGGAGATATCCATGTTGCAAGTGGGCAGCAGTATATTGTCTACTCTTACAAGTGAAAGCACATTGGTCCCATCGTGTGGAATCTATTGGGATAATAAAGAAAGCATTGGCCAAAACAGCAACTGCATACAAAGTTCCATCATTTTTCTGGATCCTTTCCATTAAAGTAATGCTATCTGGAACAGCAGCATATGGGGGAGATGGGAAAAGTCACTTTATTAAATTGTATGTAATTCATTATCATCCTCCATGTTCCGTTTGACTTTCATACTGTCCAGAAAGGATTATTCCATCAAGTGGTTAAAGGGAGTAACAATCCTGCCTCAACATATTCCTTTATAGCATTGGCAATTTCATTTTGCCCCTCTGATACATGATACTACCTTAAAGTAATATTTCAGAAAGTTCAGGTAAAGTGATTGGCTGAATTTATATTTTGCCCATTAAAACTATTAATTTCTATCTTCTTTGCTTTAAATTGGTGTGTCCCCCAAGGTAAATTTAAAGTCATCCATCTCAATATATCTATTCCAAAGATGTGTTCAGGAATGGGTACAATTGCCATAGTATATTCTTTCTTACGCAATTTTTCAGTTTTCACTGTTAGTTTAATTTGTCTGACTGATATTCCAGCCCTTCACAGTCCTGTTATGGTAATAGCAGTTCCATGTTTTATTTTGTTAGTGTTTTCATATATAAAGATGTCCTCTGTCCCAGTATCTATTAATGCCCTAGTGACAGTAGTTGATCAGTTTTTCCAGTATATGGTTAAATTGGTATAGGGTCTGCATACTGCTTTAATGTGAGCTGGAGCTTGCCCAAATTCCTTTTTTCCTGGCAGGTTGGAAGAAATTGAATACAGTGATTCAGGTGGATCTGTAGGGGAAGTTGTTTCTTCCCTATTCTGTCTAATATTAAGTTCCTTTTCTCAGTACATCTTATACAGTTTGTTATTTGGAATGCCATTTATTTTTCCAAAATCTATCCCTGCTCATTATAAAGAAGTAAACATTTCTCTCCTTTTTACTCTCCTCTGACTTTGAATCCATTAGCTATTTGCTTTTGTTTCTTGAAGAAATTTATCTATTCTCCTAGATCATTTAACAGTGAAATCTTATCCAGCACCTCCAAAAGACGTTGCCCTATTTTCACAAGTAGTAAAGTTATAATTAGGTGCTTATAGGTGGAAGGAGCAGATTTCACTATCATATTCCTACCAGAAGTTGTTAAGAGAGTGCTTTGATAAGCCTTGGCATCTCTGACCATTATTTCGTTTTTCATTACCACTTCCTTTAACTTTCTCATACACTCTCTGAGTGAATACCAGGGTCTATCTATGCTAGGCCACATAGAGTCAGTGGAATACTGTTTACTGCATCCCTCAGCAGTTAAAGCTAACAGAGTATTTCCATTGTTACCTCCTTGAATATGGTAATCCCTGACAGCTTGTTGTACAAAAGGATTCTGACTAATACCTGTGAGTTTCAAAGGGTCCCTGTAAACTCTCCATACTCCTCTGACGGCTTCCTCACTGATTCTCACCATCCTTGAAATCAACTAGCTCTTTTTTCAGTTGAACATTTTTCTTCCACAATTTACATATGTAAAACATGAGCATGTTAACAATGCCCATACTGTTCTATATATCCCTGCCATTTCTTTCTGCATTTCTATTGATATTCTTTGCCAATATCTTTCTAAATCTCTGGCTTCTTTCTTTTTAACCTCAGTTCTCAGTTTTCACAAAGTCCTGAGATTTTAGCCCATTTTCTCTCCAGGGAGGAATAAGGTAAATCCTCCCATTCTGGGGCACCCATTTCCTTCCCGACAGCCTTTCTTTCCCCACGTAGAAGTTAATATTTCTTGATCCCATCCTCGTGCCAATTTGCAGCACCAATGTGATACCCACAGCAGCTGCTATTGATATGCATGCATATTTCCAGGGTAAATTCGCAAAATATAAACTCTCTTCCTCAAAGATTAAACCATGACCTTTATTCAAATACCAGGAAATCAAATCCATCATAGTAACAATTTTTTTTTTTACAGATTATCAAAGCAGGGATCACAGCAATTTCAAAGCTTTCTCTCCCACAAACAAGCTCCCTTAGACAAAATCACTCCCTCTCTCACTCATTCTAGGTACTCTGCTCTGTTCTACTCTCTCTCTCTCTCTCTCTCTCTCTCTCTCTCTCTCTCTCTCTCTCTCTCTCTCTCTCTCTCTCTCTCTCTTCCTTAGCTCCACTCATTTGACAAATTCCTCCCACCATAGGCTTCATATGACTCAAGCTGTGGGTTGGGTCAAAGCTCATTTGACAAATTCCTCCCACCATAGGCTTCATATGACTCAAGCTGTGGGTTGGGTCAAAGCTCAAAGCAGGTCACATGGGTCTATTAAGAAAGTCTTCAAATTCCCTTACCATTACACCAGTGGGGTTCAGGAAGGAAATTCGAATCTGAATGGATTATAAAAGAGCTTTTGTAATTGTCTTATGGTGTGTTTGCACCTATGAAGTGATCTTTTTTCACAAGGGGTTGAAGGACAGGTCACCCATCAGAAATGATGTAAAATAAAAATCTTTTTTTTCTAAATTCACTCATGGCCAGGTGGGATTCTTGGCAAGATAATTATTTCTCACAATCTCAAATGCCACTCTTAATGTGAACCTTTCTATTCAGTCAAACAAACATTTATGTATTACCCACTGTGTACAAAGCAGTGTCAGATACTGTGTATAGAAAGGCAAATGCAAACAGTCCCTGTTATCAAGGCGTTTAAATACCCCTTTATATCACTTATGCAAGCTAAAAAACAAATAAAAACAAAGTAGAAAACCAAACAAAATGAAATATAACCCGGGCCCTTAGTTAGTATCAAAGTCCTTCACTATCCTTGTCACTCATCTCCTGACCCTCTCTACCTTACCAATATCCTTCCTAAAATGTTAGTCCTGGAAATCAGCACAGTGTTCTAGTTGTGTGATGACCAGAAAATAACTTTGCTTTGGAATCAAAGCACCTTGCTTTGATTCCTGTCTCTACCACTGCCTGTTTGAGATAGTGAGTGTCACTTTTCTCATCAATGGTAGCTGGACTAAGTGGCCTCTAAGGTTCCATGTTGCTCTAAATTCATAGTTCTATGAATATCACTTTCCTAGTTCTGGACACTTCAATGCTTGAATCTCTGATTTCATCCATATATATATATATATATATATATATATGTATATATCTTGCAACAATGCACTTTGTAACCCCTCTAATCACTTTAGTGCTGTGCAGTCCTCGGTTCTGCAATTTGAAAAATCATCCAAAAATCTTATCACCCAGATGACTAATGGCCTTCTACACCTGATCATGTGGAGACCATATGGGATACGAGTGGCTATACTGACCGTCGCTGGTCCCTTGCCCTTGCTCACGACAAGTTCACACTCTTTTCTGAATGTACATCACTGTGACATCTCATAAAGAAAACTTTTCTTCAATTCTCCAGTGACATATTGCAACCCACCAATGCAATCTGCCAAGTTCTTTCTTGTTGAATATTCATTTGAATCTTCCAGAGACTATGATATCGTAGCCAGACTGCATCATCAGTTTAAAAGATGTTTAAAAGATGAACCTTTGTTATAAATAGATTTTCAGATACATTTGCGCAATTTTGCAAAACTTATCAATTTTCCTCCTGCATTGATGTCTACATCCATCCCATAGTTTCTTTGCAATTCATCCAAGGTATATATCCTTCTCTGTATAGGTTGTTCACCAATTTCATATCATAGCCTTGACAATAATAATTTTTTATTCACTCTTTTTTAAATCTTCTATGAACAGAATCTCTTTGAAATTATTTTTCTTATATTGGACAAAATAACAAAGAAAAACTTTTGTCTGTTACAATAAGTTGATAAAAATCAGTGGAAGTTGTATTTTCATGCCAATTAGGCATATGGCTTCTAACTTGTCTAATGCTCACTTAGAATTGAAAGTACAGTTTTTCGTTCATTCTTTTATTCATTCATTTTCTTAAACTCACATGTGAATGATTTACTGGTGATTCACTGATTTCTTTTTGTTGTTGTTGTTTGTTTGTTTTGTAGGAGGGTTGCCTTTAGATAATTCTTCTTCAGTGCTTTAGCAGGGCCTTAATTGCCAAGTTATAGCTCATAACTTTGAGAAGATCATTGGAAATCTTTTATTTACTTGTCTATTCATTTTTTAAACTTTTCTATTTTGCAGTTTATCATGAGGTTTAAAATTACTTTAAAACTAATTTCTATGAAAGACTGTTAGCTTTCCTCAAAATGGTCATGTTAAAGATTCCTTACTTAAGGATCCACAAATATCTCCTTTTTTATTTTATATTCACTGATTCTTAGAATAAAAAAAAAATTAACCCACCCCCTTTTAAGCTATCACACTGAACGATTTTTCATTAAAACTTGTTTAATGTGCAATGGTGATGGTTGGCTTATTATATGTTTCTTTCCTTGAAAAAGTTTTGTTTTTCCCAGCGTAGTGTGTTGTTTGGGATTTTATTTTTTTCTTGTGAGAAGATATTCCTTCATTCTTTGTATTTGTTTGCTCAGTCAGGATAAATCCATTTAAGAATCATCATCATAGAACTAGTAATTAAATACATGAGAGAGGATAATCTTCATGCTAGGGGACTTTAACATTCATATTGATACTTTCTCATATATCCCAACCTCTCAGATTCTTAAGAAACTAATTTCTCATGACCTACTTCATCCTACTTCTACCATGCACAATGATGACCATGTCCTTGATCTTGCCATCAACGACACATATACCATTTCTATGTTCATGAATTCTGAAATTCCCTTACCTGATCACAGTCATCAGGCTTACCACTTTTTCCTTTACTTTTCAATACCAAACCCTGCTTTTCTTCCATACTGTGATACCCAATCTCTCTAACCATCAGTCCCCTCCCAGGCTACCACCCTACATTATCCAAGTTCTCCTTTCACAATTGTGACTCCTTGTTAAACTAGATCAGTTCTTCACTATCCTGTTCTCTAGAATATCTTGCCCCTCTTTTATCACCAGTTGCACTCTGCCTACTATCAACCTTGATCATTCCTACCATCTGCTGCCTTTGGACCTACATACATACTGTTGAAGGAAGGCACAGAAAAATCACAAGACCATGTTAATTGGGTCCACTACACATTTTTATTATGTAGCCTTAGATGATCTTATTTTACACTTCCCTAATTAACTCGGTGTCCCACTTACCATAGCAACTCTTCCACATCTTTGGAGTCTTCTTTACCAATGTCATTTCTTACCCATGGCTCATCTTCCCCCAACCCTGTCAGCTAAAAACTTTGCTTCAAATTTTACTGAAAACAAAATACCAAGAGCTCCCTTTTCTCCTCTTCCCATCTCATATTACTTAGATATCACCTCGCATCACCTTCTCCTTCATCCCTGTCTAACCCAAAGAGGTGGTCCTTGCCAAAGGCAAACTACTTCACCAGCATAAACAGTCCCCTTTTATCCTGTCTCCTGTATCAAATTGTTCCTTCTCTTTTTCACTTTCTTATTTACCTTTAATCTCTTCCCTTTTAGACAATAGGGAATAGACTGATTTCCTATTTCCTACAAATTTGTCTATGTCTTCATCTATGGGGAGGGAGAGAATTATCTATTCAGTTATTTCATTTTGATTTTATCTATTTCTCAGTATTATAACTTTGTATTTTCTCTGGGTGTGCTATTAATTTTTTAGTTTTAAAAATGAATACTTTTTTAAACCTTTTTTTTTTAATTGTTTTATTTTCCCCATGAGGTCTGTTTCTTCAAAAATACACATATTTTTGGGAAATAAACATTTTTTCTCCATTTCACCCTTCCATCCCCACTCCTCATTGAAACAAATTTTCTTATTCAAGCAAAATAAATTTCCACACTTGTCCATGTATAGGTGTGTACATATATACACACATGTGTATATATGTACATATGAATATATACACACAGTACATATTTTAAAATAATAAATACATGCATATGTGTGTTATCTATGCCTCAGTCAGCATTGTGAGTTCTTAAACTATCTATCAAGAGATAAGTAGCATGCTTCACCACAGATCTTCTATGATCATGCTTGGTCATTGCGTTGATCACTTTTTAAGTCTTTCAAAGTTGTTTATTTTTTACAATATTACAGTATTTACAATGTTACAATAAATTATTCTACTTGTTCTGTTAACTTCAATCTGCATTAGATTTTCTCAACTGAAATGAAATCATCCCTTTCATTTCTTATATTACAATAGTATTCCATTACATTCATATACTATATTTCAATCGTTATACAATTGATGGACTCTCCATTAGTTTCCAGTTCTTTGCCACCACCATGAAAAAAATAGAGTTGCCATAGATATTTGGTGGAGAATTTTCTCAATCCAGAGAAACGGGATGTCTTGGGAGGGGTTTATGCATCAATGGAGGATGATTGAGGATCAAAGATGGGAGGCCAGACTGAAAGCAAAGAAGTGTATTAACATGCCAAAGAGACTAATCTCTAGGGAGCAAATTCTCTTCCAATGTTTCAGATTTAGTTTTAAATACTTTTTCAGTCCTTCTTAGAGTACTCCACCAATCACCAGCACTCTGCCACACCAAAAGATGGTAACAACTTTCAGAAGAAAAGGAGGGAAGGAAAGGAGGAATCAGTCAAGGAAAAAAAAGAAGAGGGGTATTCTAGGAAAATATTTTCCAAGTAGGTTTTTTATCGGAATGAGAAAACATTCCCCATTCAAGCACAAAAAGAGGTGACGAAATACATTTCCAAATTTAAAGGAGTCCATTTAGAAAAAACTACAAGATTGAAATAACCATTAAACAAAATTTGCAGGTGCCCTATCCCAGAACACTAAACAGATATTTTTTATTATTTTTGTTCAGTTGTATCAAACTCTTTGTGACCCTGGGGATCATAGCTTCTCAACCCTGTGATAAGGTTTTCTTGGCAAAGGTACTGGAGTGCCATTACCTTCTCCAGTAGATTCAGGCAAACAGAGGTCAAATGACTTGCCCAGAATCACAGCTAGTAAGTGTCCCAAAACACATTGAACTCAGGGCTTCCTGACTCCAGGCCCAGCACTCTATCGACAGAGCACCAAGATGCCTTCCACTAAGTAGTTATTATGACAGTAGATGAGTCCACTGACATTACCATGTCCTTGCATAGTTTGTAGAGTTTTATTTTTCTTTTTTTTCTTTTTTTAATATTTAATTTTTTACATTCATTTTCATAAAATTTTGGGTTCCAAATTTTCTCCCCTTTTATCCCCTCCCCCCAATCCAATACCCCAAGCAATCTAATTATCCCTCTCTCCAATCTTCTGTCATCCCTCCCTTCTCTTGTCTCCATCTTCTCTTTTCCCCTGTAGGGCCAAACGACTTTCCATTCCTCATTAACTGTATATCTTCTTTCCTAGTAGCAACAACAATACTAAACAGTTGTTCCTAAAACTTTGAGTTCCAAATTCTCCCCATCCCTTCCTCCCCACCCATTCCCTTTGGGAAGGCAGGCAATTCAATATAGGCCATATCTGTGTAGTTTTGCAAATGACTTCCCTGATAGTCGTGTTGTGTAAGACTAACTGAATTACCCTCCATCCTAACCTGCCCCTCATTGTTTCTCTTCTGTCTTTTGATCCTGTGCCTCACCGAGTGTTGACTTCAAATTGCTCACTCCTCCCTTTGCCCTCCCATCCATCATCTCCCCCCTTGCTTATCTCCTTCTCCCCCACTTTCCTATAATGTAAGATAGGTTTTCATACTAAAATGAGTGTGCATTTTATTCCTTCCTTTAGTCAAATGTGATGAGGGTGAACTTCTGTTTTTTTTTTCTCAGTTCTCCTCTTTATCCCTCCACTAAAAAGTCTCCTACTTGTTTCTTAAATGACATATAATTACCCCATTCTATTTCACCCTCTTCCCTCCCACTACATTTCTCTCTCACCATTTACCTTAATTTCTTTTAAGATATGCTCCCATCCTATTCAATTCAATCTGTGCTTTCTATCTGTGTATGTGTGTGCATATGTGCATGTGTGTGTGCATGCATGAGTGTACATGTGTGTGTCTGGACCTACCAACTACCCAGATACTGAAAAGTTTTAAGAGTTACAAATATGGTCTTTCCATGTAGGAACGTAAACAGTTCACTTCTGGTAAGTCCCTTAAGACTTCTCTTCGCTGTTTACTTTTGCATGCTTCTTCTCACTCTTGTGTTTGAAAGTCAAATTTTCTTTTCAGCTCTGGTCTTTTCATCAAGAATGCTTAAAAGTCCTCTGTTTCATTGAAAGACCATATTTTCCCCTGAAGTATTATACTCAGTTTTGCTGGGTAGGTGGATTCTTGGTTGAGTCCTAGTTCCTTTGACTTCTGGAATACCTTATTCCACGCCCTTCGACCCCTTAATGTAGAAGCTGCTAGATCTTGAGTTATCCTGATTGTATTTCCACAGTACTGGAATAGTTTCTTTCTAGCTGTTTGCAATATTTTCTCCTTGAGCTGGGAATTCTGGAATTTGGCCACAATGCTCCTAGGAGTTTCTCTTTTTGGATCTCTTTCAGGTGGTGATCGATGGATTATTTCTATACTTATTTTGCCCTCTGGTTGTAGAATGTCAGGGCAGTTTTCCTCGATAATTTCATGGAAGATGATATCTAGGCTCTTTTTTTGATCATGACTTTCAGGTAGTCCCATAATTTTTAAATTGTCTCTCCTGGATCTAATCTCCAGGTCAGTTGTTCTTCCCATGAGATATTTCAAATTCTCTTCCATGTTTTCATTCTTTTGGTTTTGTTTGGTGATTTCTTGGTTTCTCGTAAAGTCATTAGACTCCATCTGTTCCATTCTAATTTTGAGAGAACTATTATCTAGAGTGAGCTTTTGAACCTCTTTTTCCATTTGGCTAATTTTGATTTTGAAAGTATTCTTCTCCTCATTGGCTTTTTGAACCTCTTTTGCCAATTGAGTGAGCCTATTTTTCATGGTGTTATTTTCTTCAGCATTTTTCTGGGTTTCCTTTACCAAGATATTGGCCCATTTTCATACTTTTCTTGCATCTCTGTCATTTCTCTTCCCAGTTTTTCCTCCACCTTTCTAACTTGCTTTTAAAAATTCTTTTTGAGCTCTTCCAAGGCCTGAGCCCACCTGACATCCCCCTGGGATGTCTGGTGTACCGAGGCCCTGCCCTCCACGTCTTTCCCTGATGGAAAGAATATGTCCTCGTCATCAGATCCGAATGTCGGGATCATTTGCATCTGTTCAAAAAAACTCTCTATATAGTCTTATTTTTCTTCCGTTTTCTAGGCATTTTCCCAGTCAGTTACTTGACTTCTGAGATTCCTGTCCACCCCCGCCTAGATCTGCCAAGCTAGTGCTTGGGGTCTGAGATTCAAATGGGCTTTCCGCGGCAAGCGGCTGCTAATCAATGTGAGCTTTAGTTCTGGTGCTGGGGTGGGGTGGGGGCAGAGCCACGTCCCAGGCTAAGCTCCGCCAGGGGCTTTGTGCAGAGACCTTCAGTAATGGAGCGGGGTGGGGCAGGGCCGTCTCCCAGGCTCAGCTCCCTCAGGTTGTTTATGCAGAAACTTTCAGTAATGAAGATCCTGCCTGCTGCTGGGGGATTCCCGGGCCGCCACCCCCGCCTCTGTCTCCAATGTGGCCCACGCCTCTGCCGCTGCCGCTTCCTCCCGAAGGGGCCCAAGTCAAGGAGACACTCCCCTCCCCTCCTCCAGCCCAGCCATCTCTCTCACTGACCTGTAGCTTCTGTGGGAGGAGGGACTTTCCCGGCCACCGGATCTTCCGTCCCTGAAGCCTGCTCGGATCAGCTTCTCTGGGGCTGCGGCCAGGGCAGCGCTGGGGTGGGGTCCGCTTTCCAGGGCGCAACAGACCCCGTGGATGGCTCTCCAGGGCTCTCTGGAACGGAAATCTCTTCCACTATGATTATGCACACCTTGCAGTGATCCAGAACTTATAGGGATCTCTTCTTACATTAATTCTATGGGCTGTGGGTTCAGAGCTCGCAAACGTGTGTCTTTCTACTCCGCCATCTTGACTCCACCCCCCTAGAGTTTTATTTTTCCATTACTTGTGGTAAGAGTCTTTACACTATTAATCAATGAAGGTACCATGAAATGATTCAAGTTCCTTTTCCCTCTTACACCATTCTTCTCTATTTGGACTGATTCTTTGTTTTTTTTTTTTTAATTTCATTTTTTATATTCATTTTCACAAATTTTTTGGGTTCCCAATTTTCTCCCCTTTTATGCCCTCCCCCCATCCCAATACCCCAAGCAATCTAATTTTCCCTATCTCCAATCTGCCCTCTCTTCTGTCATCCCTCCCTTCTCTTGTCTCCATCTTCTCTTTTCTCCTGTAGGGCCAGATGACTTTCTATTCCTCATTAACTGTATGTCTTCTTTCCTAGTAGTACAACAATACTAAACAGTTGTTCCTAAAACTTTGAGTTCCAAATTCTCCCCATCCCTCCCTCCCCACCCATTCCCCTTGGGACAGCAGGCAATTCAATTTAGGCCCTATCTGTGTACTTTTGCAAATGACTTCCCTGATAGTCGTGTTGTGTAAGACTAAATGGATTACCATCCCTCCTAACCTGCCCCTCATTGTTTCTCTTCTGTCTCTTGATCCTGTCCCTCCCCAAGTGTTGACTTCAAATTGCTCCCTCCTCCCTTTGCCCTCCCCTCCATCATCCCCTCCCTTGCAATATCTCCTTCTCCCCCCTCTCTTATACTGTAAGATAGGTTTTCATACCAAAATGAGTGTGCATTTCACTCCTTCGTTTAGTCAAATGTGATGAGGGTAAACTTCTTGTTTTTTTTTTCTTTTCTCAGCTATCCTCTTTTTCCTTCCACTAAGAAAAACTCCTACCTGCCTCTTAAATGACATATAGTTACCCCCTTCCATTTCCCTCTCTTTCCTCCCCCTACATTTCTCTCTCACCGTTTACCCTAGTTTCTTTTAAGGTATGGTCCCATCCTATTCAGTTCAATCTGTGCTCTCTATCTCTGTATGTGTGTGCATGTGTGTATGTGTGTGCATGCGTGTACATGTGTATGTGTGGTCCCACCAACTACCCAGATACTCAAAAGTTTTAAGAGTTAGAAATATTGTCTTTCCCTGTATGAATATAAACAGTTCACTTCTGGTAAGTCCCTTAAGACTTCTCTTTGCTGTTTCCTTTTTCATGCTTCTTCTCATTCTTGTGTTTGAAAGTCAAATTTTCTTTTCAGCTCTGGTTTTTTCATTTAGAATTATTGAAAGTCCTCTGTTTCATTGAAAGACCATATTTTCCCTTGAAGTATTCTACTCAGTTTAGCTGGGTAGGTGATTCTTGGTTTGAGTCCTAGTTCCTTTGCCTTCTGGAATATCCTATTCCACGCCCTTCGATCCCTTAATGTAGAAGCTGCTAGATCTTGTGTTATCCCTATTTTATTTCCCCAATGCTGAAATTGTTTCTTTCTAGCTGCTTGCAATATTTTCTCCTTTACCTGGGAATTCTGGAATTTGGCCACAATGTTCCTAGGAGTTTCACTTTTTGAATCTCTTTCAGGTGGTGATCGATGGATTCTTTGAATGCTTATTTTGCCCTCTGGTTCTGGAATGTCAGGGCAGTTTTCCTTGATAATTTCATGGAAGATGATGTCTAGGCTCTTTTTTTGATCATGACTTTCAGGTAGTCCCATAATTTTTAAATTGTCTCTCCTGGATCTATTTTCCAGGTCAGTTGTTTTTCCCATGAGATATTTCACATTCTCTTCCATTTTTTCGTTCTTTTGGTTTTGTTTGGTGATTTCTTGGTTTCCCATAAAGTCATTAGACTCCATCTGTTCCATTCTAATTTTGAGAGAACTATTAAATTCAGTGAGCTTTTGAGCCTCTTTTTCCATTTGGCTCATTCTGCTTTTGAAAGCATTCTTCTCCTCATTGGCTTTTTGAACCTCCTTTGCCAATTGAGTGAGCCTATTTTTCAAGGTGTTAATTTCCTCAGCATTTTTTTGGGTCTCCTTTACCAAGGTATTGACCCGATTTTCATACTTTTCTTGTATCTCTCTCATTTCTCTTCCCAGTTTTTCCTCCACCTGTCTAACTTGCTTTTCAAAATCCTTTTTGAGTTGTTCCAGGGCCTGAGCCCACTCGCCACCCAGGGTGTCTGGGGTACTGAGGCCCCACCCTCCACGTCTTTCCCTGATGGCAAGGGAAAGGCAACGTCCTCATCATCAGATCTGAAGGTCGGGATCATTTGCATTTGTTGGAAAAAACTCTCTATAGTCTTATTTTTCTTCCCTTTTCTAGGCATTTTCCCAGCCAGTTACTTGACTTCTGAGATTCCTATCCACCCCTGCCTGGATCCGCCCAGCTAGTGCTTGGTCTCTGAGATTTAAATGGGCTTTCCTCCTGCTGGCTGTCAATCAGTGAGCTTTAGTTCTGGTGCTGGGGTTGGGGCAGGGCCGCCTCCCAGACTCTGATCCCTCGGGGGCTTTATGCAGAGACTTTCAGGAATGGAGCGGGTGGGGGCGGGGTTGGGGCCCCGCCTCCCAATCTCAGTTCCCTTGGGGGCTTTAAGCAGAAGCCTTCAGTAATAGAGCGGGGTGGGGGCAGGGCCGTCTCCCAGGTTCAGCTCCCTCAGGTTTTATGCGGGAATCTTCTGTAATGAAGATCCTGCCTGCTGCTGGGGGATTCCTGAGTCCTGGGCCGCTGCCGCCTCAGCCGCCGCCCACACCTCTGCCTCCGCCGCTTCCTGCCCCCGTCTCTGCCACCGCCGCTTCCTCCCGAGGGGGCCCGAGTCACGGAGACGCCCTGCTTCCCCTCTCCTCCAGCCTGGCCTTCTTTCTCACTGACCTGTAGCTTCTGTGGGTGGAGGGACTTTCCCGGCTGCCGGAGCTTCCGTCTCTGAAGCCTGCTTGGATCAGCTTCTCTGGGGCCGCGGCCAGGGCAGCGCTGGGGGTGGGGTCCACTTTCCAGGGCGCGCCAGACCCTGGGGACGGGTCTCCAGGGCTCCCCGGAACGGAAATCTCTTCCACTCTGCTTCTACACACCTTGTATTGACCCAGAAGTTATGGGGGATTCTTTTTACATTAATTCTATGGGCTTTTGGTTTCGGAGCCCATAAACGTGCGTCCTTCTACTCCACCATCTTGTCTATGCTCCCTGATTCTTTTTTTTTTATCACTTTGTGGTACAGGCTTAGCAGTAGCATCATTAGATCAAAGAATATGCAGAACTTAAGAATTTTTTTTGCTAATAGTTCCCAATAACTTTACAAAATGCCCTTATCCAGAGCTCTGAGGGGACTATGTTGAAATTCTGGAGTTCTAGAATTGTGTCACTCTTATTTTTTTCACATGGTTACCCATTGTTTCTGTGATTTGTTTCCTAACCTATGTATTAGTAAAGTTTTTATTAGGTTTGTACTTAGGTTTATGTTTTGATTTTGTTTCTTTTGTTAATTACTATCTTGTTGTTGGTGGAGGATATGGATTCCAGAAATTAAACAGCTTCGGCTTAAAACATTTATTCATATCATATGTTCATTGAAGATGTAGAAGGCAATGAGGTAGAACACTGCATATACACTGTCAGACACAGGTGAAGTGGTAATTGTTTCTGTTGAACTACTTTTTTCTCATTCTTGAGCAAAATAGTCTTATGTTTCTGAAGGTTAATAAAACAATTACCTAATTTGGATGGAATAACAGAGAAGGAGAAATTGGAATTGAGTTAATATAAAAATAAACAATAATAGTAAGATAATATTTAAAAACAACAAAATTTATCCAAACAAATCTTCTGCATTCCTATATATTAGCAACAAAGTCCAACAGTAAGAGATAGAAAGAGAAATCCCATTTAATGCTATAATATGTTTGGGAGTTTTCCTGCCAAAACAAATCCAGGGACCATATGAACACAATTACAAAACACTTTTTGCACAAATAAAGTCAGATTTAAGTAAGTAGAAAAACACCAGTTGCTCATGAGTAGGCCGAGCTAATATAATAAAAATGACAATTCTACCTAAATTAATTTACTTATTTAATGCCATACCAACTAAACTATCAGACAATTATTTCCTAGAGCTGGGTAAAATGATATCAAAATTCATCTGGAAGAACAAAAAGTCCAGAATATCAAAGGGACTAAGAAAAGAAATGCTAGGGAAGGTGGCCTATCCCTACCAGATCTCAAATTGTACCATAAAGCAACAATTATCAAAACTACTTGGTACTGGCTAAGAAACGGATGGGTAGACAAGTAGAATAGACTTGGCACTCAAGACATAGTAGGCAATGAATACAGCAATCTCCTGTTTGATAAACCCAAGGACCCCAGCTTCTGGGATAAGAACTCACTGTTCGACAAAAATTGCTGGGAAAATTGGATAACAGTGTGGCGGAAACTAGCCATAGACTAATGCCTGACACCCTACATAAGAGTAAAGTCCAAATGGGTACACAATCTAGGTATAAAGATTGATACCACGGGCAAACTGGTGGAGCAAGCAATAGTGTATTTATCACATTTATGGGGAAGGAAAGAATTTTTGACTAAGGAAGAGATAGAAAGCATTATGAAATGCAATATGGATAATTTTCATTACATTGAACTGAAAAGTTTTTTCACAACCAAACCCAATGCAACCAAAATTCGGAGGGATGTAGTAAATTGGGAAAGAATTTTTGCAGCTACTCTCGGGGATAAAGCCCTCATTTCTAGAATATATAGAGAACTGAGTCAAACGTACAACTACACAAGTCATTCCCTAATTGATAAATGGTTAAAGGATATGAACAGGCAATTTTCAGGGGAAGAAATTAAAGATATCTATAATCATATAAAAGTGCTCTAAATAACTTTTGATTAGAGAGATGCTCTGAGGTACCACATCACACCTATAAGACTGCAAACATGACAGAACAGGAGGATGATAAATGTTGGAGACGATGTGGGAGAGTTGGAACACTAATTCATTGTTGGTGGAGCTGTGAGCTCATCCAGCCATTCTGGAGAACGGTTTGGAACTATGCCCAAAGGGCTACAAAAATATGCATACCCTTTGGCCCAGCAATATCGCTACTAGGACTGTATCCCCAAGAGATCATGAAAATGGGAAAGAGTCCCACATGTACAAAAATATTTATAGCAGCACTCTTTGTAGTTGCCAAAAACTGGAAATCAAGGGGATGCCCATCAATTGGGGAATGGCTGAATAAATTGTGGTGTATGAATGTAGTGGAGTACTATTGTGCCATAAGAAATGATGATCAAGAAGAGTTCAGGGAGGCCTGGAAGGACTTATATGATCTGATGCTGAGCTAAAGGAGCAGACAACGACCACAGTATGCGAGTTTTTTTCTGGTAGACTTGGAACTTCGTAATAACGCAAGAACTTAAAAAAACAAACTTCCCAATGTTTGTTTTTTTTTGGCAAAATGCCTTCCACCCTATGGAATTCATTCCAAGAATGTAGCAGATCGTGTTTGTGTGTGTGTGTGTGTGTGTGTGTATGTGTATTAAGTTTTGATTTGTTGTATGATTTCTTCCATTTATTTTAGTTCGTCTACATAGCATGACTATAGTGAAAACGTATTCAATAGGAAAGTATATGTAGAATATGTAGTATATATAGAATTTTATGCCGTTTTGGGTAGGAAGCGGTGTGGGAGGGGTAGCTGTGGGGGGGGGGCAAAAATCTAAGTTTTATGGTAATGATTGTAGAACACAAAAATAAATAAATAATCATCACTTAAAACAACCAAATTTTCATGGTATAGTGTGGTAGGATTAGATCAAGTTCAGTTCTTTTGAGAATGATTTTCACGTTATCTTTTATATGGTAGCTAACTTAGAGAAGAGATGAACTGAATGATTTCCAAAGTCTCTTTTACTTCTAACATTCTATGTTATTTATGTTACTTCTTTTCATTATGTTTCATCAGTGATCAAGATAATAAGAAAATTGTTTTTAAGTCTTTCATGATTTAACTAAAAGGAAGGCATAATTACTATTGTTCAAGATTTTCTTCAGAGCATCCTTCACCTCCTTATTCCTCAAACTATAGATTAAGGGATTTAACATGGGAATGATTACTGTATAAAAGACCGAGGCCATCTTATCTGTATCAAGGGAATGGTTTGAGCTGGGTTGTAAGTACATGAATATCAAGGTCCCATAAAAAATAGTGACAGCTACCATGTGTGAGCCACAGGTAGAGAAAGCTTTGCGTCTACCTTCAGCTGACTGCATTTTTAGAATCGCAGAGATAATATACATGTAAGAGACAAAGACAATCAAAAAAGAAGAAATAAGCATGATACCTGCACAGGCAAAAATCCACATTTGTTTGAAATGAGTGTCAGAGCAGGACAACCTCAAAAGCGGCATGTCATCACAATAGAAATGGTTGATAACATTAGAACCACAGTAGGAGAGGCGGAATGTAAGGATAACATGGTAGAGTGAGACCATCAAACTGTACATGTAGGGAGCAGCTACAAGCTGAATACAGATTTTAGGAGACATCAGAACCATATAAAGCAAAGGGTTGCAAATTGCCACGTAGCGATCATAGGCCATGGAAGCTAGCAGCAAGCATTCTGCATTCATAAAATTAATAAAGCAACCTAGCTGAGTTGCACATGCATAGAAAGAGATTACATTTTTCTCATATAAAAAATTGCCCAACATCTTTGGTGTGATTGAAGAAGAATAACAAAAATCAACAAAAGCGAGGTGACTTAGGAAGAAATACATTGGAGTTTTTAGTCGTGAGTCCATTCTGATGACGGTGATGAGACCCAAATTGCCCACCATTGTAAAAATATAGATGCACAAGAATATTATAAAGAAGGGTATCTTCAGCTCCTGCTTGTCAGTGATGCCCAAGAGGATGAACTCAGTTACCCTGGTGAAATTAATCTCAGCCATTTATTTCATCTAGGAGCCTAAATGAGAAAATAATATCAGTTAGGTGCCACCTTTCTTCCTCTCCTCTAAGTTATTTTCTTCATTGCCATCATCACAAGTAGCAATAATAACTCATTGTGTTTTGTTTTTATAATTTATCAAACATTTTGCCTTAAGTTAACCATGTGAAATCAGCAATACATGGATTACCATTCTCATTTTGTAGCTGAGAACAGAGAGGTTCAATTTTCTATCCAAGATCACACAACTGAGTGTCTTCAAGTTGTTGCTTTTCCAACCATACTGTAATAACTTACCCTCAACAGAAGAAAAATGATGTTTTCCCATTTCTTAGAACGGATGTTATGTGAAACTTTTCTTTTTATCGTTTGCTTATTCAATTCAACAAGAATTTTTTAGTCATTTACTGTGTGCAAAGTTCTGTCCTATATTCTAGGAATTCAACAAAATTAAAAACTGTTCCCACCCCCAGGAAGCTTATATTCTACAGAAGCTGAGACAACAGTTAAATACTTCTAAAAATGTAATGAATTTCAATGACATAGAGAAGAGTATCAAGAAAAGCTTCCAGTGTAGGGTTCCATCTTAGTTTATTGTGTCTTTCTTTGTATCCCCAATGTTCAGCACCTTGCCTAGAACATAAAAACTTCTTAAGCACTTATCTACTGGTTGATTGACTTGTAGGAATGAAAGCATTCAAAAAGTTCAAGGAAAGAAAAAAAGCAAGTATTTAAGTGAATATATGTCGGGTGGTGTTCTAAGTGCTTTACAAATATCTCATTTCGTTCTCAGAAGAACCTTCGGAGGTAGGTGATAATAATATTCATTTGACAGTTTAGGAAACAGGGAAACAGAAGCTAAATAACTTAGTCAGGGTCATACAGCTAAAAAATGTCTGAGCCTTTATTTGAACTGAGGTACTTCAAAATCAGATTCATCACTCTAAACACTGCACCATCTATATGAGATAATAGGTTGAAGGGAGGAAATACTCTTTCCAGTTGTGAGAAAAGAAACAGCATGAATAAACAGAGAAGAAGTATGGAAAATTTTGTTAAGAAATACCTCATAGTTCTGTTTGCCTGAAACACAGAGTACTTGCAAGGGAGTAATATGCACTTGTCATTTTTGTTTTGGTCACTTTTGACGTGTTTTAATAACTGTTTCAATGTAATTGTTTCCCGTGTAGTCCTATTATTTTAATTTATATGTTCAAAAACATTATTCTGAGTCATAGTTCATTGATTTGACAAAGATTGCCTTCAGAGATCACGACACAAAATAATAATAATAATATTAATAATAATAATAAGGAACTCCTACTCTAAATTCTGAATCTGAACCCAGACTGAAGGAATTAAAGTGTTAAACTGAGGCATTTTTTTGATGTCTGAGGGAGAAGAGTCACTGAACATTCTTGATCAAGGAAATAACAGTCATAATTGCTTCTTTTATGGAAAATAGTTTTCCATATTTTGAATTTTATGAAACATGTGCCTCTAACTTGATTCAAGACCACTCATCACAAACCCAAGTCAAGAATAGGACAGAATTGTACTGACATCAGTAATGGAAAACAAAGAAGATGGCAGTGACCATGAATAGTGAATCTAATTACATTGTAATTTCATTGTAATGTTCTTTCTCATTGAATTTCTAGCGTTATAAGTCATATGATTCCAATACTTAGTATGGTATCCAGCAGGTACCAGGTAATCAAAACAGCCAGAGTAAACATAGCCTCATTTGATTAGGGGACCATAAAGCAGTTTGACTTTTATGACTGATTTGTTCTGTCAATTGTATTGACCCAATATTCAATTCATTGTGTAAGATCAAGCGTTGATTGGACATTTGGTAAATACAACCATCATTTGAGACAATTTTGCCACTTCTGAAATAATCATTTTTGTGTTTTGTAGACATAAACTAAACCATATAATCCTGTTTCAAACACAGAAAGAATATAAATAGCTTGTTCTCTGTAATGCCAAATGTGTGTGTGTGTTTGTGTGTGTGTGTGTGTAGGTTACCAAAGCTGACTGCAGGGAAATGAATCAAGATACAGTGATATGCTGGGTGAAAGCAGCTCAATCAGAAAATGATGAAAATAAAGTACATTTAGCCTGATTTTTTTTCTTTTGAAGAAAATTTAAAGAAATATCTCAATCATTTCATGAGTATGATACAAAACCAGTAACAATAACAACAATACCAAAACAAAGAAATAAAAAAGTTATCTTCTCCTGACTTCTGAACTTGTCATTAAAGATGAATTAGGATGACAGCTCCTGAAAGGTGAAATCTCAATCGATTCTGATTAAGATCTCAATCTTCTAGAGGGGCCTTATTGGTCTTGCCCAATGTGGCACTCTCTTTTCCCAAACCCTATCCAGTAGTGGTTCTCAAAATCCTGTACAAGGAACTCATTAAGCTTTTATGGAATGGTTAACCTCGCCATCATTTGCCCTTAGTGTATATGATTGTATACTGACCAATACAGTGAGAAAATCAAATTGATTCCGTTTCTTAATCAATTCTATTTTTGTAATTAATCTTATTTGCAGTTGATTTTTATTTTTAATTTAATTTACATTTTTGTTGTTCTTTCTGTGTTTTGTAGTCAAATCTCTTTGACTGAGTTGAGAAGTTCTCAGTTCACCATTATTCTCTGAGCTGTTGTCCCACAAATCACCTTGATTCAAAGAAACATATTTTTTCTACACATCTTACTACCCTTGTACAATTAAGGGAGATCTATTATATCATTCACAAGATTGTCAAGATACAGATGAATGCCAGGAAGTCTATTATCTCGGTTTCACTAGCAAGCCCTGCAGGATGCAGATGGGCTCCATAATTCAATCAGCCTTTCTTAATGACAAATGTGGGGGACAGACTGTTGCTAGCCCTACACTCTAGATTTCCAGTCAATCATATTGTTTTCCAATCCATGCTGCTCCACACTTTTCAACAAAACATAGTGTTCTCCCCATCTGTGATGCTGCCTTCTAGCTTTTGGATACTCCTCCTTTTATCTGTAAAAATTATCTGTATGTTCACATTCTAAGTCTTTTTTGCTGCATAGGGATCTAAAGACCCATTTTATTGGTAATCAGTAGCATTACCAATGCACTGAATGTGCTTGGATCTTCGTGCCTCAGTTTGTCTTAATTTTAATCATGACAATAGAAAAAAAAAACTTTTTAAGGGCAAGCCTACAAGTAGGATGACCTACAAGTAGGATGGTGCTATCAATGACAACTGTTCAAAGTCTCACTTGATGGTAGAGCCCTACTGATTCATTTTGCTCACCTGGGAACTGTTTGCCCATTATATTGAACTCAACTTGGTGTCACCATTGCCATCTCCACCTAGCTTTAGGGGGAAAAATAGGAGAAGGGGAAAGAGAACAAAAAGAAGACAATACATTTTACCAATAATGAAATGTTTCCATTACGCTACTTTCAGGGATATTATCCCTTTTTCTCTTCATGACTCTTCTTTTAATATCTTTTTTTAGCTAGTGTTCTCCCCATTTATAAATGTTGTTCATTTTCTCCGAAAAATTGATAATATAAAAATGTTTTACGTAATTACACATGTTTAAACTACATCAGATTGCTTACCATTTCAGGAAGGGGCAACAGTTGAGGGGGAGGATAGAATTTGCAACCCCAAACAACAGAAAATGTGAAAATGTTGTTTTCTTTTACATATAATTAGTGGAAAATAAATTTAAAAATAAGTAAATGTTGCTCTTTGTTGTCTGTAATCATCATTTGAAAAAATATTCTTAATAAACTAGCATCATAGTTCTTTCCAAATTCTCAAATTTCTCCCTCCCCATTAATTTTACTGATATTATATAAACCTATTCTTCTGATAAAGGGCCACTAAAGCTCTATAGGTACCAGAAAATAATATAGTTATGTTAATTAATTCACTGATTACTAGTTATTCATTAGCCATATATTTGACATTTTCTTGTTGATAACTAGCAACTGACCAACCTATGTGGTTAGAGTTGTTCCTCCAGCCTTTGTTTATAAACATATCCTTGAGAATTCATCTACCATCATCTGTGTACAAAATTTTTGATTTAAATAATATTCCCAGTTATAAAATCATAGTTAGGACTGAAAACGTCCTCAGACGTTATAAATTTACACCTCAGAATCATTCAAATATTAAGGCGTCAGAGGTAGGATTCAAGAATTTATACCCTAAACGCTGTTGCAATGAGTTTTCCACCATACAACGCCAGCTTTTCCAACAGATGGTAAGAAATCATGATCAAATAGATCTTTTTTCTTTCCATAACACTTCCAAAAATCTATTCAATCAAATCCAGTGATTTACATGGCATTCACCTTCCTCATTCTCATAGTTTCTGGTAGTGTTGTTATTACTGTCATTTTTTTTTTAAACCAAATTAAAAACTATTGAAATGGTACCTCTTTGCTATTTAGCTGACAAAATATTAATATTTTTCAGAGTTTATAAACCTTCAGAAGTACTCTTACCTACTTAGAATGAGGAAACAATTGTCTCCTTACAAGTTTTTTTTTTTATTTGCACAATCGCTAAGGATATGGTTATATTGATGTCTGTGTCCCAAAAGGATAATTGTCTTCTGTCCCTGAAGAATACGATTAACTCAATCTTCAAAAATGAAATCATGTAGCAACTCCCTAGGGAACCCAAAGTAGAAAACTTAGAAGCTGCTTTGAGTTTCTTCAAGACTAAAAATCTAAAACTGTTTCTTATTGGAAAGAAACATGACGAAAGCAACTAATTGGACAGCAGACTTACAGGGCAATATTTTTTTTCTTCCAAATAAGTGTTCCTTTTGTGCTGTGGTTAACAAGATAAGAATAAAGGTGTTGTGGGTCTTTTGATTAATATTATGCTTTTTTCAAGGATCATCCGAAATCCCAGTTTCCTTATGAATCATTTTCTGTAAATTTCATTTTAGAGTGACCTCTCCCCAAAACCAGTACGTCTTTCCGGTACATAAAGCAATTTCAGTCAAATAGGGGTATGTATGTGTGTCAGGAGAGAGAGACAGAGAGACAGACAGACAGAGAGAGAGAGAGAGAGAGAGAGAGAGAGAGAGAGAGAGAGAGAGAGAGAGAGAGACAGAGAGAGAGAGACAGAGAGAGAGACAGAGAGACAGAGAGAGACAGAGACAGAGACAGGGAGACAGAGTCTGATGTATGAAAATTTCTACATTTGATAGAGATAGACTAGAGACAAAGGTCACAGAAAGTAATGAAGTTGAAAACTCAGAGAATACAGGATTTGTAATGGGCAAGAGTGGTAGTGGAGATGACTTGGACAAATTTTGAATTCATTTCGAAGGAGGGACAATTACCTAGGTGGTCATAGATGATAACAGCAAGGATCTAGATCATATGGGCTGAACTTTAATTTGCTAAGAAATTATGATCAGTTCTACAATTGCTTTCCTATTTATTTTCCATGTTTCCTTTCTTTCAATCACATTTGTTTTTAAATCACTTCCCATCCCTTTAAAATTCCCTTCCTCTTTCTAGTCTTTTTACTATAACTATAACTATAACTAAGAATTAGTAAGAGAAAGGGTAAAATTCAGCAAAACTAACCACTAAATCAACTGAGTCAAGAGAGCATATGCAGTAATCTAAAGAAAAATATTTCATACCTCTTCAAAGGTGGTAACGAGGTGATTTTGCCTTTCATAATTTCATTCTTATTTAACCAATCATAACTTGTTTCCTGTCTATGAAGTTCTGTTCTTTGTTTTGTTTTCACAAAACTATAAAAGAAAGTTATCATTTGGGGCCTTAGCTTTGCTGAGGAAGCTGAGATTCTATTTATTGATAAATTAGTACTTTACTAATGAATTGATCATGCTCAGAACTTTGTGTCTCAATATACTTTAATTTTAACTGTTATATGATGAAGATTTTAATTCACTACCCTGACCTCTTTGAGTAGAGTGGGTTTTTTCTAATATTTATTATCATTTTTGGACTTTAATAAAGGCCAGAGCTTGAATTAATCAGCCAGAAGTAGAGCCTGGACCTAACAATCTCTTTGCTCTATGAAGTAAACTCAGAGAATACCTCTTTTTATGTCCACAAGTCCAGATGGGACTGACTTAGCATACTTTATGAGACCCTTAACCTGAAACACTCTCTTGAGAAATGGGACTTTTTATATATCTGAATATTTTGTGGACATATTAATGACAGAGAAAACACAGATATTTTGAGTTGTAATTTCAGTCAACAACTTTTCAGCTCTCTTATCTTATTGTATTTACAACCTATCCAATTAAGAAATTCCTTTCTCGTGGTCTAGTTATTCATTCATGGGGAACAGAAATCTGAAGGACATATACAACATTGGATTGTCCTAAAGCAGATTTAAACCTCGTCATTCTTGTATTAGTCAGTTGGAAGTTTTTCTGGCTCCATGGTAACTGTTAGCTTTAAGTAACTGCTAGCTTTAAAGGAATAAACAATACGCATTTAGCCTGTTTGCCTTTTTTTAACCAAACTTTCTGGTTGACAGTTGTAAAGTACAACACTAGATATGAGTGTAGTGCAAAGGAGTCATTTTAATTTTTACAAGCCAGTGTTTTCTGATCAATCAGGTAATGTTAACCCTAAGTAATGTGGTGTGTGTGTGTGTGTTTGTGTGTGTGTGTGTGTGTGTCTTTATTGCGGTAATATTTAACTTTTCTAGTTAGTCCCAGCAGAAATGATGACTATAGCTGTGGGTGTAATCTCCCATGAAATAAGCTAAATATTTAGAAACAAATATTCATAAAGATAACTTGTTCCAAACAAACTTCATTGACAGTCACCAGGCATTTCCACAAGGATAGGTTATTTCAAGGATATACCATGTTCACATTATTGACCATTTTGAATTTCTCAACATTCTTCTAGTAGTTTAAATATAAAGAAGAAAGACTAGTGTTGAGGTTTATTTTGTTATTTTATTTTGTTTCTTTTAATAGAGTATTTTATTATTTGTTGAGTTTTCTGGGACCCCAAAATAGAGACAAGTGGGTCCTACCTGAATGAATTTGACCCAAGCTTTCTTTTAACCAAAGGTAAGATTTATTAACAAACCAACAGAAGTAGGTGTGATTCTAAAAATTCACCATATTGGCCAAACTTAAGAAATCTGAGTATTGGCTAGATGCTTAAGGAATCTAAGCATTTTCATTGAGGAAAAGGTAGATATTTTATACAGAAGTGGGAACAGAAAAGGAGTCTAGATGGAATTAAAGTAGCAGCAGTCTATTGTAGGGTCAGGTACAGACAATGAAAAGGTAATTAATTAACTGGGAAGGATTGATTGCCCAGATAAACGCCAGGGACCTGAACCAGAAGGGAAAGTGGAGGGGATTTTCCTTTTGGGGGTCTAGATTCTAAAGACCAGGTCTTTTCTTTTGAAGGTTCAGATTCCATCCTCATCATTAGATCTTATGATCTGGTTTGAGCTAGCTCCAGTACACTCCTGGATTGCCCTTATAGTTAATAAATATTAATCTAGCAGTAATTAAAAAGTTGAATTCCCTTATCCTTCACAGACAGGGAAGGAATGTGAAACAATGTGTTGGGAGTCTATTGTAATAGGTCTGTCAGGGTTTGAAGCTAGTTTGTACTGTCTTGGTGGCAATGGAAAGAGAGAGTGGGAAGGAAAGATCTGAAAGGTATTGTGGAGGTGTATGTTGCCTCCCCCGTAGTCATTTTAATCATGGAATAGAGAAAAAAATGATTAGATGGGGCTGATGAGCTCAGTTTTAGAAATATTGAATTTGTGAGAATATGACTACAAAATGAATCCTTCTATAAGCAGTGAATATATTTCCATTTTAGTTGGAAGTCCTTTGGGATATAAATCTACATTTAAGGCATTTACACATAAAGCATATTTCACTAATGCATATAATCCCTTTGTTAAGTAACGATGTAGAAAGAGTGCAGAATCTGGAGTGAGGAGAGACCTAAGTTCAAATTCTGCTTCTGGCAACAGCTATATGTCATGGATAAACCCTTTCCCTTTTTTTAAAGATTGTTTCCTGACCTTTAAAATGAGGGTAATGACTGTATTATTTATCTCACAGAGTTCCGTGAGGCTCACATTAAATGATGTATGTGCAAATCATTTGCAAACAATGTTTTGCAAAACATTAAGCATATATAAATGACAATTGTTTTCAGGTGTGTGAGCTAGGAAGTTGAGACAGGATAAGAGATATTGATGAGGAAGTTATCTGCATACAGTTGAAATTGTGGGAATGAATCAGATTTCCAAGGGAAGATGCATATAGACAGAAAATGGAAAAGCACATGTAGGGACAAGAGCATGTTAAAACACACAGACACAGACTATCTCTCTCTGTCTCTGTCTCCCTCTGTCTCTCTGTCTCTCTCTATCTCTGTCTCTCTCTCTCTCTCCCTCTCTTAAACAACAAAACTATGTACCCAGTAGCCACTTAATAACATTGGATTTAAGGCTACATTGGAATGTAAATCCAAAAACTCTTTTCTGAGCTTAACCTTTTTAAATCTTCCTATTTATCATTCATTATCTACTTGAAGACCTCCAAAAGATTCTGAGGCTTCTCAATTCACTTTTGAATAGCAATAACAATTAGGAAGATTTTTCATACCTCCAAAATAAATCTCATTTTTTTGAAATTTTCACTCATTTACAGTTTAACCTTTTTTTGACCAATGATTCTCATTTTATTGTTAGTTCACAGGAACTGAAACTTTTCTTCACAAACCCCTTCATCTTAACAGAGAAGTAAAGCATAAATTCCGTTCTGGAGTAGTGTCACAATTAATGAACCCTGTCTTCTTCCCGACTCAGAGTCTTAGGAGGAGGAATTTGTCTTTCTCTTTGAATGATTAAGGATAATAATGTCCATACTCTGTAGTTTATGAAGTGTTAATATATACCATAGGGAGCAGTGTTTAAAGTGTTTTGCAAATTTTACAATCATATAAGTATTTAAAATACTATACAAATTTATGTAAGTATAAATTTAAAATACATAAAATATGTACACAAATATATAATTATAATTCATGGAGTTCAAGCACATACATCCAAGTATCTCATTATTGGCAACCAACAATAGGGCAGACAGAACTGTTTGGGAGAAGGAGCCCCCTCAATGGCAGCAGGTGAGGAAAATCCATCTTCTACCTTCTCATTAGTAGTTGAGGGAGGGAGAAGGAAAGGTTCCCAGCTTTGGTTGGGGCACCAGATAATTTCTGTCTCCTTAACCTTCCACATGTGATTATTTAGTGGAGGACTAGAATGTCAAAATGACAACTTTAGTGCACAATAATGCCAAAAAATTTTATTTAATTAACGAATTGCGTAACATAAATGGGCCTTCTAAGGTGTTTGAGGCTCTTTGAAATTTGTTTTTTCCTCTTAAGTAGTCCAAACCTGCCATTCTAGTGCCTGTGGAAAGAGGAAGAAACTGAAATCCTAGTCTAGAAAGAGACAGATAAGAATGATTGGTGATTAGCACATCAATTGTGTCTTTGTAAATGGTGTTTCCAGAGTGTGAAAGTGCTCATTTACATTTTTCTGATTTTTAGAAATTCCTATAGGTAGGATAAACATACATTTTAGGTTAGCAATCCTTTCCCCTTTTTTAATGTGTCAGTAAAACTTCAGCTAAGTGTCTAATTAAATTAGAAACCCGAATAAGGTAATACCATTTTTCTCCAAAGGGAAAGAGAAAAGTTAAAAGGTTGCCAAATTCTGTCACTTTTAGCTTTATAATATTTCTCCACATCATCCTATAACTCCTATACTGATGCTGTTTCTATTTTATCAATAAGGCAATGATATAAGGGCTAACCATCTAGGAGAGGTAAAGAATGTACTTTGTTAGAAATCGATAGGGATACTGGAAACTGAGATACTACTCAAAAGCTATTAGAGTAGTCTTATGGGCAGATTATAAACACCTGAATTAAATTGATGACGATGGGAGTAGAAAGAAAGAGTTGGCTTTTTCAAATGAGATAATGTCTATAAAATGTTTTACAAACTGCTAAATCCTAGTACCATCTATTATAATAATGATTGTTATTGTGATTATTAACAGAATTGAAATGATAGGTTAATAATATAGAAAAAAGATATAGACAGGTCCAAACTGAGAGAACTCTGAAAATATCGTGTGAGTCAAATGTGAGACATTTCATGACTTTGTACATTGATTGTTCCCAGTTTTCTGTTCCCTCATGTTATAAATTTACGTTGGATTTAGTATTCTCCTTTCAGATTAATAGACAAGGACACAAGCAATTCCATGATTTTATCATCACTTGCATGACAACTCTCATGACTCATCTATCTTAAATTTTTATTTCATCCAGAAATTAAGGAGTCTACGATGCTTAATATCAAAAAAGAGTCTGTCTTCCTTACATTTAGTGTAAGTAGGAAAAGCTAGAAAGTGTTTGAGTATGTATATGTATATATGTTAATAGAATATAAATTTATATAAATATAAATATATATAAATTTATCTCCTAGTTCAGAAAAGTGAAATGGTAACATATTAGCACTTTTATTTAGTCAAAATTTTTCTTCCAATTGCTTTGTTTAGGGCCTCCTTCACATCTTTGTTCCTAAGGCCATAGATCATTGGGTTCAACATGGGGATCACCGTTGTATAAAACACAGCTACAATTTTCCCCTGCTCTACAGATTCCTCAGTGGGAGGCCGTAAATGCATGCAGAACAGGGTCCCATAGAATACGGTAACCACTGTGAGGTGGGACCCACATGTGGAGAAAGCCTTGTGCCTGCTCTCAGCAGAACGGCTCTTTAGGATGGCCACTAGGATGAACATGTATGATGTAAAAATGATCAGAAGGGATTGGACATTGCTGTAGCCAGCCACTATATACATGGATAGCTCTTTACTGTATGTATCAGAACATGCTAGTTTGATGAGAGGGGGGTCAGCACAGTAGAAGTGGTTAATTTCATTAGCACCACAGAAGGATAAATTGTAGGTCCTCAAGGTTTCCATCACACTGAGAAGGAATCCATAGACATAGGGAATAGTGATCAGCCGGATACAGACACTTTTTGACATTTTACTGCTGTACAGAAGTGGATTGCAAATGGCTATGTAACGATCATAGGCCATGACAGCCAACATACAGTGTTCAGTGAGTACCACAGCAATGACAATGTAACACTGGACCAAACAACCAGTATAAGAAATGGTTTTTTTCTCTGATGAGAAGTTTTCAAGCATCTTTGGGGTGACATTTGTAGAGAAACATAGATCCAGAAATGATAAGCTAGAGAGAAAAAAGTACATGGGAGTGTGAAGTCGAGAATCAATCTTGATTAAAATAATCATGCCAAGGTTCATCACCACAGTGATCATGTAGATCATGAGAAACAGCACAAAGAAAGTACTGCACAACTCTGGGCGACTGGTTAATCCCAGAAGAATGAATTCATTCACTTGAGTGTAGTTTCTGTTGGACATTTCCCGATCTCCACTTGAGGGTCATTGATCCTATTATTTCACAAGAAAAACAGAAATAAATAATAAGTGGTCCTTTGCCCTTGTATCATGACTTCACTACAAAGAGTCAAAGGGATTCACTTATACAACCCCAACGACATTCATATTGAAATAGTAAGAAAGGTTGGATGGAGCTAAAACACAACGCATTTGAAATTCCATAGCCATATCAATAAGAATTACTTGTATTTCATGAAATTTACTTTCCTTTTATTTTGGAAGGTGTGTTTCAGTATGTCACATAAATCACTCATCCTTTAACATAAATCTGCTGCTTTTGAGTCAGAGAGCAATAACCTACCCTCCAAGTAGTTTTTCGCCATTGGTTGTGTGCATGTGAGCGTTTGGGTTTTCCTTCTTATCTGAATGTCCATTCTATCTATAGCATAAACTCATATACATAAGACCTCAGTGGCCATCTAGTCCAACCCTTGGCCAAATGATGAACTCTACCTTTAGCATCCTTAGACAGTAGTCCTTTAGCCTGTGACTGTGGCAGTTTTCACATGAGCAGAGATGAAAAACCCAATACCTACATCCGAAGACAACTCATTACACTTTGACATAACTTTGGTTATATTAGGAGATGATCGTTTATTTGTTTTTCCTTGATTTGAACTAAAATTTACCATTGTAATTTCTACCAGTTTCCATCCTATCTGTATACTCTAGGACTAAGAAGGATAAATCTGATCTTTTACATTATAGATTTTCAGTTTTGTTTTTTTAATACTTGAAGAAATCTATCACTTCCGCTGAATCACTGCTTCCCAACTACTCCAGCTAATCCTTGATTCTTGTGTGAAATTGTCTTCAACCCTCTTGCCATGCTGGCCAACATACTGCAAATCTACTCAAACTGGTCAATCTCATTTTCTAAAATGAAGTACAATACTTCAACTGTGGGATGATAAGGACATGGTATAGCAGGATTATTGACTCCCTATACTATACTTTACTGGTATGTAAGCAATACAGAAGACTCTTCTTGATCCCTGCTTCCCTAAAGAATATACTGGAAATCAATTCCATTTCAAGTCTACAAAAATTATTAAATGCATGATATATACTGCTAAGTTGTCAGGGCATTTGTCATGCTATGACAGAATTAGAAAAGAAGTGAAGTTTGGCTTCATCTCCTACCTCTCTTTCTGTCTTCTATTTCTGTGTCCTTCTGCTTTGTCCTCTTGTGTCTCTGTCATTGCTCTTATCTCCTTGCTGTTCTATTCATGTTTGCTTTTTATGAAGCCCATAACTTCATCCTACATAGGTATCTTGCAGTATAGAAACTTTTTGTTCCAATGCAAATGGCAGGAATTTCGTAAAAATCCCTTTCGTATACAGAGAAGTCAAGTGATTTGCAAATAATGACATAATTAGCATGTGTCAAAAGTCGAATGTAAACTAAAATCTTCCTAAGAGCAAGACTGATACCTTATTTGTTATGCGATGCTGCTTTTCTAACTTCTTTTTATTCTACCAGCTTGCCTTTCCATCAGTATATAATTCCATCGACGTAAAATAAGAGGAATCCTATTACACTAATTCATGCTAAAGTGAAACTGATACTTGTCTTAACAAATTAATCACAGGGGGGTGGAGCGAAGATGGCGGAGTAGAAAGACTCATGTATGCAAGCTCCGAAACCACAACCCATAAATTTCCTGTAAAAAGAACTCCCGACAAATTCTGGAGCAGTGCAAGCCACGCAGCAACGGAGTGAAGGAGACTTCCATTCCAGAGAGCCCTGAAAAACGAACTCCAAAGGTCCGTCGTGCACCGGACAGTGGACACCAGCCCTGGCCACGCGCCCCAAGAGGAGAAGATCCGAGTAGGCTTCAGGGACGGAATCTCCAGCGGTCGCGATGGTCCCTCCACCCACAGGCGCTCTAGGTCAGTGAGAGAGACTTCTGGACTGGCCAAGAGGGGAGCAGGGTGTCTCCATAACTCAGGCCCCCTCGGGAGGCAGCAGCAGAGGCAGCGGCGGCCAGGAGCTCCCCCAGCAGGTAGGATGTCAGATCCATTACTGAAGGTCTCCGCATAAACCCCCTGAGGAAACTGAGCCTGGGCGGCGGCCCTGCCCCCACCCGAGCACCAGAACGTAAGCTAACATTGAATAGCAGCCGCGACCACCACTGAAAGCCCTGAGGCTGGGGAGCAGCATTTGAATCTCAGATCCCAAGCACTAGCTAGGCAGATCTAGGGGGAGGGGGTGGAGTGGAATCTCAGAAGACAAGTAACTGGCTGGGAAAATGCACAGAAAGGGGAAGAAAAATAAGACCATAGAAGTGTAAATTCTTGGGGAACAGGTGTTTCCTCCTTTCATTTCTGATGGAGAGGAACAATGCTTGCCATCAGGGAAAGACGTGGAGGGTGGGGTCTCTGTATCCCAGACATCCCAGGCTCAGGCCATTGAAGACCTCAAAAAGGATTTTGAAAATCAAATTAGACAGGTGGAGGAGAAATGAGAGAGATGCAAGAAAAGTATGAAAAACGGGTCAATGCCTTGGTAAAGGGGACCCAAAAAAATGCTGAAAAAAATAACACCTTGAAAAATAGGCCAACTCAATTGGCAAAAGAGGTTCAAAAAGCGAATGAGGAGAAGAATGCTTTCAAAAGCAGAATGAGCCAAATGGAAAAAGAGGTTCAAAAGCTCACTGAATTTAATAGTTCTCTCAAAATTAGAATGGAACCGATGCAGTCTAATGACTTTATGACAAAATAAGAAGTCACAAAACAAAACCAAAAGAATGAAAAAATGGAAGAGAATGTGAAATATTTCATGGGAAAAACAACTGATCTGGAAAATAGATCCAGGAGAGACAATTTAAAAATTATGGGACTACCTGAAAGCCATGATCAGAAAAAGAGCCTAGACATCATCTTTCATGAAATGATCAAGGAAAACTGCCCTGATATTCTAGAAGCAGAGGGCAAAGTAAGTATTGAAGGAATCCATCGATCACCGCCTGAAAGAGATCCAAAAAGAGAAACTCCAAGGAACATTGTGGCCAAATTCCAGAATTCCCAGGTCAAGGAGAAAATATTGCAAGCAGCTAGAAAGAAACAATTCCAGTATTGTGGTAATACAATCAGGATAACACAAGATCTAGCAGCTTCTATATTAAGGGATTGAAGGGCATGGAATAGGATATTCCAGAAGTCAAAGGAACTAGGATTCAAACCAAGAATCACCTACCCAGCAAAACTGAGTATAATACTTCAGGGGAAAATATGATCTTTCAATGAAACAGAGGACTTTCAAGCATTCTTGTTGAAAAGTCCAGAGCTGAAAAGAAAATGTGACTTTCAAACGCAAGAATGAGAAGAAGCATGAAAAGTAAAGAGCAAGGACAAGTCATAAGGCACTTACTAACGGTGAACTGTTTACATTACTACATGGAAAGCCAATATTTGTAACTCTTAAAACTTTTCAGTACCTGGGTAGTGGGTGGGCCCACACACACATACACACACACATGTACACATGTGCGTGCACACACACACACACATGCACACACACACAGAGACAGAAAGCACAGCGTGAATTGAATAGGATTGGACCATATCTTAAAAGAAATTAAGCCAAATGGTGAGAGAGACATGTAGTGGGAGGAGAGAGGGTGAAATGGAATGGGGTAAATTATCTCTCATTCAAGAGGCAAGCAGGAGAATTTTTAGTGGAGGGAAAAAGAGGAGAGCTGAGAAAAAAAAACATGAAGTTTACCCTCATCACATTCGACTAAAGGAAGGAATAAAATGCACACTCATTTTGGTATGAAAAGCTATCTTACAATACAGGAAAGTGGGGGAGAAGGAGATAAGCAGGGTCGGGGGGATGATGGAAGGGAGGGCAATGGGAGGAGGGAGCAATTTGAAGCCAACACTCTTGGGGAGGGACAGGATCAAAAGACAGAATAAAAACAATGGGGGGGCAGGATAGGATGGAGGGAAATAAAGTTAGTCTTAAACAACATGAATATTATCGAAGTCATTTGAAAAACTACACAGATATGGCCTATATTGAATTGCCTGCCTTCCCAAAGGGAATGGGTGGGGAGGGAGGGACGGGGGGAATTTGCAACTCAAAGTTTTAGGAACAACTGTTTAGTATTGTTCTCGCTACTAGGAAATAAGAAATACAGTTAACGGGGAATAGAAAGTCATCTGGCCCTACAAGACAAAAGAGAAGACGGGGACAAGAGAAGAGAGGTATAGTAGAAGAGATGGCAGATTCGTGATAGGGAAAATTAGAATGCTTGGTGTATTGCGGTGGGGGAGGGGATAAATTTGGAGAAAATTTGGAACCTAAAATTTTGTGAAAATGAATTTAAAAAGTTAAATGAATAAATTTATTTTTTAAAAAGTGATTGCTTAAACTTGAAAACAAATAAATTCATTTTTTAAAAAAAGAAAAAATAAAAAAAAATCAAATTAATCACAGAATTATAAAAACAAGCAAACAGAAACACAATCTAATGGTTCTAGCAACTTTACTTTAATGAGCATTAGTTTCCAAGTGAAGATAGAAGAAGAAGAGTAGTATTTTGAAACATGATTCCCTGGTGAAATTTCTCAGCCTTGAGGATATAAATTTTGCCCCAGTCGTAAGACTAGTCTTACCCATATACTGAATAGTTGACCAGCTATAAAGTATGCCTTAATATGATCCAGGAACAGTGCCATGGAAAATTGCCACTCTATACACATATCGTTTTTCATTTCAGAAATTCTACACGTAGGGAATACCAAGGAAGTTAATTGCCTTGAGGGTTTATATTATTATAAGGTGTTCCATTGAATGTGATTTGGGGAGGTATTATTTCTTGTGAAATCGTTATGGTAAACTCTGAAAAAATTTGAAAGCAGAAGAGATTGTCTTCTTAGAGAAATGGCAAAGGAAACGATTGGTGTGGAAGTAGGGCAAAATGGGAAAGGCATGTCAGGTAGGAAGTTATGATTAATATTGTTTTTAATGATAAGAAAAAATAATGTTTTTAAAGTGGCCAGGCTAAAGAAAATCAGATAAAGAAGGAAACTTACTCAGTTTAAAGAAGCCAAGGATTAGGTTGCTGGCATTCACTATCACTTTCTCTCCCTTTCTCTGTCTCTGTCTGTCTATCTGTCTGTTTTTCTCTCTGTCTCTCTCTGTCTCTGTCTGTTTGTTTTTGTCTCTCTCTCTCTCTCTCTCTCTCTCTCTCTCTCTCTCTCTCTCTCTCTCTCTCTCTCTCTCTCTCTCCCTGTCTCCTGGGATATGGGTGCTGTTATAATCACAATTGTATAGTTGTGGAAACTGAATCACATAGAGGTTAAGTAATTTGCCCAGAGTCACATAGCTATTAAATTCTGACACCGGACCTGAATTCAGGTCTTCCTGACTCCAGGCTCATAGAGAACCAAGTAAAGTCCCTAGACATTTTCATGAGAAATATTACCTAGCAGTTCCTTCTGGGGTCCTTTACTTGAAAAGTTGATATTTCAATACAAGGACAGGACTTCTATTTACCCAAATTGACATTTATGTTTTTATTTGGCCCAGTTTTCTACCCTGGAAAATTATCTTTGGATGGCAATCTTGCTCTGTAGGACTAGCCTTCAAGAACTCAAGAGTTATCTTCATCCTAAGATAAAACTTTGGGGAAAGAAATTGGTGGAGACTGACCTCTCAATTAAAAATACATACACTTGAGTACATGCTTCTAATAAACAAAATATGATAGATTATCTTTTCTCACAAGTCTGAAAAGATGTAGAAGCAAGCTTAAATTATCTTCTGGTTGAAAAATTTATTCGATCCAGAACTTGCTAGACATTTAAAACCCTTATTAATACTTCAGCACTCATTATCTTCTCTCACCTTTCCAGAATCCATGTAAGCTAGGCAGAATAGAAATGATTTACCTCAATTGACAGATAAGGACAGGAAGACCTAGAGAAATGAAACAACTTTCCCAAGGTTGTACATTGAATCAATATTATCATTTAGAAGGACTATGAAGAGACTAATCTTGAAGAATTCATAACTGCACTGACAACAAGAGAAAGCTAGTTCAGAAGGCAAAGATCTTGTACAACCTAATCAGTGGATGATGTAGTAGATTTTAGAAATTTTTCCATTTGAAAGTCATTAATAATAAATGTCTTAGGAGAGAGTACCAAAATGGGAGTCACAATAACTGACTGTGAATCCTGGCTTTGTCACTTCCTACCTGTGACTCCTTGGGCAAGTTATTTATACTCTGTGAGCCTCAGTTTATTCATCTGCAAAATTAGAGGATTACACTCTAATTCCTCAGCTTTAGATCTATCAACATTCTAAGGAAAAAGCAGATGAAAAAGTGTCGTGGTCTGGGTAATGCTTCCATTAGATAGTAAACAATTTAGGATATTAGAAGAGAGCCAGTTGTGAGGAATGTTCTAGATATCTGCTCTATCTCTTTAGACCAGCTACTTTCCATCTCTAAGACTGTTTCATCTTTTGTAAAATGTTAATGATAAAACCTACACAGTCTGTCTCAGAATATTATGGTGAGAAATAAACATTGCAAATTTCAAATGCTATGGAAATGCCCACCATCATTATCAAATGCAAAATTGCCTCCAAAATGAGTGGGGCAGATGATCTCTATGATTTCTTCTTTCTCAAAATCTTTTGTAATGGTTCCATGAAATAAGTACATAGATAATGTTCTAGAAGATTTATAATAAAATAAAGGAAAGCATACTTTCATCCTACTTTCCATTCCTACAGACATTCTATTGAATATTTGAGCTATGACATAGTCTTAAAGATAATAGTGGCACAAAGTTTGAGAATGGCCTACAGTCCAGCCCCCTCATTTTGCAAACGAGCATGTCAAAATGGAGAGAGAAGACAAAACTCATCCTTCCGTGTCAGTAGTATGGTTTGACTAAGGGGTGTCTTCGTACTTACTCTCCAGGCCCTATCCTCATCAGTTAACTTATTTTCTGAGGAAATCCCTTCAGCTCCTAATGCTATGCACATTGAAATATCACACATTAGTGTATAAATGTATCACACAGATTTTTTTTCCTCCTACCTGTGGAATAAATGACATTCTCTTGGTGACACCAAGATCAAAAGTTTCTCTGCTGAAGAAGCATTTATACCTAGTCTGATACTCAAACCTATCAAGTAGGAGAAGTTCAAGTAGGGAATTTGAACATGCCCAAAAGACTATGCCAATTAGTTAGATTGCACAGGGATTTGGAAATATGAACCTGTTTTCTTTTGTACTTAGCTTAACTTGTATTGCATCATGGTTTTATCATGGGTACACAGGGAAACCATAAATTTGTATGATATATTGATAAACTCTTAACAGCTTAACAGTAGAATAAACTCCCATGCCAATGAGAGAGTTATACAAGGATTGAATAGAACATAAGGTTCTCTGCAGGACTTTAAACATGGGCTATAGGATTTCAGAACTGAATGTCTTCAAAATATAGAACACATAATTTTTAAGCTGGAGGGGACTTTAAGGATCACATTGCTTAACTCTTTTATTTTATAAAGTAAGTGATTCCGATTTCATGAGATTAAGTGACACCTAGTCCTCCTGACTCCAGTCTAACAACATTCCCTTTGTTATACATTGTCTTTTCATGTAATCGTAAGCAAAACTGCCTGAGAATGAAACTCTGCAATACCTAAATGTTCTTGGTTGGGACTCAAGTCAGATCTTCTTCATTCTAGTTTCCATAAGCCCACTTTTCTAGCCTTATTTCACATTACTTCCTTTCACACCACCCGACATGATCCATTTATTTGAAATTCTTCCAACTTTATGCAGTAATTTCTTCTCTAAACATTTGAGTAAGAGTTACTGACACTCTTCCATAGAATTCACATTCATCTTATTTTTATCACTTAGAATTTTTATCTCCATTCAAAGTTCAGCTTATTAATATCTAACTCCACAAAAACCCCACTCTTCTCCCTTTGTCTGCAAGCTTGATCTTTACCTTCCACCACACCTCCAAGATGTTAATGCTTGTACTTCCTGAAATTAGTTTATCTTTATGCATATATAATTATATATTGTACAATTTTACATATATCTTTTTGGGGGTGTTCCTAAGCATGTATATATTTATTTGCTTAGATAGAATATAAGCTCCTTGAAGTCACAAACCATTTTGCCTTTTGTAGTCCCAGCCTCAAGTTCAATATTTTGTATTTTATGGGTAAATATTAAGTACTTGTTTAGAAGCTGAGAAAATAAGGCAGAGGAAATCTCTCGGATGATTCCTTATTGTATATGCATTGTCCTACCCATGGGATAGAAGAAGCAATTTGAGAACAGTTGCAGATCTTGTATTTCTTTCATGGCAACTAGCTGCAGAACTCCAACTAGTATCTGAATGTAAACTCTCCATGACTTGGGAATTATTAAAATGTTTGTTTCTATTTATATCCCCATCACTTACCATTGGGACCAGAACAGAGTAGGTGCCTAATAGATACTAACTGGTTGATTAATCATTCGGCCAGTTTATTCACCTTGGTAGATCAATAATTGACACGACTTATTCTTGAGACTTGTACTTGTTTTAGCAATCATTTTTTCTAATTCTAATAGTTTATAAATCACACTACCAATTAATGTACTCCAAAGTTTTTTCAGGAATAAAAAAAAATGGGGAGGAGTCAAGATTGTGGAGTAGAAAGACTCACATATGCTAGCTCCGAAAACACAGCCCATAAACTACTTATAAAAAGAACTCCCAAAGGCTTCTGGAGCAGTGGAAGCCACGCAGCAAGGGAGTGGAGGAGATTTCTGTTCTGGAGAGCCCTGAAAAACTGACCCCAAGGGTCCATCACGCACCAGACACGCAGCAGAGTCCAGCCCTACTTTGTCTGCCTGCCACTGAGAGTAGATCGGAGCAGGCTTCAGGGATGGAATCGCCGGTGGCTGCGAAGGTCCTTCAACCCGCAGGCTCTGCAGGTCAGTGAGAGAGCCTTCTGGACTGGCCAAGAGGGGAGCGGAGCGTCTCCATCGCTAAGAACCATCAGGAGGAAACGACGGGGGAGGCGGCAACCAGGGGCTCCCGGAGCAGGATGGAAATGGGGTCCATTATTGAAGATATCTGCATAAACCCCCTCAGTGAACTGAGCCTGGGAAGCTGCCCTGCCCCTACCTGAGCAGCAGTACTTAATATCTCACTGAATGGTAGCCCCTCCCCCCGCTGAAAGCCCTGAGGCTGGAGAGCAGCATTTGAATCTCAGACGCTAAACACTGGTGAGGCGGAGGTGGAGAGGAGTCTCAGAAGGCAAGTAACTGGCTGGGAAAATGCTCAGAAAAGGGAAAAAAAAATAAGACCATAGATGGTTACTTTCATGGTGAACAGATGTTTCCTCCTTTCCTTTCTCATGAGGAAGAACAATGCTCACCATCAGGGAAAGACATAGAAGCCAAGGCCTCTATACGCCAAACACCCAAAATAGATATCCAATGGGCTCAGGCCATGGAAAAGCTCAAAAAGGATTTTGAAAAGCAAGTTAGACAGGTGGAGAAAAAACTGGGAAGAGAAATGAGAGAGATGCAAGAAAAGTATGAAAAACGGGTCAATACCTTGGTAAAGGAGACCCAAAAAAATGCTGAAGAAAATAACACCTTGAAAAATAGGCTCACTCAATTGGCAAAAGAGGCTCAAAAAGCCAATGAGGAGAAGAATACTTTCAAAAGTAGAATTAGTCAAATGGAAAAACAGGTTCAAAAGCTCACCGAAGAAAATAGTTCTCTCAAAATTAGAATGGAGCCGATGGAGGCTAATGACGTTATGAGAATCCAAGAAATCACAAAACAAAATCAAAAAAATGAAAAAATGAAAGAGAATGTGAAATATCTCAACGGAAAAACAGCTGACCTGGAAAACAGATCCAGAAGAGACAATTTAAAAATTATGGGACTACCTCAAAGCCATGATCCAACAAAAGAGCCTAGATATCATCTTTCATGAAATTATCAAGGAAAACTGCCCTGATGTTCTAGAACCAGAGGGCAAAATAAGTATTCAAGGAATCCATTGAACACTGCCTGAAAGACATCCAAAAAGACAAACACCAAGGAAGATTGTGGCCAAATTCTAGAATTCCCAGGTCAAGGAGAAAATATTGCAAGCAGCTAGAAAGAAACAATTCCAGTATTGTGGAAATACAATCAGGATAACACAAGATCTAGCAACTTCTACATTAAGGGATCGAAGGGCGTGGAATAGGATATTCCAGAAGTCAAAGGAATTAGGCCTAAAACTAAGAATCACCTACCCAGTAAAACTGAGTATAATACTTCAGGGGAAAATATGGTCTTTCAATGAACTTGAGAACTGTCAAGGATTCTTGATGTAAAGACCAGAGCTGAAAAGAAAATTTGACTTTCTTTTTTTTTTTAAATGGATTTATTTATTTAACTTTTTTACATTCATTTTCACAAATTTTTGGGTTCCAAATTTTCTCCCCTTTTCTCCCCTTCCCCCACCCCAATACCCCAAGCAATCTAATTTTCCCTATCTCCAATCTGCCCTCTCTTCTGTCATCCCTCCCTTCTCTTGTCTCCATCTTCTCTTTTCTCCTGTAGGGCCAGATTACTTTCTATTCCTCCTTAATTGTATGTCTCCTTTCCTAGTTGCAACAACAATACTAAACAGTTGTTCCTAAAACTTTGAGTTCCAAATTCTCCTCATCCCTCCCTCCCCACCCATTCCCTTTGGGACGGCAGGCAATTCAATATAGGTCATATTTGTGTAGTTTTGCCAATGACCTCCCTGATAGTCATGTTGTATAAGACTAAATGGATTACCATCCCTCCTAACCTGCCCTCATTGTTTCTCTTCTGTCTTTTGATCCTGTCCCTCTCCAAGTGTTGACTTCAAATTGCTCCCTCCTCCCTTTGCCCTCCCTTCCATCATCCCCCCTTGCAATATCTCCTTCTCCCCCACTTTCTTATACTGTAAGATAGGTTTTCATACCAAAATGAGTGTGTATTTCACTCCTTCGTTTAGTCATATGTGATGAGGGTAAACTTCTTGCTTTTTGTTTTTTTTCTCGGCTCTCCTCTTTTTCCCTCCACTAAAAAAAACTCCTACCTGCCTCTTAAATGACATATAGTTACCCCCTTCCATTTCCCCCTCTTTCCTCCCACTACATTTCTTTCTCACCATTTACCTTAATTTCTTTTAAGGTATGGTCCCATCCTATTCAGTTCAATCTGTGCTCTCTATCTCTGTATGTGTGTGCATGTGTGTATGTGTGTGCATGCGTATACATGTCTATGTGTGGTCCCACCAACTACCCAGATACTGAAAAGTTTTAAGAGTTAGAAATATTGCCTTTCCCTGTATGAATGTAAACAGTTCACTTCTGGTAAGTCCCTTAAGACTTCTCTTTGCTGTTTACTTTTTCATGCTTCTTCTCATTCTTGTGTTTGGAAGTCAAATTTTCTTTTCAGCTCTGGTCTTTTCATTAAGAATGAATGAAAGTCCTCTGTTTCATTGAAAGACCATATTATCCCTTGAAGTATTATACTCAGTTTAGCTGGGTAGGTGATTCTTGGTTTGAGTCCTAGTTCCTTTGCCTTCTGGACTCTCCTATTCCACGCCCTTCGATCCCTTAATGTAGAAGCTGCTAGATCTTGAGTTATCCTGATTGTATTTCCACAGTACTGGAATTGTTTCTTTCTAGCTGCTTGCAAGATTTTCTCCTTGAGCTGGGAGTTCTGGAATTTGGCCACAATGTTCCTAGAAGTTTCTCTTTTTGGATCTCTTTCAGGTGGTGATCGATGGATTCTTTCAATACTTATTTTGCCCTCTGGTTCTAGAATGTCAGGGCAGTTTTCCTTGATAATTTCATGCAAGATGATGTCTAGGCTCTTTTGTTGGATCATGGCTTTGAGGTAGTCCCATAATTTTTAAATTGTCTCTTCTGGATCTGTTTTCCAGGTCAGCTGTTTTTCCGTTGAGATATTTCACATTCTCTTCCATTTTTTCGTTCTTTTGGTTTTGTTTTGTGATTTCTTGGTTTCTCATAAAGTCATTAGACTCCATCTGTTCCATTCTAATTTTGAGAGAACTATTTTCTTCGGTGAGCTTTTGAGCCTCTTTTTCCATTTGGCTCATTCTGCTTTTGAAAGCATTCTTCTCCTCATTGGCTTTTTGAACCTCTTTTGCCAATTGAGTGAGCCTATTTTTCAAGGTGTTAATTTCCTCAGCATTTTTTTGGGTCTCCTTTACCAAGGTATTGACCTGTTTTTCATAGTTTTCTTGCATCTCTGTCATTTCTCTTCCCAGTTTTTCCTCCACCTGTCTAACTTGCTTTTCAAAATCCTTTTTGAGCTCTTCCAAGGCCTGAGCCCACCCGTCACCCCCCTGGGGTGTCTGGGGGTACTGAGGCCCCGCCCTCCACGTCTTTCCCTGATGGCAGGAATACGTCCTCGTCATCAGATCCGAAGGTCGGGATCATTTGCATTTGTTGGAAAAAACTCTCTATAGTCTTATTTTTCTTCCCTTTTCTAGGCATTTTCCCAGCCAGTTACTTGACTTCTGAGATTCCTTTCCACCCCCCTCCTGGATCCGCCCAGCTAGTGCTTGGCCTCTGAGATTCAAATGTTCTTTCCGCGGCAAGCTTTAGTTCTGGCACTGCGGTGGAGGCAGGGCCGCCTCCCAGGCTCAGTTCCCTCAGGGGCTTTATGCAGAGGCCTTCAGTAATAGAGCGGGGTGGGGGCAGGGCCGTCTCCCAGGCTCAGCCCCCTCAGGCCGTTCATGCAGATACCTTCCCTAATGAAGATCTTGCCTGCTGCTGGGGGATTCCTGAGTCCCAGGCCGTTGCCGCCTCCGCTGCCGCCCACCCCTCTGCCTCCGCCGCTTCCTGCCCCCGTCTCTGCCACCACCGTTTCCTCCCGAGGGGGCCCGAGTCACAGAGACGCTCCGCTCCCTTCCTCTAGCCCAGCCTTCTTTCTCACTGACCTGTAGCTTCTGTGGGCGGAGGGACTTTCCTGGCTGCCGTAGCTTCCGTCCCTGAAGCCTGCTCGGGTCACCTTCTCTGGGGCCACGGCTATGGCAGCGTTGGTGTGGGGTCTGCTTTCTGGGGCGCGACGGACCCTGGGGACGGCTCTTCAGGGCTCTCTGGCACGGAAATCTCTTCCACTCCGTTTCTGTACACCTTGTATTGACCCAGAAGTTATGGGGGTCTCTTTTTACATTAATTCTATGGGCTTGGTTTCGGAGCTTGTAAATGTGCATCCTTCTACTCTGCCATCTTGGCTCCACCCCCCGAAAATTTGACTTTCAAACACAAGAATGAGAAGAAGCATGAAAAAGTAAACAGCAAAGAGAAGTCATAAGGGACTTACCAAAGTTGAACTGTTTACATTCCTACATGGAAAGACAATATTTGTAACTCTTGAAACTTTCAGTATCTGGGTAGTTTGTGGGATTACACACACACACACACTCAAAAGTACACGCGCGAGCACACATACACATACACACATGCACGCACACACAGAGTCAGAGAGCACAGAGTGAATTGCATAGGATGGGAGCATATCTTAAAAAAATATTTAAGGTAAACGGTGAGAGAGAGGTGTATTGGGAGGAGAGAGGGTGAAATGGAATCAGGTAAATTATCTCATAGAAGAGGCTTTTTACTGGAAGGGAAAAGAGAAGAGCTGAGAAAAAAGCATGAAGTTTACTATCCTCACATTCAACTGAAGGAAAGAATAAAATGCACCCACATTTTGGTGTGAAAACCTATCTTACAGTACAGAAAAGTGGGGGAGAAGGAGATAAGCAGGGTGGGAAGATGATGGAAGGGAGGGCAATGGGAAGAGGGAGCAATTTGAAGTCAACACTTGGGGAGGGACAGGATCTAAAGAGAGAATATAAGCAATGGGAGGGAGGAGAGAATGGAGGGAAGTATAGTTAGTCTTACACAACACGATGATTATCAAAGTCATTTGCAAAACTAGACAGATATGGCCTATATTGAATTGCCTGCCTTCCTAAAGGGAATGGGTGGGGAGGGAGGGGAGAAATTGAAACTCAAAGTTTTAGGAAGCGCTGTTGAGTATTGTTCTTGCTACTCGGAAATACGAAATATAGATAACGGGGAATGGAACGTCATCTGGCCCTACAGGACAAAAGAGAAGATGGGGACAAGGGAAGGGAGGGATGATAGAAGAGAGGGCAGATTGGTCATAGGGGAAATTAGAATGCTTGATGTATTGGGGTGGGGGAAGGGGACTAATGGGGAGAAAATTTGGAACCTAAAATTTTGTGAAAATGAATATAAAAAATTAAATAAATAAATTTATATTTAAGAATAACAAAATAGTTCTCTCAAAATTAGAATGGAACAGATGGAGGCTAATGACTTTATGAGAAACCAAGAAATCACCAAACAAAACCAAAAGAATGAAAAAATGGTTGATAATGTTGAATATCTCATTGAAAAAACAACTGACCTGGAAAATAGATCCAGGAGAGACAATTTAAAAAGTATGGGACTACCTGAAAGCCGTGATCAGAAAAAGAGCCTAGGCATCGTCTTTCATGAAATTATCAAGGAAAACTGCCCTGAGATTCTAGAATCAGAGGGCAAAATAAGTGTTGAAGGAATCCACCTATCACCGCCTGAAAGAGATCCAAAAAGAGAAACTCCTAGGAACATTGTGGCCAAATTCCAGAATTTCCAGGTCAATGAGAAAATATTGCAGGCACTTAGGAAGAAACGATTCTAGTATTGTGGAAATACAATCAGGATAACACAACATCTAGCAGCTTCTACATTAAGGGATAGAAGGACGTGGAATAGGATATTCCAGAAGTCAAAGGAACTAGGCCTAAAAGTAACAATCACCTACCCATCAAAACTGAGTATAATACTTCAGGGGAAAATATGGTCTTTCAATGAAGTTGAAGACTGTCAAGGATTCTTGATGTAAAGACCAGAGCTGAAAAGAAAATTTGACTTTCAAACACAAGAATGAGAAGAAGCATGAAGAAGTAAACAGCAAAGAGAAGTCATAAGAGACTTACCAAAGTTGAACTGTTTACATTCCTACATGGAAATACAATATTTGTAAACTTGAAACTTTTTAGTATCTGGGTAGTTGGTGGGATTACACACAGACACACACACACACACACACACACACCTGCACGCACACACGTACACGTGTGCTCACACACACACATGCACACATGCACGCACACACAGAGACAGCACAGAGTGAGTTGAATAGGATGGGATCATGTCTTTAAAAATTAAGGCAAATGTAGAAGAGACATGTATTGGGAGGAGAGAGGGTTAAATGGAATGGGGCCAATTATCTCTCATAGAACAGGCAAGGAGGAGACTTTTTAGCGGAGGGAAAAAGAGGAGAGCTGAGGAAAAAACATGAAGTTTACTCTCATCACATTCGATTAAAGGATGGAAGAAAATGCGCACTCTTTTTGGTATGAGAACCTATCCTACAATACAAGAAAGTGGGGGAGAAGGAGATAAGCAGGGTTGGGGGGATCATGGAAGGGAGGGCAATGGGAGGAGGGAGCAATTTGAAGTCACACTCTTGGTGGGGGACACGATCAAAAGACAGAATAGAAACAATGGGGGGCAGGATAGGATGGAGGGAAATACAGGTAGTCTTACACAACACGACTATTATCGAAGTCATTTGCAAAACTACATACATATGACCTATATTGAATTGCCTGCCTTCCCAATGGGAATGCGTGGGGAGGGAGGGATGGGGAGAAGTTGGATCTCAAACTTTTAGGAACAACCGTTGAATATTGTTCTCGCTACTAGGAAATACGAAATACAGGTAATGGGGAATAGAAAGTTATCTGGCCCTACAGGACAAAAGAGAAGATGGGGACAAGGGAAGGGAAGGATGATAGAAGAGAGGGCAAATTGATGATAGGGCAAATTAGAATGCTTGGTGTATTGGGTGGGGGGAGTGGACAAATGGGGAGAAAATTTGGAACCCACAATTTTGTGAAAATGAATGTAAAATGTTAAATAAATAAATTTATATCAAAAAAGGAATTATAAGTTGTTTTATAGAGACTACAAAATACACTCTTTTTAACAAAATCTAATTGGGAACACACTTTTTTCAGTTTTTCCAAGAAATCATTTAAAAATTATTTATAGTGACATTACAGTCATATTTACAATTGTGTTCCTTAAGAATCTTAGTATTTAATTTATCTAGGACTGATGAGTTTAATTCATTGAGATCAGCTCCAGGCTGCCTTAATCACTTTAGATTTCCACTCCTAAACTATTTGTCTTCTATCCTTCCTCGTTTAAACGTCATTTTACCTGAAAGAAAAAACAGAAGCAAATTAAGAATTCAATATTTTAGCCTTCAACCTTCTTATCCCATCGTTTATCCTCCTCCTGGAACCAACACTGAGAAAAAACAAAAAAAAACAAAAAAACAAGCAAAAACATTTTTGTTGTTCCTGCTCTATATTCATTTGCAACTTCCACTTTTTCTTTTTTTCCCTTTTTCTTCTGGGCTTTAGTTTCTTCACACAATTCTTACTGGATTGTTTCACTGCTTTTTATTGACCTCTGATATTTGCCATTTTTTCCCTGGATGTGTGTCTTTCATATTATTCTTACAGTGAATTTTCAGTTCATTCATATTTGTCTCTTTAGGGACCTTTTCTCTGCCTCCACGTTGAAATCTTTTTCTGCTTTTATCTTCAGAACTTCATTCTTGAGAAATTCTAGACGTTTGTGACATACTTCTCCCTTCAAAATATTGTGCCATTAATCTTTTTCTGAACCGTTTTATATCTGAAATCTAACGTACCTATGTGCTTGCATATTCATTGTGCTCCTCTAACATTAATATTTTTGATAACATACTCATTTTACTCCTGATGATTCTTCCCATTATTTTTCACCAAGAAATTCCTTATTATTGCATAGAATCGTCTCTCAATTTCACTTAACACTTCTACCTTCTGAAGCATAAAATTACACTGAAGAAAAGACATACATTTATCAACTCCTTGATGTTCCCATAAGGAAAATGTTAATAGAAATCCGGAGAATTAAATCTTCCAATCACTACACATTCATATGTGCTTGTCTGTTTCCCATATACTGTTGCCATCTATTTCCCCAAACTCCTATCGATTCCTCCTTTTAAGTGAACTTTACTGTAACACTACAATATTCAGTTTCAACAGCTAGAGAATTGGTCTAATAGTAACTGTAATATCTCCCTTATATAAATGCTACAGAGATGACTGTGAATTGTAAAGCATTATAATTATTGTGATACGCAAGAAAAGAATTGAGAATTATTTTCATAACTTTATAGAAAATAAATATAAAAACATCATCAGCCCAACTTCTTTTCATAGAAAGTTATGTTACAGGTGGAAAAAAAAAACCCCTGAGATTATAGTTATAGAATTTTATAGCCTGAAGGAACATTAGTGGCAAAAGTTTCTTATTTCACAAAGGAGGAAATTGAGTGAGAAACCGGTGGCAAAGAAAAGGCTAGAACTTAGATGTCCTGTCTCTTTTGGTATTATTGTCTCTTTTAAGAGGTGGATTACTGTTTTCTGTGTGAACTCTCAAATTCCTCTTTTCCTCCCTGCTTTTTCCAAACTCCAGCTTTAAAATAACAGAGTAAAAAAGAAATACAATTTAATGGAAAAAAAAACCCTGAGTGTATAAATTTCTGACTGCATTATACAGAGTTTTCAATGCTACCTATGAAAGAAAAGATATTTTCATAGTGACAACCACCTCCAAGAAGGATTTATACCATGGCGGATAATGAGGAGTTTTATCCCTGAAGAATTTCATAGACATACCGAAGAAGAATAATCCAAGTGGGGAATTGTGTACATCCCTGGGGACAGAAGCTAGCTGAGAGGATTACTCGTCGTCTTCTTTTTTTTGAAAGAAGGGATTTAGAAACGATGTCAGATTTTGCTTTTCATTCAGTATTATATTGTTTGTCCTCTCTGAAAACGAAAGCCAAAAAAAATTTACGTCATGTTAAGGTGTGTGTTTTGTCATAGGTGTTCAAAGAAATTAGACATACCTGCGACTGGTATTATTGTCCCCCAGAAACACTTAGAAACTGCAAGAATAGTAGAACAGCCCTTACTTAGTGTATTTGGATCTGGTTATGAGTCTTGTATAAGTCATGCATTTCAAAGGCATCCAGAGTAAGAAATTACCTACGATCATAGACTACCAGAGGCTCAAATCTGGCAGACACTCTAAACTATATGACATAGAATGTCAGACCAGGCAAGGACATTAGAATGTACAGAGTGTGAAGTGGCAGAGATGGAAAGGCCCTTGAAAATCATTGAATCTAACCATTTCATCTTATAGTAAAATGGACTGACGACAAGAAGTGAAGTCATTGGCCTCAAGTCACTCAACTAGTAAATATTTTGAACCTGACATGAGATCATCCAAATTGCTTAATATTTTATAGAATTGGTTTTACTTTCTACCTTAGAACATTTTGCCCATTCTCATGACAGTCCCATGGGATCAACTTGTGTTTATTTGATCTGTCAATGAAACAGGCTGCCTTTCGAGGTGCTCCAAATTATTTTACATTAGAGTCAGGGCAGATTTGCCTTATAGGGAATTCTAGGTTTTGTCTATTACTTAGCCTTCAAGAAAACTCATCATCTTGAGTTCAAATCTGGCTTCAGACACTCACTAGCTGTGTGATCTTGGGTAATTCACTTAACCCTGTTTACCTTAGCTATCTCCTCTATAAAACGATCTGGCTCCAGAAAGAAGGAGGGGGTAAGGGGTAACAGGGTGAAGGAGGTATTTTGATGTAAGACTGTGTTTTTTCTGTGTTTATTAGTGCAGCCTTACTGCCAATATTGAAGGAGGTGGTAAGGGTTGCTGAGTGACTTCAGGGTCAGTGAGCACTCTAGACATGGAAGAAGCTGAAGTTACTTTATCTCTGGCACATAATTTCTGTTTGGGAAAGGTCTGGGAAATTGTTGGGATCAGAAAAAAATTTCTAGTTGGTAATTGTATTAACTCACTTTCTAGCTCCTTTACACTTTTAAAAAATATTGAAGACCCCAGAGAGAGATTTCATTCTTTTGGTAACATATATCGATATTTATTATATTTTAAATTAAAATATTTTCTGTATTTATGAAAATATTCTTGACCTTGCAGACCTCTTGAAAGGACCTTGGGTACCCACTAGGGATAATTGAAACATATTTTGACAATCTCTGATGTGGTACTTTCTACCTAGAAACTCAGGTTCCTGTGGAAAGTCCTTTCCTGAATCGGGAAGGTTGTCCTTTAAGTCTCATTAATCCATATGGAGTTCATTTTTTAAACCAAAGATCCAAACATGATTAGGGGAAAAAAGCAAAGAACCTATGCTTTCAAAAATGCTAACAGCAGCTGTCTGGGATGGCAAAGAACTGAAAATTGCAGGGACGGCTATCAGTTGGTGAATGACTGAACAATTTGTGTTACATCATTGTCATTGCATACTACTGTGCTATAAGAAATGATGAGCTCAATTATTTGATTTTAATTAATTTATTTTTAAATTTATTTATTTTCAGTTTTTGACATTCACATCTACAAAATTTTGAATTTCATTTTTTCCCCATCTTCCCTCCCCCTCAGGATAGTTTGTATTATTATTACTCTTTCCTCCAGTCTGCCCTCCCTTTTATTACTCTCCACTTCATCTTACCTCCTTTCCTTCTGTTTTCCTGTAGGGCAAGATAGATTTCTATACTCCGTTGCCTATATATCTTATTTCCTAACTGCATGTAAAAACAATTTTTATCATTCATTTTTCAAACTTTGACTTCCATATTCTCTCCCTTCCCCCCTCCCCACTCACCTTCATTGAGAAGGCAAGCAATTGGATATAGGATATACATGTGTAGTCATTCAAAACACTTCCATAGCAATCATGTTGTGAAAGACTAACTATATTTCCCCCTATCCTGCCCTGCCCTGCATTTATTATATTCTCTCTTTTAACCTGTAGCTCTACAAAAGTGTTTACTTCTGATTACCCCTTTCTCCAATCTTCTGTCCCTTGTATTATCCCCCCTCTCTTATCCTCTTCCCCCCTGATTTCCTCTAGGGTGAAATAAACTTCCACATCCAATTGAGTGTCTCTGTTATTCCCTCCTGAAGCCAAATCTGAGGTAAGGAAGACTTACTTATTACCTCTCACCTCCCCATCTTCCCTTCCATTGTAAAAGCTCATTTTGCCTCTTTTATGTGCGATGATGTACTGCATTCTAATTTTCCCTTTCTCTTTCTCTTAGTGCATTCTGCTTAACAGTTAATTTTATTTTTAGATATCATCCCTTCATATTTAACTCACCCTGTGCCCTTTCTCTCTCCGTGTCTCTCTGTCTCTGTCTCTCTCTCCATCTCTCTTTCTCTGTTTCTCTGTCTGTCTCTGTCTCTGTCTCTCTCTGTCTCTGTCTGTCTCTGTCTCTGTCTCTCTCTGTCTCTGTCTCTCTCTCTCTCTCTTTCTCTCTCTCTCTTTCTTTCTCTCTCTCTCCCCACACACACTCACGCAAATACTTATATAAACACACATACATATGTATGTGTGTACTCCTTCCAACTATTGATACTGAGAAAAGTCTCATGAGTTACAAATATCATCCTTCCATGTAGGAATGTAAACAGCTCAACTTTTATACGTCTCTTATGGTTTCTCTTTTCTATTTACCTTTTCATGCTTCTCTTAATTTGTGTATTTGAAAGTCCCATTTTCTATTCAGCTCTGATCTTTTCAACAAGAATGCTTGAAAGTCTTTTTCATTGAAGTTATTTTTTTTCTCTGAAGTATTAAACTCAGTTTTGCTAGGTAGATGATTCTTGGTTTTAATCCCTATCTCCTCTGACCTCTGGAATATCATATTCCAAGTCCTTTGATACCTTAGTGTAAAAGCTGACTAATCTTCTGTTATCCTGATTGTGTTTCCACAATATTTGAATTGCTCTTTTCTACTTGCTTGTAATATTTTCTCCTTGACCTACGAACTCTGGAATGGGGCTACAATATTTTTAATTTTCTTTTTGGGATTTCTTTCAGGAGATGATCAGTGGATTCTCTCCATTTTTATTTTACCCTCTGGTTCTAGAATATCAGGGCAATTTTCTTTATTAATTTCTTGAAAGATAGTGTATAGACTTTTATTTTTTTTGATTATGGCTTTCGGATAGTCCAATAATTTTTGAATTATCTCTCCTAGATCAATTTTCTTGGTCAGTTGTTTGGTTTTTTTTTTCTCCTCTAGTGAGACATTCCACAGTGTCTTCTATTTTTTTTCATTTTTTTTGATTTTGTTTTTTAATTTCTTGAATTCTTATGATGTCATTAGCTTCCATTTGTTAGATTCTAATTTTTAATGAATTATTTTCTGCATTGAGATTTTGGACCTCCTTTTCCATCTGGCAAATTCTGCTCTTTAAAGCATTCTTCTCCTCATTGGATTTTTGGACCCCTTTTGCCATTTGGGTGTCTAATTTTAAAGATGTTATTTTCCTCAGCATTTTTGGGGGGTTTCCTTTAGCAAACTGTTGACACATTTATCATGATTTTCTTTTATCACTCTCATTTCTTTCCCAATTTTTCCTCCAATTCTCTTACTTGACTTTCAAAATATTTTTGAATTTTTTAAACAATTTTTTGAATTGTTTCATAGCCTGAGACCAACTCGTATTTTCCTACGAGCTTTGTATTAAACACCTTGGACTTTGTTGTCTTACTCTGTTTTGATATTCCTTGTCACCACTGATTTAAGAAAATACCTTGTCACCAGGAAAGTAAGAATCTAAATTCAGTTTGTTTTCCCCCTGTTAGCTTTTTTTTCCCTGTCAATTTTTTGACTAATAAGCTCTTTGTTTAGTAGAGGGCTCCAGAAGCCGCCTTCACTTAAGCAGTGGCTGCCACCTTCTTGGGGCTAGGAGCAGGACTGGGACTGGGACTGGGACTGTGGCTAGGGCTGAAACTGGGTTGTAGCCAGACCACGTACCCCTCTCAGCCAGGAGAAAGACCCATCCCACTGAACATGTCTGGAAACTTCAGCAGCTGTCAGTGATTCAGTCTCCTACAGCCGGCTCCATTTTTGTCCTCACTGGCAAGGCCCACTCCAGGCTGGGCTCTATTCCCACTACCGTGGGACAGGCACTTCTAATCAACCTTCCAGATTGTTTTGCAGTCGAAATTTGCTTCAATCTGTCATTTTCTGTCTCTGCAGCTCTGGAATGTGTTTAGTCATTTTTACAGGCTTTTTAAGGAGTGTGAGGGGAGAGGTCTGTCAGGTCCCTCCTTCTACTCTGCCCTCTTGGTTCTTCCCCTTGAGTTCAATGATTTTAGACTTAGATTTACACAAAATAATGAAGAGCGAAATGAACAAAACCAATTAAACCTTGTATTTAGTAACACCAATATTGCTTTAAGAATAAGCAAACAAACTATTTTGAGTATTGTAAATACCTAAATTAACTATAAGCACATATGAAGAAATATTCTATCTGTATCCAGAGAAAGAACTGATAAATAGAAGTTTGTATGGAACTAATATTTTATACATATAAATATATGTGTGTTAATGTATATATACATGTGTGTATATGTACATATGCATGTATATGCAAATATATGTGTGAATGCGTATCATATATGTATGTGTATGTGTGTATATATGTATAGACATATATGCATGTGTGTTTGTGTGTGTACACATGCACACTCGTATGTAGCCATCTCTAGGAAGCATGTAGGGAAAGAATAAAAGGAAAAATCTGCATTATAATTTTGTTGTGCAGTTGAAAGGAATAGCAAATTGTGTATAGTAGATTTGCAGTTTCATGTGCAATTATTTTTTTATTGTACTATGTTATGGAAGTGCTTGTTTTATTCCACATATTAAAAATCATAAAAAAAATTATCAAGTGCCATTCCTAACAAAATGCAAAACATTGTAAGTATACCATGAGAAAAGCAAAAAATTAAACATAGAACACTTGTCTTAATTGGATCAGTCAAGTCATGGATCATAAGGAAAGTAGTACTGTCAATGGCTGCAAAATCGAATCACCTAATATAGGAGAAAAAATAGACAACTAGGAAGCCAGCAGCTGATAGACTATGATAGATTCCTCTTCTATCTTTATTCTGTGTTCCCAGTTCCTGGCGAAAATTTTCCCAACAACTGGTTGTCTCACAGTATCCTGATTTTCTTCTCCCCCTAGTCTCTCATTCCCTCCTTTCTTCTGAGTCAGGAAGACTCAGTGGTCCTTGCATCAGGGACAATTCCTAGTGATTGCACTGGTGTTTAGGGATACAAAAGCAAACACAAAAACCAATGCTTTCTCTGAAGGAACTTTCATTCCAGCAAAAACGTGGAAGTAGCAGACTCTAGATGGACCAGTGGGTATTAGAAGAGGGCAACATTTTATTAGCTGTCACCCTGAAGAGTACTCAGAGAAAACAGTTGACTTCATGGAGTCAGGAAATCAATAGCAGCCCTCAATATAAAGGTGGATATCTCTGCACACCTTCAGAGATATCCTTTTGAGTTAAACTATATTTATGATAATAATTCAGGGTAAAGCACAGTCTAGATATTGTAGAGAACAAATTCTTCCAGATAAATCTCCCTCCCTTCTTCTCGCCCTCCTGCCCTTATTTCCTTTTTCCTTTCCTTCCTGCTCTCTTTCTCTGTGTCTCTCTGTTGCTGTCTATTTCTGTCTGTCTCTCTTTCTCTGTCTGTCTCTCTCTCTCTCTTTCCTTGAAGCAGAGTAGTGTAATTTGACTTGGGGTTAGGAATTCATGATTCAAATCTTGTCTTGATTATTTATTAATCATCCATGTCATGTCTGTTCATGGTCACATGAAATTTCAAGAGTTTCAATTTTTCTTGTTAAATATGGAGAAAATATTACTTCTATTACCAATTTCACAGATGTTTTGTGAGGTTCAAGTGGAAGAATATAAAACAATTAACTAACTTGTAACAGCTATATGAATGTCAATTTCTTCCTTCCTTCCTTCCTTCTTTCCATCCCTTTCTCTATTATCTTTCCCTTCTCTAACCCTCCAGATCTCTTTCTCCTATTCTTTCTCTCTCCCTCCCATCATTATTTCTTTTTCTCTTCACATCTTTCTGCCGTCTGTCACTGGATAAAGAGATTATGCACCGATATCAGTATGCTTTCTGACTTTTTTTTTTTTAAGGCAAGGTTTGTGATACTATAGAAAAGGAAAATGAGTTAATGAACTTCCAGGATGGTTCAAACTGTTAGTAAACCTCTGGATGACTTTATTCAAGTCTCTTCCCCTCCCTAGAGCTCACTTTCCTCACGTTGAAATAGGGAGAGTAAAGAACTATATGATCTCTAAGGCCTTTTTTGGATCTAATCCTCTACAACTCTTTCTTCAATCATTTAGGGAAAGGAGTTCTAAAAACAGCAATTGCCCAAAACGCTTCTATGTAATGAACACTCTTCTTTAGCCAACATATATTTCAGAACTGAAAAGAACCTTAACAGACATCTCCTTCAGCCTCCTCTGACCTTTGAAGGTCAAAGTCCAGAGAGAGGACATGATTTACCCAAGGTTGTAAGACCTGAAAGCAGAATGTGAACCTGGTCTGCTACTAGTCCTAATTTTAATTCTACTAAACAATGTTACTTTCCACCTGGTCATAAAAACAACAATTTCTTTCTGCCTGGAGAGGAAGAATATCAGCCTTACTCATAGTGCTGCTTGGACCTAATCTCTGGAACCTATAGACCGACATAAATTTCCTTTCCCAAAAGAGTGAAGGACAATTCCAGGTCCACATAGCATAAGAAATGGTAAACTATTTTAGACAATTAAACACTGCAATTTATTTAGAAAGCTATATTCTGAAGAATACTTTGCTTAAAGCTTCTTTAACATCTTTGTTCCTTAAGCTGTAGATCATAGGGTTCAACATTGGAATCACTGAGGTATAAAACACAGCCACTATTTTCCCTCGCTCCACTGACTTCTCCGAGGGTGGTGTCAGGTACATGAAGAAAAGAGTTGCATAGAATATAGTAACAGCTGTCAGGTGGGACCCACAAGTAGAAAAGGCCTTGTGCCTGCTGTCTGCAGAACGAAGCCTGAAGATAGCTGGGAAAATATACAGATAGGAGATGAAAATGATGAGCAGGGAAAAGGTGAAGTTAAACCCAGCAACAACAAACATAGAGAGTTCTTTGTTGTAGGTATTAGAACAAGCTAGTTTGATGAGAGGAGGGTCAGCACAGTAGAAATGGTTAATCTTATTGGGGCCACAGAATGATAAGCTGTAGGTCCACATGGTCTCCATGAGGCCTGTGAGGGAACCATAGACATAGGGCACTGAGATGAGAGAGGTGCAGATAGTGGGAGACATCTTGCTGTCATAGAGCAGAGGATTAGAGATGGCCATGTAGCGGTCAAAGGCCATCACAGCCAAGATGTAGATTTCCACATGGACCAAAGCAATGAAAAGGTAACACTGCACCAAACAGGATGAATAGGAGATGGTAGCCTTTTCCATTATGAAAGTCTCCAGCATCTTAGGACTCACATTGGAAGAGAAACAGAAGTCCACAAAAGACAAGTGACTCAGGAAAAAGTACATGGGTGTGTGAAGCTGGGGACTGATTCGCACTAGCACTATCATCCCCAGGTTGCTCACCACTGTGATGATGTAGATGGCTAGAAAGACAACAAAGAACAGGACCTGAAGCTCCAGGCGATGGGTTAGTCCCAAGAGAATAAACTGGGGATTTATTGTGACATTCCCACTCATTTCTTCACTATGAGAGAACTTCTCGGATTTGTACCTGGTAATATAGAAGGGTCATTAAATGGGGACAATAATAAGCACATTGAGTTATTTCACATAAAATAAATAAAAGTATATTCTTTTCAAAAAGTGAATGCATTCCATTCTCTTCCTCTTAACTTTCACTGTTATTATGCTTTTATTTCCTCCATTTCCACAGAAAGTACCCCCTTGGTAAACAAGGCAGCTTGCGGTGGCACCCCCTAAGATTGGAGACAGCAAGGGATAATTCATAGAATATTGGACATAAGAGTAAGCATGAGCTAGGTGTGGATCCCACCTCTGGAATCAAAGTGGTCATGGAAACACGTTGTTTAACTCATTTTTACTCCTTTTTTTCTTATTTTTCCTTCTGATCTTAATTATTACAGTTGTCAGGTACAGATATAAATATTCTTGGAAACATGATTGACACGTGTAACTAAGTGTAATAAATAGCTCCATAATTATTGGCATATCGTCATAATATCTTTACTTCTGTTTTCTCTTTGTTCATCTTATATAGACTCTCTCTATTACACTCCTCCTACTCCAGTTCCTGAATTTTCTTATCTTATTTTCACATTTGTTAATGTGCAAAATATAATTGTACCATACTTATTCTATTCTTTTCAAATTAGACACAATCTTTTAGAGACACATTCTAGCTCCAACAGCCGTCCTGTCAAATCTATCATATAGAAGTTCAGTTTAACTCTTTGCATTAGAGTTTCTGCTTCATCCTTGACTATTACCCAAATTTGCAACATTTGTCTTTCTTGCATATAATCTCTAATTAATTATGGTTAACTTCTATATAAGGAATTTTATTGCTTAGTCTTCACTGACAACATCGTGCTTGTATTCAAATTACCTTCTTGAGATCTGGAAGTATCAGGCACTTCCCTACCTGCACTAAAGAAAGAGCAAAGCTTCAACCTATGTCATGACTCCATGATTTCCAGGAGTTTGTTATTAACTGGGCAATTCCTCAATTAAAAAAAATAAAATAAAATAATTTGTTCCAGATAAGAGATACATTAAACCTTCAACTTTATAAGGCATAACTTTGTGTTCAGTCCTCAAGAGAAAAGAGGTGAAGAAGCTTGTTCCTAACAATAGAAAAAACAGATTAGGAAATCGAACTGTAATGACAATGAGTCTTGCAAAGCTGGTTTACAGACAAATTATCTGACTACAAATACGTTTCTCTCTATCTCTTTGTCTCTCTATCTCTGTTTCTTTCTAGTGTACTCTCAATATCTCTAATGGATTAGGGTAGTTGTTGTTGTTCAGTCACTTCCTGTTGTGTCCTAATCTTTGTGACTCCATTTGTTTTTTTTTTTTTTTCTTTTTCTTGGCAAACGTACTGGAATGGTTTTCCATTTTCTCCTTCATCTCATTTTTACAAATGAGGAAACTGAAGCAAACGGGGGTAAGTGATTTCCCCCAAGGTGACACAGTTAGTAAATATATGAGGTTAGATTTGGACTCAGAAAGGTGAGTCATCCTGACTATCCACTGCACCGATTGCCTCTCATTAGAAGTCTTAAAGTCTAATTTGATAAGCACCTGTTTTATATTATAGAAGACATTTTTCTTCAGGTGCAATAGAATTCAGAGTTTCTTTGTTTTTGTGCCATGGTCACTTTCCTATTTGGTGAATCTTATGGGTTCCTCCTTAGAATCATGTCCTTAAATCCATATAATAAAATACATAGAATTACAGAGAAAATTGATTATGCTTATTTTTTCCTATTCAAGTTCATAAAACCTTCTGAAGTGAGTCCACAAGGGGACTTCTCTACACCCCAAGTTAATGACCTTTAGTAAATATCCCCTGAAGTCCTTTACAGCTCTGCTTTTTCATTATTCTGTAAATATGAAATTTCTGTTTTATACTAAAATATGGAACTTTGCTCCCTATGAAATATGCTCTTAGTGTATCAGCCCATCATCTTGTCTCTTAAGAAATTTGGAGATCTTAGCTCTGTTTGTCAGTATATTAGTTATCCCTCCAAATTTTGTAATTGTTGGCAAATTTGACAGCATGGATCTATTCTTTCATTCAAAGAATTATCAGAAGTGTTTAATAACACAAAGTCAAAGACACATTCCTAAAAACTCTATTGTAATTCTTTCCTGGACTTAATTTGACTTATTAATGATTGCTCATTGGGTACTATTTGCTAGTTCCACATACATTAAACTCTTATGCTTTAGATGATTCCTTTCCATTTCATTTATAAGCATAGCATGAGAGACTTGGTCAAACTCCTTGATAAATATGTGTCCTATATTTTCAAGATGACCTTCTCCCAAGACGCTAGCATGGCCTTTCTTTTTTGAAGTCTTTACCCTTACTATGCAGTGGAGATTAAAGAACACCTTTGCTCCTAAAGTCTTTAATCTTCCCTGGAATTTGTAATTTCTAGCTATGCTTCTGGAGATATCTTTAGTTCCCACATGAATCACCAACCTCTGACATTCTTACTATTTCACAGTCTATAATCCCATTACCTAGAGGGTGTTGTGGTCATCAAATTTACAAAATTTGGGGAAAGGCCAATTACTTCTCCTGCTTTCACCAGGAAGACCTCAGCCTTTCCTACAGTTTACACTGCTTGTAAATACTCACTTTATTACCATGCAACAAGCACTCATAAATTACCATTTATTATCTTTTTTATTTAAACATTACTGAACAAGCTCTTTCCTGATGGTGCTTACGTGGGCATCTACATAACCACTGCCTGGAGTAATTAACCTGCATCTTCCTGAAAAAGTCTATCTTTTCCCTCTGCAGGAACACTTCTTACTCATTTTTCTAACTTAACTACAAGTATTCAGGTGTTATTCCTCTATTCTTTCTTTACATCACACTGATTCTTACATGCTCTGACCCCATGCCCCTCTTAGAACTCCTATTTGCCTTTACCAGATTTTTTTCTTTATTTTTATCTTGAAGCTCACCGTTTATTTTCGAAAAACTACTTCATTCTCTTACTGAAGTACAAATCAGGGAAATTAACTCGCTGTTACTGAACCTCTTTTCTTTTCTTGTCAAATAGATACTCATCTACATTTTATTCATGTTTTATGTCACTGGGAACTATCAAAAACATAAATATGAATAAATGGTTTCATGTCTGCATTCTCCCAGTCTTCTTTATAAGCAAAGAACCTTAACATTAAGACACTCAGTTTCAACTTTGAAACGGAGATGACAATGATTACACTATTTACCTCACACAATTTCTGGAGAGATAGTAATTTGTGAATTATACAACACTATAATTATTTTGACATTTAAGTACAGGAATGAGAATATTTTCTTAATTTTAGAAAAAAAGAAACATAAATTTTACTCAACCTGATCCTATTCATAGAAAGTATTTCATTAGATCTAAGAGGTAAAAAGAACTTCAGAGATCAAAAAGCCATAAAATTTTGTAGGAATTTGAAGGGATATCATAATTGCCTCATTTCATAAAGGAAGAAACTGAAGCCCAGAGAGGGGATATACCTTGTTCAAGTTCTCACATTGAGAAAGTCAGTGGCAGAGACGGGTTTTAAACCTCCATCTCCTGCCTCTTAGTCTCTTGTTCTTTCTTCCAGCAGATGGCTTATCATTTCCTATGCAAAACTCTCAAATCCCTTTTATTCTGACCACCCTCTACAAAATTCCAGCATTAAAATGTCACATTCTATATGAAATACAACTGCATAAAGGAAATCAATGGATAAATTTCTGACTATAATTTTACAAAATTGTCAGGCCCACCTGAGAAAAGATATTTTCATACTGACACCAAAATCAAAGAACTTATCCAGAAGGATTTATACTTGGGATAATAAATATCCGGTTTATCCCTGAAGAATTTCATAGACACACTCAAGAAGAATAATCCAATGGGGAATCTTGAACATCCCTGGGGTATATCCTAATTGAGAGGATTGCACTATTTTTTTCATACCAAAATTAGTGTACATTTCATTCCTTCCTTGAGTCAAATGTGATGAGAGTAAGTTTCATGTTTTCTGTCTCATCTTCCCCATTTTTTCTTCCACTGAAAAGTCTTTTTCTTGCCTCTTTTATGAGAAATAATTTGCCCCATTCCATTTCTCCTATTCTCGTCCCAAAATATTCCTTGCTCACCCCTTAAATTAATTTTTTTAGATTTGATCCCATCCCATTCAACTCACCCTGTGCTTCTCTGTCTCTATCTGTTTGTGTTTGTGTGTGTGTGTCTGTGTGTGTATGTGTAATACCACCAACTACCCAGATACCGACAAAAGTTTCAATAGTTACAAATATTGTCTTTCCATGTAGGAATGTAAACATTTCAACTTTAGTAAATCCCTTATGATTTCTATTTTCTGTTTACCTTTTCATGCATCTTGTGATTCTTGTGTTTGAAAATCAAATTTTCTTTTCAGCTGTGGTATTTTCCTCAAGAATGCTTGGAAGTCCTCTATTTCATTGAAAGATCATTTTTCCCCTGAAGTATTACAGTCAGTTTTTCTTGGTAGGTGATTCTTGGTTTTAATCCTAGTTCTTTTGACTTCTGAAATATCATATTCCATGCCCTTCCATCCCTTAATGTAAAAACTGATAGATCTTCTATTATCCTGGTTGTATTTCCACAATACTCAAATTGTTTCTTTCTAGCTGCTTGCAATATTTTGTCCTTGACCTAGGAACTCTGGAATTTGGCTACAATGTTGCTAGGAGTTTCTGTTTTTGTATCTCTTTTTTTCCCCAATATTTATTTTGCCCTCTGATGCTAGAACATCAAGGAAGTTTTCCTTGATAATTTCATGAAAGGTGTTGTCTAGGTTCTTTTTTTGGTCATGGCTTTCAGGTAGGCCCACAATTTTTAAATTGTCTCTCCTGGATCTATTTTTCAGATCAGTTGTTTTTCCAATGAGATATTTCACATTATCTTCCATTTTTTCATTCTTTTGGTTTTGTTTTGTGATCTCTTGGTTTCTCATAAAGTCATTAGCCTCCATCTATTCCATTCTAATTTTTAAAGAGCTATTTTCTTCAGTGAACTTTTCAACCTCCTTTTCCATTTGGCTAATTCTTCTTTTTAAAGCCATCTTCTCCACATTGGCTTTTTGAGCCTCTTTTGCCAATTGAGTTAGCCTATTTTAAAGGTGTTATTTTCTTTAGCATTTTTGGGTCTATTTTAGAAAGTTGTTGACTTGCTTTTCATGATTTTCTTTCATCTCTCTTCTCAATTTTTCCTCCACCTCTTTTACTTTATTTTCAAAAAAATTATTTTTTTGAGTTCTTCCATGGCCTTAGACCATTGAATATTTATTTTGGATG